>BSBK01007015.1:862500-1577500 GCA_027943335.1 Chamaecyparis obtusa | reverse complement strand
GGGTTCTACTAAATGAGGTGGCCTTGGATTATTTGAGGATTCCAAAGAACAACTAGACCTCCTGAAGCTCCTATCCCAGGAGAGTGAATTAAGGACCATTTTGACCATTTGGAAACTATTTTATCAAATGTATCCTGAGAAAGCTTGGTTTCCTGAATCAAAAGTATATCTACCTTCATAGAATCAATCAACTTTTTGATTCTACTCCTTTTTTTAGAGGCATTAATGCCTCTAACATTCCAAGAATTGATCTTCATTGCGGACAAGGAGAACCTTTTGTTCTCCTCGTCACACGCTTGGTAACTACAAAAGTGTCATCCAAAGTTGTTTGAATACCTGCTGCTATTTCATTCTTAGTCTTAGCTCCTTTCGGCCTGCCTCTGGACTTGGGAGGAGTCTGGTGTATTGATAGCATTTGATGGTGATAAAAAAGTACCAAGGAAGTGGCATCCTCTGGTTCTGTAGAATTTAATATGTTGATTGGTTCAGGCTTACTAAGAATAGCATTTGAACACTCTGAATCTATCAAAGTTCAAGCATGCTGATAGATAATTTTTTCCAAACCTAATGAATCCTCATTACTAAGAGTAGCAGCCATTAATTGTATTTCCTAGGGTGTGTCAGAATCAGTCCCCGTATCCTTTGAAATATGGCATGTATTCAAGGTTTTCAGAAGAGCCTTGCTATTCCAAAATTGGAATTGTTTGAGGAGTTCATCAATATTAGTATTATGGTGATCAACTGGGTGACCTTCCTCCTCTGCTATTTCATAAATAATGGATGTAGCTATTTCAGACACAATCTGATCACTAATCTATCGGGCCTTTGATTGAGATATTTGAGGTGTATTAGCCAAATCCCCCTGGTTAGTTAAAGGAGATTGACCTTTCAAGTGAAGAGTTTGCAACCTCCTACTATCAATTTCCAACAAAGTTTGAATTGAAGAATCTTATGAAATCTCGAAGCCTTTAAAATCGGTTGTAAAGTTCTGCCAGGCAAGCAAGGCTAGATTCAAAAAGAGGGAAAAATCTTAACTAGATACCTTCCTAGCATTGGATACCTGAATTGTGCTTAGAGAATTATCAATGGTGTGGAAGTCATTTTGGCCTTCATGCTGCTAAGGAGTGAGCTTATACATACATAAGGCTAGGTCTGAGTTATGATCAGCACAAACTTCCGTAGTAGCTTGGATGATAGCTTGGCATTGAGTGTTGAAATGACCCAACCTATGCTGAAATTTATTGACTTTGGTATCATCCTGAATCTTAATGGACTGATTCTAAAGCCCCCACTGAGATTTTATCGCTAGAAGCACCGAGGGAGCTTTGGGAGAGTCTAGAAGAAGGAAAACTCTAACATCTAAATGCGGATGATCAAAAGGTATAAGGTCATGCTTGAGAAATATCCCTAGTTTGTTTGCAAACATTTCAATAATCTATGGATCTCTGTATTCAAGCGGAAGGAGAGGAAAGGAAATCCAATAGGGAAACAGTTTGGGTTAGAGGGGAAACAGTTACATCAACCTAATAGAACTATTACCAGAGGTGAGGTTAGAGATATTGTGTTTGCTTTGTTTTCTTGCATACTTAAATGGAAGTTGATCATATTGAGACCCAACCTTATGGATTTGATTTTATGATGAAAATTTGTTATTGTGTGTTCCTATTATTCTTTGGAACCAGATTTGGAAATTATGGATTATGTTGACCTCGAGTCATGATTTTGAGACTATAAACCTAGGGTAGGTTATCTAGGTGTTAAAGGGGAAGTGGCTTACTATGGAGGCACTAGACAATGTTAATATTATTTTGGTATAATTATTTTCTACCTAACATATGATTTGATTATGTTAAGTCGATAAAGCATGGTAATGAAGATTTGACAAGTCAGTAAGTTAAATTATTTTGGCTACCGAGCAGGAAAAGTTATTCACTAAGAGAAGAGTATGTTTTGGTAAAGGAAAAGGAAATCAAGGCACTGAACATGAAGTTTTAGGCTTCGAGTGAAGTTAACCAAAATTCAAGATTATCCACCAAGCAAGGAACATGAATTAAATACAATGATCAGAACAACATTTAATAATTGGCTATGATGAGCTGGAAGGTTATGATGATAAGGAAAGTTAGTTAAAGAGATCTATGATTAGGAAAATTTATGATGATGATCTATGACTTAGATCTAAATGGTTAAAATATCTAAGGAACAAGTTTCAATAAATTTTAAGTTCCTAGGTGAAAAGAAAATGTGTTACCGAGCTCCAAATTCAATGTATAAGTTTGTAAAAAGAATTGGACGGCTAAGATTGATCAAAGGAAAACATAATAGAGGAGATTAAGTGGAAAAACATGTCTATATAAAGGACGGTATTGTATGGACAAATGATTGGAAAATTGAAGAGTTGAAGAGTCACCGAATGAAGTAGTGAAGAAGGAATAGAGAGATTTCAAGTCAGAAAATAGGATTTGATAAAGTGTTGAAGCCAGTGGCAAGTAAAGGATTGAAGTGAAGATAGAAGAGCGCACAAAGAATCTGGTTAAGAAAAGATAGTTGCAAATTTACATGTCAATATATTTACTGTTTCTTATTAGCATTTGTAATAGAGAAATCTCTTAACAGAGTAGACTTAACAGTCTTATTGTAAAATCCTTGCAAAAGGTAACATTCTAAAAAGTGTTCAAAGTTCTTAAATACCAAGCCACTCCTAACAGGGTGAAGTATCTAATAGATCTGAGGTAAATCCCTTGACCGGGTCACACCTAATAGTGTGTATTGTAATCTTTAACCAGATTGGCTCTTAACTGGGTGTAATTCAAAAGAGTATTTTCTTAGTGGGTGATAATTCCTATAGTGGTTTTTCCCAAAGTTGGGTTTCCACATTAAATATTGGTGTTACATGTGATGAATGAATTGTGTGAATGCTTTTTTAATTGTTAAAGTTTATTTACTATTGTCGGTAAATAGTGAATTATGTTTAACTGAGCTGACATCGAGCTAATCAGAGAAAAGTTTCAGAGGTGTTTGGGATTAGGGATTACTCCCCCCCACCTCTCCGTATTCCAACATTATTTTAGTTTTTTTCCTTCCTTTGGTGTTTTTGAGGTTCACAATAGTGTATCACTATGTTCCTTCCATCTCTATTGTCAAATCAAGCTTTTTTATTTTCAACATTGCTATTTCATTTCTAGTTTGCTGTAACAAAAAAATATTATTGCAATTGATCACAATTTCAACTTCAAGTTGTAGTTTGTTTGGCATTGAAAGACTACAAAAGTTTTATTTCATGAGAAACTTAATGATCGTATGTACTAAACTAGAAACTCATATTACTCCTTCATGGTTTATAGATCAATAGATTTTATATTTTATGTATTTAAACAAGGTTTTCGAGAGACCCAAAAATATTGTCAATATATATACAATAATATTAAAAGACTCATACATTTACATAAATTCCTTGGAAAATGCATGTCTCTAATTTATATATTTTGTTTAAAAATACTTTTATTAAATTTATATTATTATTAAAGAGTAAATTTTAATATGTAAATGCGATGAGTATATATTATAGATTTAGCATTAGCATTGTTCCATTAGGTTTAGATGTTACATTAATAGATGCATTTAATTCTTTGTTATTGCAAATTTGTCATGAGTAAAGATTTAATTTGTTCCTCTATTTTTGTTGGCATGCTTAATTTATTGTTGCAGTCATTTGCGTTGCTCATAAATGGTTGATACACACCTAGATTAAATGGTTTTTAAAGTGTGTGTGTCCCATAGGGTTTTTATGAACTGTATGATTTTTTCAAGGATTTTGGATTGCTGATTTCTATTTTTTTTTAATTTACCATCAAACTCAGACACCTAGCTGCCTTAAACATTAAATGCAACCTCAAATGTTTTGAGTTTAGAAACAACAAATGGGAGATTTGGCATAAAATTAGTAAACATACTTTAAAAAGTATTTTCATAAAAAATAGAATAAATTTTGATGGATACAAATATAAGCAAGAGATGGATGCAATATGGAGTTTTGTATTAACCACTTGAACATGGAAAAAGAGAGAAAATGAGAATGGTGATCACACTTAAGAGATGTAGTCATAAGAGGTAAAAGGTAGAAGCCCACTTTTAGTGGACACTCAACAACCACAATTTATTTAAATGAATAGACTTAATTGGACATAGGAAAATGACAGTAGAGGGGGGTAGATAAAGTAATAGACCAAATTGAAGACAAAAAGGGACATTTTAGGGATTAAATACAAGGGAAAAAAATGTAAATGATGGCTAAGCTAAGGACTAAGTGTAAGCCAATTTGGTAATCGAAGGGGAATGGAGTATTGCAAATCTAAGAGTGGGTTTTGCTAAACATAGTAGAAAAACTCAAACTTGGCAATAACTTGGTCGACCCAAAAAAAATTAAAAACACAGAATTGCCAAAAAACTCAGTGAAAAAATTGGCAATAAATCGACACTTTTATTGAACATTTAAAAACATATAATTTTTTAAGACTAATACATTTGTGAATATAGATTAATATAAATTTATAATTTATTTCATGAACATTCATTTACAATTTTACGTTATAGTGTTTATTTATAGATTATAAACACAGTAATATGTATAATAATACTAAATACAACTTTATAAATTTATACAGTGTTTATTAATATTGGTTTATTAATAAATTAATATACCTGTAATCACCGAAAATTGGACAAGATCATTTAAGTGAGAAATCAAGGCAAAAATCAATACAATTAAATGCAATTAAATCAAATCAAGTCAAAATCAAAGATAAATTGCAATTGAACCTTAATCCAAATTTAATTGAAAATCAAAAGCCTTTAAATCAATTTAGACCTAATAAATCATGATTAATCAATAAATTGTACAATTAATCTAATTAATTGTATAGTTCAAATTAAATCAAATCAACCCATTTAAGTGGTACACATGGCTAAACAAATTAAATAAATTCAATTAATTAATTCATAATTTCTCTCAACCACCAAATGGGAGGAAAAATGAATCCACCAATAGGAATTGAGGACCAAGCTCACATGGATCGAGCCTAAATCAAATCTCAATCACTCACTTGGAGAATGCATCTTGTCCACTCATTTTGTCTTCTTGTCCCAAGATTTGACGACAAAATATTTAAATGGTCTCCAAAGTGGAACCATGGACTTAACCCTCACCTAATCATGATCAAATCAACCACACCTCCTACCCTTGCCAAAATATATAAAAGTAAGGCATAATTCAATCAATAATCATCCACAAATCTGAGAATAGCATTAAACCTCTTGCAAATTAGAGCTAGAAAGGCAAATATAGAAGCTAATTAGCATTTCAATTTGGAATTAATTGTTTTAGCTTACTTTGTCATAAAATTCTCATTTTAGGATTGTCACTAATGGAAGCTTGCTGAGAGCTTTACATTAGCATCCCTAAATAGAGATCCATAAAGTGCTTAATTATCAATTCTTTGCTTAATTAGATTGCAATTTGTGGTAATTTAGTTGTTATTTTGAATTATTGATGATACTAACCCTATGAAGGTACTTTTTCTAGTACACAAAATGGCACCCACCATGGGGCATTAGGCCTCATTCTTTCAAAAATTCAGAAAATTACATGTTTCTAGGATTTTCCTTGTTTAACTCTCTATTTTGCAGGTGAAATAGCACGTTTGATCCTTTCTCCAGGGCATTTAACAGTTTCTCCAGTGCTTTTGAGGTCTGAAATAGCACTTCTACGATAAAGTTTTGCGTATTTACAAGGAGTTTCAGCGCTTTTGATTTCTTTTGTCATCTATCTTATTTCTTTCAGCACTTTTGCTGTGACTCGCCAGTGCATTTGAACAATTCTCCAGTGCTTTTAATATTTTCTTGATGCCTTTGCTAAGTTTAACAGTGCTTTTAATCTCTGTTTCAGCGCTTTTAAATATTTTTGTAGCGCTTTCAATCATTTTAATAGCACTTTTAATAAATTTTGTAGCGCTTTCAATCATTTTAATAGTGCTTTCAATCATTTTAAGATTTCAATCATTTTAATAGTGCTTTCAATCATATTAATAACACTTTTAATTATTTTAATAGTGCTTTCAATCATTTTAATAGTGCTTTGAATCATTTTAATAGCGCTTTTAATCATTCTAATAGTGCTTTCAATTAAATTGAAAATTGACAGAATTTGACTTATAGAAAATGATTTCTCTGTGTCTACAGGATGTCTAGTCATAAAAGAATAAAAAAACTAGAGACCAGATTTAATCACGAAGGGAAAGCTTTGACGAAAAGGATCAAAGAGGAGAATATTGCACACATCAAGCTGGTTTTGGAGGATTCTCAATAAGAAAACAAGGTATATGAACAATATTTGAAAGTTGTAGAAGCATATAAAGCAAAGTTCATCTCATTAAATTGGATTTACTCACATTAATCAAGTTTTTCTAAAATTTGATAAATAAGGCTTGGATTCAAGTTTATTTTTGTTTTTCTTCACTTTGGTTGGTTGTGTGGACTAATTTGTTGGAGGAGAAGCGAATGGAAAGGAATGATCGCCACTAGGTGAGCGTAAAAATAGAAAATTCATCAAAAATACCCCTAGCCTTAGCTAGCTTCGAAACAAGGTAAGCCTAAAACTTGGTCAATTTTTGCTCAAATTGTGGCCTTGTCAATTTCAAAATCTAGTAATTAAAGCAGCCTATTATTGTTTGAGGAATTTGATATTAGGCCTATGCTCTTCACTTTCTAAGTGAATCAAAATGCCAAAAGTGTCAAACTCCTTGATTAAAAGAAAGGCTAAGCAAATCAAGCACTGAATTTGAACAACCCCATGTTTGTGGAAAAGAGTAGAAATACTCGATTCCCATTAGTTAGTGGGTTTGGTAATTGAACCTTGTTAAATGGGTTTGGTAATTGAACCTTGTTAAAAGTGTTTGGGAATTTGGAAATAGATAGGGATATGCTCTTCACCTTTTGGTGAATCAAACTCCAAAACCTATCTCTTCATTCCACTTTATTGCTTTCAAGATGAACATGCTAGATCCATAGTGGGCTCGCCTCCCAAGATTTTCCTTAACAAGGTTGGTGAGAGGGACATCCCAAAGTGGGATACAATTTCCTTTGCCGTAATAATCTGACCCACTATAAAATGAAATGCATACATCCTTAATGGGGTGTGTGACAAAAGGGTGTTAAATTTTCAAACTTCCTCGAGTAGTCCTTTGGGATTGCGCAAAACTTTGACATACCGGTGGTGGGAAGCCTCTTAATATACTTGGAGGATGAAAGTTTAATATCTATTTTGAACAAAATCTTGATTAAATGCCTTGATAAATTAGCAAGCCTGCCTCATTAGAGCTATTTAAAAGCCAAATTTGACCTTAGGTAGATTGCTTGGAAGAATTTCTTGTGCTAATTGATAAAATTATTGTGTTGCGCTTGAAGGTATTTGATTACAAAAATAAAACATCCATTAAGATCCAAAAATCAATTAACAATAAAGATTCAAAAGAATATTCTATTCACAAGAATTCAAGAAATGGAAAAAGAAATGGAAACATTATCCAACCAATTCTCATTAAGAACATTGTTTCCTTACCTCTATGATCAAGAAAACATCATGAACACCATATCTTTGATAATTCAAAATTTGATAAAAAAGAATATCATGAAAACCCTATATTTGATCAAGAATATCCTAACGATAAGCCAATATTTGATGAAGAACCTATTTCAAAATATCAAGAGAATCTCATCTTTGATCAAAGAAATAAAGAGGAATAAGTCCCATCTCAACAATAATCATATGAAAACTCTTTGATAAACACAAATACATCCAAATATCCTTGGGATAGATCATTTACCCCTTTGGGAATTTCATATGAATCAGCTTTGGAAAAACTCCTTGAAAATGATCTCATCATGTTGCCTCAAATCACTTCATGTGGTTTTATCTTTTTGAGTAACTATTGTGCATATCATAGACATAATGAGCATGAAACCTCAGATTGCACGGAGTTGAAACATAAAATTCAAAATCTTATTGATGATGACTTAATTGAAATTGAAGATCCTAATGAATCATCTAATGAAGATACTACTCTCAAGCAAGATCAAACTTATGAACACATGTCTAGTAGTGGTCCTCATATAGCTTTCACCTATTCCACCATTCCTTCATTTCATATAGAAGTAAAGCTATCCAATATTCCTCCATCAAACAAAGATCCAAACAGTTTTTATAATGACTATGTATACCCCTCAAGGGCTACCTCTAAAAGAGATCCAAGCTAACCTACATCTTGCTACAAACTTCTTTCATGATTAAAAGGTTATAGACTCCAAGCCTTCATGTGCTACAATGCCTATTGTACCTATTTCAAATGAACATCCATCATCCCTTCAAGAATCCCTCGTGTGGATCAAAACTCCTACATTGTCCTTAGAAGTGGCTCCATGTCAAGAGACTAATCAAAAGTGCAAAGAAAAAAGTCTTATTAAGGATCAAGATCAATATAATATCCCTTCTTATCATATAGTTGACCAAAGTCCCATATCCCAAGAGTCCCATGATGAATCCTTCATACCCTTCCATTTATTTCAAGAAGATATCCTTCCATCGTAAACACCACATATACCTTCATCTCCTATATCATACCCATCTCCTAAGCAATATCAAGGTATTCCTTCCATCTCTAATGAACTTATTGAAAATCAAAAGAAAACTATTCTTCCTAGGCTATCAAAAGATCCTTGTTAAGATCAAAGTACCCCAACATCCACTTTTCATAAGCATCCATATCTATCTCAAGATTCAACTACTCCTATCAAAGTCACTCCTATCAAAGCTACATATAAGCCTATTGGTAGAAAGATAAATCCAAAAGCCTTGGCCATGCAACTCAAAATAAAGATGTTGATATCCCTCCCACATCCCATTTACCTCCATTTGTGCATAAGTATATTCCTTATACATTCTCCAAATCCATCCTTGGTCTCTATATCCCAAACTTGAAACCTTATACATCCTCCAAATCCATCCTTGGTCCCTATATCCAAAACTTGAAACCTTATACATCCTCCAAATCCATATTGGGCCCTTACATTCCTTCATCAACCTTTCCTATCATCCCTATCACACCATCCCCTTACCTTACCATGTATCAAGATCAACAAAGACATACATACTTGAGAAACCAAGCACCCATCCATGTCAATACTCCATATCAGACCATCCATATCAACCTTATTCATCCACCAATCCAAAGTCCTTTGGAAGAAATTTGAATGTGCAACATAAAAATTAGAAAACCAAGAATCTACTTATGTATGAAGAGCACTATGTCCCATATAATTGACATGTGAATGCACGAAAAAAATATATATTCAAGAGACCACAAAGGTCCATCAAGAAAAAAGAAAAATCAAAGAAAATGTGGATTCCTAAATCCCTCATTAAAGAAATGCATTTTAAAGAATCCAAAAGGAAATAAAAACCAAAGAAAGTGTGGATTCCCAAGTCACTTTTAAAGGACTTACACACAAAATAGAAATCAAAGTTGACATTTAAGCTTCCAAAGGCTTCCACTCCACATTCTCCCAAACACATTCCCTCTCATCCATCCATTTTGAGTCCTTGTGTCCCAAGATCCATATCCTCTCTTAATTTGAAATCTCAAGCTATTTCACCCATTTTTCTTCCATTATTCCACTACCCTTCAAGGTTTGTATTGATCTTGATCTTGATAATACTTCTTATCCTCCTATTCATTATCCTTCCATTCCCTTTTTCACGCCCACACATAGAAAGAATTATTATCCTCTCATTCATTATCCTTCCATTTTCATTATCTAATCCATTGCATAAATCTTTAGCCACCCTCTACCTTATCCACCATATCACATTTATACCACCCTATCAACATCTTTGAGCATACCTTTCAGCAGCCTTGGCCCATCATATCATACACTATCAAGGAGTATACAAAGAGAATGAGGCTTGAGTCCATCCAAAAAGAGAAAATTTAAAAAAATAAAGAAAAATAAATCCATCCTATGGTGAAAACCACTTCTTGTGGCATCTTGGAAAAGTACCATGATGAAAACCTGGCAAACAGGCGTCATGCATAATTCCTCTCTCTTGCACTCTACACTTGGGGGCAAGTTTCATCCATCATATCCTCCATCCTTCTACCATTGATCTCACTTGCATCTATATTACATCTTTTACCTTTGATCTTGACAAGGTTGAACATATCCATGAGCATTAAGTATCTTAACATGAGTTATCATGTCCATCATCTTATTCACTTTTTGCATTCTCGCTACCCTATCATGATCTTTCTTATCCTAAATCCACCTTCATTATTTCTAAGAAGCCTTCCCATAATCCCAAACCATTCACTCATAGCCTTCACCACCCCTTTATCATGATTATGTGATCCTATCCACATTGATCCCTTAATCTTGATCCAATTGAAAAATAAAAGAAATGAAAAAAAATATATTAGAAAAAGTCTCTTGATATGTCCACTCCTTTGGACCATTTTCATGACACCAGGTCATTATTCCATATGCTATCCAACACCACATCATTGGCCTATATTGAGATATTATTTTTCCCTATCTTGGATAATCTCAAGGAGATGGTCCTATGGGTAACACACTTGCTTCATCCATCATTGCCTATTCATTGGTGAATCATCAGTTTGCAAATCCATCTTTCATGTCCTATACCTTGCTAGACATTGGGGACAAATTCAATGTGATCTTGTTTGAGAACTAGTAATCTTTAAAATAAAAAATAAAATAAAAAAGTGAAAATGTTCCTCAGATAATCCAAAAACATCAAAAATCTCTAAAAATCCAAAAACATAAAAAATGTTTTAAAAAACCTATATATATATATATATATATATATATATATATATATATATATATATATATATATATATATATATATATATATATATATCAAATCTTAAGTAAACACTCAAAAGTTGCATTGCCCAACAAAGCATGATCTTTGTTAAATCAAACTAGGGGCACCAATCCAAATTCAATAAGCTTATCAAAATAGACACAATTTGGCTCAAAATCATCGCATCAAAATTGAAAAATTGCTACACTTGAACTTATTGATCAATATTACATTTTAACATCCAAACACTTGATTTAAACAACAACATTTGACACATTAAATCTTCAAAAAACAAATCAGATCAAAATCTAAAAAGTTTAAACATAACTAAAGATCAAAGTGGATGAAGTTTTTGAAATATGGATCTACAAACAAAAAGCAAAAATGTTCAAAGTGTTACTTTATTTTTGAAATCATATCTTTTTAGCAAATTGATGATGGTTGACTAGATGAGCAATGATGAAGACATGATATTTTCTTAATTTCTTCTTGAGTGCTTGTCAGGTTGATTCATAGTAGTATGTGAATTTGTCTAATGACATGATCATCAAAGAATCATCAAGGACATTTGTATATGAAAGGGATCAATTCTTTGTCTGTTTACTTGAAATTGTTAAAATCCGAGGAAAGAGGTATTCATATCATCATGGTTAAACCAGAGAGGGTTATACCAATTTCATGTTCCAAAAGCTCGATGGTGAAAATAAGCATCCAAATTTTGAATAGTGATAGCTAGTTGCATCCATATAGATCAATTGTGTGTTAGTTTGCATGGGTTGATCCATTTTCTCAATATATGTAAGGAAAGCTAAAGGGGGTAGAGTTATCGTCATCAAAAGACCAAATCAAGATACATCAAATGATCAATGATATCATCAATGGCACATCATCAAATCTATTAAAATCTACATCATCAAATCTCCATCAATATATAATCAAAGTCTTGACCAACATCATCAATGTCTGAAATATCCATCATCAAAAATCATACTCAATTTGATCATCAAAGGTACATCAACATCATCAAGATACACGTACATGTAAATCATGATCCATAAAATGATTCATGCTTCATCAAGGACATCATCAATAATAAATCATGCTAATCAACTAGGGAAAACCTAACTCTTTCCATCACCTAAATCTATACTTGCACCTACACCAATGGATGACCCTTCTCTTCTCCAATCCATAATTTTGCATCGTGAGAAAATCCAATCAACCATGTATCATCAAAAAATCTAATCATATCATATCAAATATCAATCATTCAAATCATTCAAGTGATCATTTAACGACAATCAAGTTATCCTATCATCCATTTGCTTATCTTGAGCGCATCAAATCTCCTAACTCTAGATCTTGAGGAAGGAAAATCAATGTTTTATCTCTCTAGATCTTGAGAGAAAAATATCAACCCATCAACTTATCCTATCAAATTGACGTCAACATCAACCAAGTGATTTTGACTGACATCAAATGATACCAATCCATCATCAACTTATCTAGAGCATCAACATATTATCAATCAAATCTTTTCTCATCAAATCCTCTCATGATCGGGGCATTTCCAAATTTCTATATTAGGAAACAAATCAAAATTTCCCATTCTCAACCAAATCATCCAAAATCATTTTGATTCATTTCCCGAGGGGGCATACACTCAAACTATCAAGATCATCAAATTAGAGGCATAACATCAAATCAAAGCTCAATCTTTCATCGAAATGTTTTTCGCTTAACAATCGAGTGGGGCATCCAACATCGAATCGGAGAAAATCATGCATCATATCGGCGAACTATCATCATATCAACCATCAAGGACTTAAAATCAATCAGAATTGCATCAAATCTATCATCAAAATCTGTATCTTCAATCGAGCATTGGATTAGACATCAATTTAAATTAGGACCTTACATCGACGAATCAAGACATTCTTTGAATCGACATGCTTCGCATGTCGACTCAAAGAGGGGCATTTGTAATCACCAAAAATTGGACAAGATCATTTAAGTGAGAAATCAAGGCAAAAATCAATACAATTAAATGCAATTCAATCAAATCAAGTCAAAATCAAAGATAAATTACAATTGAACTTTAATCCAAATTTAATTGAAAATCAAAAGCCTTTAAATCAATTTAAACCTAATAAATCATGATTAATCAATAAATTGTACAATTAATCTAATTAATTGTCTAGTTCAAATTAAATCAAATTAACCCATTTAAGGGGTACACATGGCTAAACAAATTAAATAAATTCAATTAATTAATTCATATTTTCTCTCAACCACCAAATGGGAGGAAAATGAATCCACCAATAGGAATTGAGGACCAAACTCACATGGATCAAGCCTAAATGGAATCTCAATCACTCACTTGGAGAATGCATCTTGTCCACTCATTTTGTCTTCTTGTCCCAAGTTTTGACGACAAAATATTTAAATGGTCTCCAAAGGTGGAACCATAGACTTAACCATCACCTAATCATGATCAAATCAACCACACCTCCTACCCTTGCCAAAATCTATAAAAGCAAGGCATAATTCAATCAATAATCATCCACAAATCTAAGAATAGCATCAAACCTCTTGCAAATTAGAGCTAGAAAGGCAAATATAGAAGCTAATTTGCATTTCAATTTGGAATTAATTGTTTTAGCTTACTTTATCATATAATTCTCATTTTAGGACTGTCACTAATGGAAGCTTGCTAAGAGCTTTACATTAGCATCCCTAAATAGAGATCCATAGAGTGCGTAATTGTCAATTCTTTGCTTAATTAGATTGCAATTTGTGGTAATTTAGTTGTTATTTTGAATTATTGATGATACTAACCCTATGATGGTACTTTTTCTAGTACACAATACCTATACTAAATTTATACAGTATTTACAATTTATATATATATTCATAAATTATAAACACTGTATAAAATTATTAATTATTTCATAATTTTATATTGTATAATCAATAATGAATTTATATAGTATTTATACATTGTATAAATTTATTATATGAATATATTAATATATCTGTATATAAATTTATAAATATTTGAATTTATTAATAAGCATTCCCTTGGCCCTTCGCTACTCAAGAAGATTGCATGCTTGTATATACATTGTTGCAATCATATGAACAAGACTAAGTCGTCTTAGCAGGCTCGCAAAAATCTCAATTGACTTTTAAAATCCCTATTTTTGCAAGAGTCTCCGTTGTATTTTAAAGTCCAATCGGCATGTCACAATTTTTATAAAACCAAAAACCCTAACTCACCGCAAACTTTATATATTTCGTGTTTGACTTAATTCAACATTTTTTTGACAGAATAAATCACGCAATACAGTAATTTTTCCTAAAATGTCATGATTTTTTATTAAACTCGTTGATTTTTTGTGCGATTATATTCTCATGTATTTTCATGCGCGATATATTGCAAGTTTTGCAGTATATGGTCGCTATTTTCAACCATGGTGCTAAATGGTTTCATATCTAAAATAACAAAATAGAGAATGCATTCATACAAACAACACAAATATATCTTGAAAAACATCCTAAAAAGCATAAATTTTGACGGATACAACTCTGAGCAAGAGATGGATGCGGTATGGAGTTTTATATCAATCACCTGGACATGGAAATAGAGAGGAAATGAGAATGATTATCAAACTTGGGAGTTGTAGTCACAAGATGTAAAAGGTAGAAGCCCTCTATTAGTAAACACTCAACAACCACAATCTATTTAAATGAATAGACTAAATTGGACACAAGAATGTGATAGTAAAGGGAGGTAGATAAAGTAATAGACCAAATTGAAGATGAATAAGGGACGATTTAGGGATTAAATATAAGGAGAAAAATGTAGATGATGGCTAAGCTAGGGACTAAGTGTAAGACAATCTGGCAATCCAAAATGAAAATAGAATATTGATAATCTAAGAGTGGGTTGGAGAGAGAGAGAGCGAGTGTGTGTGTGTGTGTGTGTTTTGAACTATTGACTTCAAAAAGCTAGGTTGTCCATTTTATATAGGAAATGATAGTTAGAGGGATAGGGAGAGATAGGGAGAGATAAGGTGATGCGGGGAGAGTGAGTAAGATGAGAGTGTGTGAGTTAGAGAGACATACAGATATAGAATTAGAGAGAGATAGAGATCCATAAATATACCACAATATCATAATTTGATATATATTTTACTGTCAGAGTGACCATTGCACCCCTCAAAGGTCCAAGTGCTAGTTTACAATTTTTATATACAACACTAATTCAATGTCATAATGTTATGGGATATCGATGATCTTGGATTCTAGTCTCAATTTTTTTTGGATTTTATTTATTTTCAATTCAAATACTAAAGAAATAAGATCTGATATAAGTATTTTTTATTTTATTTTAAGGATTTATATAAGGAAAAATTTAAATAAATGATAACTTTATTTTTAAATATAATTTTTTATTATTTAATTTAAAAATAAATTTATATTTACAACAAAATTCATAAACTTATTCATCCTATCAAGAGAGTTTCCATTTTTAATTAGCTATTTTCTTTATTTTTATTAATGGTACATAGATTTACAAATTATTTTTTAATATAAATATCTTTATTATTATCTAAAAATATAATTAATATTATTATATGTGTGTGTGTGTGTGTGTTTATATATTAAATCATTTTTCTTTTTAAATGAAGTGTCTGATAATTTTTTTAACGTGAACGGTGGTGTTGGCACAACATGCCCTCTAGCTCCATGTGAAATGCTTTGACTTGGAGCTATGAACTAGTGAGGTCACAAATGGGGGACCTCATCCCCATATTACAAAGTTGAGGCACAAACCCATCAGCACATTGGATGAGCGAAGGCACAAGCCCGCGATCACAATGGTCCAATGGAGGTTGAACATGGGTGGGGACAACAACAACAACAACGCCACTTAACCAACACACTAAGTGGTGAACCCCAAGATAAATATTAATATGTTTTGCTAAATTCAATTAGTTTATCTTCCATCGTAACAAAGTTAACAAATAAAAATTATAAACAAAAGAGCAATAGTAATATATTTACATGTATGTCAAAAGTAGAACTTTGGTGGACACTACATAGTAGTTGTTGGATCAAATGAACTAAAGAAGAATGAGATGATTTCTTATAAAGCACAATTATTGTAACATAAATTGCTACACATCAACAATGAGAATAAAGCAATGGATTTACCCCTTTCTTGGTAAAGAGATCAAAACTATATGAAATTTGTTTCTTTCTCACTTCACTTGGAGAGTCTGGAAGGAGAGAAACAATAGAGTGTTTAGAGACAAACAAACCCCCTATGAGATTGTTGCTAATCAAGTTTGTAGAAGCCTAATGGAAAACTTTAGAAGTATTCTTGGACCAATCTCAGGATTTCAAAGAGATCCTCAATTGGGACTTCTTGGGTCAAAGAATTAATGACCCCAATCCCTGAGAAAATATTATATGGACAGCTCCACCGAATGGTTAGCATAAAGGATATTTTGATGGATCTTCTAAGGGCAATCCAGGTAAGGAAGGGGTTAGAGGATTAGTTAGAGATTGGGTTGGAAATTGTTTGGGAGTTGTTGTTGCACCTTTGGGAATTCAAACAAATCATGTTTTTGAATCCAAGGCGGCCCTCAAAGTTGTGATGTTGGCTAAGGAGATAGGATGTATGAAGCTATGGCTGGAGAGAGATTCTCTAAATATAATACACTGCATAAAAGGTATGAACATGGTCTCTTGGACTATAGCACATATAATAGATAAAATTAAAACTATTCTTGGAACTTTCCAAGAAGTTCATATTTCCCATGTTTACCATGAGGGCAATAAGCCTACGAATGGGCTTCCTAATGTGGGGGCCCATAAAGAAGCAATCATTAAATGGAAAGAAGAAGGAAATCTTCAATCAAGTTTGATAGACTTAATCACAAGGAAGGGGTCATTAATAAAAAAAATTAATAATGAAGAGGTCACTTAAGTTTTCGAGGAGAGAGATCTATCAGTGAAGGTGTGCGATAATAATGACTAGGATTATTGCACACAAATTGTGGGTCATTTTAAGTCTGTTGAAACAAAGGAGCCAGAAGAATATTGATACTTTTATTGATGGTAACTAGAGTAAACAGGAAATTGCAGAAGACATGGGAGGTGGTTTGAGAAGGGAGGAGCCACTGGACTGTGAAAAATGAAAAAAGGAGAAGAGTGTTTGGAGAAAGAGAAAGCGGGGAGGGATAACTCCTTATTTGGAAAGATTACATGGATACGACAAAGAGATAACTGAAAAGTTTTCTGCTGAGTGGGCTAATGGCAAGGTTAATTTGATGGGTAAGTCCTTTCCTCTCACACTGAATATTATTTCTAAGATTACGGGCATGCCATTGGATGGTATGAAGTTTTATAGGAATAATAAGTGTATCGGTTCTCAAGCTATTAATATTTTTCCCAAAAATGAGGAAGAAAAAGCAATGTTGGTTAAATGCTCTAGAGATTATGTGGAAATGGATAGGATTAAACTTATTTGGGCCAAGGTTTTGAAAGTTTTGATGGAATATTTTACTCTTGATGGGTGCTACATTAAGGTGTAAAAATTTCACTTTGTACTTGTTAACCATTTTAGGTATCAAAAGAAAGTCTCTTTCCCCTATTATATGTTTAGTTCTTTGACTAATAGTATTTTGGAGAACAGGAAAAAGCCCATTACCTGGTGTTGCATGAAGAGTTAATAATGCTTATAGAAGACTATGTTAGGGACAAAATTCATGATCCCATACCCAAAATGGTAAAAGGAAAGAAGAAGAAATCTAAAGTGGAAGAGACAAGGGTTGTTACTAACAAGAGGGAAAAGAAAAAAAGAAAGGGAACGGGAAAGGGAGATTTTAGAGAGGAAATTAAAGAAAAAAAACCCTCTGCCCAAGACAAAGAGGAAGGAATGATGCCAGAGGAAAATATGGAGGATGATCCCGTGGAAGAGGAAAATGATCCTAAGGTCAAAAACAAGGGCTCAACCTCTAAGGAGAATGACAAGATGGAGAGAAATAATCAGGATCCTGAAGTACTGGGTGAGGAGGAAGAATAACAAGAGGTGGAAGAAGAAATTGAAAAGGAAGAGGAGAGGGAAGGAGAGGATTCTGAGAAGGAAGAGAGAGTTGAGAAGAGTAACAAGGAGAAAAATAGAAAGAAAAAGGAAGGTACTCTACATAGGAAGCCTAAAACCTCTAGGGCTAGGAAAAGAGAAGAGAAAAGGTAAGGAGAAAGATGTTTATGTTGGCTTTGATGTTGAGGACTATATTTTTCAGGAGGTAAGCACCACGGTTGGTTATGGCATTAATATGGAGAAATGGCTCAGTTAGGAAACGAAAGAAATGGGTCACAATCTGAAGGCCCCGAAAGAGGAAATGGAGTCTCTAAAAGAAAGATTCAAAATTTTGGATAGTAATTTTACTAAAGAGGTTTTGAAGAAGGTAAATAAAAACAACACAAATGAGGACTTGAATTCTAGAATTTCTGCTATCGTGGATGAAAAGCTAAAGGACATAAATGATAAAATTAGTTATAATGGTTATTGCATAAGAGAAATCTTGAAGCATAGTAATGAGGGCCACAAAGTTTCTATGATGAATTTAAAATCCTTGTATGCTTATTTGGAGAGTAGTTTGTTGGAAAAAACTACCATCATGGTGGAAGAAGATACTGGGGGTAAAGGTCAGTCTTTGGGGCCAGGAACTAGAACCATAAGAAATCTCAAGAGGAAAGTACCTGATATACCTAAGGAGCTTACAAGCCTGAAAGATTCTATCCATAAAATGGAGGAAATGCAAAAAGAGGCCGAAAAGGCCACGGAAGCAAAGATGTAGTTCTTGCTAGTTTTTTTCTGGTAGGTTGTTGGTAGTTGTGTTGTCGGCTATTTTTTGGCTTTCTATTGTAGCTTGCTTTGGTGTTGTTTGTTGGGTTGGGGTCCTATTTTTTGCTATTTAGCAGACATTCTATGTTTGTAAGGGCTTTATAGTATATCTTTTGTTTTCCTTTGTAAATGGTTTCAGGGTCCATTCAAAACTTGTATTTACCTTTATCAAAAACAATAAGAATTAGAACAATGCAAAATAAATGCTCATTCCAAGTCGTCAAGTTAAATAATTTATTCTTAGATCAAAGATAAATAAATTAGGCTAACTCAACTAATATATTCTCACATCTTCATTTAATGATTTAAGCCTAATTTTATATAAATGAAAAAAATTCACTAAGTTATGCATCTATAGCATAACTAAGATTCTTTAACATTCCTAAAAAAACACACATAATTATATTTTACAAAAAAAATATAGAATTTGAACATTGATTAGTTCTTATCTCACATTAAATGGGCAATACATGACACCTCTTCAAAAGAGTAAGTTGGATCTACTTTAATGAGAATTTCTCGCTTAAGATTTTCTTTCATGTCAATAATTTTTAATTAATGCAAATCATGCATATCCTCAATAGATAGAATTAATCCCAATAGTTGGAAGGTCCTCAATGATCAAATAGACATGCAAATGTTGACCACATTCCACTAGTACACAATGTAGAACACAAAATCTATGAAAGACATGAGAATGTCATGCCATGAAGTACACCACACAAAGTAGAGCAAATTTCATAGAAAATCATGTTTGACAGTTGGTGTTATACACATCCAATATATAGTAGCACCTATCCCAAAAGTAATTTTCACCCTATGAGTTTGATATCTTGTAGCATATTATTTGCACATGTGACATGAGTACCATAAAAATTCAACACATGTTGAAGCATAATAGTGGCTCTCAACCAATGGGAAGACAATATTTAAATTATACCATATGAGAAATACAAAATTTCTTGAATAAATTAATTTTTTTAAAGGGTTTTTTAGAAGAATTCATTTGTTGAATTGATAAACATAATTTAAATTGGGTTTATATGTTTGACCAAAGTAATCAATTTTTTTTCCAAAAAAAAAGGTTATAAAACACATAATTTACCTTAACTCTACACTACTTTGCATCCAAATTTATAATAAAATAATGAGTATAAGTCCAAGTATAATAGATGCATTCTAGTGAAATCCAATGTAGATCTATCTTTTCCCTATATTAATTATTTCACTCCATAATAGTCATAACCTTGATAATGCATAAACTAAAACTCCATAGACCATCTTGTGAGGTAAAAATACAATCAATTACTAGTGGGATTTTCTCCATCCATTGACATCATTGCCTACTAGAGAAGTTAATTCATCAGAAAATCAACAATTTGAAAATGTTCTATTTCTCACAAATAAGGATGTGAAAAAGGTCAAGAAAAATAAGATCTTTATCAAATATAGGTAAATTTTGGTGTCCTAGACTTTAGCCTTTGCTTACAGTTTTTAATATAAAATTTTAACATTTATTTAATACATTATTACTTACATTTTAAAGAGAAAATAAATAAATATTAAAAAGAACAAATATTGATAACTAGGAGATATTTTCCACAAGTCAAATTGTGATCTTTCTATTAGGATTCAACTATGTAGTTTTTTAGTCAAACTCATTGACCCATATTTCATGAAACATGGGTCAATGAGTTTGACTCAAAAACTACACAATTGAATCCTGATAGCAATATCACAAGAACAAATATTATCACTCACTCTCTCTCTCTCTCTCTCTCTCTCTCTCTCTCTCTCTCTCTCTCTCTCTCTCTCTCTCTCTCTTAGAGAAAGACAATTAGTGAGATTAAATGCATCTGTCTTTATAGAGACAAAAATAAAATTGTCTTTCAAGAGACAATAATATTGGTGTTTTTAATTTTCTTTATAAAGACAACTTTTAAGACACTCTCTTAAAGATAATATTTAAGAGAATATATAAGTTTTATTTTGTCTCACTAAAAAATTATCTTAGTTTAATTTGTAACCTCTATGTTGAAGAATGAAAATCTTTCCATAGATCTCATTCCTCCCTACATTGCATTGAGATATTTGTGTGTGTTAAATTTGGTCAATCTAACCAACAACACTTCAATAGATCTTTACTCTAACTAATCAAAGTACTACCTACAAATATTCTATTGCTTCCTATATGAAGCGAGTATGATCTACGTAGAAATGCTCTCAATTAGGATTGTGAGATCAACAACTCAACAACTCCATAACGAAAGATTCATGAGAGATTAAGATGCAATGATTGCATTCAATAATCTGAATCTAGTTATGAATAGACTCATTAATCAAAGAAAATAATGAATCTAACAATGAAACTAGCATGATTATATGATTAATCTAGAAATTAAAAGCTATTATCTAAGCATGCAAGGTGATTTTAAGAATTAAAATCTAATATTTAATGAGTATATAATCTAGCATAAAAATGACATAATGCATTTAACAAAGGAAAACTAGATCCTTTGAATGAGCTAAAAGGTTGGTTTATATAAAAATCCCAGAATGAACGTGTGATTGAGATTCATCTTGTTGAGTGGCTGAGATTCTCTCATATTTTTAGAAACTTCCTGTAGTTGGATGAGACTGAGAGAGAAATTAGAAATTTCCATTCTTTTAAATCTTCTTTTTAATTAGAAAGAAAAAAATTTAGAAATTAAAAATTTGAATTAAAAGTTCAAATTAGAAATTTGAATAAGAAATTCAAATTCAAAATTTCTTATTCTTTTAAATCTTTCTTTTAATTAAAAAATCAGTTTAGAAATAAGAAATTTGAATTAAAAATCCAAATTAGAAATTTGAATTAAAAATCCAAATTAGAAATTTGAATTAAAAGTTCAAATTAGAAATTTGTGCACATGAAA
The DNA here is from genome assembly GCA_027943335.1 of Chamaecyparis obtusa. Classification (NCBI taxonomy): domain Eukaryota; kingdom Viridiplantae; phylum Streptophyta; class Pinopsida; order Cupressales; family Cupressaceae; genus Chamaecyparis; species Chamaecyparis obtusa. The sequence continues at coordinate 1,555,728 of BSBK01007015.1, read as the reverse complement.
TTAAATGGGTTATTTTATTAATTAAAAGAATTTAGAAATATTTTAATTAATAAATTGATTTAAAATAACCTTTATGCTCTATCAATTGATTAACTTGATTATTTGATTATTTGATGGTGATTTAATTATGCAAGTAAATTGATTTAATTACTTACATAATTATGTCTAACATATTATTTGATTTAATTATTGAAATTAGGGGCACTTAGTTAGCTAGACCATTTTTAGGTGATTAGAATATTAAAATCACATTTTTGAGCTTTCATTTCAAAATTTCACTTAACGATTGAAATACTTACCTATCATATCTTTATTCAAACAAAGAAGAGCCAAGAACACATGTCGATATATATAATTAGTGGCTTGTGACAAAATAGCCAAACCCAACTTGCACTTTGCTATTTGTCATTTTGTCAAGCTTAATACAAATTTGTAATATGGATACTTTGGAACCAAGGCATTTTTATTGACGCATTTCTTCACAACCTTTTGAGATCATGGGACTACTCTCTCCTCCTTTATCTCTTAGTACTATATATCTCCTTATCTCTCTCTCTCTATATGTGTGTGTGTGTGTGTGTGTGTGTGTGTACATAGTTATCTCTACATAATTATTCTCTCTCTCTCTCTCTCTACACACACACACAGATACATATATATATATATATATATATATATATATATATATATATATATATACACATACAGATACATATATATATATATATATATATATATATATATATATATATATATATATATATATATATATATATATATATATATATATATATATATATATATATATATATATTTGTATGTGTACACACACACACATAGTTATCTCTACATAATTATTCCATCTCTCTCTCTCTCTCTCTCTCTCTCTCTCTCTCTCTCACTCCCCTCCCTCTATCTACCTCTCTCACTCTTCTCACCTCTATCTATCCCACTTTATATATTTATCTCCCCCTCTCCTTATTGCAGACATAATGTGATGTTGCTAATGGAACTTGATTATCTTCCTAATTCAAAGGTTTTATTTATTCTTGTTTGGATATTAGTTCTAGACCTTTATTTAATAGACAATATTTGATGATTTTCCTACTATTTGACCTTATGTACTATACAATTATATCTATACTAGCACTTGTATCGAAAGAAGGTGCAAGGGGTACATCGATAGGTCGTAGAGGTTAAAGTACTATTCCAAAAAATGTGTCATTGTAGAAGGAAGTGTTGTACTTAGAAACATCCTTCGCCCTGGTAAACTCTATCCATTTCTCAATCTTATGGCACCGCATGTATACAATGCCCATGCTTGGCTCCAAGATCTAGCTCTTTTTTTTCGACTACTCAAATATTGATATCAAGTGTGTGAGGTTCCTATCAATCATCATGGGTTCCACTGACAAATGTAGTGGGAATTACATAGTTCCCCGGTTGGTTCTAGTCATTCCTCTCCATGCACGGGTGTTACTACGATTCGTTTCAATTTCTTTAGAGTAGTAGGGGCTACTGGGGCATCGAAGTGCATATACCCCTAGGGATGATGCATGCCTTGCACCGATGCAAACATCGATTCATTTCGATCAAGTCAGAGGTCATCCCTGGTTCCCATGGGGATAAAGACACACTTTCTCTCACTATTCATACGATGCATTCCTGTGACAAGATGATTTGATGTCTCCTTGATGCATAGGTAGGTCTCAGAAATGACTAGTGAGTGGCCTTAGGAAGGGGAATCAACGACGGGACCCTTTAGAATAGTAGGGGGAGATGTGGGTTAATAAGACCTATGTGGGTTCCAATCTGATGTGATGTGTGCTAATCTCCCTAGGGTGGGTGGGAAGCTAATGTTGTGTTTCAATTCCCTGATTCGATACTATTATGCCTCAATCCCAATACTTAAATGACCATTCATTATGATGAGTCGGTCTAGTTCGAGAGGCACGCACAAGTAGGAGGGGTAGTTAACCTTGTGGGTTCACCAATAGATTCTATTGGAGATCAGTACCTAGTAGTAGTTTGGGAAGATCTTGTTCCATCTTGGGAACTGGCATTTTTCGGGACGAATGAGATGAGAAAGCGTTGGACCCAAGCTAGTTTTTTTGATTGGGAATAGTGGGTGTTTTTACACAGAGACAAGGGGTGAAAATATCCATCTGATGGGGGAGGGACGGAGCAAGGGCTATGGGCTTGTGAGATAGAGATCCAGATCGATCGAGGTTCTATGCTTATCCCATGCCCGTCATCATTTGTTCCTATCGATCCCCGATCAAAGTTGCTTCGTGCCTATCAAGACAATCTTGGGGCTACCAGCCACTCGACTAATAAGGCCTCGGGGACTTGACTACTTCATGGGTCGAGAAGAGGATCAAACCCTACAATTCTATGGTAGCATGAGGGCCAATGATTAATTGTATCTTCCTCCCACCCCATTATAATAGTAGGGCCCTGCTATATTTGTCAAGCACCTCCAACTATAAAAGAGCAAGCGGGCACCTGCGATTCTATACGTAACGTGTAGGGAACTCAAATTGGGTGTGTGGTGCCCCCCTAGAAGAGTAGGGTGGCCGGTAGTCAGTATATTAATTGTAAAGTTCTGGATTTGGCAGTTATAATTGGGGTAGATGCCACCCTTAGAATAGTAGGGTCAGGGTGGGAATGGTTGGAGGAGAATTATTCAACAACATTGTTAGGGAGAAGATATATCAAATGGGTGGGAAACTAGAGTTCCTTATTCTAGTCCGGGCTAGCAACTATAATTGGAGCCTACCCCTATTATTATATTATTCTAGCCCACTACTATTCGGCATGGACTTCTGCCCATTATTCTAGTAGGGGCTATAGAATAGTAGTAGGGACCCACCCAACCCTATTATTAGATTCTTCGGGGAGGGAGGCTCCCCTTATTCTAGTAGGCTAATTAATGGCAGATGTAGATTAGTTAGTTGGGTGGGTGGCAACCCCGACATCTCCTCCACTATGGAATAGTAGGTGCCCACCCCGAGAAAGCCCACCCTATATGGGGGGCATAGTATGGCTTACTCTAGCAGGTTCATTAATGCCCCTCAAATTATATGGTAGGTTCCCGATTAGAACTATTCAACAACTATATGGGGTGGGTGGGCATAACTCCATAACTTGTCGTAATGCGGGGGTAGGATTTGAACTTGCGGTTGAAAGGTCATGAGGTTTTCAAGTTGACCAATTACTCTACCCAACTCGCTTCTGAGTGCATATAGATAGTTAGGCCTGAGATTCTATACGCCTATTGCCATGGCAGGGGGTGGGAGCCCTTCAAATAGTAGGGGGGCCGATCGGCAAGGCTCGATTCTAGATGTAACATGCCAACACCAACCATCTAACAGGATGGGCCCTACAATTCTATGTCCCCGCTCTACAATAATCTATTGGTTCAGGTGAAGGTGAGATTCTACATGTAACATGCCCACCGAATAATCATGTTGGTCGAGAGCCCACCTGGCAGTAGGTTCTGCTTCAAGAATAATCCTTTGCACCCACGCCTTTGAATAATAGGGGCCATAGAATAGTAGAGCCTTATTTGTCGCGTATTCACCGCCCCCTACTAATCCTCCTCCAAAACACCCTTGCAGAGCTAGTAGGCGTATTAATTGACTTATTAATGAGGTTCATTGCACTCATCTAAATTCAATGAAGATGAGGTCATCACTCATCTCAACACTCATGCCCTACCATTATATTCCCTATCCTCTATATTGGGGTGTTCTACTGCCTGCGGAAGCATGTGTAGTATAGAATATGGTGATGCCCTCCTATTGTATGACTTGAAACAACTTCTATCAGGCGGGTTCTATCGGCCTAGCCGGGCTGACCATTAGCAATTCTATATGTAACATGCCCACTCCCCTACCATTCTATAGGTTATCACATAATCTTTATTGAATGCAGCGCCCCTATTATTCTCCCCTACTATTCTCAAGGGATGCACGGGGATAATAGGGCTATACCTCCCACCCACCCAACTCTCTCCTCCCAAATAGCCATCAAAGAATAGTAGGGGCTGCCAGCCACATTGTAGGGGCACCTGTGCATGCAAGAGAATAATATGCCTTACTATTTATAGTTGGGGGCCCCCCACCCCCCTTTGTGGGTGGGAGGCTATAGATGCGGGTTGGGTGGGAATAGTTGTCTATAGAATGGTAGGGGGTGGGTGGTAAACGAGAGTTTTGGTGCAGTGGGTGGAAGATAAAGTGGAAAATAATACAATCATCGTAGCGGAAGATATAGAGGATAAATAATTGAGAAAGTTGCCTAGTAGGGGCAAGATTGACTATTATCTAGAGGGATGAAAGGTAGAAGGATACTTTGTATTATAGACATAATATGAGTTACATTGGCAACTAACCGATTGGTTCTGCCAGCAATAATTGTGCCAGAGGGGCCCATAAAAATAATAGAATAGAGGGCTGATGAAGGGTGCTCCCCTTAATACCACAAACACATAACAGAAACAAAGAAACGACAACAATTTGCAAGAACAGAAAATGGGCTTCTTATTATCTCCACAAATGTGGAATTACAAATTTCAGAATTACAATATGCAAAGCCACATGGGCATTCCCTTTACAATATTCTACAGGACAAAGCCTCGAATCAATACCAGATCTACTACCCAAAACTGTCCCGAACTGCCTAAGACAACACTACAGACCTTTCTTATATAGGCAATTTCCACCGCCTGAGAAGGTTCCAGAAATTTAACCCTTAAGGCCGACTATACATAGAATTATTTTATTTTCACAATTTTTACAATAGGGTCGGCTCAAAAGAAATACAAAATATGCTTTTAGGTAGCCAAACTTCCAGAGGCCATAAATTTTTAACCATAGCTCCATTTTCTTATTGTAGCCACTTTTTGGAAACGCCATGACAAGATCTACAATGCCTAACACACGCTTGTGCTAGTCAACCGGGGGTTGATCACGATCCGGAGCCTCTAAGGCCTTCAAAATTGACCTGAAAGATTTCATACCCAAAAACCTCAATAACTTCACCAATACAGACGATGTGGCAATGAAACTCAATTGGTAAGCTGATATGACTAAGATGAACCTCCAGCTGTGAAATCAGAACATTCCGAGATCATATGACCAACTTACTAAAAATAGTAAGTTTCCATAAATAGTAGCTCTGCACAAGATAGCCCTTATTGAAAACAAAACCAAAAATATTTTTGGGTGATGCAAGATTGCTCTTACACTCAGGATGCTCCTGCATCAAGGGCCTTCCACCCCTACCTGTACGGGGGCTTTAAATAGTATTAGGGGGAGGAGGTTGGTTAAGGTGAATGCAATTATATAGAGGGGGGGGGCGTTATAGGTGGAGAATGATGGGGGGGCGAGTGAAGGTTGAGAATGATGGGGCCCCTCCGTCCTGACTATCTCCTCTCGCCAACCCTTCACGATGATTAATTATCCTTGTTAGCAAGCTCTGTTCCTGCTTCTGAGGTCGACCTTCCTTCTGAATGAGAGTTGAGGCATAACATCACGAGTGGTGGTAAATATCCCTCTACCACCATAAAGAAACATAAGGGTGAGTGCCTTTAGATGGAGGGGATTTCATGTACGTGGATCGAGGCTTTGGGATAGTGTTCTCTATTGGTCTCTCCACCTCTAATCCAAAAAATCAATCTTCATACTTTTGGGTCCCTATAGATAGTAGGGCCCTTCTATCAAGATATTTCTCAGAGAATCACCTCCTAATGGGTCAGCATCACTCATTAATGGAGAGGGACTTTCACCTATCAAAATAGTGGGGAGAGCTGGTTGGCATAGTTTAGATCTCGGGTTGAGTGCCTTTGTTCACTCAGTAGCTTGAGTTCCTGTGGACCCACCTGAAGGGATAAGAACTTCTATTGTCTAGAGGTAGGTCCCTACTATTTGGCTGGGCAAGTGGGACTTATCAGGCGAAAATAAAGATAGAAAGTCATGTTTGTTTGGCCAATGCCTGGAGGATGATGGGCCAACCGATCGTTCAGAGGTAGACCCAAGACTGACACATTCAATTGTCTACTATGATTCCTTACAACCATCACTTGAGTGAAATGAATAGAGCCTCACTTCATTCATTTTCATGAACTATCCTTAACTTTAGCCAATGCCCCCCCCCCTCTCTAATATATATATTAACAATGGGTGGTTCTAAATGAAGGAATGAATCTTGCTAGTGATATTCTAGTAGGATTAGTTGTCGATTGATTGAAACTGGTAGTTCCAATTTTGCACCCATCGTTAGAGGCATTTAACCCATCATTCAAGGGCCATCTTAGCTCACCTCTACTTGGGGACTCAACTCAAAGGTTGATCATCCCTCCTACTAGTGAAAGGTGGATTTGTCATCGAATCAAGTGTAGTGGCAAATTGCGGGGGCTACATTGGAATAAGGGGTTTAGTTGGGCCCTACTATTTGCTAGGGGTGTTAGGTGGGTGGCCCCTATTCTTCTATTATTTTCATTCTGATTGTTTGTTAATAAGTATATAATGAATCGCCCCTCCAAACATTAAGGCAAGTACCTTGGGGCATTTGATCGACTTCTTGAATGCAGTTGGTCGGTTGTTTTCTTTTCATCAATATTCATAGTTGGGGTTTTAAGGCCTTAAGACTGGAGAGGGAGAATCAGAATGAATGAGAACATCAAATGCAGCTAAGAGTGGTGCTACCAAACTTCTATCTGGGTTTGGTCCTTCTATCTTGATTTCTTTCTTTATGAGACATCTGGTTTTGGTTTGAACCATAACAAAGGTTTCCCTTGTCTTCATAGTTTTGGTGGCAAAAGCCTTCCTTTCTCTCCTAGAAAACAATCACACCTCCAATCACTATGCCCCCATGATCTTTGGCAATGTTGGAGAGGAATGGATAAGCGGAACTGTCTGTTTAGAAATAATAGGCTAACATGGTTGGTTCAATGCCTCTTAATCCTACCAAAATAAATAATTATAGCTAGTGAATTATAGTTGTTTTGAAGGTAGGTGACCAGCTTCACTTTTATGCTACCTCTGCTCAGGTATCTTATCAAGCTCCAATGATAATACTACTATAAGAAATTGATGGCCATTGCCTTCAGAATGAACATGCATTCGAGCATTTCAACATAGGTGCAAGAAAAATGACGTCAACCCTCCATAGAATAGTAGGGGCTAAGGCAACTGGGTTTCAAACATGACCCCTACTATTTGCCAGGGGTATTGAGACATATGTGCAAAATGACCCTACTATTCTATGGCCCCTACTATTCAGCATGGGCACTAAGAAAACCAACTTCAGAACAAAACATTTGGCATTTGATATAGCTACAAAACATAGGATTTTCTTCGATAACTCAATAATAGAAAAGAAGGGCGGAGGCACTCGATTCCTTAGGGGCCAATCTTCGACTCTTCTATATCTATTTAGATGTGTCATAGAGGAACTGAACCTGGCCGACCCTATTATTATAAGGGAGGAACGAAGTAATGAGACTGCTAACTCCACCTGCTTGGTTGAACCTTTCAAGCTTGAGTTGCTAATCCGTCATATATAAAGATTTGGTGCATTTCAGAGCTCTCTAAGAAATCATTTAGTGAGGGAAATGCGTAAATTTGATGAGGAGTCACCCTACAATTCTATGGTTGTTTCCCACAACTATAGATATAGGGCACTCCGTATATTCTACACATATTACCTTCCATTAGCTTATCTCTCACTAGCGGTTCAGTTCCTACATCACTCAGAATGGAGGCTCGGGTGATGGAAATTATGAGTCAAAGTGGAGTTTAGACAAGATGCTTTCAACCCTCTCCCGATGTTTCTAGTTGAAATCAGATGGGGGGGAATTGGTTTGGATGGATGGATGGTTGAGAGTTGAGTGATGGCCCAGGTTTAGTTGCCTCTGTTCGGTCCGGTTAAGCCTATTGATGTGGAATTGAGAATGAGATGTTTGGATATTTGACTTCAAAATATATTGATTCCCTCTCCTTTCAGTCAACATTAATCCCTCTCCCTATCACATTAGGTCGAGTCCCTCTCTATTTCTCAGAAGGAGGGTCAACCCGAGCAACTTTCTCGAACTACTAGATGGAAGAATGTGTCATTGAGAAAGTAAATAATTAATGAGCTTTGTACCCCCCGCCACCCCCCATATAGTTGGGCATGGGGGCAATGCTAGAACAGTCTTAAGAGGATCGTGAATCAACAATGCAGGTTGCACCTTGTATGCACCCAAAAATGGTCGCCTAGACTTTGGGCCCCATTTATTCAATTTATTGATCCTGAATCAGTTTTATCAATAATCAATATTTTCAACAATATCAATTTCTTGATTAAATCTTAATTTTGATCATATATTGGATTTTTATCCTTGGGCTAACCATTTATCCTAAGTCTTTATTTAATTAAAAGGAATATTTCCTCCCCTTTTAATTAAATAAAAAGCCCCACCTTTTCCTCTTATTCTAAGTTGCACAAATAAAGCATTATTCTTATTTTATTAAAATAGAAAAAACATTTTTTGTCTTATATGGACATAAAGTCAACTCCTATTTTCCTATTGGAGGATACTTGTGCACATGGATTGCTCTTCTTTCAAGCTCCACCTTTGATTAAGACTTTTGCCTCTTAGTCTCCATGGTCCATTTCTTTGCATTTCTTATAAAAGGAGAGCTCTCTCCTTCATTTATATCCACTTGTTTTATGCTAATGTTATGCTGCAGGTTTTAGGTGCATTTGGAGTTTGAAGACATTGAAGACTTGTTGCTTTCATCATTTAGTTGCATATTTGCTTCCATAGTTGCATGATAATGGCATTCTTAACTTAGTTTCCTTTTATGCAATAGAATAAGCTCACATACTCTAAATAGGAGGCATTGGTCAAATTTTCTTCAATTTTCGGCTTGGTTTTCAGTTTTTGGTTTTTTGTCTCAGAGTATCACGTGATACTTCTCAGAAATATCGCGCGATATACCTTTATATAGCGGTGTGATACTTCGCGCTTGCTACAAATATCGCCTACTTTGAAGAGAAATATCGCGCGATAGTTCACCCTTTACAGACTATCGCTTGACTATAGTAGAGAATATCGCCTGGTCTCGGGCGAAGTATCGCCTAGCAAAGGGCGAAGTATCACACTGACTGAAGAGTATCGCCTGGTATAGTGCGAAGTATCGCGCGATACTGGTGTTTGGACTGTGTTTGTACCCGACAGCGAGCTGTTTTTGAGCTATTTTATCTATCTTGCAAGTTTTGGGTTCTTAGCTAACTTTTTGAAATTTTTTGAAAATTCCAGCATTTTCAAATTCGTGCCACTCTGGAAAACGGGTGCCCATTTTTTTTGAAATTTTGCAAATGGTATCAAAATTTTAAGTGTGATATATCGTTGGAAAGGTCTTTCCGAGCCTAATCCAACCATGATGGTTTTATTTTCAGATTTTATCATTTGATCAGTTATTTTTGTAGATTATCTAATTTTTCATGTACTAATCATTGGTAGATTTTGGATTTTGATTCTCCTAACTCTTGTTGGTCTAACAAGTTGTGGTTGTAGGTGCCTCTTGCTTGAATATTTTGTCAAAATCGCATGTCAAAGAGGGCTACTAACAGTTTTTGCAGGGCTGCCCAAGCATAAAAATAAAAATAAATTTTTTTTGCTTGTTTATTTACTTTCCTTTCAAGTGTGGCATTCACTAATTGTATTAGGCATCTTAATACCTTGTGAAAGGGATCTTGAGGTGGTAGGAAAAGTATGCTCTTCACCTTTAGGTGAATCAAAAAATCTTGACCCATCTTAAGGTTTTGGAAGCAAGGGAGTAATTGAATCTCTTTGCTTGGTGTGTTTGGGAGAGATTTTTGAGATAGGGGAGTATGCTCTTCACCCTTGTGGTGAATCAAAAACCTTGAACCTCAAGAGTTGATCTATTTTTGTTTAGTTTAGGAATCCTTTAGCGGGCCTGCTCTTGAGCAATCAAGAGGAACGACTCAAGTGGGGACAACCTTGTCATCATTTTCCTTGGTGGCAAGTGATTCCAACTCACTATAATCTCAAGGCTATCAAGGACACCAAAAACCTTGGTAGACATAGCACTTGTCTTCGTTTGATGTGAGTAGCTCATGGGATTACGGCCATGGGGAAAACATTGAACAAGAATGCTTAAGGTACTCTTGAGGCCGCAAGGTCCTAGTCCTTTATGAGGAGCAAGAGGGGTGTTATGAACGGAAATCCTTATTAAGAACCATTAGATAGAAGCCACCTTATTTTAGCCGCTTATCTTCTTAGTGCAAGGATTGATCCAAGTGGTTTACCCGGATCACCTTAAGATACTCACCATATGTGTCCCTTTAGTTGTGTCATTTGACATTTCCATGACAAAGCCAACATCTCTTGTGGGTAACCACTTGGTGTGAGGCGAGGGGGCATCAAGTTGTGGGCTAAGTTGGTAAGTCTTGAGCCTTGACTTTTTAGGATAGATTTGCTTGAATTATCTTCGGTTGTGTGATACCAGTGCAAACGTTCTTACATACAAACAATCGGTAGCATTCATAGGGTGCTTTTTCAATTTTGATATCACAAGTGTTTATCTTGGCAAGGTTGCTTTTGCCCTTGTTTCAAGTGTTTGAAGACATATTTGATCCCATACTGTTTGCAAACCTGTCTAATTGCTATTGAATTGGTGATAGAAATCAGACATTTTCACCCTCACATTCGAAAACTTGAAATTAGACCTTAAAAAATCAAAATTTTGCACAAATTGGTCAAGATCAACATCAGTATCACATTAGCCAAAGAGAAATATCGCATTAGAAGGTTGTTCTTGGTGAGAAATTTTATCTCTAGAATTGTGAGCTACATTCTTGAGAAATTCTCGTACTCTTATTGTCCAAATAATTTTCATTTAATCTCAATTTCAATTATATTTTGGCCTAGCCCAACCTCCTGGTTCAAAAGTGCATGGGTAGTCACCCTTTGATTTGAAGCACCTCTTTGACAGTGTTGGTAAAGCCCCTATTTCTATCTTTTCATTTCTCTTTGGACAATAGAGAACTTTGATTATCCTAGTTTGGTGTTGACATTTTGCGAGGTCATCCTATTACCAGTCTTCCTTGGTCAGTCCAGATCTTAGATCCTAGGTGTTGTCATGTTGCTCAACATCTCAATGAACGTTATGGTATCAATTGCACAAGATGGCTCTTAGTCTTCTTCTTTCTTCTCCATTTCCCATGTTCTTCTAAAGTCTTCTACTCCCATGGGAAATTCTTCTTCTTCTTCTTGATTATTTCCTCTTATTATCTAGTCTACACTCTTCTATTCATCTCTTCTATTCATTTCTTCCATGCTTGATTACTTCTCTTCTACAACCATGAATCTTGACTATCTAGCTTTGGAACCTTTATTAAGAATAGATGATCTTGAGCTCATTGACATATTCGAAAAGTGTTGTTCCTCCAAAATTCTCATGAGTGATGAATTTATAGCAAAAATAAAAGAAAAGATGATTAAATCAGATGCCTTTGCTAGAATCATAAACATGATCATATCACGATCTTCTTCTTCCAAACATTCTTCATCATCTAAATCTTATCATTCTTCTTCACCTTCCAAGTCTTATCATGACTCTTCTAGACATCATTCTCATTCTTCATCTTCTAAGTCTTATCATGATTCTTCTAAACACTATTTACATTCTTCATCTTCCAAATCTTATCATGACTCTTCTAAACATCATTCAAATTCCTCATTATCCAAGTATTCTTCTTCCACTAGGTCTTCATTTTCCTCTTCTTCAAGATCTCATTCTTCTTCTACTTCTCCCAAGAGTCTTACTTCTCTTCAGAAGACATACCATAAAGAGCAACATGATAGTCCTTGTGATGTCTCTTCCATAAAGAGTGACACACCTACCTTTGATGACTATGATGACTATGATGATGGACAATGTAGCAATACTTATGACAACTCTATTCCTAAGAGTCCTCCTCGTCGTGTGCTTAGGCTTACTAAAGGGTCATCCTATTGGATAGATTATGATGGTGATCCATATGATTCTGATTTTGAGAGAAATTATGATATTTGTTGTGAACAATATGATACATCTACTTCTATTGAGGAAGAGAAAGCTTTCCGTGCTGATTATAAACGAAGATACTATGAGCATGTCTTGTCTAAAAACTCTCATGCTGAAAATAAAGATTACACTCTCCAGCAAGATCATGTTAATGCTAAACCTTTGTCTTGTGATGGTCCCCTTCCATCTGCCACTTCCTCCAATACCCACACACTTCCTAAAGCTTCTGAGTCATCCAAATCTTTCACAAATCCTTCATCCAACAAAGATCCTAAGACTTTCCATGCGGTTCCCTATAGTTATCCTCAAGGGCCACCTCTTAAAGATACTCAAGATAACCTTCACTTGGCTGCAAATACTTTCAATAATGTCAAACCTAAAGAGCCTAAGCCTTCATCCGCTATAATGCCTATTTCAACTAGTCCTTCGCCACCTCTTCCAAAGTCTTCCATACAATCCCAACATGCTTCCTTGTCCTTAGAAGTGGCTCCATGTCAAGAGGACTCTAAAAATGATAAAGAAAAGAACATAAAAAAAGATCAAGATCAAGAACCCTCCATGTCATCCAATCCTTTTCATGATGTCTCTGATCCGCTTCATGGTTCTTTTGATCCTCTACGCTCTTTCGCATTCATTCCACCATCTCCTAAGCAAGATCAAGCTACTACTTACACTATTGAGCTTATTGACAATCAAAATAACCTTACTACGCTTGCGCTTTCCAAAGATGATACTTCCATTAAGGTTATTAAAAATGGTGTTGTTACTTCCAATGTTGAGCCTATTAAAAATCTAGAAAAAGTTAATACGCTTATGCTACCCAACAATCATTGTCAAGATCAAAGTCTTCCATCTTCTTGTTCTACCACTCCATGTTCATTTCCACTTTCTTCTCTTCCTACGTCTTTGCAAGCTTTGAATGATCCTATAAAAGAAACTACTCATATTCAAGATGTTCATGATCTTATTGAAAATCCTAATGCTCACTCTAAAGATGTTGATATCCTTGGTTGTCATATAGATGTTGATGAACTTATTGATTATCCTTTTGCATCTTCCACTTCCATCCCTGGACCTCCCCCACCACTACCAAGAGCTTCAAGTTTGCCTTCCATCTTGGGTCCTTATGTCCCTTCACTTTCCCCTCCTAATTCTCCTAATTCGTCATCCATTTTGGGTCCTTACATCCCTCCATCTCCTATCTTTCCTCAAGATCAACATAGATGCATACCCTTGAATCCCTTTCATCCACCCACCCATCTAAACCGGTCATATCCTCCTTCTTCTTCCACAAGTCCCAAGTCTTTTGGAAGTAAGTTGAATGTTCAAAACAAGAAAAAGAAGCAATACAAGAATCCATCAAAAAAAGAAGATCACCATGTCTCCTCTAGTCGACATGGGGGCATAAAGTCGAAAGAGATATCTAAGAAGAAAACTACAAGACAAGTATGGGTTCCAAAATCCATCATTGAAGATATTCTCTCTCAGTCATCAAAAGGAAATGAAAAGCCTAAGGCTATATGGATTCCGAAGTCTCTCTTGAAAGAGTCTTATGTTGAGCAAAAAGTGAAGTTGACATTCAAGCTTCCAAAGACTTCCACTTCATCTTTTTCCAAAAACATTCTTTCATTCCATGCGCCTGAACCACAACCTCTGCTAAACATTTTCCATATTCCTTCTCGTATTCTTCCATTCACATTTGAGAATTATAACAAGCACACCAATCCTCCTTTTGAAGAGTCAGATAGCAATAATGAACTAGAATATGGTTCGCATTTGGACTAGAATATGGTTTACGTTTCCTCCATTTTTCCCGTCACCCTTCAAGGTGTGTATTGACGTTGATCTTACCTTTCTTTCCATCTACCTTTTTACATTCCTTCCATTCATTATCCTTCTACCTTCTATCATTTTTTCCTCATTTGCCTATTCCTCATGCATCTTCCTTTCCCCTTCAGCATCTTTGAGCATATCATTTTGGATCCTTGGTATATCAATGATTTATCCTTTCAAGGAGCATTATCTAAAAAGCTTGCCTTCTTCCAAAAAATAGAAAAAATATTAAAAAAATAAAAAAAATTCAAAAAGAAAAAAATAAAAAAATAAAAAATTGAAAATGTGCCATGGTGAAAACCTGGAGACAGGCACCTTGGTAGCAAAAGTAAATAAATTCATCCTATGGTGAAAACCACTCTCTTGTGGCGCCTTGGATAAGTACCGTGATGAAAACCTGACAATCAGGCATCATGCGTAGTTCTTCTACATATTTCATCCATTCCATCTTCTCTCTTTGATCTTGACAATGTTGACCTATAATTGAATATTTGGCTATCTTGTGAGCTATCTTACAATGATCTTGCTTTCACTCCTTTCATGTTTCGCCTTCGTATTTTCCTTCATTCATTCTAGTCTTTCGTTATCCTTTTCCCCCTTGGTCTTGATCTAATAAAAAGAGTAAAATACGATGTTATGAAGTCTCTTGACATGTCTACTCCTTTGGACTGCATCCTTTCCTTCTTTTTCATTACACTTTTGAGGCTTATCCTATGCTATCCTTTCATTGCTTGTCCAAATGTGCTTTACATGACAACATTTTTTTCCCTAGCTTGGGTACTCTTGAGGAGTTTGACCTTGAGGATTTCTTCCCTTCACTCTCCTTCATTCTCATATCTTCCATTTCATTCACCAGCTTGCTTATCCATCTTGTCCTTCACCTTACTAAACATTGGGACTTCACGATGTGATCTTGCTTAAAGAGTTTGATGCCCATTCTGTCTGGGGGCATCTTTTGTACATATTTTATGATCCTAAAAAAATACCAAAAAAATTGATATATGATGCTGAAAAAATCCTAAAAAGCATAAAAAGTCCTGAAAAAATACAAAAAAATAAAAATATTCAAAAAAATAAAAAAGTGCCTTGGTGAAAACCTAGCAATAGGCGCCTTGGTAGAAAAAATCCCAAAAAAATGAAAAAATTAAAAAATGAAAAAAGATTCCAAGTGGTGAAAACCTGGAAACAGGCGCTACTTGAGGCCTTTGCACTCCTATTTGTTAGCATGCATCCTCGACACTTAGCCACTTCCCATCATGCCTTGACCTTATTTGGCTTAGTCTGGAATTGGTCTTTGTCTTTGTCTAGGGGGCATAACTATTAGCATTGGTCTTTTAGGTCCGTTTGTCTCTTGGGGCATTTCACAACAGGTGTTTTTCAACACCACCCCAAACAGTGTTTTTCAACACTACCCTTGCGTCGAGTGTTTCTTAACACTTATCAGATGTCTTGCCTATAGTCTAAGTATGATGTGATAGTGCTCATTTACAGAGGTGATACTCAGAGTCTAACTCTATGACCAACACACACGCACTTAAACAATCAACTTGTTGAGATATGTTGACTTTATTTTTCTTTGTGTGCTGTCTATGAGGATTTCTTTGATGAGTGGTCTCTCCCTGAGAAGTTTTCGATGATGCATAGCTAGAAGACTGAGGGAATGAGAACATGTTTTATTTCTTTATCTGCTTGTGGGTATATTTTGTTGATCCTAACTGTCATGAGCATTTATGCTGGTCTTACTTGACACTTGGGGTTGACAAGGTATTATCCTTGACTGTTTTGTGAGTGCATGCTTCTAGTTATCTTGACTTTCATGTGTCTTGATACAAGCATAATCTTGTCATATCAAAACTTAGGTAATCTCACTACATTAGTCATCTTGACCTCCATGTCTTTGATGTCTAAGTGAGATTTCCACATTTCTATCTGATAAAGATCATATTCATATCCACATAGTTATGCTAGTGTGCATTGTATGATCTGATGACGCTACCAATAACGCTCGACGATGATAATTAGATGTCTATAAGCATTGTGACCTTGCAAGTCAACCACTTTCATAGTAGCTTGCATTTCTAGGTTCATGTTAGTTTAGTTTATGCACCTTGCATATGGAGAGAGCTCTCCTTTTTTCATCTTACGTGGACCTGTTGGTCAACTGTGCTCATTTTCTTATTCTTCTTGATCATATCTTTCATTTCTGGTCTTTCATATCACATCATTTTCTATCCATTTTCAGACTTGAAATTGAAATCTGAGTCGCGTTTCCAAATTTTCTCATTCTTCTACATCGTTGACTGACCTTTTGAGGCATAATTCTTCAATCTTTGGTGGAATTTCTTCCTTCCATGTCTCTCATATTTTCTAGTCTTTCATTCACTCTATTTCTAGTCTTTTATTTCTATTCTTCTACTTCTTCACTGGGGCATGTTTTCATTGCCTAATGGTTATCCTGTTATCATTTACCTTCGATTGTGATTTCATTCTGATTTGATCAAATCTTTATCGATTTTCTGTCTCTCCTCTACTTGATTTCGATTTCAATTCCGAGGGGGCAGTACCTATGGGATTCTCATCCCCAATCGCTTGATTTTCCTGATTCAGACATCTTTTGTGAGCTTTTACTCAAATTTGAGATTCTTATCTCTTACTTTGAATGTGATCTCGAATCGACCTCATGTTCAAAGGCCTTTGTTTATGCTTTGCTCGGATGTGATCCCGAATCGACCTCACATCTAAGTTGTTTTGTGATCCCAGATTGATCTCACATTTCAACTTCATTCTTTGACTACATGTGTTCCCAAATCGATCACACATTAGTCAAAGAGGGGCAAATGTATGCACCCAAAAATGGTCGCCTAGACTTTGGGCCCCATTTATTCGATTTATTGATCCTGAATCAGTTTTATCAATAATCAATATTTTCAACAATATCAATTTCTTGATTAAATCTTAATTTTGATCATATATTGGATTTTTATCCTTGGGCTAACCATTTATCCTAAGTCTTTATTTAATTAAAAGGAATATTTTCTCCCCTTTTAATTAAATAAAAAGCCCCACCTTTTCCTCTTATTCTAAGTTGCACAAATAAAGCATTATTCTTATTTTATTAAAATGGAAAAAACACTTTTTGTCTTATATGGACATAAAGTCAACTCCTATTTTCCTATTGGAGGATACTTGTGCACATGGATTGCTCTTCTTTCAAGCTCCACCTTTGATTAAGACTTTTGCCTCTTAATCTCCATGGTCCATTTCTTTGCATTTCTTATAAAAGGAGAGCTCTCTCCTTCATTTATATCCACTTGTTTTATGCTAATGTTATGTTGCAGGTTTTAGGTGCATTTGGAGTTTGAAGACATTGAAGACTTGTTGCTTTCATCATTTAGTTGCATATTTGCTTCCATAGTTGCATGATAATGGCATTCTTAACTTAGTTTCCTTTTATGCAATAGAATAAGCTCACATACTCTAAATAGGAGGCATTGTAATCCATTGCTATTTCCTTTCATAGATTAGTTGCATTGTACTTTCCTTTCATAGCTTAGATTGCATTCTCATATAGCTTGCATTGCATTTGCATATTTGATTCTTGGAGATATTGGCATTGTTGCCCTTGTCTTCACTTGAATCTCTCATTGTGTGGTTGACTAGCAAGGTCACAAGTTTGTAGCTCTAGCTGAGAGCAATTTTCAATCTTGCAACTCCATACATAGAGAGCTATGAGCCGCTTTGTGAGGCCTCATTCTTGAGCAACCTTGCATGTAATGGTTCATAGAAGTGCACCATTTTAGTGTGTACACACCTCTCCCGGTATTGATGGTTTGATCGATCCTTCCTTACCCACTGAAGCCCTTTTGCGAAAGCTCCTGCTTTCAATGATCTTGAGTCCCCCCATTGTCAAAAACCCACCTCTGAAAGGGTTACCATCTTTTGTATATCGTGCTCCTCTTTCTTTTTGCCTTGCCTACCCTCCCATCTTATATCTGCCCACCCACCCCTTAAGAATAGTAGGGCCATTCCCTCCCACTACACCGGAACAATTGAAAGACTAAATGGAACATGTGTGGTTGATCATTGCGGCAAGATAGGATTGAACGATGGGTCTACAATTGATTGAAGTGGAAAAATGGAACCATTGGTTCTCAAAAGAAAGGTGCAGAAGTTCGTTAATTCTTCTTGGTCGACCGGTTCAAGCTTTCATAAATCCCTTCCTCAAATTCAGGGAGAAGGACTTAGCTCAAATCTTGCTTTCAAAGAAAGATGCCCACCGGAACAAATGAGAGACTTGAAAGGGCCCTGTGGGGATGGGTGGGGGGCTAAAGGGGCCTCCCACCCACCCCTAGGAAGGCCCTTTTGACACTATTATTGATTTCTTGATGCCTATAGTTTATTATGGAAATCCTTTAAGCACTCAAGATCACATCATATTACATAGATAATAGACTTGACTCCTTCCCAACTATCTCCTCCCAAATCCTATTGCCCCCATGCAGGGGTGGGTAGGCCCCCCTCTTTATTATTATGGGGGGGGGGGGGGGGGCGGGGGGCACATGAACAATTCTATGGGCTCTATTGGGCCCCAGCCCCTAGTAATTCTAAGGGTAGAGGATAATTATGAAACTACTCATGTTCAAATCCTCCCTAATTGGGATTAAGAGGTAGGGGGTCATGGGGGTCATATCACGTATATAGTCGTGATGCACCTGAGTAATATCAGTTGGTTCACAACTGCTCATTTTGAGAGCCCTACAATCCATAGTGGGAGATCTGGGATGAACCTATCTCCAACTATAGTTTGGAAAGGAAGCTAACCTCGAACTAGAGTTCCCAGCACTATCCGGAACGTATCCCAACTTGGATGGATGGGGGCCCCTACTATTCTAAGGCTAGCTTTAATATCTCATACAATAATTTTAGCCACCTGGTTTAGATTAATAGGTAGGGGGCTATAATTCCACCCCCCCCCCCCCCCATTCGGGTCCCCTGAGCCACCCACTATAGTGACCAGGTGCTATAATCCATCCCCCACCCGGACCTAGCTCCAGGGCCCCTACCTCAAATTCTATGGTTCTATGGCCCTACTATTCAGCTAGGAAGCCCCTACAATCTATAGGGCTTGATCAGTCGACGTTTTCACCTTACTACTCTATACTCTCGGTTGGTGAACTATAGTGTCGTTTCCTATAATTAGAAGCCCAAGAGATAGGGCTCTATAGTTCTCTACCCTATCTCTGCTATCTAGACAAGTCCATTTTTATTCAAAGTTTGGTTTGATGACTATATTCCCTAGCAAATAGATAATACCCTACCTGGCGAATTTGAGGGGGAGGAACCTGCTAGAGTAAGTAAATGACATAAACCTGTTAGAATCGACTCGAGCAGTGAATTAATTAACTCGTGAATTTGAGGAATTTGAGTTTCCTATAGAATTTTAAGTGGGACAATCGAATTAGAAAGCAATATATTTTGAAGGTATTACCCAAAAAAAATATAACATTTAAATAAATTTGAACACATTATAAAATGTACTTTTTGTAAAAACAAGCATAATAGGTATCAAATAGAAACACGTTAGGAAACCAATGTTATTTTTTGAACAATAGTGGATGGGAAAAAATAAGAAATCTGCACAAAGAAAATAGAGTTGTTTGCATGTCATTAGGTTGAAATAACTACATCCTGCATGCATTGTTGTTTTACATATTCCAACAATACTAACTAGGAAGAGTAGAGTTGAACAATAGATACAAGAAAGACGAAATGCAGTAAAGCTTAGGAGGGAATTAATTTTTCCTTACATAGCACAGACTAATATTATAGAATAATAAAACAACATTAAGATACTTTAGTCTATAAATCCAAGAAGTTGGCAAACCTTATTACTCAACACAATCTACAACTACATTAGTGACAACTTCCATAGATACAACTTGGTACTTTAAGGAGAGGATATATAGTCACAAACAAAGCATGTACTTCAACATTTGAAGACTGAAGAGAAATATGTTAGACTTTAAAAACTATACAATTTAGAACACTACACCACTTATTTATCTACAAGTTATTGTAAAACTATATTTGAATTTTTGCATAATAGAAGTATATTCAAGTGTCATTGTAGGAAGATGTTCTGTTGTAGAATGAAGTATTATATAGAGAAACATCCACTTATGATGAATTCAAATTATAGTATTACAGGACTATATTTGTATGATGGATTTCCCAAAAGAGTGTAGCATTGAAATGATTTGAACACAAAAATAAATGTTATTTCTTTATTTATTTTTTTATGCTTCTTCATCAGGTTGGGGAATTTGTAGAAGAGGAAAAATTATAAATGGTCAACAATGGAAATTTGGTTGAAATAAAAGAAGGCAAAAATAAGAATCGTGGAACAACAAAAGAGGGTATGCAAGTAACATCACATACATGGGCATCATGCAAGAGAAATTGTAGGTGAGCCACTTCTTTCTTTCTAATAATGTTGTACATATTCCTTTTCATTTTGCAGTAGCGATCAAAAGAGAAGGCAGGTTCAATACAAAGGCATTGTAGGGATTTGACTCTAGAGACTATTGTAAAGGTGAGGCCCCGTCTCTCAATTTTACCTATATCAATTATGGCTCTATCTAGGGTAAGCCCCTGTAATTTGTGTATAGTGATAGCCCAAGCGGTAGTAGTGGTAGTTGGGTGCACTTGCCTTGGGTTATTGGTTGTATTGGAACAAGGTTTGGGTGTTGTTCATCCCAGGGTGGACCATGTTAGTTATCAAATTCAATTGTAACATATGTTGGTAATTGTGGGGGTCGGCTTAGAGCCAAAGGGATATACAATATATTTGACCTATCCAAGATATCCATTGATAAGGCTAGCTTTTATCCATAGATTTTTGGTAAGCATTACACATTGAGATCTACATAATAAGACTTCTTGTGAAAGTTGGTCATCATTTTCAAGTTTTGCGAGTTGACGTTGTGTATTGAGTGCAGCACAGAGTGCAATAGGTACATGTAGTTGTTTTATCCTAAGAAAAACTTTATTAGCAGACTGAGTCATATGGCCTAATGTGCTCCTCTACTATACAATTTGATTAAAAAAATTGTTTTGTGCAAATTTATCACTTTTTTCACTATATATATATATATATATATATATATATATATATATATATATATATATATATATATATATATATATATATATATATATATATATATATATATATATATATATATATATATATATATATATATATATATATATATATATATATATATATATATATATATATATACACTTGTGGCAAAATATGGCTAGCAGTCCAACCCCTACACCACATGTTTTGTCAAAGTTCTTTAGTTACAGATTGGTGTGAAACAACTGCAAATCCCACATCACATAATAGAAATCAAAAAGCACACATTTGGATGTCTTACTTTCCTATTTGCATCGAGGGTTTACACATAAAAGGGCTATAAAATCTACGATTCTACAAATGTGGGACTAAAATCCATTTGTAGTCACAAGGCCCCCTCAGATTTGCCACCGAAGTGGCGCATTACCCACCATCCACTTCTTTGGATGACCCCCGCCACTACACCACCAGACGAACCTACACACATCTTCCAACACCCAATCACTTGCCATGCAGCGCCTAGTTTGCAGCTCGTACCAACCCACATGGATAAATAAGGAGCTAACACATAGAAAGTGCCATGTCACCAACCACATCTAACACATCATCAAAAAAAAAAGTGCCCAGTCATCTAGGTTAAAGCTCAGTCAGTTGCCACCTAAGCATTCAGTCAACAAAGGAGGTATTTATTTTTGCCACATGTACATTTTCATTGTCCTAAAATTGACACCCATTTACACGTCAAACAGGGGTAGGAGGCTATTTTCTTGTGACTATCATACGATTATCAAATTTAGTCATAGGTTTCACTGACATCATCTACTGGCTCAAATTTCTTGCCCCTCACCATTGGAGTTTTTGGTTTTGTTGCCTAACTTCAAATGGCCATATCTTGCTCATTTTTAATCCTTTTTTTTTGCATTTTTTTATTTGGGCTAGAATTTCCTGAAGTTTTCAGTGGTGGAATTAGTTTTTGAATTTGGTGGTCAAATTGATAATAAAATGTATATGTTCATGATTGTTCCTATTTGATCCTACATTTTGCAACTTCTAGAGCTTCCTTTGGGCACATACGGTAACATTTTCAGGTGCAATTTTTTTTAAAGTGCATGATTTTTTGTCTACTTTCCATATCTACAATCTATTTTAAATGATTTGGAGTGGAAATAACACTTTAAAAAATAGGTCATTCTAGGGCTATATATGCACTTGCTTAATCCTTGGATTTCAATTTTCTAATTTGCATTAGTGATTTGAAGGAGTTATCAATTGTTATCAGTCATTCTTTGGTTGTATAATGGATTTTTCAAAAATCAAAATCCTCAAGTTCCATATAATTACCATAAATGGAAAGAATTTGTATCTAATCAATTGTTAAGTACTAGATTTCTTAGAATAACTTTTGGGTAGGATCCAAAACCAGCTACAGGTGTTACAAAAAGAAGAAAATGGTTTGATCAAAGGGATAAAGCACTTGGATCTCTTAGAGAACCCATCTCTCCTAATTTTCCAATTCATATTGCAGCTTGCACACATCCTCATGATGCTTGGAAAAGTGTGGAGGGACTCTTTGGTAAACCAGATAGAATGAGAAAATTCAAATTGGAGAATGAGCTTATAGGTCTAGATCCTAGAGATTTTGACAATATTCAAGAATTTTTCTTTAAGTTCAATTCTATTATATTGGAATTTTCTAATTGTGGCATTACTAAAGAGGATGAACAATTGATATTATCTATTCCTTCCAAGCTACGTCCTAAATTGTCAATCTTTGTTTCTACATTCTATGATACTATGGATGCTCTTGGTAGTTCATACAAAATGCCTTCTCTTGATGAATTTAATGTAACTCAACTCACAAGGGAACAAGAAAAGTTAGCACACATGGGTCAATTGAAGCCTTCAAAGCATCATGCATTGGTTATAAATGAATCCACTCCAAAGGCTTCCAATGGAAAATGAAAGAAGCAACACAAGGACCTAAGCTTCATGGAAAAGGTGATGATTCTCCTTCACAACATACTTCTAAATCCAAGTCCTCTTCAAGAGAGGAATCATCTAGAAGAAAGAGAAAAAAATGTGCATATTGTAAAAAGCTAGGACATGATGAGCATAAATATTTCCATAAGAAGATTGATGAGCTCACTCACATTCTTTAGAAGAACAATATTAAGTTACCCTCATTAGTTTCTACTCCTACATATTTGGTAGTTTTTCCTTCTACATCTACATCATCATCCAAGGATAAAAGAAAGGTCAAGCACTCATGGCTTCCACACATCCTAAGCAAGGTAAATGGATTCTTGATTCAAGTGCTTCACATTGATGTTGTACCAAGGTGGAGAACCCCAAGATGGGATGTCCAACCTTGCAGGTAAACACACACAGAAGAAATAACATAGAATTGAGAGAGAGAGAGAATGCAAGATCAATCATTTATTCAATTAGATACATCATACTGTTACAAGTAGTGGTTACCATTGCACCAAAAGCTTGACTTGTTAATGCTTGATACAACCACTAGACTTATAAAAGACACATGAGGCGGTTAAGCCATGTCACAAATCCCGAGGGGAGCGCAGACTATTTTGCCAAAATCTCCCCCTCAGCGTTACTCGAGGGGATTCAAACCTATGACCAAGCTCTGATACCACTTGTTACAAGTAGTGATTTCCATTGCACCAAAAGATCGACCTGTTAATGCCTAATACAACCACTAGACTTATAGAAGACATATGAGGTGGTTAAGCCATGTCACGAATCCTGAGGGGAGTGCTAACTATTTTTCCAACACATACATGTTGGGTTGTAAGGCCTTCTCGATTTATCCCATATACAAAATGAATTCAAATCTGAAATCTCAATGCTTCATGATCAACCAAACTACTACTCTAAGAGTTCTACCTACAAAATTACAACAACTTGAGTACATATACCCAACTGCATAAGTAGGGTCGGCCAAGAATTACATTTCAGAATGAAATTTGTACAAACAAATATGAGTTGACCCCAAAACAAATCAAATGACCTCCAAGAAGAACAAGAGAAGGTGTGAACCCATATTTAGGTCCACATGGGATCCAATAATCACATACCATGATCACACATGTTAACAATCAATGAGCAACTATTGCACACATAATCTCCAAGGTCAGCTTGGGTAGGATAAGAACACGCTACCTGAAGCAACCAAAATAATCCAAACATGAAGGTCTTCAATCCAAACATGATGCAATCAAAGGGAAAGGATCCTAGATAGGTCCACATAAACAAATGATGACTGCAACCGAAAAAACACATGAACACATGACCACAAACAAGATCACCACAAATAGGTAACCAAAGGAATAGAGAACGAGCCACAAAGAAAGGAAAAATTGAATAACTTGAACAATACTGAGCCAAATGAGGTGCGATTTGAAAGATAAACACTATAGAGAGTCCTTAACAAGATTACAAGATTGCAACCAAAATATTCTAAAGATGAATGACCGTTGCATCACTCTCTCAAACTAGAAAACAAGAATAGAATGAAACTATTTTTTTTCCTGGTTGATGCAAGATTTCCAAGAACCCAAGATGCTCTTGCATCACACATCATATGGCATCTTTTATGGATATTTTTTCTTCTATTGAGCCTTGTAATTATCCTAATATATTGATGGGTAACAACACTTATATGAAGATTTGTGGAAAAGGTTATATTCCTATGGGAGAGGGGACATTTAATGATGTTATTTGTGTACTATCTTTGACCACTAATCTCCTTTCTTTTTATCCAGTTACTCATGGGACACAAGGTAAAATTGTTGAGTTCACTCCTAATTATGTCTACATTAGGGACATGGGGACTAGAGGTGTCATAGCTATGTGAGTTTTTGATCATGCATCATGCTTGTATTCTTTTTCACATTTTGTTGTTGATGATGATGTTCATGATGTACCTACCCTTCCACTAAGGGTGAATTATGTATGTGAGGAGAACTTTGGACACTTGAATCATTGTATTCTTGAGACAAGTGTTGATCTTTCTACTCCACCTCCTGCTTCTTTGGAATTGAGTTCTACTATTCAACAGGATGATCGTAGTGCTTCATATCTTGCAGTGTGGGATGACTACTTGGATGACGTTTCAACATTGTTTATTGAGTCTCATATTGCATATTTGGGAGACATACTTGAGGGGGTTTCTCTTCTCTTTAATGACAATTTAATCACAGTTGGAGACACATATTCACCATCTTTGGAGATTTACATTCTTGATTATTCTCCTTCACTTGGTTTGTCACATTTCATCGTTCAATTTGATGGTGTGATGGATTCCTTGAGCTTGGAGAGACCAATTCAATCTTCAGAGATGCATACCTAGAGACTTCCTTCCTCCTTCCATTTGCACATGGATTGGCTTCTTCATCATTTATGTATTTATTCCTTCCTAAGGGGTGACATGTTTCTTGTAGCATTGGATTATCTTTTGTTTGCAAGTACTCTTCATCAACATTGGAGCTTCTTCATTATGGGAGGAAATCATGTCTCCTTCTATCCTTCTTATGGGGGGATGAGTCTTTGTATCTACATGATGTATGCAGTCCTTGGGGGGTCTTGAGTACTCCATCCATGCATGCATCTTGTGTGTTTTTATCTCTCTTTTTGGAGGAGAGTTTTCCCTTCTTTATGAGAGATTGCATTTTTTTCATTCCATTGGATATTGTACATGGGTACCTAACATGGCCTCGTAGTCGAGACCCATCTTGCATTGTGAGTTTAAGTGCATTCTCCTAAGCTGCACTTAAGGGGGGGTGTTGGTGTAATTGAATATTTACTAATTACTCTTTACTTAAGCTTACTTAGGATAATGTGTTGCATAGTAGCTTGTCATTGAGACACCTAAGAGTTTACACATTTATTAAGCACATGGTGTAGGAGAATTCCACTTTAGGTGGTGATAGTAGTTATCACATTCCACTTTATGTGTGAGATCCACCTTCAATGCACATATCACATTATCATCCTCATCATATTGCACATACTTCATTACATAATGGAGGATGATTCACTTTTAGTGGACATGCGATTCCACCTTGCGTAGGCTATAGCTTATCAACCCCTTATCATTGTCTCTTATTGTCTTGTTTATATATGCAGTCCTATTATATACATTTTCACTATGTCCAATGTCCATTACCAATAGTATAATTCTTGCATCTTAATGCAATTGTCTTCCCATTCTCTTGTGGAAGTTATCTTGGTCTTTTATATGATCCTAGGGGTGTTGTAGAGTCACCTAAAACTCTAGTAGATAGGTTTTACAATCCAATCACACAAAATGTAGCCGTTCAATTAAAATTAATACCAAATTGATATTAAAAAGAAGAAGAATGACAACATATTAAGAAGGAAATAACCACTATTTGTAATAATATAGTCCATTTAATTAAAAAATAATTGACAAGTGCTTAATTAGGAATTGTAACCCTAAATTATTTTATGAAAATGTATAGTGTTAAATAAAATAATTTTAACTAATAGAACCATCATTTATCAATCTATCTTACATTTTTACTAATGAAATTTAGATGTTATTTAATTATAAAGAATATTGCTTATTATCCTATATACTTATTAAATGTTAAATAAATGAAATGATTTGTAATTTAATTTTAAATTGAATTAATCTTTAAGGAGCTTACACAATTAAATATGATTAATAAAAATTTAAAAATAATGCTAAATATTAATTTACGTGAACAAGGTCACCATTAAAAAAGTTTATTGAATGCAACTAAACCCAATTTAAACCTACCATAATATTGTTGACCCATTCATCACATAAACCACAATTAACTATGATTAATAATTGATATCAATAAGGTTAATTAATGACATCATTATTTTTTAAACAAATAGAATTAGAATCAATTATATTTGTTTGACAAATACAATGTGTAGCTTGTTTAATTTACACTTTTTTGGATATCCTAACACGAAGGATTAATTGTCTTGCTAATTCAACTAGACTAATAATATGATAACACCATTTTATTTTTCCTTTTATATGTTTGATGTGCCATTCATGTAAATACGTGTGTCTCATTTTCCTAGATGTCCATTCATCTAGTCATTCATAATACAATAATAAATTTGACTTAAATTAAGTCTACATGAAATTGACTTGAAATTAAATCTAAATGTTAATATTTTTTTCTAAATTTGTTTGCATTCATTATTTTAAAATTTATAATTGACATTATATAAATATTTTAAATGATTCATAAAAATTTAAAAGTCTTATAGTACAAAATATTATAAATTTTGTAATGAATTTTTTTTAATTTCTTTCTTTTTAATATATGAATTTTTACAAAGATTTATATTGTTTAAGACTTAGTCTTCCTTTTAACAAATTGTGTAATTCTTTATTTTAAATATAGATGTACAATATATTTTTAACTTAATTTATCATTCTAATTTTTCTTAGTCAATTACCTATTACTAGAGATGTTTTAGTTATAATGTTTTCAATAACTTAATGTCATTTTAATTTTTCCTATTGAATTATCTATTGTTAGAGATATTTTAGTTATAAATATTTTCAAAGTATATGTATACTAATTAGGGGCCTTACCTCACACTAGAGTGTCTTTTCTTCATCACGGACACAATAAAACTTTTAAAAAGGGCTCACGTTTTTTTATTTCAATATTTAAAGTTTTTTTTAATTTCAATTAGGTTTGTTATATAATATTTAAAAACATATAATACCATTTTTTAAGAAATTGAAGTTTTATATTATTTTTAAATAATAAACTAAAGTTTGAATTTTTATATTCAATTGATAAAATTTTGAATTTATTTATATATATGTTATTTTATTTTTTAATTTTCACAAAGTAAAGATAATAAAATAATTATTATAAAGTATTAAAAATGACTTCATATTTTTTACCTATAGTGAAATTATAAATTACATGCTAGTAAAACAATAAAATATGAATTAAATTGTTTTTATTAAATTTAAGAGTAAACAATATTTTAAGTAAAATTTATATTTTTAAAAGATGGAAAATTTTAGCTATAAGTAAAAATTGCATTTTAAAGATTCCTATGTTTCATTAAGTGTGATGTGCCAATGAGTCATAACTGGTTGGCTATTACATAACTAAAAAAAAGTTACTTATATCCACAATCTACTCCTTAAAAATTATTTAGAATTTATTATTATGTAACATTAAAAAATTGTAATATCTTTTTTAAAAAGTAAAGTTTGAATTTACATATTTAATAAATAAAATTTTTAATTCAATTATATGTTTTTTTAAAATTTTCATAAAAAAATATTGTAAATATTTATGAAATAAAATATTGAAAACAACTATTAAATTGAAAAAATAAAATTTAAATTTATAATTATATAATTTTTTTTACCAAATCAATATATAAATTCAAACTTTAATTTATTTTTAAAAGACATTATAAAATTTTAATTTCTTTTTAAAAGATATAATCATATTTTTTAATATTATATAACAACTTTAATTGAAAATAGAAATTTAGGTAATTTAGGGAAAATTTCAATTTGAATTAGTGAATTTTGCAAAAAATAGTAGCACGGTTTAGGGTTTCTCCTTCTGCTACGGTGGCAAACTCCAGCAGGATCGACCGGGATGGCAAGCGACAGTTGGGCGTCTCCAGTGGCTATGGAAATCCAAGTGTAGTCTTTTCCAACTCCCCTTTTAATGCGGTTAAAATGTGTGGTTTTGTTTCTCCCGCTGTCTGTCATTCGACAGAGGCCGTACCCCCTCTCCCTCTACCACCATGCCGAAGGATGCTAGTCTTAATGGCAGCTCTGTTATCAAACCCAACCCTACCGTTAAACCTAAATCATTCTCTGAAGTAGTCGCCAATGCTACTAGTGTTGTGGATGCAAAGACTAAATTTAGCTTTGCTGAAGCCCGCGGTGCCGCCATTCTTAGTAAGAATTCTACAGTCCCTTTGGCCCCTTTCTCTATCGCTCCTAACCCTGAGATGCTTGTTGAGATTGTTAAGGGAAAGGATTGATTAAAAAATACTACTATTTTCTTTTCGGCTGTTGAATTGGATAAATGTCCTCCTCAGAAATTTCTTGATGATTAGTTTCACAATTTTTGGAATCTTAAAATGGGTTTTCACATTTCCTTTTGTCGGCAAATTCAAAAGGGCTTATTTGTTATTTTCTTTATTAATGGTGAATCTCAAGCTGAAGTTCTAAAAAAACAATATTGGACCATTGGATCCACTTCCTTCCGAGCATTGGCTTGGTCTCCTGAGGCTGTGCATGAAGAGATCCTTGCCCTCTCGGCTCCTAGGTGGATTCTGGTTTAAAATGTCCCCCCTTTCTTATGGAGGTTTTTACCTCAATTGCTTGAACTGTTGGGCAAAACTCTTCGAATGGAAGACACCATTAGACTGGTGCCGCATATGGATGCCAGAGTCCTAATCACTCTGCAACTAGGAAAGGAAATCCCTGTTGATATTTCCATCAACATCATGGAGGAAATTTTTGTTTGCCCTATTGAAATTTTGGGAGGTTTAAATGCTTGTTTCCTGTGTTGAAAGGAGGGCCATCTTAGAAAAGATTGCCTTATAATTAAGAAGATCCTAAAACTTGCTAATAATCCTTCGCCCGCTAAATCGGCCAACCCTGCTACGGCTCCTTCTATTAGCGTGAACACACAGGAGGAAACGACCTCAAAAACTCCTCCTACTCTGGACTCTGCCTCTCTTGCATCCCCTGTCACTCAAGCCTCTTCAGACATGTTTATTGATAATACAAACTCGGAAGATGGTTTCCAGACTATCCATAAGAAACATAGGAGAAAGGTCACTAACAATGAACCATCTAAACTATTGAACCCCTCTTCTTCGAAGAGTCCCCACTCACAAAGTTTTCTTGAATTATTGAACCCCTCCTCTTCGAAGAATCCACATTCACAAAGTACTCATGTCATCTCTCCTGTGTTAGAATTTATCGGTGATAACCCTCCCAGTTCTCATGTTGTGTGCTCTAACAACTCCAATTTGCGTATTACTTCAGGATCATCTCGGAAGCCCCCGCTAAAATTCTTTAAAGAGCTAAGTGATGATTGTTCCCTAGAGATTATCCCTACAGCTAACAATTTCCCTGGTGTGCCTTCCATGGAAGTGGGCTCCCAATTTGAATATGAAGATGATTCTAGAACTGACACTGTTGCTTCGAAGCGAAGGGGAAGGCCTCTAGGATCCAAGAATAAATCCTCGAGTAAGAAAAATGGGGATAGTTCTAATAAGTTTATGCCCTCAACAGATGAAGCTAGTGTCACAAGCCCTACCCCCTCTAATGTTTCCTCATGAATTGTATCTCATGCATTGTGAGGGGTCTCAAATCCCCAGATAGGAAATTTGTTATTAAGAATTTTTTGGATACTTATAGCTCTATGGATTTTCTCATGCTTCAAGAAGTTAAAGCCATCGGTTTCATGCTTGAAACCAATCTTAATTTTATCTGGAACAATGTGATTAAGTTATGCACTAAGCACGATAGAGGCAGGTGTGGAATTGCTCTACTAATCAGTCCCAAATGGGGAAACTATATTACAACCAATGACACCTCAACCTACCAGAGAGTTGTTTGGATCACCATCAATCATAATAATAATATTTTTGGCATTTTCTCTGTCTATGCCCCTAATAACTCTAAAGAGAGGGCTATCCTTTGGGATTGGTTGGCTGCCCTCCTTGATATCCCCTGGCTTATTGGAGGAGACTTTAATATGGTGGAGTCCCAACATGACAAATCTGGGGGTAATCCTTTCATTTGGAAAGACAATGAAAGGGTTCACTAGAATAAGTTGATTAACACTAAGATTATGTTCAACCCCCTAGCTGGCAATAAGGCCACTAACCTTGGGATATGGCATACCTGGTGTAACTTCCAGCAAGGCCCCTCCTAGATCTACTCCAGACTTGACCAATTTTATGGGAATAAGAACTTCTTCTCCTTCCTCCCTGATAACCAGAATAATTTTGTCCTCATTACTGCCACTACCCTCTCAGATCACCATCATATCTCTACCCGTGTTAATCTCAACTTCGCCCCTGTTCACCCTAGGGTGCTCAATTCCAAATTCATTTTGAATACCAGTCTCCTTCATGATGAAGATGTCCTTGCGGCCATTCAAATTACTCACAATATCAATAAATTTAACTCCCCTAATGGTTCTCACATTGACAGATGGAAGATGAATCTCCCAGCTTGGCAGTGCCTTCTCAAAACTATTGGTCAAAAGAAAGCTAAAGATTATAGGTTTATTGAAAAACATCTTTCCTCTGATCTCCAAGAGGCTGAGAATAATGTCCAGAATGACTCCTCCAATTTTAACCTTATTTCCCAATTGATTTTTGCTAAGGATGCCTTGTGGAAACATCAACAAATTAAGATCTGTGGTGCTAAGATCAGATCCCGCGCCCATTGGATTCAGAATGGGGACTGTGGTTCCAAGTTCTTCTTCATTCTTTTAAAACATAAGCAATCCAAGGAGTCCATTGATAGGCTCTTAGTTGACAACCAGGACACTTCAGACCCTATTATCATTAACAAAGCCTTTGCCGACTACTATAGGAATCTCTTCACTTCTAAAGATTCTACAGAAGTTGTTGACCTTAGGAACAAGTGTAAACTTCTTATCCCCAATAAGTTAGACAATGTTGATATTGATGTCTTATCTAAGGATATATCTCTGGATGAAGTTGAAAAAGCTATCAAGTCTCTCAATAACGATAAGGCCCCTGGCCCAAATGGTCTCCCTGTGGAATTTTATAAAGCTAACATTAGTTGGATTTGTAAGGATTTACAAGACATTTATTTGGAAGCTCTTGCCAATGGGTCTCTTGGTCCCGATATTAAAGTGGCATCATTAAAATTCTTCCCAAAGATGGGGATACAACTCTTATAAAAAATTGGAGGCCTATCACCTTCCTTAATGTCTCCTATAAGATTTTGGCCAAGATCCTGGTCCTCAGGCTTGTGAATATCCTACCTAAATTTATTTGTGCTACCCAGGTTGGATTCATCAAAGGTAGATATATTCTTGAAAACTTAATTACCAGCTGGAAAGCCATGGATTGGGTGAATTTCTCTCATCAGAACTCTGCTATGTTGCTCCTTGATTTTGAAAAAGCCTATGATAGGGTTGAATGAAAATTTATCCTCATGATGCTAGAGGCCTTTGGCTTCCCGACTACCTTCTGTAACTCAGTTTGTGTCCTAATTAATGAAGCTTCTGCTCAGGTGGATGTCAATGGATCCCTATCCAACCCCTTCCCCCTTGGTCAATCCATCTGGCAAGGCTGCCCCTTGGCTCCTGCTCTTTTTGTCATTGCTTCAGAAGAACTCTACTACATCCTTAGGGACAAATCTCTTTCCCCTGATGTTAGAGGTCTTTATTTGCCTAATAATGATGAGCTCATCAACTGTCAGTTTGTTGATGATATTGCCATATTTTTTGAAGCTAGTGCCAGCAATTTTGAAGCCTTACAAACTAAGCTCAATATGTTATGTTCTATCTCTGGTGCTCGTATTTCTCAATCCAAATCCATTTGCCTTGGATGGGAAGAGCAGCCTCCTATCTGGTTCAATCAACACAACTTCCAATGGGGTGGGCCTCATAAAATTGTTAAATACTTAGGTATCCCCTTCTTTGTTGAAGCCTCCCTCAAAGACATGTGGACTTGGATCAAAGATAAAATTAATAAGAAGTTAAATAAGTGGCACAATAGGTCTCTATCTCTGGCTGGCAGAGTTCAAGTTTGCCAGAAGATGTTGTCTTCGTATAGTATATATTACTCTTCTTCTTGGATGTTTAGCAACTACCAAATTTTAGAAATCCAAAAGGCCATCAGAAATTTTCTTTGGTCAGATGGTAAAGGCAATAAAAAGATGCATGCGGTCAAATGGGATTGGTGTCATACTGATAAACTCCTTGGGGGGCTGGGGCTTAAAGATCTTAAAACTCAAGGCATTGCTCTATCCGCCAAATGGATCTTTTATTCTATGGATGGTAACGATCCATGGAAAGTTCTTGTCGGGCATAATATTGAAAGAGGTGTTCCCAAAAAAGCTAAAACTTGGAGAAACCTCCCCTTTTGTGATTTAATTGTTGGCAATTTCTCGGTCAGCGTTCAAGGATCTGTTGTTTTTAGATCCATTTGAAGAGCTTGGGACCATGCCAAGGAATTTGTTACCAACAAGGATTTCCATGATGCTAAGCATCTATATGGTGAAAGATCCATTTGGTAGAATTTACACCTGGCTGGTAAACCCCTTGCCCTTTCCCAAGGATGTTTTACTAGGTTGTGGTCTAAAATGGGGATCTCCCAGTTAACTGACCTTTTTGAACATGATAAGCTTATCAATTGGGATGAGCTTAGGGATAGATTTAATATTCCAGATTCCCAAAAGAAAATGTATAACATGATTGTTAGGGCTACCAAGGATTTTCCCTCTGACTATCATGTGGACTCTCATAGATTCTTAAAATGAAAATGGCCGGATGGGGTCATTATGGCTAAACTCAAAGCCAAGAATATCTATAAAATCATTGGACATAATGAAAATATCATTGATCGTGTCAATACTGTCTGGTATTCCTCCCTTGATGCTAAGGCTTGGAAGAAGTATTTTGATATTCTATGGAAAGGTGATGTTGAACCTAAAATTAGGTGTTTTAAGTGGCTGGTTCTGCTTGACAGACTCCCTATTAGAAAAGATGGTCATATGAATGATTTTTGCAACCTTTGTAGGCTCCCGAAAACTGGTAGTCATATCTTTTTTGACTGTATTTTTGCTAAGGAAATCTGGAACACGTTTGGTATTACTTATCCTTTAAATGTGAATATTCTAGAAATTATTACTGGTCATATTAATGGGCTTAAAAAGGACTCTAATTTATTTTGGAATATTCTATCTTCTAACATTCTTTGGCAGATCTGGAAGTGCAGGAATGAGGAAAGGTATCAAAGAAACCCTAGAATTCTTACTGAGTTTTTTTGAAAACTCACATTTAAAAAAGAAATTCTCTAGGTTCACACAATGATGATGATGGAGAAGGAAAAGTTGAGAAGATTCTTGAAAGACGGTCATGCCACCTTCTTTTTCTATGAGCTAAAACATGGCTACGAGTGGAGGAGGAACTTTAATGACCTCTAGATGTTTGAACGGACTTGCCAGAGGCTAAACCAAGAAATCAGAAAGAATATAAATTCCAGAAAGGATGAGATCTTCATGCTTACGCAAATCTAGGAGTGAAAGAGCATTGTTTGGATGGAGGGCCCTTTGGGGTGGACTTCTTGGGTTGATTCCCATAATGATGTTTTACATTAGTCTCTTTCTTTTTCTCTGATCTATGACATTCTGCACTATACTCTGAGATCGTGGTGAAGCTAGGCCTCTTTTTTTGTACTCTCAGTTGATACTGTTGTGTATCTCCTTTTTTATCTACCTATATATAATACAAAAAAATAGAAATTTATTAGATAAATTTAAACTTATTAATAAATTATTTACATACCATTTTAAATATTGAAATAAAAAAATGTGGGCCTTTGATTTTTTCTAGCGCAAAATTATTTTTATAAAAGATGCATTTTTTTTAAAGTTAAAAGTTGACAGTAGGAAAGTAGGAAAGTAGAAAGTAGAAAACATAACTTACTGTGTCAGGGAAGGACATCGTACAGTCAAACAGGCATGTAGATGGGTAAGAGGTCAGTGCCCTAATTAGGTACCATTTAGTTCGATGGTATTTGGTTTCCAGAGACTACTTGATGCTAGTGTCTTTTCTTCACGCTGGCATTGGTTGTGATCTAGGCCATCTTGTTGTAGATGCTTTCCTTGAGATTTGTTTGTCCGTGTTGTTGTAGGGATTGGGGTCTCAATATGGTCGGTGGAATCTTCTGTATGCCCTTCTTGGGCTTGGTCTTGACATCCTGTAGTGGTGAATGTTCACTACTATCTTGCGGCCAGCGTTTCTCCTTCTCCATCCGTGGGTGTGGATGGAATGGTTTTTTTGCCCCTGCACTGGGGTGTGGTGAACGAGATTCAGTGGGCACTGTCACTTAATTTTGCGAGTTTGGTGATGTCCCTGCACATATTTGGGGAACTCACGTGGAAAGTTTCCTTGGGCTCTTTGAGTGTTTGGTGCAAATTCTCTATGGCCTCCCATTTTCCTAGTTGCCTCTATCATGCTCTATGGCTAGTTTCTTCAGTTGCTGGGTGCTGTTTACAGGGGTTTCTTACTACATTTGTCATGGCTTGTTGTTGGCTCCCTTGTTCGGGTTGCTTCTCACCTACAGCTAACGACTTTTACAGCTAGTAACTCATGTGGATAAGACTTGGTATTGTCCCTTTGTGTTAGGGGATGAGGAATATCCATGGCCTCTGGCTTCAAACTTTTGGTTTGGGGATGGTTCTACTTGTTTGGTGGTGTTTCTCTATTTGGGTTTGTCTTGAATGGAGAAAGTAACAAAGACTCTTCAACATTTTGGAGAGTGATGGACGGGGAAGTGATCTGACCTCGATGGGGTGTGAAATTTGTAGCTATAACTACATAGATAAATTAGAAGGAAAAGAAAAAATAAATCATGCCAATTTTTAGAGAAATAACAAAGAGCAAAAAAGCCATAGCATTACAATAAAAACTTCTGATTATTCACCACCGGAATGATCCAGCAAAGTTGTCTTTCTACAAACTTAAGAAAAGGAACCCATCTAAACTTACGTAGTAGTAAAAGGAGGAATTGACTTATGCATTAGCTGGTGATTAATAGTCAATAATACTGGTGATTGACAGTCAACAGGATGTTAGAACTGAAGATCAGTCTGCACTGGGCAATGCAAAAAGGAACAAGCCTAACACTAAGAAAACAACTCAAGTCTATGAATGAATCAAATTGAAGATGGAATTACCAACACTAACACCCCCCCTTAATTCCAACTAAGGAAAATAAAAACTAAAGAAGAAAGGAGGAAAGAGGGAAAACCCAGTGGGAACAAAACTCCCCCTCAAAAACAACAAGAGAAGAATGAAAATCCTTTGTGACAAGAAAACTTTGGACATCTGTCGAAAGATAACCGCCATAGTGCTGAATGAAGAGATTTCTCAGAAACTAAAAGAAGATTAGGATCAATCTGCATGAGTTCCCCCAACAACACTACTTGAACAATGAGAAGATGACAAACTAAGGCAAAACATCTGTCAATTGAAGATACAGAGGACAATAATTTGCATAGCTCCCTCAAGTAAAGAATAGATGGAAAACAAGGGAAAAACATCTACTAGTCAAGGATGCAGATGACACATAAATCTATACGAGTGACCCTAACAACACTACTCAACCATGCAAGAATAATTTGCTAGTTGAAAATACAGGTGTCAAATGTCAAAAAAGAAAACTGATTAAATACGGAACCAAAGAAGCATTAGCATGAAGAGGCATGACAGGTCCACTGAAACCAATGTCACTAAAGAGGAAATGAAGGCAAGGCCCATGCAATAAGAGCATGACCTTGGCTTTTCTGTGATGAAGAAGACTCAGGGGCTGAAATCTGATGCTGCTGCATAGCCTTCTCTAAAAGCCTCTAGTCTCATCCAACATCTGTTGATTGAATGTCCCACCTTACCACAAAAAGTGCAAGGCTCACCTGACTTCTTATTTTTCTTGGAGTGTGGATTGGATTCTAAATTCTTCTCACTCGTATGCACAACAAGAGCATGAGATTTGGAACTTTTTAAAGTACCCATCTTTATGATCTTATCTTGCTCATGTATCAAAGACTCAATGAAAGCATCAAGAGTGGGCATCTTCCAACTACTTCTCGTTGTAATCCTGATTGTGTGAAAAGAAGAGACAAACATAGCATATTGTGGGCCCAATTTTAACAAAATAGAAAGGATCAATCTGCTTTCATGCATGGATTTGTCAATTCCACATTCTTTCAACTAAAGTAATGAAGCCTTGAACTTTGTGAAGAAGTCCTGAATATTCTCAAAACTACTTGGATCTAATGAGTTGAGCTAATTTTCAAGGATGTGACCCCGCATCTCATCTTGCTTCCCGAAAAGACCCTCCAACGTAGTCCAA
Source organism: Chamaecyparis obtusa (assembly GCA_027943335.1). Lineage (NCBI taxonomy): Eukaryota > Viridiplantae > Streptophyta > Pinopsida > Cupressales > Cupressaceae > Chamaecyparis > Chamaecyparis obtusa. The sequence goes on along the minus strand of BSBK01007015.1, from coordinate 1,518,519 downwards.
ACCTAGTTTGGAGTTGTGCATGCTTTGACATGAAACAACAATTCTGGAGAGATGGATAAGCATAGTAGACCAAAGGATTCATCATGCGGTTGAAATATTTAGACTTCTCAACTGCTAAATTGGGTTCAACCTCTTTTGCCATGACTATTGGATACAAGCCTTTACTTCTAAGATGAAGTAAAATATTTGGCTTCCATTTGAAATAGTTGTATGGCATGAGAAGAGCAGAGGCTGAAAAATCCATTCCCTGCAACTAATTTGATCTTTAGAACCTGCAAAAAAAACTTACATCTCCTTCCTAGCACCTAAGCTTTGATACCATGTGAAATTTGCAGCTATAATTGCATAGAGAAATTAGAAGGAAAAGAAAAAATAAATCATGCAGATTTTCAGAGAAATAACAGAGCAACAAAAAAGCCAGAGCATTACAATAAAAACTTCTGATTATTCACCATCGGAATGATCCAGCAAAGTTGTCTTTCTACAAACTTAAGAAAAGGAACCCATCTAAACTTACGCAGCAGTAAAAGGAGGAATTGACTGATGCATTAGCTAGTTATTGACAGTCAATAATACTAGTGATTAATAGTCAACGAGATGTTAGAACTAAAGATCAGTCTGCATTAACAACCTCAGATTGGGCAATCGAAAAAGGAACAAGCCTAACACTAAAAAAAAACTCAAGTCTATGAATGAATCAGACTGAAGATGGAATTACCAACACTAACATGGGGTTGGTACTAGTTTTTGGTGGTGATGTTTTTGTGCAATGAATTCTAGATACGACTATTGCAGTTCTTGGCTTTGGATCTCAGATTTTTGATGGATTTTTGGAGATGGTGTTCCCCATGTTTGGGTAACATTATTCATTTTTTGTCTGCTCTATCTTGGAAGTAGAATATTGATGGCTTTTCAGTGTTCTAGAGATGCACTAAGATTTATAGTATGGTGAGCTTTGTGGCTTGCTTACTAATGAGGAAGCTGAGATTGTGGGAGGGGATGTCATTTATGTGGATATTGGTGTATAGGAAGTGTTTAAAAATGAGGAAGTTGAGATTGAGGGATTTCTAGTGTTGAGGAAGTGTTGAGACAACCAACTAATAATAATGATATGAAGGTTGGTCATGTTCTGAATGTTGGGAAGGAATGTGATGACTCTTGAGTTCCTTGGGGAGTTGGAGGTGTGGCAGGATGTGTCCAAGTTAATTGGAATGTCTCTAGTGTGGAGAGTCGGTGTGGTTGACATGATCATTTATCCTATGGTTCCTTTGGTTTGTTTTGTGGGAAGTAGCTTTTACTTTTGTCCTTTTTAGCCTTTTTTCCTTTTTTGTTGTGTGGATTGTCCCTCTTGTTGGACTTGGACAGTGGTCTTCTTCTTGTTGGTGGCTAGATGATTGTTGACAGTTTTCATGGGCTTGATTGAGCCTTGTGTTTTTGGTTGATGGATGGAATTGGTTTGGGGATTATTCTTGACCATGGGAATGAGATTTTTGTTCTGATGGCTAGGATGTGAGCTTGGTTTCTATGGGTTGCTGTCACTTTTTTCACAATTCCTATAGAGGTGGAAACTTCTCCTATTAAGGTGGATATTTGTTGTGTGAATAAGGTGGTTTGTAACTTGATTTGGGTTCCCTTCTTTGGTTGTTGGGATGAGAGCTAGCGCAATGGTATGCTCCTCATGTTGTTGATTTACCTTTTTAATATTCTTATTGAGGTAGAAAAAGGTTTTGGAACTCAGGGGGTGGATTATAGTCAAGGTGATGCTAGATATGTAATTGGAAGGTCTAGGACTCTTCAGTGTCATGTAAGGGGAAGGTGTGGGAATTACCATAACATGTGGATTATTTTCTTGGGCTTGTGCTTTGGCCTTAAGGTGCCTCTGATGTCATCTTGTTATCCTTTGTGTCCCACTCTGTGAGTGGATGGAAAACTGTTCACCTGCATTGTTTATGGCCTCCTATGGCCTTGTGTTTTCCAGGTAGAGGGTATCAGCTAGAAGTTGAGTCCACTTTTTGGCCAAAAAGTGGAATTATTTTTCTTATTTTTTCAAGTTCATCTTGTTTGAGTGAATGTTTGGAGCACTTAGATTGAATTTCAAAAAATGTTAGTAATAGAAGTTTTAGTAGTTAAAGTCTACTTTCCAAATATGTAATTTATTTTAATATCCAGATGAAAAATTTTCATTTTCAATAGGCATTACTAAAACCCACATTTTAAAAGTATATGTTTCAAGACCATACTATGCCCATGTATGACAAGCAAAAGTTGATTTAAATGAAACTATTTCTCTCAATCCTTTTGCGGAATGGTATGTAACTCAATTAAGATTGATGAAAATACTTTTTTGTATTTTTTTAGTGAATAATTTTTTATTAGGCATAATTATTGTTTTTAAACCCTATTGTGTACAGTAAGCAAAATTTGACCTAAACATATGATTTTTGTTTTTTTATTTTTTAATTGTGTAGAATTATCTCTAGTTTGATGGTATATAATTATTTTCACAAGAAAATTTCAATTAAAAAAATTATTAAAATAACAAAATGCCCTGTTCTCTAGAGGTTTGTAGATCTGTTTAAGTAGAAATTTAATGAAAAATAGAAAAATTAATCAAATATATTTAAAAAATTACATATTTGGAATCTGCAGAGTCTAATCTATAATGGGGTTTTTTTCGTCAAAAATTTCTGTAGAAAACTCAGTCTGATTTGTGTCCAAAGGTAAAATTTGTGATCCTCATCCAAAACACCTATTAGACACCACCCAAGTTGAATTTTATAGAAAAATTTTAGATGAAGTTGTGTTACCTGGACATATTACCCTTAGTCAAAGCTCATTTGAAAATAATTAACCTTGGTATGTGAAAAATCAATAAGAAACAAATATCTTGTTGTTGTAATACACATGTTCAATTTTGTTATTACTATGATGTTTTTTGATATATATGTTGTACTTTACATGCTAACATCACTATGCAGGATTGTGGTATTAATATACCACTTGGAACAATCAAGTAATTTGTAGCAGGTTTCTTTTGTGAAAGATCTAATGGGCATTTTTTTTTAAGTTCATGTATTTCAGGATAGTGCACTACTTGTGGGAATTTCACATTATTAGAAGAATGTATGCATGAAACTAGTGAAAATGATTTTGGACAACAATTAGTGGATGTTAAAAGATTTAAGAATGTTGAGTATCCTTTAAAAGATGGGAAAATTGGAAAGCGATGCAAATTAATTATAGAAAATCTTAGTATACGTGCATTCACTTTAGAATTCAAGAGTAAGATCGTTCCTAAATATGTGAAACACTCGCAATATGCTAGATGGATTGATGGTCAATTTCATACATGTAGAAATACATTTTCAATTGGTATTATACTATCAGTGGTTTACTTTGTAGAAAACTATACTCTTTCTCCACAAGAAGAAACTCAAGATCAATACTACAATTCAATGCAAGTGGCTATGTTTGTTCATATTGTTTATAGACATACACATGATAGTATAGAGGATGATAGAAAAATTGTTAGGGAGTATCATTTCTATTTGAGTGATAATCAGATGCACTTGTCAGAGCTTGTTCAGTATTGCTTTGAAAGATTTTATATTAATTTAAGAGAACGGGAAATCTAGATGAGAGAACATTTCATATGGTCAGTTAATTGTAAAAGATAATTCAAGAATGCTTGAATGTTTTTGTTGGTGTAATTAAATATTTCTAATTACACTTAACTTAATCTTACTTAGGATAATGCATTGCATAGTAGTTTTCCATTGAGACACCTAGGAGTTTGCAACTTAATTAAGCACATGGTGTAGGAGAATTTCTACTTTAGGTGTGAGATCCACCTTTAGTGCACATATCACATTATCATCCTCATCCTATTGCACACACTTCAATGCATAATAGGGGATGATCCACATTTGATGGACATGATATTACTGTTGGTTTATGGTGAATGATTAGAGAAGTACTATACACTATTCATGAACCCTCATTGGGGTTGGGGGTTGCGCTAGGAATGATGCGGGGGTTTGGGGGTGGCAGCCCCCAAGAAAAAAAAAATTGGCACTATTTTTTTGGCTAAATTTTTTGGCTATTTTTCTGCCTGACATGTTGTAACCAATTGTAACTCTAAAGTGGAAAAAAGATTATATAAAATGGCTTAGAGTTAGGGATTTTAATATGGTATATTTTTAGTAGCTTCTTGCGGAGGTATTGAGTTGTAAGGGATTGTAGATTGTAATCAGGTTGTAATCACTGGATAATAATAATTGGACTTGTTGTTGGTAGACATAGCCCAGGGATTGGGTGAACCACGTTAAATCTTTGTGTCTTGTGTTCTCTTCTGTGTGGTTTACTATTTTTTGATATTGGTTATATTTTCTTGTAACTGTTATTTATGTCTTGTTAATTCTAACAAGTGGTATCAGAGCGAGGTTTTTTTTCAGTTATCCTCTGCAAGAAGATCTCACGGTTTAGTGGGAGTCTCACAGTTGAGTGGGAGTCTCATGATTTAGTGGGAGCAATGGAAGATGAGGGTAAGCTAAAGATTGAGAAGTTTAATGGGCATAACTTTCAATTATGAAAAATGAAAATGGAGGACTATCTCTATCAGAAGGATCTATGACGACCATTGGGAGGAAAATCCAAGAAACCATCAACAATGACTGATGAGGACTGGGATATTCTTGATAGAAAGGCACTTGGTAGTATTCGACTATGCCTGGCACAATCAGTGGCATTCAATATTACACAAGCAAAGATGACTGAAGATTTGATGGAAACCCTAGCGAAGTTGTATGAAAAGCTCTCCGCTTCTAACAAGGTATTTCTCATGAAGCGTTTGTTTAATATGAAGATGACAGAAGGTGGATCTATTACTAATCATTTGAATGAGTTTAATATGGTTACTAGTCAGTTATCTTTTGTAAATATTATTTTTGATGAAGAAATTAGGGCTCTCTTGATTTTGTGTTCTTTGCCCGAAAGCTAGAATGGCTTGGTAATGGTTGTTAGTAACTTGTTTCTGGTTCTAATACCCTAAAATTTCATGATGTTATCGATGTAAGTCTGAGTGAGGAAACTCATAGGAAAATCTTAGGTGGATCTACATCTGGAAGTGTCTTGAATGCACAAAGTAGAGGCAGAATGAATGAGAGAGGAAATAATTCTAAAAATCATGGGAAATCAAGAAGAAAATCAAAGGGAAAGAGGTATGAATCCAAAGGGCCAAATGATTGATGGTACTATGGAAAACCAGGTCATAAGAAGAAATATTGTTGGTCTTGGAAGAATAAAGGAGACAAACAAGAAGGTAACAAGGAGGTAAATGTGGTAAGTCAAATATGAAGAGTATGATTTTCTTCTTTCTTTAGAAAGTGTTGATGATTCATGAGTTTTAGATTCTAGGACTTCATTTCATGCTACACCCCATAGAGGATATTTTTTTGATTATGTCCAAGGGGATTTTGGGCTAGTTTATTTGGGAGATAATGAACCTTGTCAGATTGTTGGAAAGGGAAAAATTAAGATTAAGTTGCAGAATGGGAATCATTAGCTACTACAAAAGGTAAGGCATGTTCCAAGGCTGAGTAGGAATTTAATTTTAGCAAGGAAATTGGGTGATGAGGGTTTCAGAGTTACTTTTAATGATAGAAATTGGAAGGTTTCAAAAGGTTCCTTAGTAGTAGAAAAAGTTGTGAAAGTAGGCACCTTATATCTTTGTATAGGTCATATTGTTCCTTCTACTTTAATTGTGTCACAGAAAAATGAATGTTCAGGACCAGTTGCTGCAGTTGAGCAAGAAGAACATCAAAAAGTTGTTGTAGATTCTGACACAACACTTTGGCACAACAGACTTGGGCACATGAGTGAAAAAGGTATGAAATTACTTCATTCAAAGAAAGCTTTACTTTGTCTAAAATGTGTCAATATGGATTTATGTGAAAGTTGTGTGTATGGAAAATAAAAGAGAGTTAGTTTTGGGAAGAGTGGGAAGGAAAAGAAAAATGAGAAATTAGAGCTTGTGCATACAGATGTATGGGGACCAGCTCAGGTATCTTCCCTTGGTGGCTCTCTTTATTATGTTACATTTATAGATGATGCAACAAGAAAAGTATGGATTTATTTCCTTAGAAAGAAATATGATGTGTTTCAAATTTTTAAGAAATGGAAATGTCGAGTTGAGAATGAGATTGGTAAAAGGCTAAAATATCTCACATGTGATAATGGTGGTGAGTATTGTAGCACAAAATTTGAACATTATTGTTCCTCTAATGGTATTCGTAGGCAGAAAATTGTACCAATGACTCCACAAGAAAATGGAGTGGTTGAATGCATGGACATGACAATAATGGAGCGTGCAAGGAGTATGAGGTTGCATGCTAGGCTGCCCTTAAACATGTGGGTGGAGGCTATTAATACAACTATTATTTTAATCAATAAAGGTCCCTCTACTCCTTTGGATTGTGGTATTCTAGAGGAAGCATGGACTAGTAAGAAGGTGAGTTATTCTTTTCTCAAAACCTTCGATTGTGAAGCATTTGCACATATAGATTCTGAAAATAGAACCAAGATGGAAGCTAAGTCAAAGAAATGTGTATTTTTTGGACATGACATTGATGAATTTGGTTATAGGCTTTGGGATTTTGAAAATCATAAAATTGTAAGAAGCAGGGATGTCATATTCAATGAGAAAGTGTTGTACAAAGATTTGTTGCAACATCATGAGAAGAAAGAAAATGATTATGTAGTATTGTAGGATACTCCAAAAGATGATGTTTCAATATTTTCTTATGCTTTGCAACAACAACAACAACAAATACCACAAACCCCAGTGAATGTTAGATGGTCAACAAGGCTAAGTAGACCTCTAGAAAGATTTTCTCCCTCTTTGTATTCTATTTTATTAACAGATGCTGGTGAACTTGAATGTTATAATGAAGCTATGTAGGTGGATACAAAGCTTTAGTGGGAGTTTTTCATGGAAGAAGAAATGGACACCTTGCTGAAAAATCAAACTTGGGATTTGTGTAAGTTATCTACAAGTAAAAGTGCTTTACAAAATAAATGGGTTTACAGGATAAAAGAAGAGGATGTAGGTAAGAAAAGATTTAAAGTCAGGTTAGTTGTAAAAGGATTTGCATAGAAAAGGGGCATTGATTTTGATGAGATTTTTTCTCTAGTTGTTAAAATGACTTCTATTCATACTGTTTTAAGTATTGTGGTTGTTGAAGATTTACATTTAGAGCAGCTTTATATTAAAACAATTTTTCTTCATGGTGATTTGGATGAAGAAATATATATGGAACAACCACGAGGATTTGAGGTCAAGGGTAAAGAGAATTTAGTGTGCAAATTGCAGAAAAGTTTATATGGCTTGAAGCAAGCACCTCAGCAATGGTATATTAAATTTGACACTTTTATGAATGAGTATCCAAATATACTCAGTGTCATTTTGACCATTATGTTCATTTTAAGAGGTTGGATTATGATAGCTACATTATTTTATGTTTATATGTTGATGATATGCTTGTAGTTGGGTCTAACATGGATCACATTAAGGGGTTGAAACAATAGTTAGCACACTCTTTTGCTATGAAGGATTTGGGGCAAAAAAACAAATCCTTGTTATGAAAATTTGTAGAGATAGGAAAAATAGGAAATTGACTTTATCTCAAGTTGATTATATTGAGAAGGTGTTGCAACATTTCTCTATAGAGAATGCCAAAGCTGTCAGCACAGCTTTGCCTAGTCATTTGAAATTGACTAAGGAGAGATGTCCTAAGACACCAGAAGAGAAGGCTAAAATGTCCAAGGTACCTTATGCTTCATCTTTAGGGAGCTTAATGTATGCTATGGTATGTACTAGGCCAGATATGCACACACAGTGGGAGTCGTTAGCTAGTATATGAGTCACCCTGGGATTGAGCATTGGAATGCAGTCAAATGGATTCTCAGATATTTGAGAGGTAAATCCAGTAAGTACTTACACTTTGGGGGCTCTACTACTATTGTACAAGGCTATGTTGACTCAGATTTGGCAGGAGATATATAGCAGGTGGGGTACTATAGGCTATATATTTACTATTGGTGGGACAACAGTGAGTTGGATTTATCGATTACAAAAAGTGAATGCTTTATCCACTACTAAGGCAGAGTATGTTGCTACTACAGAGGCAGCCAAGGAGATGATATGGCTTCAATTCTTCATGGAAGAATTGGGACATCCATAGATAGATAATTATCTGTATATAGATAGCAAGAGTGTCATTCATCTTACCAAGAATTTTGCCTTCCACTCAAAGACAAAACACATACAGTTGTGGTACCATTTCATTTGGTCAATTTTGGATGATAGACAGTTAAAGATGGAAAAGATACATACATATGATAATCCAACATATATATTTACAAAGGTCATGACAAGGGAGAAGTTGAATTCCTATTTAGCTTGGGTTGGTCTACTAGACTGAATAAAATAAAGGAACAACAGAGTCCAGTGTGTTTGGATCTAGTGGGAGCTTCATAAGGTAGTAGTTTAGCTATAGGATCAGTCTCCAAGTGGGAGATTGATGTTTAGCATGGAGTTTGATCAGTCACCAAGTGGGAGATTGTTGGTTTATGGTGACTGATTAGAGAAGTATTGTACACTCTTCATGAACCCTCACCAAGGTTGGGGGTTGCATTGGGAACAATGTGGGGGTTTGGGGGAGGTAGCCCCTGAGAAAAAAAATTTGCGCTATTTTTCTAGCTACTTTTCTAACTATTTTTTTAGTTGACATGTTGTAACCAATTCTAACCCTAAAATGGCAAAAAGCTTGTATAAAATGGATTAGGGTTAGGGATTTTAATATGGTATGTTTTTAGTAGCTTCTTGCAGTGGTATTGACCTGTAAGGGATTACAGATTGTAATCAAGTTGTAATCACTAGATACTAATAATTGGACTCATTGTTGGTGGATGTAGCCCAGGGATTGGGTGAACCACGCTAAATCTTTGTGTCTTGTGTTCTCTTCTGTGTGGTTTATTATTTTTTGATATTGGTTATATTTTCATGTAACTATTATTTTTGTCTTGTTAATTCTAATAATTACACCTAGCATAGGTGATAGCTTATCAACTCCTTATTACTCTCTCTTATCACTTTTCCTATATAATGAGGCCTATTATGTAAATAAATAAATTCATTGGATCAATTCAATCATCAATAATTGCATTCATATCATCTCTCTTGTATTTGTGTTTTTCTTTAACCTCTAGATCCTTGGTTCAATCTTTGCTATTTGCAAATTCTTACAGTTTTATTGGCTTAGTAGGGCTCACAAGGAAACCAATATACCACATATGTGGAGTTTTTTTGAAGTTGCACATGGTAAAGGAGAGCATGATGGAGCTAGTGCATGTGTTAAAATAATTTTGGCTAGAGAGCAATTAAAATTTGAGGATGCAGCCAAATTTAAGGATGCACGTGCTATTTTGGATGGGTGCAATTTGAAATTATCTTTAGGATCACACAAGAACTCTAGAATTAAATGATTATTTTCATTAATTGAAGAAAATGACATTCCACCTAGACTTGATTGTGATACAATTAGTGGATCAACATCATGACATTCATTTAAGAGTTTTGATGCAAGCACGTGGACATTGTGGTCAAGAGAGCTTACATGTTTTTTTTAATTTTGTATTTTAGGTGATTGGGATGCATGCGACAATAAAGAATGGGTCGAAGAATAGAAACAAAGATCCCTGACACTTGCTCAAACACATGAGCAATATGAAACAACACTTGACGATAATGATTGAAACTACTTTCATATTATCTCTCATCTCATTGATACCAATGTCAAGCCTATTAGATATTGTGCCCAAAAACAAGATTTTATTCCATGATTGTATTTCAAATCTTGTACAAGAAGGTAATTTTATTTTTTTAATGTCACTTTATATTTGAATATAATTATTGGTCTAAGTTTATTATGGTAAAATTTGTTTTTCTATAAGTTTATTTCACATGTCAATTAGCCATTTTATTTTAATTTGCAAGACATGTGTATGTTGTTGTTGCACCTGAGAAAAATGATGAGGAAATAGAGTATTGGTTGGCTATATGTGTTGAGACCAAACATAAGTTAGTGCAACCTAGGGAAGATTATGATGGCTATCATTATCCTACAGGTTCGGTTGTGTTTGTTGGCACATGGTTATGAAAATACCTAAAAAGGAAAATGGTTTTCCTACATTCGAAGACTGTGAACATATAAGAAGATTATTCACTACTCACATTTGGTCATAGCATTAAATATAAAGCTATCCAGGTATTGCGGGAGACCTAATAAAGAGTTGTGGTCAATTTCTATGGAAGAACACAAGACAATTATAGATGCACTACAAAAAAGAGAGGATGTTGATGGTGCAATGGAATAAGTAAATACAGGTTAGTATAAATGTGAACTTTTGAAATTTGGGATAACTTTGTATATATAATTTTTTTTTTTTTACATCACCTTAACATATCATAATCTTATTATTGATGCATTGCAGAAAATATAGGATGCATATGGTACAATGAAATAAGTAAATACAAGTATATGTGTGTACTTTTTAAATTTTTGATAACTTCATATATAATTTATTTTGTTTTTAAATCACCTAAACATGTCCTAATCCTACACCCCCTTATGACATCCCAAATTTAGATCCCCTTAAGATATCCTAGAATCACATCACCTCAAGCTATCATAGTTCAGTACATCCCCAAATCACATATCTTAATTGTACATCCTCTTAAGGCATCCTAATTTTAGGCCCCCTTAAGACATCCCCTTAAGACACCCTAATTTTAGATCCTATTTAAAAAATCCTCGTTTTAGGTCCCCTTAAGGTATCCCCTTAAGATATCCTAATTTTAGATCTCCTTAAGACATCAAAATTTTAGGTCCCCTTAAGGCATCCTAATTTTAGATCACCTTAAGACATCTTACTTTTATACCCCCTTAAGACATCCCCTTAAGAAGTCCCCTCAAGAAATCTGCTCAAGGAACCCCCTTAAGTTCACCTAGAATTTTAATGTGCCTCATTTTAAAATGTTGTACAAGTCTCTTAATTTATGTTTTTGGTGTGTAACGACACCATTCTATTCAAGAACTTAATGATTATGCTTTTTTAATTTTTTAAGCATGATGCTCTTACATTTGTACTCGGTTACGTTAAGTATACATGTTTTTAGTTACATATTTTCTAGTTGTACAAGATTTTAGTTACTTATTAAATATTTATTCATTATTGCAGGTTGCTAGCTCTATGGTTCATTTTATATTGTACATCACTATATAAAGTATAAGATCAAGTATCTTCTCAAATTGTAACCAATTTCATTGTGTTGTGACCTACTAATTTTTTTTAATGTTATTAAGTTATCGAACTATTGAACAAGCATCTTATTTTGTTTCTTTTTCAATAAAATATTTCAAATACTTTATATTTAATATTAGTCTATTTTTTTTTTATCTTATTAAGTACATGTATCCTTTACATATATGTTGCTATTTGGATGTTAAACTTTTTTTTGTATCTTGTTCAATATTAGGCAATATATTAATTCTATAGATTAAGCAAGTCTTGTGTTTCAATATTCATAATACACATAAAACTAACATTAAATGGTGAAACATTTTGTAGTACTTATAGACATACATACAAACTATCTAAAAATTCTACTACATATGTACAACATTTCAATTTAAAGATTATCAATCTATGCACATATAGCATAGATAATAAAGCACAAGTAAATATGTATATCTAGTCCATTTGGTAAAACATGTAAATATGTTAGTAAATAGATCCAAAAAATAAACAATCCATATTAATCTAAGAGTACATGCGATAAATGCCTATAAAATCATGTGTCCCTAATATGATCTAGTCCTCTTTAATCCACGTGAAGCAAGATTATCTGAATGACTCTGTAAAAAAATATCATAGTTACAAAGTCATACTAGATAATGCATGGATTCATATTTAGAACTATTCAAAATAATCTAATTTTTTTTTAATAGAATTAATATAAATTAAACATGAACAAATTGTATTGTGGCATTATGCACATCTGCCCCACTGTCCTGGTGGACATCACGACCTTTTTCATGCTATTGTCCCTGTCTGAACTCTATCTACATGAAATGATTAACACAAAAAATATTAAAAATGTTATGGAATTTATTTTATTAAAATATATATAAATTAAACATGAACAAATTACTGTGTCATTCTTCATATCTGGCACACTGTCTTGGTGAACATCACGACCTATCACATGCTATTATCCCTCTTGGGACTCTGTCTACAGAAATGATCAACACAAAAAATATTAAAAATGATATATAATATTTTCATATATAATTTATATAAATTCAAGATGAACAAATAAATTAACATGTCAATGTCATCTTCTATGTCAGGTCATAGTCCCTCTTGTGACTCAATCTACTTGGAATGATCAATAGCAACATTATCACCAACAATGTCTTGTATAAAGTCAAATAAAATTATATAACAACATGCACATGTATGTTGTAAGGGGTCAAATATTTAATCTGAACCTAATTTTTAAGATGTAGAAATAAAATTTGAAAAGATGTGTCTGGTCGCGATGCACCAAGATTAGTCACAAGTGCACTGACACCAATCCTGATGGTCGTATCAACCTACACATGTGTACAACTAATATGTAAACATGTTGATAATTCTTGAATATAAAAATTATTTAAATTCCTAGCTGTCGACCTGTGCAATGAACCATCTTTCCAGTAATGATAGATATGTGAATACCATTCATCAAGATGCATGTTGAGACAAACTGTATCTAACGGAGGATCCTCAGAGATAGCGGGATTAGACAAAGTTTGAATAGTAAACTAAAAAATCACCACTCCATCAGCTAGAGAAATTAAAGATGTCACACTAGCCATCTGTGTGCCTATTATCTTTTCAAGGTAATGTCTGAATGGAGGAAGAAGAAAATTTTCCAAGAAAGACTATAGAAAGTTTGTGATACTTGGTTATTTTATCATTATTTGCTTGCTAAGTTCCATTAATTTGTCACACAATCAATTGTGAATCACCAAAGATTTTAACATTTTTAATTTGTAGAGATAAAGTCATTTTCAATCCTGGGATTAAGGCTTCATACTCGGCTATGCTATTAGTACAAGGGAAATTGAGCTTATATGATAAGGGAATAGGTTTCTTAGATGGAGGTATTAGTATAACACCTAAGCCAGACCCAATCTGACACCTAGATACACCAAAGTAAAATTTACAAGTATCATCTACTTTGATGGGTAAGATGAACTCATCAAGGAATTCGATTGGTTCAGATATAGAAAGGGGTGAAGGAGCCTCAGCTAGGTGGTCAGTTAAGGCTTTCCCTTTAATAGATTTGTGAGAGATAACATTTAAATCAAATTTTGTTAGGGTCATGACCCATTTAGAAAGATGTCTTGATAAGTCAATTATTGAAAAGAGATGTTTCAAAGGATCAAATTTCACATAAACATTAACTTTCTGATTAAGGAGATAATGTCTAAGTTTTTGACAAGCAAAAACCAAAGTAAGACATTATTTTTTAATTGTGGTGTAACATGTCTCATAATCAATCAAGGTACAACTTATATAATACACAAGACATTCCTTACCATCTTTATCATGTTGAACCAAGACAACACTCAATGCTTTCATAGAAGTGGAGGTGTAAAGAAAGAACAACTTATTTGGCTGAGCTGGTTGTAGAATAGGAGGATTAGTGAGATAAGTCTTGAATTGTTTAAATGAAATCTTACAATCCTCATTCCAAGAGAAGATGGTATCCTTTTTAAGCAAGGAAGTAAAAGGGATAGTACAATCCACTAAATGAAAGATAAATCTACGAACAACTTGTATCTTCCCTTGTAAGCTACGAAGTTGCGAAATGTTTTGAGGAGGCATGTTTACGATAGCATCAATCTTTTTAGTATCGACTTTGATGCCTCTACTAGAGATAATGAATCTGAGGATCTTTCCACTATCCACTCCAAAGGCACACTTTCATGGATTCAAATGCATTTTGTATTTATGTATCCTTTCAAAGATTTGTCTAAGTGTAGGAACATGTTCATTTCTTTGTACAGATCTAGCTAGAATATCACCCACATAATCTTTGAGGATCTTACGAATCTAATCATGAAAGATCAATGTCATAGCACATTGATAAGTAGTGCCCACATTCCTTAACCCAAAAGACATGAAAACCCAACAAAAGGTTCCCCAAGGAGTAATAAAGGAAGTCTTATATTGATCATAAGGAGGAATAAGAATCTTATTATATCCTAAAAATCCATCCATAAAAGATAATAACATGTGGTGTGTTGTAGAATCCATGATCATATCAATCTTAGGAAGGGGAAAATAATATTTCAAAGAAGCTTTATTTAAATCCCAAAAATCAGTGTACATCCTTATCTTATTTTCACCCTTCAAGATAACCACAATATTCAAAATCTAAGGGGAATAATCTATAGGACATATGAAACTAGCATCCAAGAGTTTCTCTATTTTAGCCTTAACAAGAAGAGCAATACTAGGATTCATTTTGTGAAAATTTTTCTTCACTAGCTTAGCGTTAGGTGCAAGAACAATATTATGAGTAATGATCTTAGGATCAATGCCAAGAATGTCTGAATACACCCAAGAAAAAATATGCAAGAATTCAAAGAGAAGATCAGTAAGTTGTTTACACTCACCTTCATCTAGACATTTTCCAATTTTGATAACCTTCTCGGGATCATTATAATCAATTTGTACATCCACCATATCAGTAATCAAGAGATTTATTTTCTTGGTTTCTTCAATATGTGGGAGAGGATCAAGAATATTGCTTAGATTCACTCTCTTCCCCAAAATATCTGTTAGTGTTTAACCAATATGAGTTTCTTTTATTTTGATGAAAATAAGGTAAATCTTCATATGCTCCTAAGAATTCTACGATAGCATCATCACATGAAAAGATGTCTAAAGATGGCTTTTGATAAAATGTGAGAAGATGTGGGTTGGTCAATTTCAAAGGACCACTACAAATGTGATTAAAATTCAGAAAGAAAGAAGGCTTCTTATAAGGATTAAATCCTAAACCATGGGTATGTTCACAACCATCATTTGTTAATGGAGCATGTATTCCTTCTTCAAACTTTCTGTAGCCTCGACCATTAAAGCTATGTTTAGTGAGAAAATGATGACTAGGACCATAATGAGAAGCCATAACTAAAAGAGTTAAGGGAGCTTTGTAGGTCACTATGTCATAACAATCAAATTTAATAGTTTCAATGGTCTCATTAGTTGATGCACCAAAAAAGTTATTACTCAACTCACCTGAAAGAGGAGTGGAAACAACTTTTTCAATTTTAAGTTTTTCTTGAGGTTTCATTAAAGAAAGATTGGAAACCTAATACTCTCCAACGAAGGTAGGATTAAAATCTAAAGTGCCCCAATCATCCTCATATAAAGTAGAAGAGGAGGGTTCTTCATTCGATTGAGTTTCATCTTCAACTTTAATTTCTTGTTTTTTTCTCACTAGGCTTTGGATCCCTAGCCGATTCAATGTTTAAACAACTGTTAGGCTTATCATCTGCATGAAGAGTATACATCATATAGTTAAAAATGAATTTAACTTTGTGATGAAGCATGGAGGGAATAACATGCATGTTATGCAACCGAGGTCTTCCTAGAAGAAGGTTGTAATTGAGGGGTTGAGGCATCACATGGATTAGGGTATCTAGGATGACTAGACCAACTTTAATAAGTAAAGTTATGATTCCCAAATTCTTCTTAGCAATGTTATCAAATCCATGAATAGGAATTTTATCAGGTTTAATAGTGGACATATTAGATTTAATAGCTTTCAACATATCTAAACTATACACATTCAAACCTGATCCATTATCAATCAAAGTTCTATGAATAAGATTCTCATTAATGAGAACAAAAACCATAAGAGCATCATATGGGTTTTGCACTTCCTTAGGAGGAAAATATTCTTGAGTGAAAATAATTTGAGGAGTAGATATGACATGCATACACTCCAAAAAGGAATTGATGTTGTCCTAATTAGGAGGTGGGACAAGAAGGGTAGACAAAACCTTTTACAAAGCCTCGTGATAAGTGGGAGAAGTGTGAAGAAGTTCCCTTAAGGGAATCTTATCAAGAGTAGCACATAACTGCTCAACAAGATCATACTCTTTTCCTAAAAGAATAGGAAAATGAGGTTCTTGGGGAAGCACCAGTTGAGAAGGAGGAAGAGAAGTAAAAACAATCAGAATAGTGAGTTGAGGATTATTCCGTGTATGATAGGTATCCACAATCAAAGTATAATCGGGTTTTCCTTTAAGAACTATAAGAGGCTCTTTGTTTCGAGGACAACTCTTGAGAGTAATGAGTGATTATTTAGGAGGACATCCCTTGAGAGTTATAAGTGGATTAGAAAATAAAACTAGTTTAACAAGCTCAACATTACAAACAGTCTCACACAAAGGAAGCCATGATAAAAACCTATCATAGAGGTTATGTTGGAGAGACGTAGAGGAAGATGATGGTGGAATGGATTTAATTAAGATCTCATTAGTTACATCCAACACTTCACTACTAGACACCTAATGAGGTTCACTAAAAAATGCATCATAAAAGTAATCATAAAAGAAATCATACATCTTGAAAGTAAAACAAGCTATTTACAATGAAATGAAATGCAATAAAAGCAATTTTTTTTTTGTATTTTTATGTTTATAAATGTAATACATGTAAAAGAAAGATCTAACTACCAAGATAAAACAAGGGGGGTTCATGTCAGGTTCACCAAAATGTTCAGGGGTAAAATGACATCGATGATTCTAACAATACAAACTAGGTATATCAAGTTTAGCACTTTCTCCCTAAGCCATTCAATACAAGACAAAGATGGGCTTCTGAGAATAACTCTCAATATGACCTAGGTTAGATTAGAAAAACCTAAAGATGATAAGGGATGCAAATGCTAAACCCAAGCTATATTAAGGAAGTATACTAGCAAGGCATCTTTCATGCAATGTAATTCGATTATAGATATGCAATGAAGATGAAGAAAATTGAAACAATTGATTAACAGAGAAGTGTAAGATGAGTCTAGGAACCAAGTAAATACAATCAACCCAATTAAGATACAGATATAGATATATCCTAATAGATAAAATAGATGATAGGGTACTTACCTTGAAATAAGCAATGGAATATGACTTTTTTCTCTAAAAACTACGAATCTGAGACTGTGACAGAACTTCTGACTACGAATCCACGATCACAATAGAAAACCCCAAAAAATGTTATTTTTCTCAGACCTCCAAGAACAGGTCAACCACGTCACTCTGTTCTGGAATTGGTTGACCATGTCAGAAATGTCTCAGAGATTGGATTCCAGATGCGTTATTGCCAAATTGATAACCTGCAAGTCTTTTATAGAATTGGTGTGTGTGTGTGGCTATGAAGGGTTTTGCCTTAGTCAACCCCTCATTTGGTGATTTTCACCTCCATAAATAGCCATTAGGAAAGATGTTGTGTGTGTATGTAGTTCTCATGAACCCTTGATTATAGATCTAGAATGTAAAAGAGATAGTAAATGCTAAGAATATACTCTTATGAGTGAAACCCTAGCATGTAAATGTGCTTGTAAATGTAAATGCGTGCAAAAATATGAAGATAGAAAGATCAGATCTGAATATAACACATAAAGCATACCAAGCCCCCAAGGCTGAAGTACACTAACCATCTTCATGATCCCCTTGCATCTCCATGATGTCATGTAATGCTTGAATGCTTAAATTGAAGAAATGTAAATGAAGGCCTCACTTTGCAATGAAAGAATTAGATTAAACCCTTAGCTTCCACATTGCAATTGATCTATATCATATTGGGGTGTCCATGCGTGCTTGTACCTTACTTCTATCATCATCCATCATGAGGCAAGTGAAGCATTGGATGCCTTTTTATAGTGAATTTCTAAAATTACCCCCGTGGGAGCTTACTATAGTGAGTGGGAAGTAATGAAACTTTGAAATATGACCGGGCCCAACACTTTCCAACCACCAGCAAATAGGTCGACTTGGTTGACCTATTTTGGAATAGGTCAACTTGGTCGATCTATTCCCCAAGAGGTCAGAGTCTTGAGTTTGTAACCCAGGCTTCCAAAATTGTAGAGGATCCGAGTGTAATGTGTATCGGGGATTGATAAATCGAGGCTAGATTTGGGAAAATGGGGCCTAGAAAGAGGAGGATGCATAGAAATTAGATCCTACCTCAACCTAAGAGTGAGAGAAAGGGATATCGAGGAGGAAGTGTTAGGTTCTACCTCAATTTTTCTTAGGAGAGAGAGAAATAAAAATGAAAGTGTGTGCTCCAAGTGCAAATGTGCAATGCAAACACATTAAAGAGGAGCTAAAAGGTCATAAATTGAAGTGCATCCAATTTAAGATGGTACATTTTTAAATAATATTGTGTATTTTCAACTTATCTATACCTTCGACATAAGTTGTGTTAACATTTATATCCATTCTCAAATAAACTTTTTATAAGGGTTTCATGTGTTATCTAACTATTGAAATTATTGAGAGACCTTATAGTGTGCATGATGATAACCCCATTATAATTTTATCAATATGACATACTTCTTTCTCACTATTCGACTACAAACGTAATAGTGTTATCTTCATGAATTATTATTACCAATTATCTTGTGCTTACATTGTTTTACTTTAAAATATGTCCTTATTTGAACCCAACTTGGTTAATGAATGATTCATTGGGACTTCCTAATGACTCTAAACTTTGTAGGTCAAACTAAAAGAATAAAAATTTAAAAAAATAGTACTTTGTTTTCTCATAAAACCTTGTTGGAATTTTTACAAGATATGAAAGAATGAATCCTATTAAGTGTTATTCTCTTTACTTTTCTTTTAATGTCTAATTATCATTGATACTAGTACTTTATGTTGAGTAAATAATGTTAGTTCTAGTTTGACATTAAATTGAATTCCTTTGGCATATGTATGGATATTTTAATCAAGGTTTATACACATCTATATGTTGGAAGTGCTAACCAAGGTAGTTGAATCTAGAGGGAAGTTATAACTTTTCTTAACACTTGGTAGTTTGGTGATGAATAAAATAGGTTTAGGATTAATCGATTCTATAGTGGGATTAACTCTATATATATAATTATATTTTAAAAAAATTAGCTCTAATGCTTTGAAGCTTAGGAAATTGTAAATACTCCCATAGCGGTTCATTTATACTTAGACTTTAGTCTACGTTATTATACCTTATCCTTTCTCAATTAGAAATGCATGCATCATACTTCCTTTATGTGTCTTGTAGGTTGGCGACTTTCCTTTATGTGTCTTGAAGGCTGATGACTTTCCTTTATGTGTCTTGAAGGCTGGTGACTAGTGGAGTAAGTCACAATTTGAAATATTGAGTGTGTTTGGAAAATATTGTGTCGAACTATGATGTCTCTACGATTATGTAGGCAAGGCCATCAGTGATGAGCCCTTGAGGCATTAGGTCCGACCCCTAGGTCTTGCACTTTTATTTTTCCATGAACTTGCCACTCTTCTTAGTGCTACATGTTTACTCTACAGTCTCTCTTTACAAAACTAGTTATAATGAACTTATGATTGATTTAGTTAAGTTATTGACGTATCTTATCTTATGGTGATGTGTTTAACCTCCATTGGATCTTATATCATACATCTAGGTGTGCGGCCATGTATACAGGTGCAAGAATTATAGAGGAAAGGTGCATGTGATACACACAAGAAAGGTAATTTTAGGTATGCAATGACATGTTTCAATTGCTAATTGAATAATGTAATAAAATATTTCTTTAAGTAAATTCATTGTCATTTTAAATTATGGTTTGAATGAGACAATAAGTAGGATATAATATATTGCTTTAATCAAATTAGTATGTTATTATTATTATTTTTTAAATTGTAAACTATACAAGTTTAGAGTAGAATAAATATGTTGTGTAATGTCCATTAAGCATGCATTTTTTTGGGGGCATTACATTGGACATATAATTTAATTAAGGAGACAAATTGAAGAATATAATTAGCATTAATAATTATTTAACGTGCATGATGACAAAATAAATAAATTAAATAATTTATTTATTTTTAGAGGACTTCATTTGCATTGTGAAAATAGGATAATTAAATAAAATAATCATTTTATTCAATTATAGAAGACATAGTTAATAATTAAATAATTAACATAATCATTTAATTATGGTAACAAGAACAAGGAATGTTAGTTTAATTAAAGAATTAAATTTTTTAATTAAAGTTGAAGATAAGGAATTCATTAAAAAATAAAAAACATTTAATTAACAATTAGAGGAATATTAGACATTAAAATAATTATTTAATTATAGGAGACTACAATAAATGTTTTAATTAAAAAATATTTAATTAGAATTTAATTAATAAAAGAAAATTTTATATTAAAACATGCCGAGAGATATCATTTTTAAAACAAATAGAAGATAGATACTTAGAATACCAAATTTTACATAATATTATTGCATTCTCACTTCATAATTATTATCTTAACAAGTGCCACGTGTGGCCAAGTACTTGCCTTTAATTTTATAATCAATTAAAATTATAATTTATCATTAATTTTTTTTTAAAATAAAATAATAATCATAATTTATTTTTATATGTTGAATACTTAATAATGAATTATATATGATGTATAATATTAAGATTTTATAATAGTTATATTTATATAATAATATTATTAATAAGTGTAATATGTAATATATTAAATAATTTATAATAATATTAGCATTTTAGTGTCATTTAGTTTTAAAAATTTTATTATATACTTGTTAGAGGAATTTTATTTTATTTTATTTTTTAATTAATTAAAAAAAAAAAATTCAAAATTTTATTTCAATAGTCATAATTATAGAAATGAAAAATATAATTATTAAATATAAATTTGTCAAATTTTATAATCTATAATAAAAATATATAAATATTTATTATTAAAAATTGTATTTTAATATTATTGGTTTGGTGGAGCCAGATAGGGTAGGTTTAACATTTCACTATTATGATTAAAACCAAATTGTCAATGATGTAATAAATCTTTTTAGTGATCCACATAACCTAACATTTGTTTTATGACAAATCAAACATGTAACAAAATATTCAATTGATTTTATTAACAAATTAAGAATTTTATTTTGGTGAGGACAAAATAGGTTAAAGAGGTCATAATTAGGCGATCTCTTTTTATTACATTATCATCCTTCATTTAATAACTATTACGCTACACATTAATTGATAATTATATAATTTTTTTTTTGATTTGTAACAATGAATTTTATTGAAAATAAAAGAACGGGAGAGACATGGCCTGAACCAAGGGTAGTAACAAGAGAGGGTACTACCATCCCAGAAAAATCGATAACAACAAGAAAAACAAGAAACCTTCTCTAATTAAAACAGCTATTAATATTTTGGAAGACCCCTACCCTTAGAGTGAGATCTAAGAGTCATATCAAAAGGGGCAAATTTTGCTTTCCGCTCTTTTCTCCCTTTAACAACATGCCAACCATCCTCAACTCTGGCTGCCACATTAGCCCAATCTGTAGTGTTATTGGGAGACATCGAATGTTCTTCACATTCTGAATTCTCCTAATGGAGTTGATTCAACTCAATAGGAACCCCCATTGGTTCATGAGATGGTCTACACTTCTCTCTACCTGCCGGGGTAGCCAAAGAAATGTTATGCTGCAAACCTGTACTAATCTCATTCAAATTGTGAAGCTGCATATCAGGTTCCTTATCCTGCTTAGGGGGCCCTGAAGGCATTTGAGTCTGTTCCACCAAGACAACCTCTGAAAAACTCTTTTATTTCTCATTTTTATTCTCCACCATGTAATGTTGAGAAGTGGCCCCTTTCCACCATGACACTTTTTTCTTAGCAGTCACTTTGTTACATTTAGCTGCCAAATGACCTACTTGAAAGCATTTCCTACATTTGAAGGGCATGCCTTCATAGTCCAATGTTTGCATCCAATAGCCTTTGGATGTATTAATCATAATTTTTGCACTAAGACCATTTCAACTAGAATGCGTGCATATGTGGAATGTAGCAGGTTCGAGGATTTCTCATCAATCATAAGAAAATTACCCAAAGAATCACCTATTGCTTCCAAACAAGAATCAAACCACAAATGCAAAGGGAGGTTGGGAATTCTCACCCAGATTGGAATCTTGGAAAAAGATTCAGAATTTGGGCAAAAAGTTGGATGCCATGGTTTAAGCATTAACGAGAACTTTTCATCCCAACACCAAAAATGATCACACAATATCCTTTGCTTGTCTTGAATCTTCTAAAAAACAACAATAAAAAACCCCTTTGTAAAAGGATAAATTTGGACATAACTCGTAAGCACGGGATCCTAGTCCTCAGTTATCCAAGAATGCAACTCTTTCAGACTGGGCCATAGGCCTCTAAACCTTCCAATCAAAGCTAAAGAAGAAAAAACTGAAAGATTGTGATCTACCTCATCATTTGCAACATCATCCAAATCAACAATCTTGGAAGGCAGTGTCATAGAAAAACCATGGGGAGTAGACATTGGTGTTTTCTTTTGCAAATGTTCAAGAGGCATTGGGCCCATTTGAGACCCCAACATCTTAGAATGCAACCTCCCCAACTGCGCATCTCTAATCCTGGTGCTGCCTGCACCCATTTAGGGTCTTTGCGCTTTGCTCCATTCAACAATCCCATGATATCAGACTGCCGGTAGAAGTCTGAAAAATGGATCCCCAACTCATTAGCCACCGATGAAACTGCTAAGCCATTCATCCCATTCCGTTTGGGGGCAGTCTGCAATGGGAAGCTTTGCTGCGAATAGTTCCAATTGATAATTATATAATTATTAGAATAATTATATATTATTAATTTTTTTTTCTATTGATTATAGAGAGATAAAAAAAAGGACCATTTACATGGAGTTCATCGAGAGGCACAGCCTCAAACCGAGATCAGAGTAGCAAAACACAAAAGTAACCAGATATAGACATAATTACATAGAAAAAGGACAAGAAGCACTAGTAAAGATCATCAAGAGGAATATCCATCCAAGTAGTCCATCCGAGGGGACCTTCCATCCAAACTATATTCTTCCACTCCTGAATCTGGGAAAGCATAGACAGCTCCTCTTTCCTGGCATTCACATTTTTTCTAATTTCTTTGTTAAGCCTTGTGCAAGTGTGCCCAAAGACCTGGAGATCATCAAGCGTTCTCCTCCATTGATACCCATTCTTCAGCTCATAGAAGAAGAATGTCACGTGCCCATCTTTTAAGAACCTTCACAATTTATTCTTCTCAATCATCATGGTAGTCTGAATCTACAAAAATTTTTTAAAATAGGTGAGTTTTCGAAAAAACTCAGCAAGAACCCTCGGCTTACCTTGAAATTTTTCCTCATTCCTGCACTTCCAGATCTGCCAAAGAATGTTAGAGGATAAAATATTCCAGAAAAAATTAGCATCTTTACTAACACCATTAATATGACCAGTAACAATCTCCAAAATATTAACATTGATAGGATAAACAATACCAAATAGCTTCCAGATTTCTTTAGCAAATAAACAATCAAACAAAATGTGTCTACCTATTTCAGGCAACCTGCAAATATTACAGAAATCAGCATTATCATTTCTAATGGGCAGTCTATCCAGTAAAATTAGCCACTTAAAGCATTTTAATTTAAGCTCCACAGGACTTTTCCAAAGAATGTCAAAGAATTTATTCCAGCCTTGAGTATCAAAAGTACAATACCAAATCTTGTTAACATGCTCAACAATATTCTCATTATGATCAATAATCCTGTAGATATTTTTGGCTTTAAGATTAGCCATGATGACTCCATCCAGCCACTTACTTTTTAAATGGCTGTGGGAGTCCACCTGACACACTGAGGGAAGATCTTTGGAAGCTTGCACAATCATATTGTAGGTTTTTTTATGAGAATCAGGGATATTAAATTTAAACTTAAGATCATCCTAGGGTATGAGCTTGTCTTGATCAAATAAGTCAACCAATTGAGTAATGCCTCTTTTAGCCCAATTCCTGGCAGAGCATCCTTGGGAAAGGGCTAGGGGCTTATCGTTCACTTTTAAATTCCACCAAATGGATCTTTCACCATGGAGAAATTTGTCATCATAGAAGGCCTTATTGGTGATAAATTTTTGGATGTGTTCCTAGGCTTGCCATATAGATTTGAATACATCAGAACCTTGAACAGTAACCGAAAATTCCCCAACAATAAGGTCACATAAAGGCAGATTCTTCCATGACTTGGCTTTCTTAGGGAAGCCTTTTTCAATATTATGCCTGATCAGCACTTTCCAGGGGGTGTCACCCTCCAGAGAGTGAATGATCCATTTGGCAGAAAGTGCAATACCCTGTAATTTGAGGTCTTTAAGCCCTAACCCCCCAAGGACCTTGTCAGTATGACACCAATCCCACTTAACAACATGCATCTTTTTATTGCCCTTGCCATTAGACCAAAGGAAGTGTCTAATGGCCTTCTGAATCTTAGCAATCTGATAATTATTAAACAACTAGGCAGAAGAGTAGTAAATACTGTAGGAGGCCAGTAACTTTTGACAAACTTGAATCCTACCAGCAAGAGAAAGAGTCCTATTATGCCATTTATTAAGTTTGTTATCAATCTTAGTCTTAATCCAGGACCACATTTCCTTAAGAGAGGGCTTAATGGAGAAAGGGATTCCAAGGTATTTGACAATGTTGTTAGCCCCCCCCCATTGGAAACCATATTGAGGAAACCAATCAGGAGGCTGCTCATCCCATCCAAGACAGATGGACTTGGCTTTAGAGATTCGAGCACCTAAAATAGTACAAAACATGTCCAACTTAATTTGCAAAGAGTTAAAATTCTTATCCGTAAGCTCAAAAAACAAAGCAGAGTCATCAGCAAAATGACTGTTAATGAGCTCATCATTATTAGGGAGATAAATACCCCTAACATCGGGAGATAAAGAGTTATCCCGAAGAATATAAAACATAGCTTCAGCAGCGATAACGAACAGAGCAGGAGCTAAAGGATAGCCTTGCTTGATGGACCTACCAAGAGGGAAACGTTCAGAGAGGGCACCATTAATTTCAACCTGAGCGGAGGCATCATTAAGAAGAATTTGAATAGCATTACAAAAATAGGGAGGAAAACCAAAGGAATCTAACATCATAGTAATAAACTTCCACTCGACCCTATTATAGGCCTTCTCAAAATCAAGAAGAAGCATAGCGACATTCTGATGAGAATTTTTAGCCCAATCCATAGCCTCCCAGCCAGTAATTAAATTCTCCAAAATGTACCTACCTTTAATAAATCCGGTTTGAGTATTATTCACAAATTTAGGAAGAATGTGGACCAGCCTGAGCGCAAGAATCTTAGCTAAAATTTTATAAGAAACATTAAGGAGAGTGATTGGCCTCCAGTTTTTAATGAGACATTTGTCCCCATCTTTAGGAAGCAACTTGATAATACCCCTGTTGATATCAGATCCAAGGGAACCAGAGACCATGGCTTCAGAATATAAATCAAGCAAATCCTTACAAATCCAACTACAATTGGCTTTATAAAATTCAATAGGGAGACCATCAGGCCCAGGAGCCTTATCATCTTTCAGAGCTTTAATAGCATTCTCAATATCAATAATAGAAATGGGATTAGAAAGGTTGGCAATATCATCTTTATCCAATCTCTTGGGAAAGATGTTTTTACAATTATATCTAATGTTATCAGCCTCAACCGTATCCTCAGAGGTGAAGAGAATTCTATAATAATCAGCAAAAGCTTGAATAACGAGAGTAGGATCAGACACTTCTTGATTGTCAATAACAATTCTATCAATAGAATCCTTGACCTGCTTATGTCTCAGCAGATTAAAGAAGAATTTAGAACCACGATCACCATGATGGAGCCAATTAGCACGAGATCTAATTTTAGCTCCCTGAATTTTGACTTGTTGATGTTTACTCAGGGCATCCTTGGCAGCGATGACCTGAGTCAAATAATTCAGATTAGAAGAGTCAACTTGATCATTAAGTTCAGCAATTTGAAGAGCAGAACTCAGATTTTTCTCCTTGAACCTATAGTCCTTAGCAAACTTTCGGCCTAAAGTTTGAAGAAGACACCTCCAAGCAAGGAGATTAGCATTCCATTTATTAATCATAGAAAGATTATTAAGACTGAAAGCATTGATGTTCCTAATGATCTGAATGGCACAGAGGACGTTCTCATCTTTCAGAATATTGGTGTTAAGCAAAAATTTAGGACATCTACCCACATTACGGATTGGGGATAGATTGAGATTGATACGAGTAAAGATAGGATGGTGATCAGAAAGGGGAGTGGCCGTGACCAGGACAATATTACCTTGATCATCAGGAAGGAAAGAAACATAATCTTTATTACCATAAAATCTATCCAATCTAGAATAGATCCTAGCATGACCTTGCTGGAAATTGCACCAAGTGTGCCATATGCCGGGGTGAGTATTATGGCAACCAGCAAGAGGATCGTATAGGTTCTTAGAATTAACAAACTTAGCCCAGTGCTGGTTCTCATTGTCTTTCCAGCAAAAAGGAACACCTCCCAATTTATCCAAGTGGGACTCAACCATATTGAAGTCTCCTCCAAATAACCAAGGGATATCCGGAAGAGAAGACAACCAATGCTAAAGAGATATCCTTTCCTTAACATCATTAGAAGCGTAAATAGAACAAAAACCAATAGGATTATTACCAAGATTCATAACAAACCAGACAACCCTTTGACACGGGGACACACCATTCTCAGTGATAAATTTACCCCATTTGGGGTTAATCAAAACAACAATTCCTCCCCTACCCCTAGTGTGGTTAGAGAAGAGCTTAACAACATTTTTCCAAATAAAATTGAGGTTACTCTCAAGAATAAAACCAATAGCTTTAACTTCTTGCATCATAAATATGTCAACAGAGTTAAAGGAATTCAGTAAACGCTTAACAACATATTTCCTATCCGGGGACTCAAGACCCCTAACGTTCCAGGACAAACAATTCATTGAGAAACAACATTAAGTTCAGGGCATGCGTTGTCAACATTCTGGGAGATTATTAATTTTAGATTTATTTTCTATATATATATATATATATATATATTCTTTTATCAAAATTCTTAAACATATATATGATTCTAAATAATATTATATAAATATTAATTAATATTTTTAAACTCAAAATAATCATATTTAAATAAAAAATAAAATAAAATAAATTTATATGATATTGAGCCATTTAATAGTCAAGATGGAATGTCATATTTTAATATAAAATGTAGTCCTAAGTGTTCTATTTTATTAAATTGTTTCATCTTTTATGTACTCTTATGATCTAATAATAAACAATTAATAAGTGATATAAAAATATATTAGTTTATATAATATTTATAGACAAGATGTTGTATTTCTTATTCTTTATTTTTAATAAGTTATAGTCTATAAATGTTCAAATGAAGTGTTCATTAAGTTGTATCTCATTTTATATATCTTTATGATTATTCTACAACAAAGCTATATTATATAAATTTTTAAAAAGTAAAAAATAAAATATTTGTTTACTATGTTTAATTTAAACTATAATATTTTTTAAGGGAAAATATTCAAATATGTCACACATTTGTTTACCTAAATATTTATTAATGCATAATTAACACATAATAAATTTTCAAATATTTTAAAAATATATATAAATGAGAATAAATATATATTATATTATATCATATATTTACAATATTTTTATTTACATTAGAAAAAGTGAAAACTCATGTAATATAATTTAAAAAATTTAATATATAATTAATATAAAAAAAAATAAAAATTAATGAAAGATAAAAACAAAAATTGTTTCAAAGCCCCGAAAACTATGCAATATGAAGGACAATAAATAATAAACGTGGTAAATTTTAATTGGTTCACCTGTGTAATAAGACTTCAAATGCATTCATAAATAATTTGTACTTAGCCTACTAGCAAGTACTAATAAGTGTCATTATTACTTTAATAAATATCAACCATTTAATTTGTTTCTTTTAAAAGGTTTACACCATAATGTTCCACCTTGTGTTAAAAAATTATATTTCTAAATTTAATTAAAAAATAAAATTTAAATTATTTTAAAATAAAATTAGAGTATTCATCTTTAAAAAAATCCACTTAAAAGATGTCAAAAAAAGTCTACAAGTGCTTATATTCCGTTAGAGGTGTATTATCTTTAAAATATCTATGTAAAATATGCCAAGAGATATCATTTTCAAAGTATATGTTTTTTTGATGGGGTGAACACTTTTGACCGAAGCTATGAAGCACTGGAACCATATAGAAGGACCCCATCTTAGTGATAAAATTATTATCCAAGATACAATATGGAAACATCAACACCTCTTGAGTTGTTTTCAAAACATATGTTTTATTCTAATAAAAATAGATATTTAAAATCTCTCTATATTTCTTACATTATCTTTTTTAAAGTTAAATACTAATTTTACCAGCTTAGTTACAAATTTGACATTACACTTCTCACAAACAAATAAGAAATGGAGATGCCATTTTGGCTATTGGGCTCACCTTACATTAAAAAACTTTTTAAAAAGAAAGCATCTTATTCTTCTCCCGAGATTAAAAATAACTAAATATTCTGATTTAAGAACATTAGACTCTTCAAAGCCCAAAAACATAAAACTTAAAAAAGAGTCAAATTTGGATATCGCAGCCTTACACCATACATTAAAATACCTTTTTAAAGCGGGCGCCATTTATTCCTCTGCAAGGGTAAAACACGGATAAAATTAAATGAAACGACACTTGAGATACTTTCTTCTTGGACAATTAAAAAAAAAGGTTCAGTTGAGTTTTTGAATTGATTCCGTACAGTAAAAGCAGAAAAAGGAAAGAATAGTGGACTGCAGGTTGACGTTTCAATCCACAGTGGCGAGCACGTGGAGCCCAGACAATGAAGATCTGAGGACATAATAAATAAGAGGTAATAAAGGCTTTGGCAAATGGAAAGGCTTGTTCGTATTGTCACGGCGGGATATATGCTCAATCCACCTTCATGGCACTGACAGTGGCGCACCCGTGACTCTTATTATTCTGAAAAAGCAATCCAAAGTGCTGTACAGCCCAGCAAATACCCTACCACTACCGGTAGCCTCAGAGTTGTCATGAAAGTTCTCATCTAACATGCTACCAGAAGGCGTCAGGACAAAGGTTTAAGACGGGCTTAACGATTACATAATAGGCCTCTGCTCAAATCGCCCAACAGTGTAAGGTTCAGATTCATTGATTCAAATTGCCTCCCACTTGCTACATTACCAAAACATTATCTGTTATAACGAGAGCATAGATTCCTTCAATTCCCCACTGCGCTTTACTCTGAGTGTTATTCAGTCTGGGGAATCTGTGGTCTTTCTCATGGCGCCCTGTCGTACATTGTAGCAGTGGAGTTAATTACTGGTACTTTTAAAAGTCCGCTTTTTAGGGCAACTGGTGCAGG
Source organism: Chamaecyparis obtusa (assembly GCA_027943335.1). Taxonomy (NCBI): domain Eukaryota; kingdom Viridiplantae; phylum Streptophyta; class Pinopsida; order Cupressales; family Cupressaceae; genus Chamaecyparis; species Chamaecyparis obtusa. Next base: position 1,488,804 of record BSBK01007015.1, on the reverse strand, counting down.
CAGCATGAAACCCAGAAGCAGAGCCTTTGATGGGCTAAAAGAACAGGACAGGCGGTAATGAGGGGTGTACTCATGCAGGCCTACGGGAAAGAGACGGGTACTCTTACTGGTAGTAAGAGCAGGAGCAGAAGTAGAAGCAGGAGTAGGAGTAGGAGTAGGAGTAGGAGCAGGAGCAGAAGCAGGAGTAGGAGTCCAAATGCATCGGCATCGCCCTCGCCTTCGCCGCCTGCATCGCCTGGAAGGACAAGACGAGTGAAATATGGGCGATGCAGCAGTGGGAATAAGAGCAGCCGTATGCAGGGGGCATCGGCAGTGCCATTGCCGCCTGCCAAATTCATGCAGAAGCTGGTGTGCTTGGTGGTGTCGCTTCTGTTGAAAAGGCATGCGGTGCTGCTGGTGGCGCCGCTGGTATACATTTCGGGAATGCTGCTGTACATGGGCACCATGTCGTTGGAGATGCCTGGAGTGGCCCTGAAGCCCACTTCCGGATCGTTCTATCGCAGCCCTCTGGTTTTCCACAATCTCTGGCCTGCAATGAAGGCTTATCAAAACAATCTCTCTTCTGCCTCTGACGTGGTTCGTCCTGCCATCTTACCTCTTTTTATGTTGGATTTACTTACAACTATGTTCTCTACTTTATCATATTACTTCAGGGAACTGGGTTACTGTGCCATTATCTTAATGCGCATCGGAGTGCTGGTTTTTTGGAAGTTAGTGTACAATCGCCCGTTCTGTATATCCGGGCCTCATTCCCATTTAAATCATATCTGGACAATAACTAAGTTTGCAATATATAAGCTGCCTCAGCTACCCGCTACCGCCCTTTATCAAGCCTAGAAATGGGTTTGTATGTATTTGAAAGGCCTTTGGATAGAATGTTTCCAATTACACTCTAAAATCGATCGCCTATAGGGCTTGCACATGAATCGAGGCAATCAATTTTTGATATAAAAATTTCAAATTCCAATCGCAGTCCAGGATCTATCATCGATATTGCTCTCGTATGAGTCTAAGCAACCAAATTTTGATATAAAAATTTCAAATTCCAATCACACTGCATGATGACTTGCCTACGAATGTAGATAATCAAATGATACAAAATTTTCAAACCACACACAGATTGCATACCTTGGTAGAGCCATTATGAAACGGTTTGATCTTTAGTTAAGATAAATAACGCTTTTCCTGCTTCGGCCTCTGCATATTAATGCGCGGCATCAAGGGTACAAATTAGCATTTTCGATAAGATACGTCTTTTCCTGTAGATGTGCTCTGTTAATTACAATGTGGGGCAAGTAATTGAACTGCATTAATTTTCAAAATAGACGTCGATCATAAATTTTGACTTTGTAAATTCTCTCTATCGTAAGTGTCGTGTAGTAAATGTTGTAACGTTCCCAGTCATAGTGATTTTGGCCATTTTGTCCGCAGGATGTTTATTTGATAATGGATGAAGTTTTGATGACAATTATAGTTTCCCAAGATAACGATTCTGTGAATTTGTTTCGCTGAATCTTTTAGAGATGAACCGACAAATTCTAATAAAATTTTCTTTTGCAGCTTATGACAGCATGGCAACATCCCAGGCAGGGAGAAGAATGGATACCTTGTATAAACCGTACATTGAGTAGAGGTTTGTATCCTTCATAAGATTTATTCTGTTCAGAAATAGAATCGTGATCGCTGTTGGTCTTGATGATCCTGCCTATGATAGTGAATGTGTCATTAGTTCAACTTGAGATTATAACTAGTATTTTGTAAATCGCTCATGGATTGTTCTTAGATATAGGTCAAATCCATTCCCTCTGAATGGCAGAATCTAAGATCCAACTTCTGGCCAGCTTGGATTTTTTTCCAAAGGGTGCAGGTTGTATTTTGTTTGAGGTTTTTGGTTTCATTGTCTCATGAATGTATCATTAATAGAACCGGTAAAATTTCCCAAGTTAGTCACTACTTGTAAAGGCGATAAACCCACTTGTTTATTGTGAATCCTGCTACTTCATACCAGAAAAAGAATTGTGTTTACGTTACACTTGAGCAAGGGATACTGTCCCTATGTTTTATTAGTTAACTTGCAAGAAATATACCCTAAGTTCCTGGCATTTTTCGAAAGACTTGAAATAAGTGTCATCCAAGTGAGAAAATTACTGGAAAGCTATTCGTTTTGATGCCTCCTTGGTAGCTCAAGTGAATTGTTTGGTATTAGGTTGTTAGGGTCATAGTTTGTTTAAGAATGACAACTGGTCACAAATTCAAATATATTCATATGCTTTGCAACCATTAGATATACTATATAGTGTATATTTCATGGCGACCTTAAAAAAAATACAGTGCTAATGCTGGTGTTTGCATATTACAGGATTACCTCCTTCTACTGGTTATATAATTATTGAAGCAAATGGTGGACTGAATCAGCAGCGCACATCAGTATACAATCTCCCTGTGGATCATTGGCTGGAAATATTCTATACAGTTTATTATTTCTCCATATTGGCTTGGGGCTCTGATACAAACTCTACTTGGTTTTGCAGATCTGCAATGCAGTAGCGCTGGCAGGCCTTCTGAATGCAACCCTTGTGATTCCCACGTTCCACTTAAACAGTATTTGGCGAGATCCCAGGTAAGCTGTCTTGTATATTGTAATCCGTCTCTGCCTTGGTTTTTTTTTTTTCTCATGGAATGCCTGGGCTGTGAAAACATGTAATACTGCTTCTATTTATGGTGCAAGATGATTCATCTGGGCAGCTAATGCTATGGTTTTATTGTCTATCAGCAAGTTCGGAGACATATATGACAAGGAACATTTTATAAGAACTTTGAAAGATGATGTACGAATAGTGAGAGAACTCCCACAAGATTTAATGAAAAAGTTTGACTACAATACAAGCAATATCTTAAATTTCAGGATTAAGGCTTGGTCTTCTGTTGATTACTACTTGCAAAAGATTCTTCCTAAATTACTTGATACTGGGTAAGTTAAGATTATCTTATCTTGATTTTGTATGATTTGAACAAATTTATAAGCATTGATTAGCACAGGAAAAATCTAGATATTGAAGTGTAGAAGCTTTGGATTTTATTCTTGTTATGTCCATTACACAAGAAAGTTTTAAGTGCTTGTAAGTAAAATTGCTCAAACATCTGAATTTTATAGGCTTTCAAGAATCTTACTGATAAGGTGTAAAGAAATCAGTCTGTATGCATAAGTCAACATTTTATTTCTCTCTGGAAGTTTGTTATGTGAGATACTTTGATCATGCATAGAGAAATCAGTCTGTCTGAATAATTACATTTTTTTCCTCTGTGGAACTTTTTGGCCTGTGAGATATCTTGATCATGCACAGAGAAATTGGTCTTTATGAGGAGGTGATTATATTTAAATCCTCTATGGAAGTAGGGCCTACAAAATATTTATCCATCTAAAATGTTTCTTATTTTATGCTAGTGTGATCCGGATATCTCCATTTGCAAATCGATTGGCATCAGATGTCCCATCCAACATACAGCGTCTCCGATGTTTGGCCAATTATGAAGCATTAAAATTTTCTGAGCCCATTGCTTCACTTGCAGAAAAGTTAGTAATGCGCATGACTAGGGCAAGCTCCAAGCATAATGGGAAATTTATATCTGTTCATCTTCGGTTTGAAGAGGTGCTTATAACATCCATCTTTCCATATCTTCTAAATGGACACAATATTTATTACCTACTGCATGAAGTTTACTAGGTTAAAATGTTTTAGTATTTTCGTATGAGTAAATTATGGATATGATTATCATTCTTGTTCAATTTGTAGGACATGGTAGCTTTCTCATGCTGTGTTTATGATGGAGGAGAGGCAGAGAAGCTTGAAATGAATGCTGCACGTGAAAGAGGATGGAAGGGCAAGTTCAATAGGAAGGGTCGCATCATTAGGCCTGGGATGAACAGGAAGAATGGGAAATGTCCTCTTTCTCCATTGGAGGTGCTTCACTAAGATATTTCCTTGTATTGATTTCATATGACCCTTGGCTAGAAAGACATGACATCAAAATACATGCTCAAACTACAGAATGAATGACACTTTCTTTTCGCTTCTCTCTTTCTTTATTTAAAAAGTTTCCAATAAATAGAAAAATATTACACTGTCCAAGTTAGGCAATGTCTAGGGTTTAGTGTCATTACCAAGATATCAGGTCAAATTTGCTGGATAAAAGTGTACTGGGATCGAATTGGTTTTTCTATAGACTGATAACTACATGATTATGCTTAAGTTCGTTGGATTCTTGGAAGAAATTGATTGTTCATTTGGTGCACTGTACTTGGTCTCAAACGTTCTAGAGAGAAATTAAACTTGCTGCTCTGTTTGTAGTTTACATGAATTGAGGATTTCACATTAGTTTCTGGCAGTGGTGTTATTAGCCTGCAAAACTGAGTGTGTCCAAGGTGGTTAAAAGTCATCAGTGGTGTTTTGCATGCCATATCAAGAATCAAGACTTCTCCCGAGCATGCAATCGGTGTTTTTCACATTCAAAGATATAGAGTTGAAATAATTTTGATGGCTAAAACAAGTTTATTGTTAAAGAATGACCTACTGTCAACTTGTGTGCTTGTATATTGTGGCTGTTGAAATTGGAAGCTTTGACTATATTTGCTCTATATATGATTTGTGGATCCAAAAAGTCTTAAAATAGGCAAAATATATAAAAAGAAATTTCTCTACATGACAACTGTGTCCTTATGTAACATATTTTTAGGGAGCGTGATTAAATGGAGTATATATTTCCAACGCTCCACCAGATGATGGGGGCTGCCTATAACAAATAGGCTTATTAACTACACATTTACAAATGATTTATCTCCACTCAAAGTTTGGTGAAGACATCTGTGAATTGCTCAGTGGTTGGTGTATAACTAGCTCAATTTCTTTATTTAAGACAAGCTCAAGAGTGAAATGATGATGTACTTCAATATGTGTTTTGCAAGCATCGAACTGTGGATTCTTGGACATCTTCAACACATTTTGATTATCACAATACACAATTGTGGAATTAAGTTGTGGGTGACCAAGATCCTCAAGAAGTTGTCTAAGCCATATTGTTTCACATGTTGCTGCAACAGCTACCTTGCACTCGGCTTCAATGGATGACAATGCAACATCATGTTGCTTCTTACAACTCCAAGAAATTGGCAGATCCAAGATTAAAGTAATAACCAAGGGTTGATTTCCTAGAGTTAATGCAACCTGGCCAATCTGAATCTGAAAAACCAGCAAGTTTAAAATCTTCATTCTTTGAATATTCTAATCTAAAGTTTTGTGCTCCTTGAAGATATCTCAAAAGTTGCTTTGCAGCTAAGCAATGACTTTGTCTTGGATGAGTGATGAATCAAGACTTTATTATAACTGCATGAGATATCAAGTAAATTTTCTATCAAACTCCTACTCAGTGATTCATTGATTGCTTTAACATTTTGATCTTCAGTCAATTTAGTTCCTATCCATTGGCGTTGGTGAAGTTTTTTGAACTGTGGTGAGAATTTCTTGAGCGTATTCCATTTAAGAGAAACATTTTTCTAGGTGTTTGCCACACTTCAATTCTAAGAAAGTAATGAAGTAATCCAAGTTTAGACATTTCAAAATCAATCTCTGTATCTTCTTGTACTTCATCTATAAGTTATTGATCATACCAGTAATGGGAAAATCATTGACATACAACACAATGAATAACAGCTTCTGATAAAAATTTCAATGTATAGATTTGGTTCAGCAATAGATTTCTGAAAACTCCTCGAAAGAAAGTAATTATCATTTTTAGAATACTAGGCTTGTTGAGCTTGTTTTAAAGCACATGGTGCCTTTGTTAGGTGGTAGGCCATATATTCCTTTCCTTTTTCAGAAAAACTAGGAGATTGTATCTCCTCTATCAAATCTTCATTCAGGAATGCACTTTTGACATCTATTTGGTGGATTTTCCAATTGTGTTGGGAAGCAAGTGCTATCAACGAGCAGATTGTGAATCGTCTGTGCAATTGGAGCAAAGGTTTCCTCATAGTCAATACCTTCAGCTTGTTTGTAGCCTTTAGATACCAGCCTTGCCTCAAGCTTGTCAATTGAGCCACCAATTTTGAACTTGATTTTGAAGACCCATTTACAATCAATGCTTTTCTATTCATTTTGTCCCAAGCTCTTTTTTCATCTGTAAGAGAGCTGTATCTTTCTTTGCTGTGATAATTTCCCATGTTTCTTCAAACTAGAGGATTGTTTTCATTTTTTCCGTCCATGCTCTCTGCCAATCTATGTATATATTTATAGAAACAAATTAATGGATTGTAAAACAGATTACTACATAAAACCTATTCGGACCTAAGTTTGAGATTCAGTTTCTAACTGTAACCAGCAAAATGTTGTAGTGCGCTGGCATACACCCTAGCTTTGGAGAGCATGCACTTGAGGTGCAATACAGATCATTGAGTTCCCTTCTGTGCACACATATTAGGTAAGACAAGCAAATGAAGGAATTCAGAATGAGAGACGTTTATGTGCGCATAACTCTACTTTCCATAGTCATCATATATGCATGGGAATGCAATGCCCATGTTCCTGTCCGCATCAATATGACAGTGGCTGCAATGTCCATAGGCAGTTTAGCATCCTGTGTTATCAGACCTATCCACCTTCACCTAAGAGATAGAATTAACAAAAGATTATCATAGAACTCATTAAATTTGAGATAGGAGCCTCTCTCTCTCTCTCTCTCTATGTATATATATATATTAGTGGCTACAAACCATTAAAATTATTCCCTGGGATTAGTATTACAGCCAAAATCAAGCAGATATATTGGTCCTACAGCTGTTGGTTGCAGGATGGTACCACATGTCCTCTTTCTTGCCAAAATATCTTTGGCATTCTCCCAAAATTTTAAAATTTTCAGCTAACATGCACAAGTATCTTTTATATGCATATATTTCCATATAGTTCTTATTTCTTGTGCAACATTCAGAAATGAATGCCATGAATATTGATTATAATTTATTAGAAAGGGAACATGGAAACACTGAAGAGTGACTATAGATGATGTCAAAAATAATGTGGGAAACTCTCATATTTCCAAACAAGTTGAGGAAACAACTCAGATATGTACTGAAAAATGTGTTAATTTCCACATTCATTTTACTACAAATTGTCAAAGGATGACAATGTTGATTATAATTTATTAGAAAGGGAACATGGAAACACTGAAAAATGACTATAGATGATGTCAGAAATAATGTGGGAAGCCCTCATATTGCCAAACAAGTTGAGGAAACAACTCAGATATTTAGTTTTACTGAAATATGTGTTAATTACCACATGCATTTTACTACAAATTGTCAAAGGAAGACAAATAGTGGACCAGGCGTTTTTCAGGGAAGAATCATCCTTAGTTTGTGCAGAAAGATTCATTCTATTAGCATCAATTGATGCTCCCTAGCTACCTCATTGTGACAGCAAGTGTCCAGTTTTACATAGTTCAGAAACAAATGAAAATACCTATGGCTATACTGGCCAGAAATTCCCTTACATATGAGAGTGGAGACTAAGATTTAAGGGTTTCTTTGTGAAAATATCTGCATTTGCAGTAGTTACATGTCATTCCTGTTAGGGGCACTAGGTAGTGTCATGCCTGTTAGATGTAAGGTATTTTCTTCCAGGAAGCTGCTTGGTCCTAATCTCTGTGGTCTTCTGCTTTTGTTGAGGTATCCACTGCCATTTATATTTCAAAATCATAGGCAACATTTTAAAATTATCTCCCGAGTGTGAAAGCCTCCCTGACACATCACAAGGAATACCATGGAAAAATGTTTCTCGATAATTAGGAATTTTCCACAGCAAGTAAAAAAAAGTTTGATAGTAGGGAAGAGATCAAAACATTGTATGGAAACATTTTTTTATTGGTAAACGACAGCCTTTTAAGCTGCCAAACATTCCACAAATTCAAACCCGTGAGCATAGCGGCAATGTAGGCGCAAGGCCTGGGAGCATAATGGCTGAGCAGGGGTTTGAACCCTGGTGGCAGTCTCACCAACAAAGTGTTTCAACCACTGCTCTAAACGGGTCACCCCTGTATGGAAACATTATTCAATAAATGTAGTGCCGATAAAAAAATTCCAAAATTCAGCATTGAGTTGGGAGAGAAGGTGTGTCAATTTATGCAGCTTTTGTGCTTATTAGAAGGATTTTTTTTTGTTGAAAACTATGTAACTATCATGAAAATGCCAAAGACGAAAGATGCAAGTATTCTAGGGAAATAATAATTCTAGGCTAGGTCTATGTTCACATCTATGCGCTTTAGGGAACGGTACTCCTAAAATATACCCATTAGGAAGAATAATTGATAAGCCAATATATATAGTTTCTGTTGTAGCAAGTCATGTATGATTTTACTTGGTAGATACTGGTACTGGGTCATTTGCTGAAATTCGGTTAAATTTTTCTAGCTTTGTGAAAGAAAAGGGTGTTTTATCTACTTATTGCATATTTGCCTAGAAAACTATGTTTGCATTTATCAATATAGATAGCAGTGATACGCTAAGCTGGTAAGATAATCTATTAATGCATAGTGAAGAGAATACGGTAAGAGAATGTGTGTCATTGATTTGATGCTTGGTGAAGGCAAGATGCGAAAGAAACTGGAAGAAAGTTCTGGGAAGGTTTTGGAAATTGGATTTTGGGCACAGATGTTACTGATCTTGTGAAGAATTGCAGTTGTGAATCAGAAAACTGTGCTAGTGACCTGCAAACCTCACTAGTGTTTGATCTTGGGCAAATGGCTGAAAGTTGAACTTTCATGGACCCAACCACCAAAATTGTGCTACCAGTGCACAACAGGCAGTAGCATTCTTTGCTCATACACCTCTTAAATTTCCTGGTGACTTGTGGTAGGGTCCTCTGAGGTTTGTTGTGGTTACAGAAATTTTATTTGATTCAATTGTGCATAGATATTCAAGTAAAAAGTTTTGCAAGGATAAGAAAGACGGTTACATCTAATTGCGAGACTGCTTGAGCTAGTCCTCTGGATGGCATATTTCAACTTTAAGATAGCAGTAATAGTAGCTGGGTGTGTGTAGTTCCTAAGAGTGCAACAGTAGTGGGTGCAAGAGGCGTGAAATGAAAACCCTAGTAGGCTTACTAGTGTGTGTAGTGCAACTGCTTTTTGCAATAGAAGAAATAGGGAGATGGATTCACGAAGATGCTTGGGTATAATGAAAAAGAAGGATATGCAAGGTTTTGGCTATGGAAGAAATGGTATAATAGTAGTGATTATGGCATATTTGAAGTGTTGTAGTGAAAATTCTGAGAATACCCAGGCATAGAGAAGATTGGAAGAAGATTGAAAAGAAGCTATTATAATTAATTAAGAATTGTTAAGAGAGATTGAAATATGTGTTTTTGTAAAGTTAATGGTGAGCTAGTCATTTCATGAACATTAAAGGTTAAAAGGAACCAGTTTTGGCCTGTTTTAGATTTGGTTTGTGTATATGGATACTATTGTGATTGTGCTAGTGACTAGGGTCATATTGCGATCATGCTACCAGTGGATACAAAGTTTTGGAATGCTAGGGAAATGGCAGAAAGCAGACATAGAATCAAGGTTGGTTAACATGACATCTTGACAAAGGGTTTCAAGCTCAAAAGAAAACTTAATGTGCACTAGTGCACTAAAACATATGTAAGGGGATAAGCACGGGAAATGGATGTGTTCCATAGGATGAGAGTTGCAAAGTATGCAAAGAAGCATTCTGAAGTAAATGTACTATAAATATTACTACAAATATGAGGATACATAGGAGCTTTGGCTCTTTCTTCATTTCTTTTATTCACCTGTACAATATGTGCTACAAATCTGCAACTCTGCAATATATACACACAAGGATGAATAGTTACTGTTCATTGTGGAAACATAGCAACCTGTAGAAAAGAAATAACATCACACACAATCTACTTTTCAGCTAGTCCAATCAGGTAGAAGAAGAAAAGGGTCTCTAGTGGATTATTGGATTGGAATTGGACCATAAATAAAGAAGAGAATATGGCTATGTAGGGGCTGCCTTGGCATAGATTCGGCTATTTAGGAACCACTTGGTATGTGTGGCAATGAAGGAGTGACCGTATCAAAGTGCTATGGCTATGTTGGAGCCACTAAAAAATATGATTAAAATAATAAAGGGACCAAGACAAGGCTGAAATGAATTGGGTAAACTAGTTACAGTGATATCAGACAATGAAAACAAAATGTTGCAAATATGGCCACTATGATCGAGTAGGTAAGATAGGATAATGTGTGCCTCCCCTTAGATTGAGTTTATGTAAGAGGGTACAATTGGTCTGAGAATAGAAAGAAGGAATAAATCCCAAGCCAACATAGCATAGATAGGATGGTGGAAAGAGAGATAAAAAAGCTCAGTGGCTCCAAAGGGAGAAGAGTATGTGCTAATAGAACAAAAGGAGCATGGTGAAGAAGATGAAATACCATAGAAAATGATCAAGGTAGCGATCCTTTCAGTAATAAGAGAACTCCAAGATAGGTTGCCACCAACACAAAACTAGAGAAAAAGAGACGCTTGAGAGTAGTTGCAGGTAGAAGAACAAAACAGAGAGACAAGCAGAACCCCAAGAAATCATAGTTTAGAAGTTCTCCAGTCACCATGCAAGGTAATTGAGATAGAGAAATAGTGCAGCTGGAGCAAGTGGACAAGCAGAAGGGGGCACTTATAGTTAGTTACTAGTGTGGAGGGTTTTGCTATGTGAAGAATTGTCTAAATAGGCAACACAAATTATCCTCATTATGGTTGCTTACTACAAAAAATAGCATCTTTTATTGGATGCACACCTTAATTCCTTAGCCAGAGCTTGTTTGGCATCAGAACACAATTAAGTTTGAATGTAGACAGATCCATGTTTTGGGGACTCTCATCATAATTTAAGGGAATGTACTCTGCATGTTCGTTTAGGTTCACTCTGCTAAAAATTGATGAAGTGGGAAGGTCAAAAGACAATGCAAAGATGATCCACATTCACCGTAGAGTAGTCCAGTGTTCAAAGCTTTGTGATTTTAAGGCACAGGATTCATCTAAGCCGCTAAATGTTAGTGCATTTCTTGTTCTAATCTTGCACATGCTCTAAAATAATGTTACTAATAGCTAACTATCTGTATGCTGTGAATCTATATGTAAAGTTGGCTCATCTCTCTAAATTTGTTGCATGGAGCAGGTAGGCATGATGCTTAGAGGTATGGGATTTAATAATAACACATCAATATATTTAGCATCTGGAAAAATATACAAGGCAGAGAAAAACATGGCGGCACTCCAACAGATGTTTCCTTTGTTACAAACAAAGGAGACACTTGCATCTCCTGAAGAACTGGCTTCATTTAAGGTATCCTTCTTTTCTTGCATTGATGGTAACCATTACATAACCTAATATATTTGGTCCTTTCCAAATATTCAAGCAAATGTCTGAGTTGCAAGTTGTGAAACAAAGATGGCTAATGATCGCAGGACTACTCCTCAAGAATGGCTGCATTAGACTATACTGTTTGCTTGCACAGTGAAGTTTTTGTTACTACTCAAGGAGGCAACTTCCCACATTTTTTGATGGGTCAAAGGAGATATCTTTTTAGAGGGCATGCTAAGACAATCAAGCCAAACAAACGCAAATTGGCACTACTTTTTGATAATCCAAAGATAAAGTAAGTTTGGTGGATAACCAGTTGTTGCTTCTCATAGGGAATAGTCTTCTTTGTGTTGATCCCCATCCTTGGTCATTAAGCTGTTTTTGCATCAGATGTATCATTGTATGGAATACCTGAAATCATTTTTTGCAAGGTTCTACAAATAATCATGTTTAAGACAACGTTTAAGAGTAGGAAGTTTGTGTTACCTTTGGAATAGTTATATTTTAATAAACAGAGAAGATCAGAGCGGTTTGAAATACTGTTGTTGATTTGCTTTGTTTGTATGCTAATGGCTTTGTTTCAAACTCCTTGTTGCGTCTCTGTTCATTGCTGTTGCAGATGGGAGACTTTCAAGCGGCAAATGCAAACAATGCACCGTCACAGTGATATTAAAGGTATTCAACTCAGAAAAGTGAATGGATCAATATATAACTTCCCCATGCCAGATTGTATGTGTCACCAGAATGAGGGAAAACTCAGAGGCACCGACACCTGAATCTGCACCTAAGGAGGCAGGATTTTCTTTCAACATTCTGAAATTTCATTGGAGGGTGCTCATGACCTTGTAATCTACTTGGCAGAGTACAATAATCATTTTGTATGAATACCACGCAATTCAACCGGTCTGTACTCAATTGAAATTCACATTGTGCAAGTCAGCAATGCTTCAGATTTGTTGTATGGGATTGGACTAGAGTGGATTGGGTCTATGATTTAGTATCTGTACTTGACAGTTTTTGATTTGTAAATCATGTTATTATTGTCTGGTTGTACTTGTTGTAAGCATTCAGAGTCCCAAAGAAAGATATGTCTACAAGGGAAGCTGTATATTATGATTGTACAATTTTAATGAAACAGGACTTGACCATATTTCTCAAATGTTTGGTCCATTGTAAAACTGAATGGATAGAGAGTGCAAAGCCGCACAGGTTGGCAGGTGGTTTTCTTCACACTGTAATATTTGGCTCAAATTGTTGAGGATAGAGAAGCTTGCTTCTTGGTTTTCCAAGATCCTTCCCTTCGCCGAGCAATAAACATTGATCAAATCCAACTGGATGGCTTAGACCGTGCAAGCATTGTTCAAGTCTTTGAACAGGCCAAGGGAAGAGATCTATCATTGATTAAGTGATATAAAGCATTTTAAGTTATATTTGATCAGGTGTTCGCAGATTCCAGTCTATTGCGCAACCCATTTCCGAAACGCAGGTGACCATTGTTTGGAGATTGACAATGCAAGTTGGTTTTTGAAGTAACTAAGTCCACAGGGGCGTTCAAGAAACCAATTGAAAGCTTTGATCGTGCAATTGTGTTTAATGTGGTAACATGGTTTCTCCATTCCCGAACGTACCGAGAATCATTAATCCTAAGCTATTTAATATTGTTCTCATTGTCGATGTAACCTAATAGATGCTGGCATAAATGGCGAAGCTTAGTTCCACCGGGCATTCATTGCCTATTTGAAAACTAATGAATTACCTGCCGCCCATGCGCACATGAATTTGAATGCTTCCGACGTTTAGTTCATCCTACTTCTGGAAATCAAATAAAACTGCTGAATTTTAAGGCAAAACATAACCTAAAATTTTGCATTCACTTGCATTACTTTGCGATTTCTTGGCAAGAACATAAACAAATTTGAGAGCTGAAGAGTTGAAAAGCATGCTTCATTGAAAAAATTCATGTCTAACTCATTCTTTGGTTGGAAACATAATTAGCGTAACTCCCAGCCTTTGGAATCTAAATGTGTTCGTATATACATCTTATTGAGAGCACATATAATTGGGTTGGGTGAATTTGGTGTTACTAAACTTTTCCAATTTTACAAATTTGATATATTAGTATTTCGATTGTAAAATGATTTTAGATAGAATTCTTAAGGTGGGGGCTTATGGAGGGAGGTTACTATATTGAGATTTTTTAGAATTATTTTCTAAGTAGATGATTTTATAAGTTTTATATTTCAATAGATGTTTAAAAATCTAAGTTTTAAAATTTATGGAAGCTTGTGGTCTCATGGGTTGTATTATTTTACATGTTGATTAATAATAGGAAAAAATTAATTTTTTTTGGATATATTTAAAAAAATTGAGATGTTTGACAAATGGTAGAAAAAAGTCCAAGTTGGTGGGGCAATTTCTAGCCTCCCACTTTTCAACTCGCTCAAATTTACATTCTTAAAATGTAGGGGTTGCTATTTTTTGAGGGAAGATTCTTATAAATTTTATGGCAATTTTTATTTTGGTTCCATAGGACCTCCTACTCCTTGAAAACAGATTTTGAAGTCCCTCCATGGGACTTTACCCTTAACGAGTCTTGGTGATTTTAGTTGTGCCCTAAACTCATGTTAGAAAGAATCCCAAGTTTTTTAATTTTCAAAATTCTAGTTTGTGTAAAGATGAATTGCCCACTAAACATTATGATTCAAAAGTTTCTAGTATCATTAAGAAGGCTAAGAGAGTTGTAGGGAAAGGTAAAGAGGACATTTGTGAAAATTCTTCGGACCTTTATGAAGACAAAGGCATCCATCAATTTTTATGATAGGTAGATCAAAGTTACCAATTAGCAACATTTTAGGGGATGATGTTAGTGAAATTGTGATTACAAAGTATGTAATTAACACAAGTACTATCTTTATAAGATTGAAAAGTATGAAGGCTCTCATTGAGTTGGTGTGCTCACGATTTGAACCTCTATAAAAAAAAAGTATCTTTTAAAGGAGATGATGGTTCAAAACATTGGAGATACAATTGTCCTTGGCTAGAGACTTCCAATTAAAAGGTGTTTGGATTGGAGACTAAAAACTTGAGATGTTGGACAAAAGAGTGATATTATATGGGAATGCAAAGATTCAAAAACATGTCTACCACAAAGACATGAGATTATATGGGCAAAGAAGCATGGATAATAGTTGGATGAAGCCCTTCAATGTATACATGTTTCAATAATACTTTAAGTTACTTTGTTCATCTTTTGTCAGAGAGTTGATATTGACAATGATAAGACAGTGAACCAATTGACAACATTTCTACGTGAGTTACCACAAACTTAAAACATAGACTCTTATGATTATTTAGCTTGTGTCTTAAAAAATTATAAAGGGGATTGCACAGTTTGAGACTTAAACTGTCCCATTTATTCTTTGCTTTGTTTCATGTCTATGTTAACCTATTAGAAGTCCCAACCTAAGAAGTTAGATGTTCAAAGATATTCCACTAATCAAGTTATTAAGAAGGTGAATGAGAGGCCACTATAATTGTATTGTAAAGACATGAATTATCATTGCGAACTTGACGAGTGCTAATTAAATAAAATTGAGGTGGATGCCAAGGTGGTATAATAGAATTGATTTGTTTTTTTTTGGATCGGTGATATAAGTTTTTTATTAATTCTGAAATAATAAGTACATAAGTATCAAAGTTTGCCACTATGCTCTTTGGCTAATATGCCATTAAAGCCTATAAATCTTGATATACTACTCCTACCTACACACCCCTAGCCCATAAACATGATTAACCATGATTTTTACATTCAAAATGGGCTTAGCCCAACACTAACTATACCATCGTTGGAATTTACCTAAGCCCATACTTTCCACAAAATGGGTAGGATATTGACAAAACACAAACATACATTTTCCCAGGCAATAAAAGAAGCTCTAACACCTGCATTAATCTTTCCACCCCTTCATCATGGCTTCTATGCTCTCGATCAGGATGAACATGTTGCCTCTTGTATCTAGTCATTGCTTCGTGGGTCTCCTTGTCTTTGGTTGCTTCACCTTCTCTATTGTCTGGTGTTTCCTCCCCTTCTTATTTCTAATATATATTCATCTAATATATTATCTCTGACTCATGCCCTATATAGAGAGGAATAACTAATAATATGTTAGTACTAAATATTAAAACATTAGGCTAATGATCATTTACAAAGATGCATAATAATAGATAATGGAGTTTCAATCTTTTTAACATATGTTTTTAAAATAAGAAATAACATATAACAAAGAATAAAGAAGCCCCTACTTACCCAGAGCTATAGTAGAATTGGATAATAATTTCAAGAGAATATTGATCATTGTAGAATATTCGAATATTCCTAGATCCAATAGATTCCACAGGCAAATAAAGGGAGGAGATGACTAGTGAGGGTGAAGAATAACAAACTAAGGTAGATCTTAGCACAAATTGCCAAGCAAATAATTGTCATTGCACTATTCAAGATAGACAATTTTAGTAAAGTTGGAGACAATATTACTAGCTAAACGAAAGACGTAACTACATGGATCCACCCTAAGAATTAAGGACAAAGTCAACATTAGGAAAGAGGAGTTTTGAAGATGTTCCAAATCCTCAAGGAACATAAACTTTAGATTATAAACTCATTGATTATCATAGTTTTTTAAATGACAATATTTATATAAACTTTTAAACTCAAAGACTTTGTGGGAAAATATGACTTTGAAAAGAAGTAAAGACTGGTTAGAATTATTGAAGAAGCTAAGTAAGATAAAGTCGTTAAGTCTATATATTAATATAACCTTATCCCAATTGATTTTAAGATATATTTTTGCTCTTAAAATTTTTAAAAATCCATATTAAAGTCACCCAAACCATCTTTGGACAATGTATAATTTAATTATTATAATATCAAACACATGGATACAATCTATAAGACATTAGAAGTGTTGAGGATGAACAAATACAACATAAACCTAAGAGAAACCATTGCTAAAAGAGATGAAACAATCAAAGGTTCACATGCAACATTCTCAAAATTCCCATAATCTTATACTGAAGAGTTGCAAGACAAAATCAAGGCATAAACAAATTCAATTAGGTATAATGTCCACTCACGTGTGATCACCATGTGGCATCACTTATATTTTGACAGGGACATTGCCCATACATTAATTTGGTTTTATATTTTATACTTTCCTTGGATTTTGTTATGCTTTAATATGAGATAATGTCAAATTACCTTTAATAAAATTATATATTTTAAAATATTATATTGAATTAGAATTTTTATATTTAGATAATTTTTAATATAATATATTTAATAAAATGATATTACATTATTCATATTATTTATATGTAATTAGACGTGTAAAGAAAAATCAAATTATATTCAAGAAAATAATTTATATAATTGGTATAAATATAAAAAAATGATTTAAATTATTAAAAATCTCATAAAAAGAAATTATAGTTAGAAACGTATTATAAGTTAGTTAGAGTGTCATATCTTGTATTATTTGTTTATTGAAATGACTGATATATCTTAAAAGATTGTAGTTGAGTTGATTGAGTACAATTGATAATATGAAAGTATGTTTTTTATTATAATATTTATGAAAGTCAAAATTTTAATAAATATTAATGAAATAATAAGAAAGACCTTGACCTAAAGATATTCATCAATCTTTTATTCTTAATTGAAAAAGTATCAATAGAGACTAGTGCTCTTATATTAAATAACAAAATAAGTTTGATCTTTTATTTTTAATTCAAAAAGTATAAATAAAGACTAGTGCTCTTATATTGAATAACAAAATAAATTTGATCTTTTATTCTTAATTGAAAAAGTATCAATAAAGACTAGTGCTCTCATATTAAATAAAAAAAACAAAAAATATTTTATGTCAATAAACTGGTGCAAATGCAACACAAATAATTTAATGGAATATTAAAATAACTTGTATTTTAAATTAAATCTTTAAAAGGGTCCAAACAAAAGCATCATCTTCAACAGATCCTTGAAGATGAAGGCAAGGTTTCAAAAGGACTTCATAAAGTTGACCTGCTAAAGTGTCCAAGAAAAATCGTTTAGTTTGATAAAGATATTTGGGGTCTGTGGTAGAGTCCCGTCAAAAGGATTCAATTTTAGGTGGAATTTATTTGAAGTGCAAATTTATCGGGTTGCGCAATTTCATTTTTCAATGTGAATCAAAAGTTTGGTTGGGTTTCCAATGTGTGGATGTTGATTGTGCATGATGTTGGAAGTTATGATTTTAATTAAATAAAATTATGAGGAATATAAATAAATTAATATTGAGTTATATCATTAATATTAGTTTATTAATAAGTGTTATATAGTGGTCAATATTTGTCTATAGAATATTGGAATAAAAACATTAAAAATTATAGAATAATTTATAAATAGTAAAAGTTGTACAAGTGCAATTAAATTTGATTTTCTCTTTTATAATTTGAAATAAAAGCACTAGAATTTATAATTCATAGAGAACAAAAGTTTTAGAAGTGCAATCTAATTTGATTTTTCAATGTGAATAAAAAGTTGGTTTGGGCTTCCAATGTCGATGTTGATTGAGCATGATGTTGAAAGTTATGATTTTAATTAAATAAAATTATAGGGAATATAAATAAATTAAATCTGAGTGTATCATTAATATTAGTTTATTAAACAAGTGTTATATAGTGGTCAATATTTGTCTATAGAATATTGGAATAAAAGCACTACAAATTCATAGATAGTAAAAGTTGTAGAAGTGCAATTAAATTTGATTTTCTCTTTTATAGTTTGAAATTAAAGTACTAGAATTTATAATTCACAAGATCAAAATTTTTAGAAGTGTAATCTAATTTGATTTTTTCAAATAGTAAATATTTTGTTTATTTGAATAAATGAATATTTTTTTTAATTTTAATTTTTATTGAATCAATGAATAATTAAAGAATTGGTGTAATAATTTTTCAAAATATTTTGTAATAATAATCTAATTTTTATTTTTTTATTATTGACAAAAAATTTATTGTTATTAGTATTTGCCGATAGGCTAGGCAAGTACTATTGCATCCATTTTTGGATTTCTTCCATTAACTAGTGATTAAAAAATCACATTTCTACCAATTAAAATTATTATTTTTATCAAATTTGTTACAAAATTAATAATTTGTATAGTATACATGCACATTTTTTATGTTTATAATTCAACAAAATTAATTTCTAGCTCTTCTATTGGCTTAAAAATTTAGCCCCTTATACACGGATTTTGTGGAAGCACTACCTCAATTACAATTTTCGAGGCAATATTATAGGGGCAAATACTTTACCATGCCCTTAAAATAATTCATATTTATTTTTAAAAAATATGTTATAATATAAATGCATGGTTTTGGATATAGATTATTTATTAGCTAATGTATATTAAATTGAATAATAAAATTTGTTATATGTATTATAATTAGATGTTATATATTTAGATTAAATAACATAAATTATAATTATAATTTAAATATTAATAAACTTAACTTTTTCATTTAAGCCGATAGGCTTATTTGTGGGCATAACCCACTGACGGAAAAGTGTCAGCTGATGGAAAAGTGTCAGTTGACTGAAAAATAGAAAAAAAAAAAACTGAAAAACTAAGCTGCTAGACTTTCATTGTGGACATTTTCCACTAACGAAAAAGTGTCAGTGTGCCGATAAATTGTCTTATACCGTAAAAAGTGTGCCGATAAATTGTTTGATACCGTAAAAAGAAGCCCATAAATTTTCTTATAACGCAAATAGCAGCCGACGAGAGTTTCAACTTATTTGAACTTCTACGTTTTACTGATTTTAAGGGTTTGTTGGCAACATGGTGCAACATGTTCGGGATAAACATTACCAAAGAGGCCGAGGAAGTTAGAACCATTATAAAACTGATATAAGGAATGGTCTATTTAGAGACAAAAGATAACCAGATTGTAAAGTATACACAAAAAAATTATTGCTTTGATTTTCTGATTTCTAACAGTTTGAGTTTTTAGGGATTGAACTATGGGCCTTTTTGGATGTATTTTAAGGGGATTTGAGTTTGGGAGCTTCTGACGTTGGATTTGTTGAAATTATGTTTGATTCGCATGTGCTTTACTTGGCCTTGATGGATCGGTGGTAGATTTCTTTGTTTTTGTCTGTGCTGTGTGCAATTGCACCGCTGAATGTTTTGGTTTCAGCTTCCAACCCAGTGAGCTTGGTTTATGATCTTCAACGTACTATTTTTTAACATTACAGTTTGTGATATATGTTCTATATGGGGATTATCGGAGTCCATTGGTCTCATGAAAGAGCTCAAGTATGTCACCCACGACAATAACAGGAGCACCGATTTTAGTCTGGTTTTACTACCTCAAATTCCACCATTTCTGCTACGCCTGCTCGAACACAGCCACTGGATGCCATGCTTGCAAGGTACCAGCCTTCAGTGCACACAATGAAAAGCCAGTTTTCTATGCCAGAGTTGCCCATAAACTCATCCATTAATTGCCAATTGAGGAATGCTTACAGGTGACAATGACAACACACATTTAAAATTCATCAAGCTGTTTCTTTGCAATTTTAGACTGCGTATCTTTTTCAATCGATCACAACCGTTTAAGTTGTTCAACTTTAGAATGCAAGCTTAACATGTGAACTATTCACATGGGCGCTGTTTGCCCATGATTTCCTCGCAACTGTCAAAATTCTTAGACTTCACAATCCACATTTTTTATTGAAACTATGTATTTTTTAAAAAAGTAAGATTTTCGATTCAACTGGATATTTTTTTAATCAATTTTCCAGGTAGCAAGACTTTTCTGGTTAACAATCTAAATTTGCAGGGACCCTGTCAGCCTGGCTTCACTTTTCAGGTCTAAAATTTGAATAAGGATTGTAATATTACTTGAAGTTCATTTTGTGGAAAATCTAATATTTTTGAATTTGTGTAGGTTGATGGAACGATTGTTGCGCCCGAAGATCTGAGTAGGTGGAAGAGCAAATATGTGTGGTTGTTGTTCGAGCATCTTCAACAATTTACTTTCATAGGGAAGGGCAGTATTGATGGAAAAGGAAATAATTGGTGGGGAAAACATTAAAAAAGATCAACGGTTGGTAACCTATTAGAATGGTGAACTTCTCTTTGGTGTTTTGATAGATAATATTGATTTAGGCGCGGTTAAGTTATAGACAGAATGTACTAAAGATAAAAAAAGTTGATCTTTTTTTTTCAGATTTGTAAAAATGCTATTTTTTTACAAATATTTTGTGGTTTTCAACTACAAAAAGTACAGATTATGAAGAACAGATCTTGAGAATTTCATGAAAATCTGTTATATTTTCTATTTTTTGAATTTCAGTAACCGTACATTCTGTCTGGAGCTTAACTGCCTCCATTGATTTATGTCATATAGCTTCCATGCATTTTAATAATGTGAAAGGGAGTGCACTGAGTGGATTGAAGGTGGAAAATAGTCCTATGTTTCATGTGACATTAACAAGTTGTGAAAGTGTCCAGATCGTGGGTATTGCAATTGAGGCACCAGAAAGCAGCCCAAACACTGATGGAATTCATACATTCCAATCCACAAACATCAACATAAAAGATACCACTATTGGAACAGGTAAAGGAATGGGTCAATTTTATCATTTTAAGATTTCTTTTTAAGTTTTAAAGGTGTATTGTTTACAAAGATTTTTTATATGAGCCATCAATTTTCTTCTATAAATATATCATATAAATATTATGTATAATAACATTTCATGTTATAGATTGATTATAAATCTTAATAACAAGCTCTTTTGAAATCAAACAGCGTCATGAACAATACAAGAGACAATTTTTCTCATTCATTAATATAATGTCAAATAGTAGTGAGTATTTGTGAATAGAAATATATCTTATGTGTATAGACGAATATATGGAAGTGTGATGAATGCAGGAGATGATTGTCTCACGATAGGTGATGCGGTCCAGGCCATGGAATTAGGTGATTTAACAAATCCTTTCAAATAGTTAATGCTTCAGAAACTTGTCTAGAGTAAATTTTGGAAACTTCCCTTGCTTTCGTATGGAAGAAAAAATTGGTCACTTTTTCAGTTCGCAACAAATTTCCCTTTCTTATTTTGTTCATTACTTTTCACATGATCGTTGGTAACTTAAAAGCTAATCTTCCTCTTTTAAGGCGAACGCGGGGAGTGGCAGAGTGCATGTGTAGACACCAGTTCGTGCTCATCGTGGGGTATTTTTCGTTCCATGATGCCAAATTGATGGCCATGTACAAGAAGATCTGCAAAGGAACCATTTTTTACAATATTTTGTTGGGTTTAATTTTTTTATTTTTAAAGAAGTCATAAATAATTAGAGTTAGATTAATTCATTGATAAATATAATTTTATATCTTTGATCTGAACAATTTCTATGAATAAGAACTAAAAAAATTAATATAATTTGAAAAGAAAGTATAATCTTTAAAAAATCTCATGATATATTTATTTTTAAATAAAATACTCAATCTAATTCAATATTTTAAAGTATAAAAATATAAATCTTTCTAGGTAACATATTATAACTAACATGAAATTATAAGAAATATAATTAGATAAAAATTTAAACATATATTACAAATAATAATTCAAATAATGATATTTATAAAAATTAATTAGTTTTGAAATTCATGCAAAAATGATAACTTTTCTTGAAAAAATTATATTTAGGAAAAACCCTTCCAAAAATATTACATATATCTTTTATAGAAATCTAATACTTCAAATAATAATATATTTTAAAAAAATCTAATAATTTTATAAATTTTCTAAGAACAATGATATCTTTAATTTTTTATATTGGAGGAGGTGGAGGAAGAGGAGCAAGAGGAGGAGGAGGAAGATGAAGATGAAGAAAATGAGGAGGAAGAGGAGGAGGAGGAGGAGGAAAAAAAAATGAAGAAGGAGAAAGGAAAGAAGACGAAGAAGGAAAAGGAGGAGAAGGGAGGAGGAGAAGAAGGAAAAGGAGAAGAGGGGGGAGGAGGACAACAAAAATGAGGAGGAGGAGGAGGAGGAGGAGGAGGAGGAGGATGAAGATGAAGATGAAAATAAGGAGGATAAGGAGAACAAAAGAAGAAGAAGAAGAAGCATGAGGAGGAGGAGAAGGGGAAGAAGAAGAAGAAGAAGAAGACAAATATGAAGAAGGAGAAAGAGAAGAAGAAGAAGGAAAGGGAGGAGAAGGGAGGAGGAGGAGAAGGAAAATGAGGAGGAGGACGCGAATGAGGATTAGGATGAAAATAAGAGGGATAAGGAGGAGAAAAAAAAACAAGAAGATGCATGAGAAGGAGGAGGAGAAGAAAGAGGAGGAGGAGGAGGAGGAGGAGGAGAAGAAGAAGAAGAGAGAGGTGGAGGAGGATGAGGAGAGGAGGAAAAAGAAGAACATAGTGTAGTAGAGGAGGGGGAAGAAGAAGAATAAATCTGAACAAATATGATATCTCATAAATTAATTATAAAATAAATTTTATATTATTACAATATATTGAAGTGAAGGAATTGTTGGAGTATACATCAATCAAAATTCAAAAAAATATACAAATAAATTGAATAATTACATATGCCACTATCAGCGTGGTGAAATGGTGCAAGTGCTAGTTATATAAGTTATATGAAGTATATAAACTATTAGTAAAATTGTTCCTTATTAATTAAATGATGTAATTTATTTTGATTTTAACAATTATTTTTTTTAGATAGGAAATTATATTATATTAGATTAATAATTTATGTGAAGTATTTAAATTTAAATTTATAGTTATATTTTTTAAATATCTTATAATATGTTATATTGATTATTTATGTATAAATTATTTTATTTCAAAAATTAATAATTATATTTAAGAAAAATAATTTTATTGATATTTTTAATTATATATTTTTTAAATATTGATAATATATAAAATATTAAAATTAAAAAATAATAAAAAAGATATTACTTGAAATCTTTTTAAAAATTAAAGATAATTTATGTACTTCATTAACATACATATATTCACTTACATTTATAAGGATTAATTTTCTTTTGTTTTTATTAATTTGATTTAAACTATGATAATTAAATATATTAAATTTATAAAATAAAAGAGTAAAATATTTATAATTCTAAATTAATATAAGACTTCACCTATTATATCAAATAGCTATAATATTAATTACATTGTGATTAATAACAATTATACTTGTACTTAGTAACTACAACAATGGATATTTGTTTATCTTTAACTTATCATTATGAAATAGCCATAATACAATTTGGAAGAATTTTATTATTATTATTATTATTATTATTAAGGCAAGTACTTCGCCACTACGTGGCACTTGTTTTAATTGTAGTTCTTATTTGAATGGTTATGCAATAAACTATTGAAAAAAATGATCTATTTAGAAAAAAATATTAATTATTGAAAAATATTTTGATTTTGATTGATTTATTTATTTTAGAACCAACATCTACACTAAATTATTAACTTTTTGTATATTTCCACACTATCTAACATACTATATTTAAATAATACCACTAAAAATATTTAATAATATTAAATATTATATTTATAATTTAATAACTATATCATATAATTTTTATATTATCATATGTAAATAATTTAATTTATATAATTTATAATGTAGTTTTTAAAATCTATTTATCTAGCATTTTCCCTTGCTTTCTAGTTTTACTAATTAACTCATTTTAATAATAAAGAAGTAATTAATCCATACTTATCTATTATACTTCATATTATACTTTTGTATGTCTTCTTTTTATTATAATCAACAACCTAACAAGGGGGTAACCCTTACACAATCACAACATGAAGACATCAAAGAGAACAACAACACTAAAACATGTGTGCTTCCTTTTATAGGCCATCAACTACTTATTAACAACACAAGAACAAAATAGGTGTTGTCAAAAAATAAATAAATAGTACACTAGCACAAAGGCTAGTATCCCTCCTCAAGAGTGGGAGAGTTGCTCACTCGTCACATGTGGAGAAGAGTGTGAGTTTAAAGAACTATTTTTCCTGTGACGTTGAACAACTACCTAGATTTTGTCATTAGGATCCCCACCACAAGAGGGAGCCTCTAATGAAGCACCATTTGGACTTCTATCAGCACAATGGTCAGATTGCTGAGGAAGCTATACATTGTCAGTTGAAGCTTGGAGTAGAGTAGGAGTAGAAGGCGAAGAATGGTCCACATGGCTAGAGGGGGCCACACTAGTAGGAGTAGGAGTGGTATCCACATGGTTTACAATAGGGGTATCACTTATATTTGCAACAAGAGCATGACCCAAGTTTGCAGCAAGAACATCACCTAAATTTGCACCAAGAGCTTCATCCTCATCCTTAGCCCATGAAGAGTCTTCAGAGGTAGAATCAGAAGCTCAGTCGGTCAAATGATCATCATTTTCATCCTTCCACCAAGTTGAAGCACTTTTACAATGCAAAAGAGAACAATTCATAGCTAGATGTCCACTAGAGAAGCATTGTCGACACTGAAATGAGAGGCTCTCATAATCTAGCAATTAAGTCCAAGGCCTATCCACAACCATGAGCACCACATCCCCTGACAGTGGTGTGGAAATATCCATGTCAAGTAATATGCAAGTGAATGTAGAGTGGCCCAACGAAGCCATAGCCTCATCTACCTTCAAGAAATGGTCAATAGAGTTTCCAATGACCTCAAAGAAAGAAATTTCCTAAAAATGGAGTGGGATATTGGGGAGATGAACTCACACAGAGCACATATTGAGTGGTCTAGTGAGGGGGTTGAAGGAGTCTCTCTAGGGTTTGGTGAAAAGAGAGTGATTCCCTTAAACCCACAAATTTCTCAACACCAAATCATAGTCTTTAGAGGAAGAAAACACAACAATAAAAAATCCCTTTGCACAAGGGAAAATTTTGATGTTACTAGACACTAAGGGTTTCCAAGAACTTATTACCCAACAATGCAAATCTAGATAAGAAGGCTAGAGACCAGTGAATCTACAAACCAACCTACGACATTGGTAGAACTCCACATTATCCACCACATTTGGGCCACACACCACCACAAGGGAGGCCTTGACATAGGCAATGAGTCAAGCTTTCACCTTTGAAGGAATAGTAGTTGTAGATTTTCCATAAATTAGATTGCATTTAGTTGCATTTGTTAATCTATTTTAGGTTGCATTCCTAATCGTTTTATGTTGTATTCATCTTTTTTCTTTTTTTTTTATCGGTAAAAGGCCGTAGCCAGAAGTTTATTATTATATAAATCAGAGTTTACAAAAAGAAGCCCTGCTTTGTGTAGGCGCTGGTAGGAAAGAGTGGGGTTGAGAAAACCTCCAACCTTGCCTGGGACCGAAGTCCAGAATCTGATACAAAATAGTTTTAGGAGGGCATACCCCCATAATTTAATACAACATAAGCATAAGCCATGCTTAGTACAAGACTATTCTAAAACAATTTTTTTTGAAGAAATCTTAAGGTCCTTGTGGGCCATCCTTTGGGAGATATTATTGATTTTGACTCTATCTTCTCTTCTGAAGATGCTCTTATGTAGGAGCCTGAATCTGTCCTAGGGATGCCTTCCCTAGTAGCGTACCTGAGAGGTGCTTCCAAAAGTTGATACTTGAACCTGTCAATTCAGAGTTCTACCTACTAACCTTGTTAAAAAATCCACATAATAATTGTTAATTTGAGCTTTGGAGAGCTATTAATAGGGGAGTTAATTATTTAGAAATGAAATCTTTGCTAGACGAAAGAAGATACTTATACCTTTACTTGTGATGCCTGTTTCAGCGTGAAGAGTTGGAGTTGTAGCCCTGTATCCTGAATACGATCTAAGAAAGTGCTGTCTACATTTATTGATAAATATATCTCCCTTATAATAATGCATTTAATACTCAATGCTGAGGGGTATGCTATTTAACTTAACAATAAATGCATTATCCATAGATCTTTTTTTTAAAAATAGAATTGTGCATTCTAATATATACTTAGCATGGCAGTTTTGATTTTAAGGGGTCAACCATACTCCAATCTTGGAGCGAAAGTAAACCTATAATAAATAGAGCTTCTGAATATATTTACTTAATCTATCAATCTGGACAAAGCATTTTTACTGGAGTCTGTAAATAAAAAATAAGGTGATCTACTAGTAGTCAGACCGAACTTAGAGTCCATAATAACAAATAGGGCCCAGTAAATGAAATCTTGTATCCACACTATTGAACATTTAAAAAAGGATACCAAACCATCTATAATTGGAAGAAGGTTTGAACTTTAGGCATTGGACATGAACAGTTCTAAACTTAAATTGCCAAACATACTATGAGGCAGAATATTATCATCCAGACCATGCATATGATGTACCATTAAACAAAAATATATTAGATATAACAAAAAAGATCTTAGAATTCATAATAGCAAATGGGGTCCACTAGATGAATTCCTGAATCCACATTATTGTACATATCAAATTCAATACGATATTAAGCATCTATATATGACAAAAAGGAGGTCCTGATTAGTCCTAAACTAATAATGCCATAAAAACATGGAATAGTAAATTAACACCACTTTTGTGCACATGATGTAACATTGATTACATAGACAGAAGGTCTTTCCAACTCAGTTTATACTTGAAGGCCGTCTAGTATTAAGTTAGGGATGGAAATTTGAGAACGGATAGTACTGTGCTTATATAATGATTGTAAAGTGAAGCGAGTGACAAATTATCTTATAGTTTTTATGCTAGACATAAGAATTTGGTATGCATCCTTAGCTGATCATGGATAGCCTAGAGTCTAAGCTTCTAATACGGGTGGTGCCTATGTTCTACCACAACCCTCCTAGCTAATATGAGATAACAGAAAAGTAAACTCAAATCCTAAACTCTGCATACTTATGTGGCATTTGACACAATGCTGAGTTGCGCGAGGAAGACATTTCTAATTCCACACAATCCTTCCATTAGTATGACTATTAAGGAAGCCAAAAAAGAATTTATAAGTGAGGTTGTAAATAGATTGAGTCAGATATAATTATGAAATCTGTTTGAATGTTGGCCTTGATAATATTAATAAGAACATGCTACTGCAAAAGCTTTTGGCTCCTATAGTTCATGGATCTTTAGATAAGTAAAAACATTAAAACTTGATTGAGATATATACATTAGCCTTTCTTTGGCTCTCTTAATATGCATCAAAAGGTCATATTATTTCCTTATTGTGTTACTTTCCTTCATTTAGCCATAGGTCAATAAGAGATTTGGAACCAGTTTCTGCAAAGCTCTCCGTAACTATGATTCCAACTTCATCATTGTTTCAGTAGTTGTAAAACCAGTGTTCCTTCTCAGATGTTGTATTCATCTTATGTTGTATTAATCAAATCATTATTATCTCATTTTCATTAGTTTCCATTAGATACATTAGTGTCTCTTAGGTAGCACTCATTACACATATTAGTTTGGATTCATTTTTAATTGCATTGTTAAAAGTTATCTCACCATTAAAGTATCAATTTCATTTAGGCACATTCTATTAATATGTATTAATCATCTCATACCCTAGGTTGAGTTCATTCATTATGTTATGTCTTTAGAGTTCATTCACTTTAGGCATTCATGAAATATCATTTATAGTGCATTTAATATGTATAACTTTGCATTCATTTTAAGTGAACATCCATGTAGTATCATTGTTAATTCCATTGCATATTAATCATTTAAATAACATTTAAAAATCCATATACATAAACATTATACATCATATAACTGCATCATATAATCACATAGATCCATCACATACAATCCAATCCATCACATATAGATCATAATCATATCACACATGATCACATAAAATTCATCACATAGGTATCATAAATGCATATCACCCATCCTGCATCACACACATGTCAATCCATCATATCCATACATATACATAAGCATCTATAGAAAAATAATGCAATAAGGAACATGAAACATGAATCCCACCCAACTCAACATCATATATAAAATCCCACAATAAAAGAATATCCCAAAAATGTCCATGAAAGAATAAGAGTCCCACTATCTGACTATCCAAATCAAAAGAATAAAGAATCAGGTACATATGGTACAATATTGGTCACGTGCCCAAAAATAATAAATATACATCATATCAAAATAATGTGTCATATCACTTCCCATCTAGTCCTCCTAGGGGAGGCTGGCTGTCTAGATCCTAGGTGGCAGGTGGTGTTGCATCCTGCATGGGGTCATCAAGAAGGGAAACCTATGTGGGATCCTATGTAGGGGCGATGGTGGACATATGGACCCTCATCATTTATGGGTGCAGTCTATCTATGATGCTATGCACCCCTGTACCTGTAACTATATCCTACCTCCTCGAGGCACCTATGTTTGAGCCCTCTGCCTCCTCCATCTGAACTAAACCCCAGGTCATCTGTCCTTGACTTTGTGTGTGCCATGGCCCATGGATTTGTCTATGTCCCTGTGTGCTATGGGAGGAACCTCTCCCATGTGTGCTCCCAAGGGTTTTCCTACTAGGTCCTACACCTGTAGCAACTATACATGTCCCACCTATTCTAGTGGCCCTCTTGTATGACTCGTGTCTATCCCTAGGCACCACTGCATGATACATGACTCAATACCATCCCACCTACTCTCTCAGATCTGCAATCTCCCTAGTCAACCTCAAAATAGTATCCTCACTCCCTCCACCCCCCAGTTGTCACCCCTATCCTCAAAGCCCCTAACTCATGTAGCATGGAGTCTCGCTCGCTCATCAATCTCCCCCTCTCCTCTTGACAGACATACCTCTCCTGGTGCAAGATATCCCTCACATCCACTATCTCCAACCCATATGCCATCATCTATGCCACCTGTGTCTGTAGCCCATCCCTCCCCCCTTACCTCATCCCTCTCTTGCCTTAGGGTGTCTCTCTCCCTCTATGTGTCCTGGAGCATCTGACTAGTGGCTCCATGTACCTACCTAAGGGATCTCAGCTGATCCACCAAAGAATCAACCCCACTAGCTCATGAGGACCCCCCACTCCCTGAACCTAGTGTTAGCACAAGTGGTGATTGTGGTCTCTTCCCACCATCACCTCCCTCGTATCCAAGCCCTCCATCCACATCCATCACATCCCCCTCTCTAGCTCTGTCCCCATCTCCTGGTCCTCATATCCTCAAGCTCCATCTCACCCAACACCATCTCCTCCATCTCTATCTCCTCCTCTCCCTCTCCCTCCCCATCCTCCATCCCTCACCACTCTCCTCCTCTAGGAAGCAACATGAACCTACTACACCACTTGTTCCACCCTCCCTCCAACCCACCCTCCTACTCCTCTACCCCTGGTCATTGATGCTATTGCCACTCTCTATTTCTCAGGTCGAGGTGGTAATCCTGCTCTCCCAATGGTACCCTAAACCAAGCTATGTACTTAGTTGTCACCCTTGCATCAAATGGCCCTCCCTACCAATTCCAATGAACTAGCTGCATCGCTCTCTAGGTGGCTATCATTTCATTCCTATCCTTCCATTCTTATCTAATAGAGGCCTAAACTATGAACTCCTCTCCTGGGTCACCTGTTGGTACTGGTTTGCTGAGTTTGGTACCCCCTGTGTGTACCCAAAATGTCACGCCACCCAATCAACCCTCTACTTGTCTACCACATAATCCCAATGCTCAAAAACATATGTGAGTGTCATCACGTACCATAGTTATCTCTTATCTGCTTTCTAGGGCCCTATGATTAGATATGGTCTCCATGTGACCCCATCTCTCAATCCATCTAGGGTCTCTCTCCAATGATCGATATCATTGATGTGGTGATAAGTCAGTGGCTCCACCTAGCTATACACTACCATCTCCTTGACCCGTCTTCCCTCCTCCCAATAGGCCTCGACACTACAATGTGCTCCCACCCTAGCACCTATAATAAAGTCTGATGATCCATCCCTATCCCTCACCCCCATGGTATACAATTTGGTGAAGATCTCGATACAAATCTTCCAACATCAGTGTCCTCTAGGTTGTCGGCTTCCTTGCATTTATTTTGACAATAACTAGAATCAATTGAAGTGTCACCCTAATCCCACCAGAGTCTAGAGCAATGTATCCTCCAACTAAACTGCATACATAGAAGTAAAGTCTTTGGTCCATTGATGCTTGATCCAAGTAATCATCCAAGGCTAGTTGTCTGTGCCTCAACACCACCCTCCAATTTTGCCCAAATAATGCTTGTAATGTTTGTACCTATGTAGCATCACCAACCACTACCTCAATTCCTCTGATTAGGAGCCAGAATATCCTATATACATCCTCATCGATAATGGTGATCTCCCTAGTGGGAAGAAAGAATGTAGTGGTCTCTGATTGCCACCACTCGCATAGTGGTGTCACCAGATCAATATATATACCCTATGATGAGGAATTTGCACTAGGTACTTGAGCCCTATAGCATCCACTCACACCTGGTCTACTAGTGTGAACTAGTCTGCTACTCTCATTATAGTTGCATGCCGCTCCTAAGAGGTCAATCTATTCACAGACCACTGCAAACAATCCCAAATATAGTCCATGTTAGATCTCTTTATTTTATTCTAGCCTTACAAACCCTCTGTTTCTTTCCCTCTTTCCCTCTTTCCCCTACTCCCTTCTTTCCTAAGCTTACTCCCAGTCCC
This sequence comes from Chamaecyparis obtusa, assembly GCA_027943335.1. Lineage (NCBI taxonomy): Eukaryota > Viridiplantae > Streptophyta > Pinopsida > Cupressales > Cupressaceae > Chamaecyparis > Chamaecyparis obtusa. The sequence goes on along the minus strand of BSBK01007015.1, from coordinate 1,457,634 downwards.
TTTGATCCTCCCATACCTCCCCATGTTCTCGTAGGTGTCCATGTCCCTGTGTTCCTTCCTACATAGGATCACAATCTTGAGATAATCCCCTGGGCCACAGAAACACATTCTCGCAACCACCCTAACCTATCCCCCGACCCCTTGTGGGACCGCATGATTTTTTCCCACAACTTACCCTCTATCTCTGGGAATGTGATCCCACAAGAAATGCAAGTCAGGACCACGTTCCCACAATAAATTCAAAATCCTCCCCAAATTTTGTGATCCTGCAAAAATCTCAAACCAAACCCTAATTCTACCCATCCCTATATTAGCCGATAGGATCTCAATCCCATTAGGCGCAACTCCGTTCTCGCCCATCCCACCTCTGCAAGATTGCTAACAAATTTTCAAAAATAAATAAATAAATGAAAACTAGGAAATCACAATGAATTTTTTTTTGACCCTACATGTCTTTCCTCCTCCTAGTGCTACCTCACTCTCCTCAATATGTTCATCTGGTGCCTCAGTCATCCTCGGTGTGCCATAGTGCTCAAATACTCTAAACTGCTAAAATCACGTAGAGCTCTATATTCAAAGGGATAACATGCACAAATGGACTCCTTTTTAGCCCGCCTACCCTTATAAAATTCCCTTCTAGGAATCCCTTTCCACCATCTTGACCCCCGGGCAACCTTTTTTGACCGCATCTCTTTCTCGGCCCATTATTTTGCATCCTACTCCCATTTTTAGAGCTTGTTCCCCTTTCTATCTCCTCAATCCCATCGAGGCAAATTTCCTTTTGAGACACTGTCCGGGTCCCTTTTTCTTTCCCATCTGCCCTCTCAAGTGGGCATCACCTAGCCTAACCAATGTCCTCTTCCTACAGTTTGGGGCAACGTTATTACCTTTTATTCTTTGCACCAACAAAATTTTAAACGTCTTCAAAATAACATTATTCTAACACTATGTCAAAGAGGGGCAAAATGTAGACATCTAAATCTGATTACATAGATTCGTGATCACATTTAGTTCTCTCCTAGTGCATTATTGATTAAATATTTATTATTTAATTAATCAACACCATACCCCTAATTAATTAAGCTAATTAATTAATTATTGTCCAATTAATCTAATGAAAATCCATAACCATTTCATTAATTAAATCTCTCTTCTATTAATTTAAATAAATACAATTGTCTATTTAAATTAATTCATAAACCCCTTTATTCCTCCCTTGATTAAAATAACCCCTTTTAATCAATTTGAGCACATGGATCCTAACTTTAAACCCCTAACCTAACTTCATCCAACTACCTGACCCCTAGTTCTAACTCAACCCAACCCATTCGCACATACTAACCTCTCTTACTTATTTAATTAACCTTGATTAACTAATTATCCCCTCAACTCATTCTCTTTCCTCCCATCACATCCTCTTAATTCTCCCACTTGCCCTCTAATCCAAGCCTAATCACTCCCTAAATATTTTCACAACCTTAATCATGAGGATTAAGAAATTTTAGTGCACCCCAAAGTCAACCTCATGTCTTGTCAACTCCAATCCCAACCTCCATCCAACTTTTCAACCTTAAATGCTCTTACACATCTCTTACACCCTCAACCACATTATTACATCTTTGCCCCCCATTCCCACTTCCCAAAATGGTCGCATTCTTCCAAACTTGACCTTTGGGGTATGAGACAAGATGTGCCTTTATGGCTTGTCCTCCTAAACTTCAATTCCCTCTCAAGCTCTCTCCTTGTGACACTTGTCACAAGGCTATGAGTTTGAAAAAATACAATCTATCTGCTCTCGTTGAAATACATCCTAGCCACTCCTAAACTTTCAATCCTAGCCCTCTATTTTACCTCCTCTTTGCCTATAAATTGAGCCCTCTTAACTTCACAAATCATCCACCATCTAGAGAAATGTTATCATGCCCCTTTGAGATCTAAAAGCAAGACTCATAACATCCTAATTCCAAAATCATCCTATATTCCATACTCTTATACCATTGAAGCTTTGAGAAAAGATCTTGAGCACACATCCAATCTATTGGATGAATCCAAAGATCAAGAGGGTCTCTTGGGTGTTCATCATTTTGATTTGCACTCTCTTGCATGTCTTCTTTTGTCTAAATCTAAGTGTTGTATTTGAGTTTGTTTGTTGAATGTTTATTTAAGCTTTATATTTCTAACAATACATTTTCATTGCATACAACAACATTCTTTAGGTTAGAGGAGGATGCGATTCACATAGAAGAAGATTCTGCAACCCCATTAAAATTAGGCTTGAATCCATGCTCCTAGAGTAGAAAACGACAATAACAAATAAAATTTAACAAATGTGTCTACAAAGTCTGAATAATCCTTAATTATTTCAACTCATAGAAATTTACATTTTCAGTATAAAGACAACTATATAATAAGATCCAATCATAAAACTTAATTCAGAACACAAAAGACATTACGAATTAAAGATCACTAACTATATTTTTTTACCCTAACTTAAAATTCTATACAATGATTTTGTTTGCCTTTACATAAACCAGAAGATTAGAACCTTGTGGAATGAAAAAAGAGACTGATATATAAGAAAAAGAGAAATCCATATTCATCTTGCAAATGACACATATCATTTTCCTTAAGAATCTGATATGCTTAGTCACTCTTCTCCAAACTGACAATATCTCTACCCACTCCGGTGATCTACACCTGTCAGCAGCAACTAGAAAATATTTGTTCACATTCCCTTTGAACTGCACTTTAATATGATTTTGTTCTTTATTTGATTTCCTTTTTATTATTCCTAGACTTTGCATTTTGCGACACCTCATAATATAATTTGCCACTTGTCAATTGTAATCACAATATCTGAGTTTCTGTTTCATTTTCTCCTTTTCAAATTGTAAATAATTCAACTTTTACACTTGCTTGCCCTTCCGTGCGTTAATACTCACTTACAATATTTTTAATAAAGAAAACCATTCGCCACTCATATAGCACTTACCTATAAAACACTTCCACTCCCAAGTGAAAATAGATCACTGCCTGCACACCTATTTGGGTAAAAATAATTATCTACCTTGTACCCACTTTGCCCAACAGACTGTTTCCATACGACAATCATCATAAAAAATATTTTCACCTTCGAATTACAAACATTGATCTGCTTGTCTGTAATTTTATCTCATTGAAAAATCTCCCTTAGATGTCATTTGTTAACATAATTTCACACTTGTAAGTGAATACATCTGATTGAGAGAAAAAACATAATTCCTCTTTTGAAAATGACTTTATAACTAAAATTTACCTTCTTGTTTGTTCATGTGAATATATTCATTTCTCAGGAAAATCTTGGTTGAGATCAAATTAAATTCTGTTTCATTTTCACCTCTGCTGGTAAATTGTATCTCCTCATACGGAACACAACCAGGTTAATAGTGAACATATTTCAATCCTTAACAGATTTTAACCTCCCATTTGTTTTTTTACTAAAATAGCACATTTGCTGAAAAGCAATCCATCTCGGTCTTTATTTTTACCTTTACTTTTGATGTGAAAATATCTCATCTTCAGGTGAAAACCCTTTACCATCATAATGCTTCAAATTGCTAACATTGGCATTAATTATACATGGAATTCATATCTCTTATGTCAAACTATGTGCATCACACTTTCTTTCTTCATATTCAGTGTTCAATGTTCATGCATCAAATGTATTGGACATTAATAAAACAAAATGCGAGCCCTTTTTGCTACCCCATTCATAGACATTAATCAAACACTGGTGTCCATTTGTGTGCACGTCCTGCAATCACTATTAACTATAGGCTTAACTAGCAAGCACTTGAACAGAAATTCAAAGGCAATGAAGCATGTGCGGTCTGCAAACCTTGGTTGGTATAACCAAATATAAAATGCATACACCCATCATATGTACATGCAAAGGATTTATCAGAGTTATCTACACAGTTATAGTGTGTGTGCATCGTTTGGCACAAGGTATAGGTGACTCCTATTGCTGGTACAATCAGTAGAAATCAAGATCCATGTGTTCCAAGCAATCCATTTCAAGGACATTCTATTAAAAACAATTCACATGCCTGATCTGTGATTAGCTATTCACGGCGCAAGTATTGGGGAGGAACCAATTTCAGCATATGAACAAATATAATGGAAACAACATGGAAGATCTCCAGAAGAAGGCGGAGGAAATGATTAAAGAAATTTAGCTTGTTCTAGCTGGTAGATGTTTTGCTGTAGGTTTTGTCTCTTGTTTTTTCTTTTGAACTGTCTATCTTTTGTTCCCTGCTGTGGTTTTCTAGCAGGGGTTCCTTTTTGTTTTGCATTAATGCTTTATCTTATGTTGTATTAAACTCTGGTTTTGGATCCATGTAAAACCTGATTTTACCTTAATAAAAAACATCTGCCTTCATTTTTTAAACTTCCATGGACGTCTCTTTATTTCACTGGATCTTCACATTCTCAAGCACTATCTACTCATTCATTTTGAAACCATTGCCAAATCTCACGCTAATATTGTTTACAGAAACTAGGCTGCAAAGAAACCCTAAAACAATGCCCAGAATTAAAACCATTATTTAATATTTCTTGTGGTTATATTTACAGCAGTTTCTATGCTGCTGTTTAGTTTATTTTTGCTAACACAATTGTTCTTTTCCCACAACTTATTTTCATTTGCTAAAAAATCGCCACTTCATGAAAATAAGAAAAGATTCTAGATTTTCTTTTTCCTACAATTTTTATTTTGCATGGGAACACTACTTAAATTTAAGCAGAAAATTGATTTAAGCGGCAACATGAGGACATGATATTGATGTTATTTGTAGGGAAGAAATTAAAATATTTAGATATGAAATGGTTCCAGGCTGACTTTAGACATCGATAGTGGAAACAGTTGCAAATGAGATGCAAGATGATTAAAAGAATCGCATCCATTGCATCTATTTTGTTTTTCATTTGTCAACATTGATGGTTGGGACCCTTTGCAGTTAATTTTGTTAGTTGTTTGTGTGGCCTTTTCTTGGGCTTTGAAGGGTAGTCTGATAGTATTTATTGAATCTATTTTGCTAGGTGTTTTTGTTTTTCCTTTAGATATCCTCTGGAGCAGTTAAGACGAGCAAATTGTACGATCAATGAGTTTCAGTCATGTTGCAATCGACTGCCCATCCATACATGATGCATAGATGTAGTTCATTAATAGTAATTTCAAGAGTCCTCAAATTATTAAAGTTGGTGTATGGACCATATATTTTCCAAGGCAAACAGATTGCGATGAAGTAAAAAATGATTTGGTAGAGAACCTATATAACATTGGCAGAAAAATCATGTTTCATTCTCAGATATTACAGACTTCTATGTAGAATGTGGAATCATAGGCCAGGTGCGTGAACTATTTGACAGTATGCCTCAAAAAAATGTGGTCTCATGGAATGCTATGATTGTAGGATATGTACAAAATGCATTTAGAAACTTTCGATCAAATGCGTAGGTGTAAGGTCAGATTGTGCTTGACACCCTCGTAGCTTCTGCCAAAATGGGATGAAATTTGTCAGATGTTATAGATGCAACTGTCCTGCAAAACGTGTATGCGAAAAAGTGTAAGCATTGACATGGCACGTGAACTGTTTTACAGAATACCATGATCGTAGAACATGTAAAATTTGGGAGCATAGACAAGGCACATGAACTGTTTAACAAAATGCCTCAAATAAATGTGTTCCCATAGAACGCCCTGATTTCCTGATATTAACACAATGAATTTTCTGCAAAGGCTTTAGAAACTTCAACCAAATGCAATTGGCAGGTGTGAAGCCAGACACTACAACCTTTGCCACCATCCTCCTAGCCTGTGCCAAATGGGGGCTTTGGAACAAGGTATAGACATTCATCAAGCATAAGGATAGAGGATTTTTCATAGAGGTAGTTGCAACTATTCTGGTAGAAATTTATGCAAAATGTAGCTACATATTGATAGATAATTTTGATACAATAGGAAATTATACCATACAAATTAGCGGAGAATATTTGAGTTTAAGGGAGTTGAAGAAGGTTTAGGTAAGGTATGTGTTTAGGTGCAAACTAGTGAAATGAGTATTTTATGTATGTGTATTATGTGTGTGACTTGTGATGTTATTCAATTGTGACAACCAATATTTATTGTGTGATTTTCTCTTCTTCTACCATTCCATCCTCTCTTATATCTCACTCTCTTTAGACATCATCCATTCTACCCATGCTTCTCATACCATTATTAACTGCACTTATAAACCTTCAATAAACACAATCAACTTAAGAACAAAGTGGATGATATGTCTATAGCTCTTATTCTATATATTACATGCAATCATCTCATTGCACACCTTTAGAATTTGAGGTTGTTACACATTCATTCCCATGACTGAAACAAAATCTCTTATTGTACTTCATTTCCAATAGGCTTATGTTATGTTTGAAATATAAAGAGAGTGGGACAGGGAGGGAGAGAGAGGGAGAGGTAGGGATAAAAATAGGCATACATAGAGGGGGAAAGGAAGGAGAGATAGAGAGAGGGTGGGGGAGGAGACAGGAGGGGGAGACAAAAAGATATAGAGGTCTAGGAATAGGGAGAGGGTGAGAGATGAATGATTAGAGAGAGGGAGACATGTGTAGAGTTAGAGGTGTAGAGAGGAATATAAAATGAGAGAGGAAGAGGTAGACAAATAGATAGAGAAAGTTAGAGGGAGATATAGATGGAGAAATAGGGAGAGATAGAGAGTTATATATGAATATGAAGAGTGAGAGACAAAGATGTAGATGGTGAAAAAGTGACGGGGAGAGATATATATATAAGGAAATATAGAGAGGGGAAAGAAATAAAGGGAGATAAAAGAGGGGGAGAGAGGGAGAAAGATAATAATATTATATAATTTAATGAACCATTATAATATTCTTAAAAACTTATTTGCATAAACTTATTCTGATTTCATAAACGAGGTGGACATCATTGACAAGATTAGGCACCAAAATTCAGTGGTTTTGAGAGGATTTAGTGTTTCTAGCGATGACATTTAAGGGCACCAATAGTTTATGATTTATGATTATATGGTTAATGGCAACCTGAATGAGCGTATTTTCAAATAGGGGGAGAAAAACTAGCCATCCATGATTTGGGAACAAAAGAAAAACATTGGTATTGGCACTTGATGAATTTATTAAGAAATGTATTACTAAAAATGGGCATATTGTAATAGTTGTTGTGGAAGGTATAGGACATGAACTTGTTGTTGAATCTATGCAAAGTATAGATAAAGTGGATGTTTTAGGAAACTAAGTACTGTTGGACATTGGTTTATGGATCTCCTAGAAACTTAAGACAAGTTTGCAAAATTCGATTATAATGTTGTTTCAAAGATTTTATCAACATCCAAACAGATTTAAACTTTTGAAGCCATTTTAAAAAATTGTCATACTGTTGTCTTCAGGATCATTTTCATACAGGACAAAAAGTAGTAAACTTGAAGTATATAGCTATGTTTGTTGTCATCACTAATATGCCTAAATTTGATCATTTTGTCTACATCTTTCTTCCTTAGGTAGATTTTCCTCTCATCTCTTTGCATTCAGAGAATTTTGAATGCTACCTAAACAATCTTTAATTTCTAGGTTGGAAAAGTAGATATTGTTTAATCCAAACCCCCCTCCAAAAAAAGAAATAAAATCTTGGCAAATCTTTCCTTTTTTAGAAAAAAAAAGAATAATTTCTATTGGTAAATCTCTCATTTTTTTGCAAAATTTTTTTTTTTTTTATGCTAGTTTTTTTTGAATTATATTGGCGAATCTCAAAAAATAATAGGAAATTCATTAATTATTATACAAGGGAATATAGTTGATATGAAGATGGTGGAGATTTCTTGAACAAGGAATGGTGTGGCTGGGAATTAACAAATTATACATTGTTGTTAAAAAAAGAAGAAGAAGAGAGAACAAGAAAAAAGAGGGTGTTAATTAAAGGTCTTGTAGTGCTTTAACAAACTTGTGTCCCATATTATTTCTTTGGAATTGATCTTTTATATCTTTGGCGTACCCATTGGACACTAAGGTGCGATTTCTAGTTCAATAGTTTGGCAACTACATGAAATGTCCATCCGCACCACCTTCGTAGCTCACTTGGCATTTATTTTCAACCCTTCCAAACATGCAAGGGGATAGCACATAGCATAAGGAAAAATATTTTATTAATTCCTTACCTTTTAATTAATTTTTTTTTATTTTTCCTTTGTTGCAATTGCTCTGGCCCCACCACATTCAAATTTTTTTTTTCTATGCCATTTTATAAGGTTTTCAAATCATTATAAAAATGATTTTAATAGATTTTTAATATTTGTTTATGGCATCTAGTTTATAAATTTTAAATAAAAATTGTGATTTAAAACTTATATTTTTTACCTTCACTTATAAATATCATTTTTTAAAATAAAAAATAATTTAAAATAATGAATTTATTTAAAAAACTTGTGAATTCTCTTTATGATTCCATGGTGAGTGCCAAGTCCCTGATAGACCTGGCCCTAAAGAATTTCATCCTGAAAGTATTTTTGTCTTCAAACCAACCTAAATGTGACCTCGAAAGCATTTGGAGTACAAAACTATATATACGATATCATCTGGTACTATCATTTGTCATCTCTAGAAAATGACAAGAAAATGGTAGACAACCCTCGAAATTGCCTTGGATAACACATCAAATAACCATGTTAAGCCATGAGAACGGAAAGACATGCTCATTTTCCAACATGTGAATCAAATCCCTAAATGATGTGGCATGACATAATTTGAGTTGCTAGAAATTAGTAGTCAAAGTAGGGCACTTCATTTTTCCCTACAAGTGAACATGTGAGATAAGTGCACCAAGATGGTGAACAAAAACGGGGGTATAAGTGGCCACTTTTTTTTTTTTTTTTTTTCTGAAATCAAGGAAACTTGAACTTAACAGAGAGATTTGAGGGTCATGCACTCAAAACTAGGAGTTGTGTAAAAAATAAGAATTGTAGTACTCTGAATCTAGTTTCTAAAGTACTAAAGTTTTTTAAAAATGGATAAGATTAAGAGGGTCAAACCTTTCGCACATGAAAAATTGTTCCTGATTTGTTCAAAAAAACATAACATAGTTGTTTCCGTGCGCTTCACAAACTATATAGTTAGATTTAGTATATTACAAAATCTTTTTGTAGAATGATAGGTAAGAGTGAGATCTAGAAGTTGTGTATTTTTTTATAATTTTTTATTGAGTATTTAATTTTTTTATGATTTTTTGAAGTGACAACATCCTAAAAATCTAGTATGTGTTCGTGCGCTAGGCATAACTTGCATAAAAAATATTCAAATTGCAAACTTTTTCAAAAGTGTATAGAATCTAGTGTAGAATAGTAATATGTAATTTATTTTGAATTTGGTCAATTAGATCTAAAGTTATTAAAAAATGGTAGACATATGTCTATGAGGATTGTGAAGACATTGGAAAAGAAAATTAAAGTTTACTATGCTAATGTTGTCCAAAAATAGAAAAATTTATATGATTAGAAAGCTTAGAAGATGTGTGAGATGATGGTAATAATTTTAGAGATACCCAATTGATCATTTGTAAATTTGATGACGACGAAGTTGAGAAATATACTGCACTACATATAATGGAAACAACATCTGCCTTCATTTTTAAAACTTCTATGGATGTCTTTTCATTTCACTGGATCTTTAGATTCTCGGGCACTATCTAATGATTCATTTTCAATCCATTTCCAAATATCACACTAATATTGTTTACATAAACTAGGCTTGTGGTTACATTTACAACAGTCTCCATGCTGCTTAGCTTATTTTTGCTAACACAACTGCTTAGTTTTTGAGCATAATTTGTGGAACTAGTGGCCCATGGATGGTAATGTTTGTTGCAGTGTTTTTAAATATTAGTTGATGCTTATTTCTAACCCTCCTCTTTTTCCATAGCTTATTTTCATTTTCTAAAAAATCGTTGCTCCATAAAAATAAGAAAAGATTCTAAATTTTCTTTTCCCACAATTTTTATTTTGCATGGAAACACTACTTAATTTTAAGCAGAAAATTGATTTAAACAGCAACATGAGGACATGATAGTAATGTTATCCACACCCTTGCAACACTTTTTATGGAACCTCCTTGTACCTTACAAAGTTGTGCTATTGGGCCACATGGCAGGGAATAAATTAAAATATTTACGTCGAAGGCATTTTATATTTGGAATGGACAGGCTGACTTTAGGCATCGATAGTGGAAACGGTTGGAAATGAGATGCAAGACGATTAAAAGAATCACATTCGTTGTATCTAATTTGTTATACATTTGTCAAGGCTGATGGCTGCGACCATTTGCAGTTAATTTTTTCAATTGTTTGTGTGGCCTTTTCTTGGGCTTTGAAGGGTAGTTTGATAGTATTTATTGAATCTATTTTGGTAGGTATTTTTTATTTTCCTTTTGATCTCCTCTGGAACAGCTAAGGCGATCAAATTGTACGATCAATGAGTTTTAGTCATGTTGCAATTGACTGCCCATCCATACATGATGCATAGTTGTAGTTCATTAATAATTAGTTCCAGAGTCCTCAAATTATTAAAGCTGGTGTATGATCCATATATTTTCCAAGGAAAACAGATTGTGGTGAAGAAGAAAATGATTTGGTAGAGAACCTATATAACATTGGTAGAAAAATCATGTTTCATTCTCAGATATTACAGACTTGTATGCAGAATATGGAAGCATAGGTAAGGTACACGAACTGTTTGACAGGATGCCTTAACAAAATGTGGTCTCGTGGAATGCTATTTTTGCAAGTTATGCACAAAATGCATTTACTGAAAAGAATTTAGAAACTTTCAACCAAACGCGTAGGAATAAGGTCAGATTGTGCAACACACTCCCAGCTTGTGCCAAAATGGGAGGAAATTTATTAGATGTTGTAGCTGCAACTGTCCTGGAAAATGTGCATACGAAAAAGTGTAGGCATTGACATGGCACGTGAACTGTTTGACAAAACACCATGATCACAAGACGTGCAAAATTTGGGAGCATAGACAAGGCACATGAACTGTTTGACAAAATGCCTCAAAGAAATGTGTTTCCACAGAACACCCCGATTGTCTGATATTAACACCTGTGAATTTTTTGCAAAGGCTTTAGAAACTTCAACCAAATGCAATTGGCAGGTGTCAAGCCAGACACTACAACCTTTACCACCATCCTCCTAGCCCGTGCCAAATGGGGGATTTGGAATAGGTTATAGACATTCATCAAGCATAAGGATAGATGATTTTTCATAGAGGTAGTTGCAACTTCTCTGGTAGAAATTTATGCAAAATATAGATACATATTCATAGATAATTTTGATACAAAAGGAAATTGTACCATACAAATTAGCAAAGAATACTTGAGTTTAAGGGAGTTGAATAAGGTTTAGGTAAGGTATGTGTTTAGGTGGAAATTAGTGAAATAATTATTTTGTGTATGTGTATTATGTGTGTGACTTGTGATGTCTATAGCTCTTACTCTAGATATTGCATGCAATCATCCACATTGCACACATTTAGAATTTGAGGTTGTTACACACTCATTTCTCATGACTGAAACAAAATATCTTACTATACTTCATTTCCAACAAGCTTATGTTATGTTTGCAATATAGAGAGAGGGTGGGGGAGGAGAGGGGGAGACAAAAATATATAGAGTTCTAGGAATAGGGAGAGGGTGAGATATGAATGATTAGAGAGATAGAGACATGTATAGAGATAGAGGTGTAGAGAGGAATATAAAATGAGAGAGGAAGAGGTAGACAAATAGATAGAGAGAGTTAGAGGGAGATATAGATGGAGAAATAGGGAGAGGAAAGAAATAAAGGGAAATAAAAGAGGGGAAGAGAAAGGGAGAAAGATAATAATATATTATAATTTAATGAACCATTATAATATTCTTAAAAACTTATTTGCATAAACTTATTCTGATTTCATAAACGAGGTGGAGATCATTGACAAGATTAGGCACCAGAATTCAGTGGTTTTGGGAGGATTTAGTGTTTCTAGCGATGACATTTATGGACACCAACAATTTCTTATATATGATTATATGGTTAATGGCAACCTGAATGAGCATATTTTCAAATAGGGGGAGAAAAACAAGCCATTCATGATTTGGGAACAGAAGAAAAACATTGCTATTGGCACTTGATGAATTTGTTAAGAAATGTATTACTAAAAATGGGCATGCTGTAATAGTTGTTGTGGAAGGTAGAGGACATGAACTTGTTATTGAATCAATGCAAAGTATGGATAAAGTGGATGTTTTAGGAAACCAATTACCGTTGGACATTGATTTATGGATCTCCTAGAAACTTAAGGCAAGTTTACAAAATTCGGTTACAATGTTGTTTCAAAGATTTTATCGACATCCAAAAAGATTTAAACTTTTGAAGCCATTTAAAAAAAATTTCATATTGTTGTCTTCATGATCATTTTCATACAGAACAAAAAGTACTAAAATTGAAATATATTGCTATGTTTGTTGTCATTACTAAGATGCTTAAATTTGATCATTTTGTCTGCATCTTTCTTCCTTAGGTAGATTTTCCTCTCATCTCTTTGCATTCAAATAATTTTAAATGCCACCTAAACAATCTTTAATTTCTAGGTTGGAAAAGTAGATATTGTTGATCCAAACCCCCCTCCAAAAAAAGATATAAAATCTTGGCAAATCTTTCATTTTTTAGGAAAAAAAAAGAATAATTTCTATCATTGAATCTCTTTTTTTTATGCTAGTTTTTTTTTAATTTTATATTGGCGAATCTCAAAAAATAATAGGATATTCATTAATCATTGTATAGGGGATTATAGTTGATATGAAGACGGTGGAGATAGCTTGTACAAGGAATGGTGTGGCTAGGAATTAATAAATCGTACATTGTTTTTAAAAGAAGAAGAAGAAGAAGAGAGAACAAGAAAAAAGAGGGTTCTAATTAAAGGTCCTGTAGTGCTTTAACAAACTTGTGTCCCATATTATTTCTTCGGAATTGATCTTCTATATCTTCGGTGAACCCATTACACACTAAGGTGTGATTGCTAGTTCAATAGTTTGGCAGCTACATGAAATGTCCATCCGCACCTTTGTAGCTCACTTGGGCATTTATTTTCAACCCTTCCAAACATGTGAAGGGATAACACGTAGCATAAGGAAAAATATTTTATTAATTCCTTACCTTTTCCCTCCTCATTTGGACGGGCCCACCAAATATTAAAATATTTTAAAGTTCCATTGTCTTTGTTCACATCTTCACATGCAACTTAGGGCATCTTCCTTCTCGCTTGTGAAGTTGTGGATGGGCAAGAAAATGTATAATTAAATTTGTTTTATTCTTCCTTTGTTTCAATTGCTCTGGCCCCACCACATTCAATTTTTTTCTTTCTATGCCATTCCATAAGGTTTTCAAATCATTATAAAAATGATTTTAATGAATTTTTAATATTTGTTTATGGCATCTAGTTTATCAATTTTACATCACAAATGTGATTTAAAACTTATATTGTTAACCTTCACTTATAAATATATTTTTTTAAATAAAAAATAATTTAAAATAATAAATTTATTTTAAAAACTTGTGAAAGCTCTTGATGATCCCATGGTGAATGTCAAGTCCCTAATAAACCTAGCCCTAAAAAAATTCATCCTAAAACTATTTTGTCTTCAAACCAACCTAAATGGGACCTTGAAAGCATCTGGAGTGAAAAACTTTAAATGCAATATCATCTGGTACTATTATTTGTCATCACTAGAAAATGACAAAAAATGGTAGACAACCCTCAAAACTACCTTGGATAACACATCAAATAACCATGTGGAGCCATGAGAATGGAAAGACATGCTCATTTTCTAGCATGTGAATCAACCCCCGAAAAGATGTGGTATGACACAATTTGAGTTTCTAGAAATTAGTAGTCAAAGTAGGGCACTTCATTTTTTCCTACAAGTGAACATGTGAAAACCTTCATAAAATTCATCAAATCACTGCATTGAATAAAGTTCCAAAATCTTCTTTAGGGAGCTACCATCTGGCATGAGAGTCAATTGAGCTACAATGAATATTTAGGATTAGAAGACAAAAATTTAACAATTACATGCAAATATAATCAATAATGAAAATGAAAAAGCACACATAAGTGTAACAAGAAGAAACAAAGATTTAGCATGGTTCACCCAATCTTGGGCTATGTCCACCAAACATAGAGTCCAATCTTATTATCTAGTAATTTCTTCCTGTTACAATCTGCAATTCCTTGCAACTCAATAACACTGCAAGAAGCTATGAAATTCTCATATATTGAGAAAACCCTAACCCTAATCCATTATAACAAGACTTATGTCAATTAACAAGTTAACCCTAAAAAATACTTGTTGAGTCAACCTAGGGAAATGCTTGACGTGTCAACTCAAAAATGCTTGACGAGCTAACCCCAAAAAATTTTAAATAAGAAGTGTACAGTACTTGCCTAATCAATTACCATAAACCAACATAATACATATGCAAAGGGGTTTCATCTAATTCAATCTTGTGTGCCAAATATTAATGGTCCAAATTGACCATTTAGAAACTTTCTAAAAGTGCAAATGTGAAAACTCTATAAACTGATTTTGGATTTAACCTTGAAAAAATATCAAATCTTGTCCTGAAGTTGTGCTACTAAGCATAGAAGTACCTTTACATGAAGAGAATTCAAGGAACCAAACCAGTCATCTTGACAGTCAATTGGCTTGAAAATACTAACACTCAAAGTTGGTGTATACAAATAAATGTACCTTCATAGAATTAGTGTTAATCAATGACAAATAAATGAAATAAGAACTAAATACAACCACAATTGAGCAAATATTTCACAATATCAAAGACTAATTGAGCATCCTATGGCTCTTTAATTAGAATGAATAATGAAGCTCTCAGCAAGCTCACTAATGACAGTTCTAATATGAGAATGATGATGATAAGACAATGCTAATGCTAAAGCTCACAATTATCAATATGAAATACTAAAATTGCTCTCAAAATGCTTTCTAAATTCAAATTGCAAGAGGTTTGATGCAATTCTCAGATAGGTGGTTGATGAATTATGAAGGATTTTAGCCTTCCTTTTATAGATTTTCCCAATGTGAGGGGGTGTGGTTGCATTTGATCATGGTTGAGTTGGGGTTAAGGTTTTGGTTCCACCCTTTGAAGACAAAGCAAAGTTTGTGTCCTCAAAGCTTGGGACAAGTAGACAAGATGGATGGTTGAGATTCTCTTTCACTTTGAGTGATTGAGATTCAATTTGACTTGATCCATGTGAGTGTCTTTCCTCAAATCTCATTGGTTGATTGATTTTCCTCTCTTTTTGGTTTGTTGAGAGTAATTGATTTTAATTAATTGATTTAATTGATTTTCTTTAGCCATGTACCCCTTGAATGGGTTGAATTAATTTAATCCAAGACTATACAATTAATTAAATTAATTGTATTTTGATTTGATTGCACTTGATTAAAATGCTCTCAATTTTGATTGGTCTTGATTTAGGATTTGATTTTCATTTTGATTGGCTAATTATGCATTGTGATTCAATTGATTCAATTATGTCCTTGATTTGCTTTGATTTTACTTCATTTTCTTTGAATTATCGTTAAATTATCTTTGTCCATTTTTAGGTGATTACAAATGCCCCTCTTTGAGTTGATGTGCGAAGCATGTCGATTCAAAGAATATTCTGATCTTGCTTGATTGATAGGTCTTGATTCAATAATGGTCAATCTTTGATGTTCGTTCTTGATGTATTTCATTGGTCGATCTTGATTTTCGATATGAAATTTATGCCGATAATGATTGATATGAAACTCTCCTGATTGATATGGTTCCTGATTTGATGATCTGATTTGATATGATGCCCCTTTCATTTTTTATTACAAAAAATTTTCTGATAAAAGCTTTTGCCTTGATTCGATGATTGGCCATTAATCTCCTTTGATGTTATTGATGTTGTTGATCTAATAATGTGATGGTATGCCCCCTCAGAAATGAAACATATGTTTGTTTTTAATTCGATATATTGATTGATATGTTTTCATTTATGAAAAACACTTTTGATATGCCCCACTTCATAAATTGTCTCTCTTAACTGGAATAGATTAATATAGGTCATAGTTCAATTTTCACCCTAGAATTAGGTCAAATTAGCATAAATAGGTTGAAAAACCTAATTTTACTATTCATTTTTACTTTCTTCTTCAGTGATTTTGCTCTGGTCCCCTACTGTTTTTCATGATGGTTGTGCCTATTCGGGAGCATAGATTCGAGCGGTGTTAGAGATATGCTAGACCACCTGACTATGGAGCTCCGGTAAGTGGTTTTCAACCCTCGATAGTGCATTTATTATACCGTAAGTAGCATTTATTGCTTTTCCAAATTTCAATGATGCTTTGAATTATTTCATTCACGCGTACAAAATTTTTAATGTCGCTTAGCATTTTTAAATGTCGCATCTGCGGTTTTGAATGTCGCTTAAGAAAATTTTAGTGTTGCTTAACACATTTTCGTTGTCTCTTATGATTAATTTGACCACACGTAACCCTAGGTAAAAAATTGAATTTACCATTTGCTCACGCGTTGAAAACCCTAGCACTTTTTAATGTCGCTTGTCAACAATTTGTTGTCGCCTAGCTTAAACGAGTGTCGCCTATGAAACTTTTGTTGCGTAACAGCAAAATAATGTCGCCTGTCAACATTTTTGTGTCGAGTAAGATAAATGTCACCTGTGATGATGAAAGTCACGCCTGTAGCATGTTTCACAAAATTTTCAGTTCTACTTGACTATTTTTGATAAAATTTTTAGTATGTCCTGATGATTGATTTGAATAATATGAGTAGGTCAGTTATGTTTGATTAAAACAATTGATTAGAATAGCAGTATAGGAATACCAATCAATATTAGGTATCAATTTGTTATGATAGGATGATGATTTAATAGTTTACCCTCAAGATCTAGAGATGTAAACCAATGATTTTCCCTCCTCAAGGTAAAGAGTTAGGAATTGTGATGTACTCATTATGAGCAAATGGATTGTGTAATAACTTTGATCAACTTTAGATGTTCCTTGGTATATTATGCTGATATGATTCTCTCATTTTTGTCAAACAGGCTGACGATCCTATATTATATATCTGTTCAGTTCCATCCTGGGTTATTGACCTTGGGTAGACATTGACTGATGCTGAGTTGCGTGTGGTAGAGTTATGTGGTCTGAGCTTTCTTCTTGATCTTCCCCGATTCTAGCTGAACCATGGCTTGATGATAGCTATGGCAAAGCATTGGCACTCTAACCACAATACTTTCCATCTCCCTCATGGTGAGATGACAATTACTCCAGAGGACGTATATCATTTTTTACAGATTCCTTGTCAGGGGGAGCTTGTATATTATGATTCTATGTATGCTTAGAATGTCTGTCGGTGAGTGTTTGGAGACAACTATATTGATGATGATATGATCACCTGGCCACAGTTTGCTTCATTCCCTGTATTACTAGCAGTTCTTGGTGCCTTGATTGGTGGACTACTTCTTCCAGATCGTCGAGGTCGTGGCTTCTCTGTGGGTTGGGGCAAGATTTTGGAGGATCTACTAGCACATCCACGATGTTTTGATTGGGGTTCTTGTGTGCTAGCCCAGCTATATTGTGATCTTCATGAGGTTGTGTATAGAGGGAGTTCTTCATTATCTACTGGTGCTATCATTCTACAGTTATGGATTTGGGAGCATCTTCCCATTACTAGGCCTATTTTTGATAAGAGATGACCTCGCAAATATCCTTATGCTTATTTGTATATTGGGATGGTGATTCAACATCATTTGGGTGACCTGGATTATTGGAGACGTCAGGTAGATGATCTAGATGTTGTGACATGGTGCCCCTATTTTGGTTGTGAGGGTTGGTGGGAGGATGATGACGAGTTACCATATATGTTCTGTCCATGTTGGATGATTGGCAGGTCAGATACTGTTATTGAGTGATTCTATTTTGGTCGGGTCTCCAGACAGTATGGTAGGATTCAGGAGATGCCTTTGGGCAATGCCTTATATGCTTGAGTACATGCTGAGAGATCTCTATGGGGTCCATGTATTGGTTATCAGTTTGCTGTGAGTCAGATTGCCAGGATGCCTTTCTGCAGATGGGAGATGTTACCAGGGGTAGCTGACACCGGGATGTCCCATGAGTATCGAGACTAGTGGTCTTGAAATAGGTTTATTTTTTTCACAGATCTAGTGGAGCCTATGCCTGCTCATCATGGTGGTGATGGTGATGATGGACACGGAGGTGGTAGACATCGGAGATGTCAAGGACGTAGAGGTACTCGAGGTGCAGTAGGTAGAGGCCATGTGAGAGATGTACATATTCGAGATAGGGCCAGAGATAGACAGGCAGATACAGTTCTTGTAGTTCATCCTCGAGCCATAGTGAGACAGGATCGAGTACATCACCAGTAGAGAGCACAGAGACAGGCTCATGTTGATGCTACTCGATAGGTTCCAAGAGGTTTAGATCCTTGAGTACAGTTACAGAGAGTGGCCTTGGCACAGCAGGATGATGGTGCCCCTCAGGTTCAGGCACCACAGGTTCTAGCACAATAGATGCCTCCATCGGGTCAGCCACCATAGGATCAGGGACAGGGTTCGCAGGATGCAATAGTACGAGAGGTATAGTCTATGAGGGTAGAGATATCCACTGTTGTGGGCCGGTTAGATCAGGTTGCCACCTTGATGCAATAGTTCCTGTCGACAGTCATTGGGCAGAGACAGGATGGAGCGAACACTTCTCAGGCTCCTCCCTCACAGGATGGTAGAGGTCCAGATGGTTCTGGTGCCACAGGGTCATGATTGATTATTGACAGATTGATGTCCTCTTGTTGTACGTTTCCTATTTTTGATCGATCAGAACTTGCGATGTACCACTTTAATGAGATTATATCTTGATATACTTGATGTACTGGATCCATTTGATGAACACATTTTTGATGATATATGATGATCTATTACTTTAGTCTCATTGATGAGTTGATGTTATGAGATTATCTTTTGATGCAACTATATGATGTTTAGGATGCACTTACTTTTGATGATGTGATGGATGCAACATATCTTATAGATAGATGAATGCAATGATGTATGGATGCTTATGAGATGTTTTCTATTGTTGTTCATGTATGGATGCAAAATTGTGTTTTTATGACGAAATGGATGATTCTATGTTTTCTTTGATTTTTCAAATGTATGCAATGTCTATCTTTAATTACATGTATGCAAATGATGTATGAAGAATGATTTCTTTTTCTATTTTTTCTGTATTTGAATGAATAATGATTAATGATTAATGATATGCATGAATGCAAAAGATAATCTCATTTTCATTGTTTGGAATGACGGATCATGATGTTTGATTCAAACCCCTTCTATTGTATTGTCCCCCTTGCAATTTAAACTAAGAAAAGCTAACAAAACACAATACACTTAATCTAACATGGATGCAGCTAACTGTCATTATTCAAGATTTGGAGCTTATTTTCATCATTGAGCATTTTTGGAATCCCGTTGCTAGTACAATCATCACTAGTTCAACTATGATGATATGAATACTTTTTGCCGCATTGTTTGCTTTCCCATCGGTCTCTTCGGTACGCCTATCACTGATTGAAGCCAATCATGAGAGGGCCAATATGATTTTGTCAGATTCTATGTTGCAAGTGGATGTTGGTATTATGATATGGAAGATCAAAATAGCCAAGAGATCCATTTGCGTAAAAAAGCAGAAATCTCCATTTTATTCTATGTACAAGTCCTCGATGATTCTTTGATGATCACATCCTTAGACAATTTACATGGTTTAAAACGTTGATTTTAAGACAGTCATGCAGAAATCAAGAAAATATCATCCTTTCATCATAGCTCATCTAGTCTAAAAATTTCATCAATTCGCTTAGAAAAAGATAATTTCATCAATTATTTCAACACTTAGAAAAAAATTTGCCATGTTTTTCAAATCCATAGTTCAAGTGTAGTTCCATCCATTTCATTTTTTAATCCTGATAAAGATAAGGTCATTTAATTCTTGGATCAGTTTTCTTCATTTTAGGCTCAAATTGGATTAGGATGTAGATTTGATTAAGTGTTCCTCTTTCGAGTGTGATGAATTGATTCTTTGATTGAATAAAGCTTGTTGATGAATCCTTGCTCCTTTTGAGTAGATTGCCCCCAGTTTGATATTGATTTCATTTGTGGGACTTAGGATAATTTTTCGATTAGGTGACCAAAATCTTAAGGTATTTGCAAATGCAACTGTGGGGTTTTATTATGATATATACAAATGCTGGCGAATGCAATATTTACAAGGTGACCTGCTAAGTATGCAACTAACTTGGACTTTCAATGGCGCCAGTTTACCAGGTTTTCACCGATTGAATGGATCAAGCTCTTTTTTCTATTTTTAAAGCTTTTCTCTTTTTTTGCTAACAAGGTGCCTATTTGCTAGGTTTTCACCAAGGCACTTTCTTCTTTTTCAATTTTTTTTGTATTTTTTCAATTTTTCAATTTTTTTGTTTTTTCCATATCATCAAGGTGCCTATTTGCTAGGTTTTCACCAAGACAACTTCTTTTTTGAATGTTTTTAACTTTCTTCATGCTCAATTTTCCACTTTTTTTTTCCTTTTGTGCTTTTCAAATGTTTTTGATATTTTCAACTTTTCCAATGTTTTTGGGATTTTCAAGATCTTCATTGAACTATGTACAATAAATATGATGCTCTCCATCTGATACTCTTTATACTCTTTCATCTACCTCATGTATAGAACCTTTTAAGATGTATGCTATTTATAGGCTCCTGAAGCTCTTCACCATCGCAATCTTATAACTTGTATGTGCCAGTTCCAAAATCTTCAACAATGAGAAATGGTCCTAACCAGTTGGCTTCCCACTTTCCTTTCTTCTCCCTTTCTGCTTGGTTCTTGGGATTTTCTCTTAACACTAGATCACCTATTTGGAATGTCCTTGGCTTGACATGTTTATTATAAGATCTTGACATTCTATTCTGATACACCTTTAAGTGATCAAAGGCTTCTTTCTATTTTTCATCCAATAGTTCTAGTTCTTGTAGTCTAGCAACCCTATAGTCCTCTTCATTGATCAAACCATGCATAGATATCCTTAATGATGGAAGTTCTACCTCCAAAGGCAATACTGCTTTTGTTCCAAAAACTAAGGAGAAGGGTGTAGCCCCTATTGGCATCCTTATACTTGTTCTATAAGCCCACAAGGTCGAGTTTATCTTGATATGCCAATCCCTACTAGAATTATCCACTGTCCTCTTTAAGATTTTCAATATGTTTTTGTTTTTTGCTTCAGCTTGTCCATTACCTTGAGGATAATAGATTGAAGATGAATGATGTATCATGTGGAATTTGGTACACAACTCCGTTATATCTTTATTTTTGAAATGTCTTGCATTATCCGTTATGATGGCATGAGGTACGCCATATCTACAAATTATATGATTTAGGATAAATAAGGATATCTGTTTTCCTGTTGAAGTTGATAAGGGTACAACTTCCACCCACTTAGTGAAGTATTCCATGGCTGTTATGATGAATTTATGCCCATTTGAAGATGGAGGATGTATCATTCCTATTAGATCTAGACCCCATTGGTAGAATGGCCAAGGTGTGGTCATTGGATGAAGTTCTTGCACTGGCACATGTATCAAATTTTTGTGAAATTGACATTTCTTACAAGTCTTTGCAAAGTTACAAGAATCTTTTTCCATGGTAGGCCAAAAATATCCTATCCTAAGAAGCTTCTTAGCTAAAGACAATCCGTTTGAATGTGATCCACAAATTCCTTCGTGAATTTCTCATAAGGCTAAGTTTGATTCTTCCTCTTCTAAACACCTAAGGAGCATTCTGTCAAGACTTTTGCGATACAATGTTTCAGAAATTATAGTGTACTTGGAGGCTTGTCTAATGAAACTCTTCTTTTGGTTTCGTGTTTGGTTGATAGGAAGGGTTTGGTCTTTCAAATAGGTGTAAATTGGTCCATACCAAGGTGATTCAGTTGTAGTAAGTAGGAAAATGGTATAAGGATGGGTTGGATCATACACGGGTTGAGTTGCTTCTTCTACCAAGAACTCATATCGAGCACTCTAATTAGGCATTTGTAAAAGTGAGGCCAAAGTTTCCATAGCATCCGCTGCTTTATTCTTTTCCCTCAGCACTTGTTCAAATGTGATGATAATGAAATACTTCTTGAGGTTATCCACCATTGTTTTGTAAGGTACCAATTTGTCATCTTTAGTATTATATTCTTCATTGACTTGATTTATGACTAATTGCGAATCTCCATATATCTTTAGTTCTGTTACTTTCGATTCTAAGACCAGCTTGATTCCAATAACCAAGGCTTCATATTATGCTATATTATTTGTACATGGAAATAGAAATTTGTATGACTTAGGTATAGTAGATCCTTGAGGCGTGATTAGAAGTATGCCTGCTCCTGATCCATGGTGAGTGTAAGAACCATCAAAGTAAAGCTGCCATGTTTTTGCCTCAACCTTCACAATCTCTGAATCTGGGAATTCAACTTGTATAGGATGATCATCATGAAGTGGTGCATCTGCTAATTGGTCTGCTATGACTTACCCTTTAATTTCTTTTCTATCAACATATTATATATCAAATTTGCTTAGCATCATCACCCACTTTGCTAACCTTCCATTTAATGCAGTTTTGCTTAGTAGATATTTCAAAGGGTCAATTTTAGCAATGAGCCTTATTTTATGAGCTAACATATAATAGCGTAATTTTTGTGAAGCAAAAACTACAGCCAAGCATGCTCTTTCCATGAAAGTATAATTCAGCTCATATTTGACTAAGGTTCTACTAATGTAGTAGATTGCCTTTTCTCTTCCATTCTCATCCTCTTGTGCTAGGAGTTCCCCCAATGAATTCTCTATTGCTGAAATATACAAGATTAAAGGTTTGCCTCTGATAGGCGGCATCAATATTGGTGGATTCATAAGGTACTTCTTTAGTAGATTGAAATCCTCTTCACACTTGGTATCCCATTTGAATATAGTGTCTTTATGCAACAATTGATTAAAATTGTGGCACTTTTCTGCCAATTGAGAGATGAATCTCCTGATGGATTGTATTCTTCCTTGTAGGGATCTCATTTGACTAACTATTTTGGGTGCTTCCATTTCCATTATGGCCTTTACTTTAGCAGGATCAACCTCTATTCCTTTAGCGGATACAATGTAACCTAGAAGTTTGTCGGATTGGACTCCAAAAGAACACTTCTTTGAGTTAAGTCTTACTTTGAATTCCTCTAGTCTTTCAAAAATATTTGCCAATATGGGAAGATGTTCTTTCCTTGAATATGACTTAGCTAAAATGTCATCAACATAATCTTCCATGAATTTATGCATCATGTCATGGAATATAGTAGTCATTGCTCTTTGATAGGTTGCTCTGGCATTTTTCAAGCCAAAAGGCATGACATTCGAACAAAATGTACACCATGCACATGTAAAAGTAGTTTTATCTTGATCTTCAAGGGCTATCTTGATCTTATTATAGCCACTAAATACATCCATGAGTGAAAACATGGAATGTCCTGCTGTTAAGTCTACAATAGCATCAATGCTTGGTAATGGGAAGTCATCTTTAGGACATGCTAAATTTAAGTCTCTAAAATCCATGCAGATTCTTATAGACTTATCCACTTTTGATACCGGTACTATGTTGGATATCCATTGTGCATAATCAATGGCTCTTATGAAACCAACCTTCAATAGCTTCTCTAACTCTACTTTGACAAGTAGGGCTATATGCGGGTGCATTTTCCTTAGTTTTTGTTTGACTAGTTTAGCTCCTTCCTTTATATTGAGATGATGCATTATCAAGTTCGGGTCCAAACCTGGCATATAATCATAAGACCAAGCAAAGTTGACTTTCTTTTCTTTGAAGAAATTAATGAATTCTATTCTTTCTTCACTTGATAGGGATGATGCTAAGTGAATAATCTTGGGCTCTATATTTGATCCAATGTTTATCTTTTTTGTTGGCTCGATTAGAATTGGAGACCTTTCTTCATAGTGGTCTGGTAGAACATCCAAACTCCCTTCCAAAGGTGCCTTAGTTGGGTTTTCACCTTTAGAAACATCCTTTATTTCTTTTTTTGTTTGTTTTGGATCTAATGTGGCCACAAAGTGGTTTTCAACACTTGATTCTTTTCCTTTTCTATTTTTTTTATTTTTTTCATTTTTTCTCAGATTAAGAGTTTGGATGCTCCCTTTGATCATTTATTCTTGATAGTCCTTGGTAGAAGAAGGTTCAACCGTGTTGAGGTATTGGGACAGTGTGTTGTCATTCAAGAAAGTTGGCAAGGTATCAGGTTCAATGGCATCCCATTCAATTAGGTCCGGCTGAATGAGAATTAATGGGTCAACAATTGGATTTGTCTCAATGGGGCTTAAAGTGTTTATCACATTATTAGAAGGTTCATACATTGTATCTTCAAAATCTCGGACATGGGCTTCCTCTAGGTGTTCTAAAGAAGAAGGATCAAACTCCTCCTCACTAGACTCCACTATGGTTTCCGTTGGATAAAAATCATGTGGATTAAATCTAGCATTTGATTCTTCCATAGTAAGTCTCCATGATGGAACATGCGGCTCACCTACCCATTGATTTATTTCAATTTCTATACTTGGTACATCATTTTGAACCTCTTGACTAGAACTAGATGCTTGATTTGAAGTGGATTCAGCCATTAGTCCTTTGTTTTTGATAGATGCATATGTATGAATAACATCAATGCCTTTGTCATGGCATGGCTCATCTGATAGAGTCTCCCATTCCCATTCATTATAATCCTCATCACTATGAGATTCTAATTGGAGTATTTGATCATATACTTTGGGATAATGTTTTTGTGTATATCCTTCTTCAAGATATCCTAAACCTGTCTTTTGCTTGGAATCTCACCATGTGGACTCTAGGGGTTCAATTAGCCCTTCATTCCTTGTACCTAAAGGTCCTTGACCTTTATAACCCATTTTTTGCATGATTGTAAACCCTTTGCCATATTGATGTGTAGGGATGGTTGGATCTTGAATGTGTTTAACATGGGCACTTGATTCTTCATCTTTATATAGCCAATTCAGAATTTCATTGTCTTCTTCATTCATGGCGGATGATGTGCTTGCTCTCACAAAGTTATCATTATACTTATGAGTTAGTTTCGAAGGTTTTCCAAAGGATTTTGGTGATAAGGGTAGATCCATCATTGATAAGGAGTATTCGCCTACTCCTTGCTGTTTGATTTTGCATTGTTGATCAAAGTTTTTCATCATTTTATCCATCTTTTGGTAGTGTGCTTCTTTGGTGAACACTTGGATAGACTTTTGTGATAAGGAGTCTTCTTTTGCTTTTTGGGTTTCTTGAAGATATCTTGTGACAGCCTTGGTAGATTCTTCTTTTTCTTCTTCACTAAAAATGTTATTCTCATTAACCTTCTCTTTTCCTTTAGTCGATGTAGATTGGTTAATGAGTTTTGGAGTTTCTTGAACAACAATTTCTTCTTCCATCTTTTCTTTTCCTTTCCATAAAGGAATATCCTTGAAACTTTGACCTTGTTTCATTTGATTTGATGTAGACCCTTCAACATTATGTGGAACCAATGAGTCATTGATAGGTTTGATGTTATTACAATACTGGAAGGGATTGAGGTCTCCACTTACCATTATCTCTTGCCTTTGATATGGAAATTTAAGGCATTGATGATATGTTGAAGGAACAGCCTGCATTTCGTGGATCCATGGCCTTCCTAACAAAATGTTATAAGTCAATTTGAGGTCCAATACTTGGCATATGGTTTCTTTTTGTATAGGACCAACTCTTAGGGGAAAAACTATGACTCCTCTCGACTCTCTTTCTTCATCATCGTAGGCTTTTATGGTTATCTTTTTCTTTGGGTCAATAGTCTCCTCAGAAAATCCTAAAGCTTTTACCAAACTAAGGGTACAAATATTCAGGCCAGCACCTCCATCTATAAGGACTCTTTTTACCCTATGTTTGTGGATCAACACCTCTATGTGTAAGGGCAGATTTTGGGGATGATTAAGAGACATATCATCTTTCTTGGAGAATGATAGGCAATGAGGTGCAATTAGATACCCCACCATGTTTTGGAATTTGTCTACCTCCAAATTTAGAGGCACATTTGTTTCCAACAAGGCTTTTTCCAAAATATCCTTATGGATTGGTGATAGTTTGAGTAGCTCAAGAATAGAGATTTGAGTGGGAGTCTTTTGCAATTGATCAACCAAGTTATATTGTTTCAATGATGATGTGGAAGCTTGGTTTGGTATCACCACTTTTGGAGCATTATTAGATATGACAATTTTCGATGCTTGCCCCCTAGTGACCACATTTGCTGATGTTTCTTTTGATTTACCTTTTATTACAACCACATTTATGCTTTGATCTTCTTGACTTATGGTATTTATTGTGTCATCATAAGTATGGGCAAATTTTACTTTCTCATTACCCTTCTTTTGACTTTGAGTCACATTGGATGACTCACCCTTTTCATGATTCAAAAAGGGGTTTTTATAGGCCGTATGGTCCTCATTGTTTCGAGGTCCTTCAACTTGGATGATGTTGTTATTAATCAAATCTTGTACTAAATTCTTCAATTTCATGCACTTGTTGGTTGGATGACCTCTTTTCCAATGGTATTCACAATGATGAGATGCATTCCACCAATGAGGTTTGACTTCAGGTTCATAATTTGATATATCTGGTAGTGTGATAACTTGATTTGCCAACAAAGTTTTTAGTACATTCTCCAAAGGTTCACCCAAGGGAGTGAATTTCATTTTATTATAACTGGAGTTTGATTTTGATTTATCCCAAGTCTTATTGTTGGAAGTATTTGAATTATTGCTGTTATAATTATTGGAATTATATGGAGCTTTATTTGCTTGGTTGACATTGTTTGAAGAATTCGCTCCATATGGTAGAATAAAAGGGGTAGACTTCAAGTTGTGTGACTCCACAACCCCATCATTCACAAGATTTTTATTGTTACTTTTATTCCATGATTTTGATTTATCATTGTGATTGTTGGACCCTTGATTGAAATATTTAGGAACATAATTATTATTATTGTTGTTGTTGTTAGATTTATTGTCTTTAAATAACTTAATCTCCCCTCTTTTGACCAAAACATCTTCAATCTTAACTCCATTTTCAATAAGTTTGTCAAATGTTGGAGGACATTGAAGTTGTAATTGATAGTTCATTTCCATGGTCAAGTTATTGGTGAAAATCTCCATCTTTTCTTTCTTGGGGATAGTTCGTGGATATCTTGTGAAAACGGTCCTCCACCTTTGTAAGAATCCTAAGAAGGACTCTCCCTCTTTTTTCTTGGTATCACATAACTTGAGCATCGTGATCTCATGCTCAATGTTGTAAGAGTAATGGGTTATAAACTTTGAGGCCAACTCCTCAAAAGTCTTGATTCCTTGGGGTAGTTTTGAAAACCACTCCATTGCGGGTCCTCCTAAGCTTCTAGGAAAGAGTCTCATTAGGTACGTATCATTATGCATGAACTCTATACTTAGGGCACAAAATTCCCTTAAGTGATCTTGTGGGTCTATTTTACCCATGTATTTATCATATTTGGGAAAAATGGTGTTGAAGGGAAATGACACCATAACTAGGCTTTTGTCAAATGGAAAAGGACACAAAGGTTCAATTGAGAAGGCTTTAGGTTCAGCCGCCTTCTTTAGGGTATCTATTTGGTCTTGGAAAGCCTTGATTTTCTTAGTCATAGTGCATTGGATCCTCTAGCTGCTGGTTTTGCTTAAGCTGGTCCATATCAAAGTCATGAGGAAGCTTTACTCCCTTATGTGCTAGGTTTAGGAAAAAGTTCTCCCTATCCCTATCTATTAATTTCTCCATAACTTCTAAGAAGTCTAGATCTTGGGCAGCCTTGTCAACTCTTTCTTCAAGCGTACCCATTGGATCTTGGTTGGTGTTATTGATATTTCCTTGTTGAAAATTATGGGATGCTGAATTCCTATCCAAGTCATCAAGGTTTTGTTCAAATAGGTTTGGAAAAAGGTCCTCTTGGTTGTGACCTTGAAATGTACTTTGGTACTCAATTTCATCTTCTTTTCTTTCCACAAGAATGCTATCACCTTGTAAGGATACTCTATATGCTTGGGGTCGCATGGAAACTGACATCCAACAATGGTTCATTTTTGGAATAATCCTTGATATTTAGAGTTGTTGATTTTATTATTGAAGAGATTTAAAAGATAAGATGATTTTCAATGGATATCTCTCACTTGTTTATGTATTTGCAAACACAACAACCACACATTCACTTGTCTCTTTTACCCTTTTAAACACAAATGTTTGATGTATAGAACGTTGTCACGGGTTTTTCACAAGAAAGCACTTCAAGCACCTACCTTAGCACAATTTGGTTCGTAAACATGGCTCTAAAAGGTGGTCTTTGCTACTTTATCAAGGTTTTAGTAAGTATTCCGTTCAAATAGATTTCAATCTCTCATCCCCCAAGGAGGCTTCCCACACACACCAAGGTATGATTTTGTGCAATCCGTGAGGACTACTAGAGGAAGTTCGAGAAATTAAGATCCATTTGTCATGAACCCCATTAAGGATACATGCATTTCATTTTATAGTGGGTCAGATTCTCGCGGTGAAAGCAAGTGTATCCCACTTTGGGCTGTCCCTCTCACTAGCCTTGCTAAGGAAAATTCGGGAGGCAAGCCCACTAGATTTCTAGCATGTTCATTGAAGAGCAAGAAATGAACTTAGTAGGACAAGTTTGGGAGTTTGATCCACTCAAAGAGTGAAGAGCATATCCTTATTGTCTTCCTTTGTTCCACACAATCAAATACACATTTGTTCTTTTTCAATCCCTTGACAAGGGGATTCTTATAATTGAAGTGTGAAAGGCATTTCCTACTTTATCCATAGCTTATATCAAGTGAAATGCCACAATCTAAGCAAATGCGAGCTTGAATAGATGAATACCTTGTTCGTAGCTAGCATAAAGCTAGGGGCATTTCTGAGAGTATATTTTTTTTGCAATTTTTCAACTCACCTTAGGCATAGCTCCATCCAATGTGCTTAAACTCCATCAAGTTAGTCAACACCACCAAACAAAGTGAGGGGAAACCACAATAGAATTGACAAAACAAAGATTTATGTAAAGAACTTTGATCACTTTTAATTGTAAATCTTCAAAAAGAATTTAAGGACTAAAGATCCAATTAAGAGACACAAATTTTCTTTTATAAGCATCAACTATATCAAGGTATTTCTAATATACCTGACTATCTTCATCATGTTTTCTCAAGGACAACTTTGATATGTACTTGATTCTCCTTCTTTATCCTTTTTGCAATTATCTTTTCCTCTTGATTGTATCTGGATTTTGGCCTTTGTACCTTCAGATGTCTGGGCATTTCCTATCAAAACACAAAAATAGAGAATTAGAAATCCAAATTTATCAATCTGTTGACAAATTAAGACAAAAATCTTTAGGCGACATTGTCCAGCAAATAAGCGACAGTAAATTTCTCTTAAGCGTGAATTAACTATTCTTAGGCGACACTAAACCTTTCACCAGGCGACACTGAAAACTTAACAGGCGTAAGATAATTACTTCAAAGCGTAATTAAAAATAGTCAAGGTGACAACAAATTAACTCAAAGCGAGAATGAATTAATGAAAAGCGTAAGATAAAAGTTCGCAAGCGTGAGTGATTTAACCAATTGCGTAGCAAAGCTTTACAATAGGCAATAACAGATTGTTGATACGTGACACTTCTTTGCTCATACGCGTGACTGTTTTGTGCAAAGGCTACCACACTTTATTGCAGAGGTGTGAATTATTTTCTCCAAGGTGATAACAAAATGTTTAAGACAGCATCATAATGTATCACCAGGCATGAGTATTCAGTGAATAGGCATCGATACAAAGTTTGCAGGCATCATTAAATCTGTTACAGGCATGACTGAATATTCTTTAGGTGACACTTCACTTATTTCCTGCAAAAATTCCAGGAAAAATAGCAAATGCAAGCATACAAAAATTGATCTAAATGATAAGATTGATAAATTGAGGCTTAGAGCCCCACGGTGGGCACCATTTTGTATACAAATAAATGTACCTTCATAGAATTAGTGTTAATCAATAACAAATAAATGAAATAAGAACTAAATACAACCACAATTGAGCAAATATTTCACAATATCAAAGACTAATTGAGCATCCTATGGCTCTTTAATTAGAATGAATAATGAAGCTCTCAGCAAGCTCACTAATGACAGTTCTAATATGAGAATGATGATGATAAGACAATGCTAATGCTAAAGCTCACAATTATCAATATGAAATACTAAAATTGCTCTCAAAATGCTTTCTAAATTCAAATTGCAAGAGGTTTGATGCAATTCTCAGATAGGTGGTTGATGAATTATGAAGGATTTTAGCCTTCCTTTTATAGATTTTCCCAATGTGAGGGGGTGTGGTTGCATTTGATCATGGTTGAGTTGGGGTTAAGGTTTTGGTTCCACCCTTTGAAGACAAAGCAAAGTTTGTGTCCTCAAAGCTTGGGACAAGTAGACAAGATGGATGGTTGAGATTCTCTTTCACTTTGAGTGATTGAGATTCAATTTGACTTGATCCATGTGAGTGTCTTTCCTCAAATCTCATTGGTTGATTGATTTTCCTCTCTTTTTGGTTTGTTGAGAGTAATTGATTTTAATTAATTGATTTAATTGATTTTCTTTAGCCATGTACCCCTTGAATGGGTTGAATTAATTTAATCCAAGACTATACAATTAATTAAATTAATTGTATTTTGATTTGATTGCACTTGATTAAAATGCTCTCAATTTTGATTGGTCTTGATTTAGGATTTGATTTTCATTTTGATTGGCTAATTATGCATTGTGATTCAATTGATTCAATTATGTCCTTGATTTGCTTTGATTTTACTTCATTTGCTTTGAATTATCATTGAATTGTCTTTGTCCATTTTTAGGTGATTATAGTTGGCATCCTAGAGAGTTGATCATTGTGCATACTAAAAAATAGTAGAAGTTGCATTTGGTTTGGGATTGGAAAATATAGAAAATGAAGTCACTAGGACCTCAAAATGGATATGGAGGTTGAATGATATGTTGAGAATATAGGGGTATAATAATTTGACATGAAAATCAATAAGATGCAAAGTGTATGTCTCAAAAGTAGGCAACTCTATTAAATCTAAAAATGTGCAAGATGTAAATTTGCATTGCACCCTCAAACTTGATAAACTCACAAACAACTAACTATGGGATCCTGTAACTGTTACCTCTATTTGAGCATTAAGTGTTGTCATTAGTATCAACTACGATTAGTAGGTAATCTAAGCTGATTAGTTGGTAAAAGATGGATTAAAGGAGCTATAGAAGCTAGTCACGGGTTGAACTTACAAAGCCTTCACATCGAGTAGTCACAAGGCATAACCGAAAGTTAAATGGATACAGGTTTAACCGAGTATGTTTATTGAGCATCAGATTTTACTAAGCACCGAGTCAGTGAACACCGAGCATTCTACACACTGAGCATTAGTTAATTCACCGAACAGAGAATGCAATGTTTACTGAGTTGTTCAGGAAATGACATAGTAATTAGTAAAGGCATATATTTCTATGCAAATGATTTACACTAATCTATAAACTTTTTACCAAGATTGAGGCACTTTTATTATGGATGTAATCATTAAATGTTGTGATGATTCCTATGTAATAGTTAGATCTAGGTTATTTTTGTACACCGTAGATCTTAGGTTTTCTAAGATGTTGTAAACCTAATTAGGTTAAAGCAATTTGCTATATAATTGTAATTTATGTCATTTTGTCATAAGAAGAGGAAGGAGACATGACAAGGAGATCATGAAGAAGTAGTCGCTTACATGACATCAGAATTCAGACAAGGGTTTACATGATTGAGTAGTTATCAGAAATAATATTCAGTTTTATCAAAAACATACAAGGTTGCCGAGCAGACCAAAGAGTAATATACTACACATCTAGGTGAAATCTATTTGGTATTTCATTGATCTGATTCAAACAAATACAAGTTATCAATAGCAGATATTTTTTGTTATCTTTTAACCATCATAGCAGGATTGTAAATCTATTAAAAGCGTAGACTTAACCATCTATTGTAAATCTCCTAACCAAGTGCACACTTATTTAGTGTTGCTAAAATCCATATACAAGGTAGATCTAATCGGTCTTAAGTTACTCCTAACAAGGCAAGATCACTAGAATTGATCACACTTGTAGCCTTAACTGGCATACTTTATTTACTACAGTAGTGAAAAATTTGTTGGGTGTCATCCCCACCGTAGTTTTTACCTTCTAACAAGGGTTTCTGCATAACCAAATAGTTGTGTTATGTGATTACATTTCATGTATGGTTTATTGTTTGTTTTCATGCACTTTACATTTACAAGTTATTTGAATGTATATTGCAAACAATGGATTAGTTGGTTAGATAGACTCTACTATTGCAGATTGTTGA
Source organism: Chamaecyparis obtusa (assembly GCA_027943335.1). Taxonomy (NCBI): domain Eukaryota; kingdom Viridiplantae; phylum Streptophyta; class Pinopsida; order Cupressales; family Cupressaceae; genus Chamaecyparis; species Chamaecyparis obtusa. Next base: position 1,424,891 of record BSBK01007015.1, on the reverse strand, counting down.
TTTAGTAAAAATTTTTGAAGGTACTGATTCACCCCTCCCCTCTCAGTACTATATATATCCATCTTGAGATCTTTCCTCTTCAGTGATTAAACTTTCAAATAAGAGAACTAGCTTTGAAGTTCTCTTATTTGGAAGTTTAATCACTGAAGAGGAAAGATGGAAAGATGGAAAGATATAGTACTAAGAGGGGAGGGGTGAATTAGTACCCTCAAAAACTTTTACTGAATTAACAATCTGCAATAGTAGTGTCTATCTAACCAACTGATTTCATTGTTTGCAACATACATTCAAATAACTTGTAAATGTAAAGTGCATGAAAACAAACAATAAACCATACATGAAATGTAATCACATAACACAAGTATTTGGTTACACAGAAACCCTTATTAGAAGGTAAAAACTACAGTGGGGATGAAACCCACAAATTCTTCACTACTGCAGTAAATAAAGTATGTCGGTTAAGGCTACAAGTGTGATCACTTCTGGTGATCTTACCCTATTAGGAGTAACTTAAGATCGATTATATCTACCTTGTAAAAGGATTTTAGAAACACTAAATAAGTGTGCACTCAGTTAGGAGATTTATAATAGACAGTTAAGTATACTCTGTTGAGAGATTTACAATCCTGCTATGATGGTTAAAATATAATAGAAAATATCTGCAATTAACAACTTGTATTTGTCTAAATCAGATCAATGAAATACCAAATAGATTTCACCTTGATGTGTAGTACATTACTCTCTGGTCTACTCGGTAGCCTTGTATTTTTTTGATAAGACTGAATATTGTTTTTGATAACTGCTCAATCATGTAAACCCTTGTCTGAATTTTGATGTCTTGTAAGAGACTACTTCTTCATGATATCCTTGTCATGTCTCCTTCCTCTTCTTATAAAAAAATGACATCAATTACAATTATATAGAAAATTGCTTTGACCTAATTAGGTGTACATCTTAGAAACCCTAAGATCTACAGTGTACAAAAATAACCTAGATCTAACTATTACATAGGAATCATCACAACACTTAATGATTACATCCATAATAAATGTGCCTCGATCTTGGTAAAATGTTTATAGATCTGTGTAAACCATTTGCATAGAGATATATGCCTTTATCAATTACTATGTCCTTTCCTGAACAACTTGGTAAACACTGCATTCTTTGTTCGGTGAATTAACTAATGCTTAGTGTGTAGAATGCTTGATGTTCACTGACTCGGTGCTCACTAAACTTTGATGCTCGGTAAACATACTCGGTTAAACTTGTATCCATTTATTTTTTAGTTCTTCCTTGTGACTGCTCAATGTGAAGGCTTTGTACGTTCAATCGACTAGCTTCTATAGCTCCTTTAATCCATCTTTTACCGACTAATCAGCTTAGATTACCGACTGATCCTAGTTGATACTAATGACAACACTTAATGCTCAAATAGAGATAACAATCTCTCCCTTTGGCATTAGTATCAAAACCATAATGTATATGTGTCGATTCTCAAAAAAATTCTAACTCCATATATACATATACACCAAAATTTTCTAACTCTTCTACAAAAACTCCCCCTCGGTGCATGCTCCCGATATGTGGTGAAGTACATTGGCATATACATGATTTCACCCTTTTTGAAATTAATTCCAAAATAAAAATGTACTTACAACTTATAAAAAATGTGTTGGTGGGTTTTTGGCAATGAAGCCAAGAGGTTTTCCCATTCCTCTTTCAAGTTGGTGAGAGCAATGTGCTCAAGACCGACTTGTGCATGCATGTCGAATATGTTCTCCAAAAATGATATCTCTGGGGTAGCTACTAATACTTTATCCTTTTCAATGTGTCTCTGGGTGACCCCACAATAGTGGGTTACACTTTTTTAGACATGTTGATTTTTGCTGAAATGACACATTTTTAATAAAATATGATTATTTAAGCCTTGAGAGGTTCAATTTGAAGGAATTAATTAGAACTAGTTATCTCAAAGCCACTTAGATAAAAAAACCATTGATATAACATATTTACTCCTCATTCATACCTACAATGGAGTCTCCTTCGCACTTATTAAAATGCTGATAAAAAATCACTTCAATTTTATCTTTTGGTAGATCAAATGAATCCATCTGAAAAACCTATCTATGTAGTAAGGTACTACTGAGAAAACTCTTTCCAATTATTATAATGTTAATATATATTAAGTTTATTATGACTTTGTATTTTTAGTTTTACTAAACATAGATATTTCACCGTATCTCCACCTCTATGTTTGATGCTTATGGAAAAATAGTAAATGAGAGAAAAAAAATTCTAAAAAATATCTATGCCCTAGATAATGAAGTTATATTTCTATCAAAAATAAATAAAAATAAAATTGGACGAATACACAAAAAGTTATAAGCTATGTAGTCAAGATATGTCAAAATTACGGCTTAGTCAACTTCAAACATTAATAAAATATGAAATAATAATGATAATGTCATAAAACCAATTTTATTCCCTCCATATGGATGTTAAAAAACTAAATTTTAAAGAATCACATTGATATCTATTTTAGAAAAAAAGTTATGCTCTATGAAAACAATGTAACTCTTTGAAAATGACGTTTTTAGCAACATACCAATTTTTGTGGGAGAAAGAAAAAACCAATCAAATCAATTCAAAAATAAAAATAAAAAATATATTTATAATCTAGATAAAAAATCCTAAAAGACTCTAATTTACTTCATCTTCTGATTCTTAACAGTTTAACGACAATATGCATTCGAATCTAAAAGTTTTATTTAAAATTTAGAGTACAATGTCCATTCAGGCAGAAAAGTGTAACCCACTATTGTGGGTTCACCCCTCTCCATGATTTTTAAGTGAGGAAGAAGCTTGGATTGTAGCTCAGTGACTTGGTCACTTATGATTTCTTCTTGCTTCCTTAGGTCTACTCTCAACCAGCTCAATTCTTGTAATTTAAGGATATGCTTATGGAAAGCATCTGGCTCAGTTAGAGAAGCATTTGCACTGGCTAAGATTTCTGCATCCAACTTCTTGATCTTTTCATTGACCTCGATAGTGAATGTTTCCACAGTGCATAACTTCAAAAAAAATTGCATTATCTTTTGAGTCATTGATTGTAGCTTGGTTATAACTTCAGAAAGTTTTACCTTATTTATTGCCACTTCTTGGTTGATCTTCTCTGCAAGTCTCATTTGAATTTTTACTTCTGCCCTTTCTTCTATCCTTTTCTCAGCATCTATGTTTGGGACATTGATATGATTTGTAAGAGTTGCAAGTTGGTCCAAAATATGTGTATCTTCATTAATTTGGACGTCGGGAACAACCTCCTGAAGAATATCTCTTACATCCTCTAAAATCTGCTTGCTCTTACTCTCCTTCCTAAGTTTTTCTTGTGCTACTTTTCTTGTACACAGTTCTCCATACTTTCTCAATTCCTTTGGGTCCAAAGTCCTTGGGTCACAGTCTAGAATTTCAATTACTTCATCCAAGGTGATTGGACCTTTTCCATGTTTCTTCTTCTTCTTCTTGGTCTCTTGTGGCGAAGACTTAAAAAATGGAACTAGAGCTTTTACCTCTATGTGTGACTTGTCTTGCTTGGTTGACACTATTTCATCCTTCTTCTACTCCTTGGTGACTTGAGTCTTAGTACTATATCTTTTTTATCCCAATAGTAACTTGAAAAACATGCTAAATTATAGGCAATCAACATGATCCAAAAGACATCTTGCATAACAATCACCAGATATGAAGTTATTATCTCTCAAACTAGGTCATTTAGAAAAATTTTCATAGGGGTGCACCTAAGCGTCATAATTAAATTTCACATCAAATCCCTTCCAATTCCTCCTGAATTTGAAGGTTCCAACAATGGCTCTAGCTAGAGATGTATGCCCCTTGCAGGTATACCAAGAATTTAGATATTTGTTATGCAAACCAAATGCTCATTCCATTGGGCTCTTCATTAATTGAATTCTCTATCATGAAAATTGGATCTATGCTTCACTTGGTGACCTCGGGCAACCAAATGTAAAAAAATAATATCCACCTCTATCAAAAATCTAATTTTCATCACACAAAAATTTGACTAGATTGAAAAATCATAAAAGAAAGGGAATCTCAAATGTCAAGTGGATATTGTGGCTCTTCACAAAGGGTTTCTTTCCTTTGTTTTTTAAAATAAGGAAGATTTGGACTATGTCCTGTGTCGGGGACCTTGGATGTTCAAAAAAATGGTAGTGAATTTCTGGAAATGAAGTCCAAAATGGGACTATAATGACAATTTATTTGTTTCATCTCTTGTATGGGTTAGGCTTCCCGGTCTCCCATTATAGTTTTAGAATGAACAAGTGTTTAAGGGGTTGGCTTCCTCCTTTGGATAACTTTTGTCCATGTATCTTATGACAGCCTCAAGGACTAGATTGGTGTTTACCAAGATTTGTGTTAATGTGTGTTAGTTTGATGATCTCCCTTCAGTTATCAATATTAATTCTAATTTGGGGAAATGGATGCATGAGGTGGAGTTTGAATCCCTCCTCTATCTGTGCTTTGTTTGTAATAAGACTGGTCAGTGGTCCAAGAGCTGCCTGAAGAAAGTAAAAAATGTGGATAAGAAATAAGAGTCCAATAATAAGAGTCAAAATCCAAATGTGAATAAAATCTAGAAAGGAAAGAAGAAAGATGATAAGGTTGTTTCCGAGGAAATCCAGCAAGGGGAGGGATCTTCAAAAACCAAAAAGTAAGGAGAAAATGTTAAAAACCTTATGGCACAAGTACAAAAAAGTGTGGCTCAGGAAGAGATTCAAAAAGATAGTGGTAAATATAATATATCCCCAGAGCTTGCTCAATAGGGAGATGCTTTTGGAAAGAATGAAGAAGTGGTTAAGGAATAGAGTAAGGTCCCTAACATTAAGCTCGAAGATGGTGAAATAGATGAAAGTTTAGGGTCCCAACATGATGGCTCTTTGTCTAAGTTTCCCATCCAAGTCTTAATGGATGGGAGTCAAGTTCCATCAAGGGTAGAAGATACTCAAATTATGGGACATAAAAGCTAGGAGCTAGAGTAGGAGAGGTTAGTTGAATAATCCTTTCAAGATTTCCAATAATGTAATATCCTTGAGGGGGAGTCTATCCCTCCTTCATCGAATGCAAGAATAGAGGATAAGGATATATCCTCAATACCGGATACAATTTTCTCTAAAAGTTGGGAAGATGAAACTTCAGATAGAGAATTGGATGATCTTCTTATAGATCATGGGGAAGAGTAATGACATAAGGGAGGTAACAGGAGAAGAAGGAAAAAAGCATACAATAAGGAAGAATCACTCTCTATGACCAAAAGTGTTACCACAAGGAGTATGAAGCCTAATGTTGGATCCCAAAAAAAATGGCCAAGCATAAGATATAAGAAAGACATTAGGGAGAGAGTGAGTAAATAGGATATTGCAGATAGAAGGCAACTCTTATCTAGGAAGCTTGTACCCCTGGTAAAAAATGAAAGTTATCTCTTGGAATATCAGGGGACTTAATGCCCTCACAAGTAGGATATTTTAAGGAATTTAGTTAGAGATCATAAACCTGATGTGATTCTTACTCAAGAGACTAAAATGCAAGAGAAAAGGTTGAAAAGATTAAACTCTTTAAGAACTGTGTTGTTTCTGGTTGTAGTTTTGATGGGGCCTCTGGGGGAGTGGTTGTTTTTTGGAATCAAGGGTATATACAAGGAGACATCTTTTTTTTTGAAGGTAACCTATTGAGTATCAAATTTAGTCATATTTGTGATGGTTTCTCTTGGGTTTTGTCTAATGTTTATTCTCCTAATACTAAGTCTAGACGTGCTAAGTATTGGAGAAGACTGGAGTAGAATAGGAACTCTTTTATGGAATCTCCCTAGCTATTAATGGGGGATTTCAACTCTCCTCTTAAGGAAAGTAAATTTTTTGGAGGGACTGAATCTCAAAATCATATGGAAGGAAGACTGTATTTAATGGATTCTATTAACCGTCAAGCTCTGATGGATGTGGACTTGTAGGGAGTTAAATACACTTGGTCTAATAGAAGGACCGGTAAGGATATTATCTAGGTTTGCCTTGATAGAGCTCTTGTCTCAAGTGACTGGTATAATAGATATTTATGTTCATTATCTTCCATAACTAAGGTGGGTTCCAATCATTTTCTCATTTCCTTTGTGGATGACCCCTTTATGGTCAAAAGGAACTTTTCGTTCAGATTTGAAAAAATGTGGCTTGATCACCCAGATCTTATTAATAGAATTAGAGAATGGTGATAGATTGAGGTGGGAGGTTTTGCTATGTTTCGGGTGGCTAAGAAGCTTATATTTATTAAGTATAAAATTAAAGTCTAGAATAAAGAAGTTCATGGGGACATTTTTCAAATCAAGAATTCCATCAAGGCTGAGCTGGATGAAGTTCAGGAAGCTATTCAGAAAGAGGGGTATCCCCAAGATCTGAGGGTCAAGGAAGATCTATTTTGGTGAAATATCATAACATTATAGCCAAGGAGGAGATTTATTGGGGACATAGATTGAGATCTCTATGGCTTAAAGTTGGTGATAGGAACATAATTTTTTTCATATGACAACTTTAAAACACAGGGCTTCTAGTAGGATATCCAGTATTAGAACTAGAATAGTGGGTTAGACGAGGAAAAATATAGCTCTAATACCATAGTTGATTACTTTTCCTCTTTGCTAACTTTGGATAGGAACCTTAATATTGATAATCGAGAAAATCTCCTTTCTTCCATCCCTTCTCTTCTTAAGGAGGGTGACAATAAAAAGCTTACTGTTATTCCTAGTGTTGAAGAGATTAAAAAGGTAGTGTTCTTTTTAAGGAGAGAAATCTTCGAGTCTGGATGGTTTCCCTATGTTCTTATTTCAAGCCTTTTGTCTATTATGGGGTTGGATATTTGTAATGTTGTTAAGGATTTCTTTGGATCTAGATTTATGCTTGAGGAATTAAATGTCACTTTCTTAGTTTTGATCTATAAGAAGGCTGGTGTTAATTCAATAGATACTTTCGGGCCCATAAGCCTATGCAAATCTGTGTATAAAATATTCTTGAAGGTTCTTACATTGAGGTTGTTGGATATTCTTCCCTCTATTATCTCCCCTCAACAAAATGGCTTTGTGCCTAGGAGACAAATTTTGGATTCTATTATTAAGGTGCATGAAGGTATTCACTCTGTGCATAATTCCAATAACCAAGGGTTCTTTCTCAAGCTAGATATGTTGAAAGCCTATGATAGAGTGTGTTGGATATTCTCTTAATTTTCTAAGGTGTGTGTGCAAATTTTGGATTAAATCTTCTTCCAGGTGTTTTTTTTGGTCTAGGGTTTGGAAAATTCACAGGAAATTGTCATAGCCGAGTTCAAAAACCCTTACCCTAGGTTTTGTTTTTGAAAATGTCAAATTCATGCAAAAGCCCTCATGATTAGCCCTTATTCTTCTATTTCATTATTACCTTTTTAGTCACTTAAGCTGATTAAATCATGCACGTGTTTACTGTTTTGTGTTCGCTGAATCGGAAAAGGTCATAGCATGTCTCATATAGTATTCGGTGATTCAGTGAACAAGTCAATCTTATGCTAAGTGTCATTTTAGTCGTGTGGTCTCTAAGTCTCCCGGTGAACACCTCAACCATTCAGTGAATTCGCAAATGTGTTTGAACCCTATTAGCTATTTTTCTTTGTCGCTGAGTCTCCTAATGTTTTGGCGGTTACTTTACCCTTTGCAAGAACTAGGGAACAAAGGCTATCTCCAGTTTGCTTAGTCCTTGGCAGTCATGCGTTAACACTCAACGACCTAGCGAAAGTTGTATTTTCTCGTTCTCTAAATCCGGTGGTCAAGGGTTATATCAAATGGAGAATTGGTGAATACCGTGGATTGATTTCAAGATCAACGGTTTTGTTTTAATCTCAAGTATCTTTTGGGTCCTACATGTTTGATTTGGCAAATGAGTGATTGAGTATTTATATTATCATTGTCCAAGTTTGGTGGTTTTTACAATTTGTTGAAAGAAGTTTGGCAGAGGTAATGTTTTTGTGTTCGCTTATTCTCAGAATGAGTTAGTGAAATACTAAGTGATTTAGCAATTCAGCGAATCATATGGTCGTGAGTTCTCTTAAAGGAAAGGTAAAGGCTAGAAGTATTTGGTGAATGGGTGAATCAGAGGATTAGCAAGGTTTTAAGTCTTCAATCGCTTAATCACGTAAAGAAACATTCAATGTTTGAAGTATTGTGAGATTCAGAGAACCCTTGTTCACTGATTCTCATAATCAAATGATCATATGTTTTGGTGAAGTGGTCAGCTAACCACATTCGCCAAGTCACATGATGTTGGTGGTCAAAGCTACATGTTTCAGCGACTCAGAGAGTAAACGCTTCACTAGTTCTCTGAATAATTAGGCGGTTAAGTATCTCATTAAGAAAATGCACAAACCCTTTGTTCACTAAATCTCCAAGAAAATTGACAATTAGCCGGGACATTAAGAGAATGGGAGATGACATTGGTCACCAGTTCTCTAAATGATAACTGTAGTCAAGTGCTCAAAGGTGATCACTTCAGTCGCTGATTCGCTAAGATGATGAAAAGTTAAGAATTGCATTGTGAGAACCCGCGAAGGCTTTGGTCGCCAGTTCTTTGAAAATGAGCAAGGGTTAACATTGTATTAAGTGATTACGAGAGGCCTTCAGTCGCTGATTCGCTAAATGGGCCCAGTTGGAAAAGGTAATAAAAGAAAAGAAAAGGGACCATTGCCTGCATGGATAAAGTACAATGTCAAGTTGGAGAGTAAACTAATGAGCCATCCAATCAATTTCAAAGGAAGATTGCATGATGTAAACAGGTTTAAAGTGAAAAATCTTAATCATTTGCCTCTTTGCCTTATTTTCAAGTTGTTTAATTTATTTGTCAACATCCAAACACGGCTAACTCAAAATTTGAAATTTGATGGTATATGAAATTGAATGTGGAAACAATTAAGGAGATTTGCAGTAATCATGGTAGCTATACACATTTGATCCATATCGATAAATAAGCTAAGCTCATTGTTTCCTATGTCCAAAATCAGTCGAAGAGAATTGTGTCATTCTGAAGCGATTTCTGAGCGCCAAGTGAATCCATTTTGTAGAGATTGAAGATAATTCTGTAGCAAAGATGAGTCAACCTGAAAGGAGCGTAGCATCTTCCAACAGTGAAGCAAAATCCAAGAGTGGTGAAGACAAAGGCAAACCGAATTATCTAGATGAATTTTTGAAATTGCTACATGGTTCCAGTCAAAACAAAAGAGCTCCTGATGATGTTTTCAAAGATGTTCTAGGGTTTTGCAGAGATCCTATCACACCAAATAGAACAGGTTATACTATCTTCAACTTCTTTTATAAAAATAGAGATAGTCATATCCCTGTATGTAATGATTGGGCTTTGGGGTTAGGGAAATTAGTAGTGCCTGATGTATTCCTGGATGCGGATTTAATTATTGCTCTAGCTAAGCATTATGACCCTATTTCCAAGACTATTAGGAAAGAGGACCAGTTAGCTTTGGTTACTCTTGACAGGGGCTCGTTCATGAAGGCTTTTAATGTCTATACATCCTCCTCTACTGAAATTGACTTGAGCAAAGAAAAGGAGAGGTACAAGAGTAACATAGGGATAGTGAAGGACCAAATGACAAAGCATATCCCAAAATAGGATAACTATATAGCTCCCCTCCCTGCTCACATGAATGCCCCTTACCAATTTAAATCCCTTCAGCATTACATGAGGCAAACTTGTTATGGGTTGTGTAGGGTTTTGGGAATTGATGGGGATGCAAAGTTTTTACCAGCTGATCTTTTGATGATTATCCTAGACATCTAGAATTCTTTGGTTAATACTGACTATGATTACATTCAGTATATCATTGATAGGATGCATGAGGGTTTGATTTCTATCAAGGATAGTAAGAGCCTAATTAAGTTCATGCATTATTCTTTGCTAAAGCACTTAATTTTGTTCTTCAACATTAATAATTTTGATTCGAACATGCTGAAGCCAAGGTTCAACTTTGAAGGCCAGTATAATCCAGTGCAATTATGGGTGAGGAAGTGGAATTCTACTTCCAATGAAGGGGATTTTTGTATCTTTTAGAATTTCATTGTTTATCCTATTGTAAGGATGTTAGGTGTCAATACTACAAGGATATCCCCAAGGGTCCTTAGGCTCCTACGACCAGTGCAGTTTGTGGACAAATGGAGGGAGATCATAATTGGGGTGATTTTTACTTGGGGGAAAATGCTACAATTTTGAGAGTCTATGGTTACCCCCAACCCCCACATCTGTTACCAAAATTTATGCCTCCAAGGGTTGCTTGTTTGGAATTTGTGTGGTAGTTGATGTGGACAGATAGAGAACTTCTAGCCCCTCACAGGAAGGGTACATTCACACCTAGGCAATTCAAGATAGGTGACTTCCTAGTAGGAAAGAGGGAATTTCCTCAAATTACTACATGGTTAAATCAATTCAAAATGGTTGCTAGTGCTTGTAGACATGTAGATCCTGAGGGCTTTATCAAAACTGCCAGGATGCTCTATATTCTAAACATTGGTGTGATTAAGGAACATGAGGGTTTGGATGAAGAAGATGTAGTCAAAAACATTATAGATGATAATGAGGTCAAAAGGAGATGGAACAGGTACTTTGATTTGATAGACTTGTCAAAACAAGTGATGGCAGCCCAGCTTTCTTTTGAGGGTTTCTTCCCTGACATTCCCTATTTAAAAAGAATTAACAAGATGATAGAGATGCATGACACTCTATCAAATCAGTTGGAGAGGTTGATTGACCAGAGTCAACCAAAGAAAAGAAAAGATTATTCATCTTCTGATCAAGAGGAGTTTTCTGATGAGTCCCTGGAAGGGAATAGCCCACCACAAATTGAGGATTTACAAAGTGTTAAGCCTGTTGAAGACCAACCAGAAATAGGGGATACTCCAGAGCCACCTTTGAAAAAATAGAGGCTTGAGGAAGGAGAGCCTTCAAGGTAGGAAAAACAAAAGAGAATAATTGATAGAGCATCTACTCTAGTGCCAGGTGATAGGGTTTACCATCACCAATTGATAAAAGCAATAAGAGAAGGAAAGAAGGTGGCCACTGATGAAAAAAATAAGGAACAGTCCCTGTGGTCAAAAAAGGATATCAGAAAAGTCTATCAGGAGGAATTTTTGAGTGATGACCAGTTTATTAAAACTAATGAATTCAAGAGTTTCCTTATTTGGAATAAGCAACAAGAAGTGAGGAAACTTCTGCCTAAAGGTATGGAGCCAAGTGAAGAGACATTGAGAGCCTTAGCTTCTTATGATCCTAGCCTTGATCCCATAACTGCAGATGAAGCTAGACAACTGGTCAAGTCAAGTGGAATGCTATTGACTCTAGGATGGGATCTGATTTCTGCATTCATCATAGATCAAATAAGAAAGCAACCACCAGGTAGCCTGTCATATGAAGTTCACATTGGTGATATGATAAGAGGAAGTGGCTATGACCCTAAATCTCAAGCTGTTGCAATGTGGTCTATGGCCCCTAGGACCCAAAAGCCATCTCTATTAAGTATAGAGGATAAAATGGAAGGAAATAAGATTATATGGACTGTGCAGAATACAACTGACCTTGAAGTTTCCAAGGTAGTAACTCATTGGGCTAACCTGAATGAAGCAAAGACAGTTCAATTATCTGAAAGGTATTCAAAATTGTTTGAAAGTGCAAACCTGGTGGCCAAGGATATAGACTTAAAATTGATGAAGATCAAGCAGTTAGAGGATGAGTTGGCAAAAATAAAAGTTAAGCTTGAAGAAGCTTCAAAGGTAGTTGTTTTCCCCCTTGTGCAGATTGAGGTCCCTATTCAGATTGATGAAGAAGTCCCTGAGAGACCTACTGAAGATTTGGAGAAGATAAGGATAGAGGCATCTTTGGACACTATGTCAAAGATTGTGCAATACAGGTGGGATAAGATAATAGAGAAGATGGATATAGTTTATCAATCAGTTAGCCAATTGCACCAGACCAATAGAAAGGTAAATGAATCATTGGCTGCTTTGGAGCCACTTCATAGTGTTTGGTCTGGGAGAAGTTTATTGTTTGATAAACTTGATAGTCTACAGGAGCATAAGCCTGAGATCCCTAGGGTAGTGAAAGAAGTTTATTCAAGATTGGCTTAGTCAGTGTTGTTTCAAACTTTTTTAAAGGTAAGTCCAACCAGGTGAAGGCTAAGTTGTTTATGTTTGATAAGCATTATAGCAAATATCTGCCATCAATATGTGATGACAATGGAAATGTGATCAAGTTGGAAGAATGGAAACTGTCAATGGATCAGTTGGCAATTACACAAGATGCTTTCCTAAATAGTGACAATACTTTGGATTTTGAGAGGTGTAATAGCATAATTGACAGTCTTTTCAAAATTGAAAATGATTGCATACGCTTTGTGGCAAAGGCCAAAAACATAACTAAATCCATGTGGGATAAGCAAGTTAGATTATTACATGAATTGTAGACTTACAACTGGCCATTGGATGATGATGTAGCAGCTTGGGAGAAGCTAACAATAAAGAAGAAGCAGAGGCCAGTTGTCCAGCTTATAGAAGAAGAGAAAGAATAGAACTACAGATGGCACCTGATCCAGAAATTGGGGGAGAGAAAGTTTCAAACAAAGGATGATGTAGGTTAGCCGGAATGGTGGTCATCATTCATGCAACAAATTTAGCAACTGCTCTAAAATATCCTTAGACAAAGATGCCACCTGCGAAATTGTTGAGAAAAGATATTTGTGATATGTTGTTGCAATCTTTTTGTTAGTTTGTAATCTTGTCTCTAGTGTAGGATCTTTTCTAGCCATCCCAAGCTTGTTGCATCCTTTCGAGGATTCCAAGATGGCTAAGATATATATAGCAAGTCTCTGCTCATTTTAGGTGGTGGAAAAAAAAATACTCTATAAGAAAGGTTCTTAATACAAAACCTTATTTTCTTTAAATGAGAAGATACTGTATCAACACATTTTGACCATTAATACAAAATATTGGAGCTCTGTTACTACCATTTTATTGTCTTTATGTATGGAGTGTTTTAGTTTTCTTATGTATTTAGATTGCAAGGCATTTTGAATACATTATTCACAAGGTGAATATAGGGGTTAAGCTTAAGTTTCTTTCAAGGAAAGAGTAAAATCTTAGGGGAGGTCTCTGGGAATTAATAATCCATGTATGAATTTGATGATAGTTGTAGAAATTAAAAGGATGGTATGTTAGGCATGTCATTTGAGTTTCAGTATATTTGTTTTGATAGATATATGTGGAGGTAGGGTTTGACTCTGATGCCCAAGTGGATAAGGCACTAGTTCTAGATCCATTTACATTTATTTGCCACCCAAAATATTAATAATTGTTTCATTTTACTTTACTGGTACAATCATAATCTGAATCATTCTATGACAAGTTCATGGATGTGTTTTGTAATGATTTGTAGAAGCACTGAATGAGGTTAACCTTCCTTGAGTTTAACTCTAAAAAGAAGAAGGATGAATATCCTTAAACCATTGTTTCATGTTGCTGCTTTCATGATTTCTATCATTATATTGTGTATCAGGATAATATAGGCCATACTTAAAGTTCTCTCATCTTATTAAGTTGAGTTTGGAAGCAAGGACAGAGCAGTGAAGGAGCTAGTTCACAATTCAGAGCTTAGTTAAACAGTGAATTGATATAGGTATACCTGCCTGAGTATCCATACTTGAAGTGAAGAAGGTTTTCTAACCTTAACACCTTAGTGTTTGCATTTTGTTAGATTATGTCCGTTGGGATTATATGAGTATTTGATAATCTATAGATTTGAGCACTAATAGAGTGGATTGGGGTTTCTTATGCAGGGTTCTCAAAGCCTTTGGCTTCGGAGATAGATTCCTCTAGCTTGTTCTTCATCTCATTAGTACTTCTTATGTTACGGTCAATGTTAATGGGTCTTCCTATAGATTTTCAAACCTTCAAGGAGCCTTCATTAAGGGGATCCTATCTCGCCAATCCTCTTTTCCATCATGGCTAAGAGTCTTGGTAGATTATTCCATAAGAATGTTTATGTTGGCTTCATCTAGGGGCTTAAGCCCTCATCGACTATTCTCTCTTTCTCTCATGAATAGTTTGTTGATGATATCATTCTCATGGGCATCAACCATTCAGGAAGCCAAGATGTTAAAGAAGGCTTTGGACACATATTCTTCTGCGACTGGCCAAATGATCAATTGGGATCAAAGTTCCCTCTTTTTTATTAACACTCCTATGGAGAGACAACAAAGGATTTTGAGAATTATTGGATGTGTTATTGGGGATCTCTCATCCTCTTATCTTGGTCTGCCTCTAGGGCTAAAACCTCCTCATTCCTTTTGGTCTTCTTTGGTGGAGTGATTTAATAGGAAGCTAGAAGGGTGGAAAGGGGATTTTCTTAGCCAAGCTGGTAAACTCCAACTCCTCAAGGCCACTCTTCAAAACCTGCCCATTTATGCCATGAGTCTTTTCATGATCCCTTCTAAATTTATGGAGGCTATTGAGAGGATCCAAAAGCATTTTTTGTGGTCTGGGGAGGATTTATGGGGAGGCCAAGGAATGAAATCAAATCTTGAGAAGAAAATCTCTTTTTTCCTTTCCTATGTTAGTTGATTTCCTTGGTTTAGACCTCAAAATCAATGGTTCTTTCATTTGGAATAGCATACATAATGTGAAGGATACTACCACTTTAGGATTGAGATGGTGGATTGGAGATGGTCAGAAAATTAGGTTTTGGGAATATTGTTGGCTAAGGGATAGCCCCCTTTGTTCTGACCCTTCCTTATTACCAATTATGGAGGTTTACATTCAAAGATTTGGATCTATAGTGAGGCACTATTGGAAAAATCAGTCATGGATTAATCTGATTGAGATGGATATCTCCCTAAAATCCATAATGGTTGATCTGAATGCTTGGAAAGTGAAGGACAATGTGGATGATGCTTTCATTTGGGCTTATAACTCTTCAAGTACTTGCTATGTTTCTTCTACTTCTACTATGGTGTTGAATTAGTCTAGTTTGCCCCCCTTTTGGGCCAAAGAGTGGGACATATCTGGAAAATAAACATCTTTTTTTGGATGGCTCTTCAAAATAAGATCCTTACAATGGATAATCTTCGCAAAAGAGGTATGATTATTCCTAATAGATTTTATTTATGTAAAAAGGAGGAGGAGATAGTGTTTCATCTCTTGGTATCTTTCTCTTACTCTTGAGAGGTTTGGTCCCTGATTTTGCAAAGCTGGAATCTGTGTTAGATTTTCCCTGGGTCTATCCAGGATTTTTTTGTTCAATGGGAGTCTGTGGATATTCATGTGGAGAAAAATCTATGGAATTTGGTTTCCCCTCATGTTGTTTTTAATATCTATAAAAATAATAATATAGTTTTTAGAGATGTTTCTTTGCCTCCTTTTATCATATCAGAAAAAATAAGAAGTATTAAAGATAATTACTTGAGTATTGTTAGTATCGTGCTGGATTTTGAGGCTGGAATTGGTAAAGGTAACTCCAAGTTGGATATTCATAGAAATAAGGGAAAGCGGGATGATGCTTTTTGGATGGATCTTGCTCCTGGATGGATTAAAATTAAATTTGACGGGACTGCAAAGGTTAATCTAGGGATTGTTGGTTGTGGAGGGATTGTTTGAGATGACAAAGGAAATGGAATTATGGTGGTGACTTGTCCTCTTGGGACCCAGACCAACCATGTGGTGGAAGATATGGGTCTTTTGCAATGTCTCAAGTTGGTTGAGAATTCTTATTATAGAAATATCTGGATTGAGGAGGATTCTATTAATATTCTTAATTGCCTAAAAAACAAATTCAAACCCTTGTGGACTATCAAACAGATGATAATGGAGGCCAAAAATATTATTAATCATTTTTATAAAGTTTTTATTTCACATGTGTATAGAGAGGCTAATACAATTGCTAATGCATTTGCCAACATAGTTGTCAAGTTAGACATCATCATTACTTGGCAAGGTGAGAGTAAATTTAATGTGAATTTAAGTGTTGTTTTAAATTATGTAAATACACACTACAAGTGTGGGGATTTTCTTAATATTTTGAGAAATGATGAGAAGGCATCGGATTAGTAAGATCAATTTATTTAATCACACAAAAAGGTTTGTCTTTCCCAAGGGCATTACTATAGACAAGCCTCAAAGTCCCTTGTCACCATTATGTGGGTTGCCCTTTTCATTTTGGTTTAATTGCGTAAGTTCCATGTGAAATTCTCTTTCTATGCTATGAATTTTAGTATGGGTGGGGAATTGAAGCAGAGAGAGCCTCCTAGATGTGACAAATGGAGGAAGGAAGTTGAGGTCTGGGACAAGCTCAAGAAAGGGGGCCTTACTCCTTTCATGGAGAATATTCATGGCTTCAATGAGAGGGTCACCAAAAAATTTGTTGAAGGCTCGAAGGAGGGCTCTGTGATGATGGAAAAAAAGAATATTAAGGTTATTGTGGACCTCATTGCAAAGACTTTTGACCTAAAAATGAAATATAAAAAAAAATTGTGATAGGAAAGTCTTTGAGAAAGATGTGAAAATGTTTCCCAAAAATGAAGAGGAGGCTGAGAAACTTGTAAAAGATATTGGGGGGTTTTATGATGTATAAATGATTAAATTAATCTGGAGTAAGGTAATGGTGACAATTATGGAATACATAACCTTGGACGGTAGATATAGGAGGGCTCACTCTTACCATTTTGTTTTGCTAAGCCACTTTAGACATAAGAATAGGGTCTCATTTCCCTATTACTTATTGAACTCCCGTAGTCATAGCATTACTTTGCATAAGAAGAAGCCTAGGAAACCTATTTTTCATGAAGGATTGATTATTTTGATTACGGAGTACATCAGAGATAAGGTACCTGAACCGATGAAACTAGGTTTTCAAGGTAAGAATGATAAAGATAAGGATTTTACCCTAGGGCCTGGCTATAGTAAGGGAAAATGAAAAAGAATTAAGTATGGTGAGGAGAATACTTCAACCTCCTCTACTAAGAAACAAAAGGTTAGTGAGAAAAATAACATGGATACTGAGTCTGAAGGTGACAGTGAGGAGGAGAATTCCCTTGTGGAGGGTGATGCTAGTAAAAAGGAGGTAGGTGGTGATGGAATGGAGATCAGGTGATGATGTTAGCAAAGATGAGTGGGCTTCTGGTGTGGGTGAGAACATCCCCAATACTCTAGCAATTCTTAAGAACATTTCTACCATTCCTGAGGAGCCTCTAGGTCAATTTGCTAAGAAAGTTGTGTCCCCAACTCACAACAAGAATAAAGCCTCGAATATGGATATGGGTAGTGGTATGGTAGAAGATTATAAGGTGTCAATCCTCATGGATTATGAGTGTTCTACGGATGATGATGTACTGATATCTCTAGGGAATGAGGTGGAAATGGAAAAAATAAGGATTATGCAAGATGAGAATAAGAGCCATGTTCTAGAGGAGGTGAGGGAAAAAGAGAAAACTAGGAACATCCCTTTTCTGAAAACCGTGGACCCAGAAGAGTGTAATGTCAAGTTGCTGATGGAAGAACTACAAGACAAGGTAGAACTGACACTAGGTGTGCTACAAATAATGAAGGCTATGTCCATGTATTATTTCCTCTTGGAAAAATGGACTTTTCATGAGATTAAGTCTTTACACCTAAATTATAGATCTTTGCCCGCCAAATTTGATGACATCCAGAACCAACTTCAAGCTAGTAAAAATATGGGGGAGAATAATGATGTGGATGGACTTGAGAAGAAGGTGAATGACTTGCTAGAGAGAATGGGAAAATATAAATCACTATGAAGAAACTCCTCCATAAAAGTCATGAGATCTTGGGTACCTCTATTGACAACTTTCACAAACTGTTAGGCAAGATGGAAGTTGTTTTTGGCTCTCCTATGATCCTAGATGTGGATGTGACTAATGTGGTTGGGTAGAGTTATGGCCCTGGTAAATGTACTCGTGCTAGCATAAAGAAGATGGTTGTACATACTTATTTGGACCTCCTTGACATTAACGCTTTTGTGCGTAAAATGTCTGAGCTCAAGGAGGAAATGGCAACTTCCATTAAGGAGTTGGCCTGATGTTTCTGGTGTTCTTGTTGGTTGTTGGTTGCTGGTTCTGGTTTCTGGTTTTGTGCTGGTAGTTTTTGTTGGTTTTTGGCTATGTTGTTTTTGTTGGCTCACAACATAGTTTCATCTTGGGTCTCTTTTTTATTATCTTTCTGTAACTTTTTGTAATGGGGTTTCAGGTCCCCTCAAAACCTATTTTTGCTATTATTCAAAAACAAAGAGGGAATGTTTAATTAAATATTGTAATTATTTAATTAATGTGTAGAAACAAGGAATAATTAAATAATGATAATTATTTAATTAATGTGTAGAAACAGGGAATAATTAAATAATGATAATTATTTAATTATTTTATGGAAGAATTAGTGATGAATATGAGTTCTATACATTCAATAATTAAATAATTGATTAAAATTACTTAATTATGAAATTAGGGAGGAATTATGAATTCAAATTTAGAATATAGTAGGACACAAATTAATTAAATAATAAATATTATTTAATAATTTAAGAGAAATGTTAGTAAAATTGTTATGTATGAGCAATAGGTCATTTTTAGGTGTCTTCATAGCTATGTTTTTTTTCATCAGGATCAAAATTATTAGAAATGATATTAATTATTTCTATGGTCTCCCAAAAAGTTTTGGTTGTTGTTGTTCCTGTGTTCTTTTTAATGAGGTGGATCCAAATGTATTACCTTGCCTTTACAATAGAAACACCACCAACGCATCGATAATGAATAATTCAACAAAAACAATGCTAGGAGTAGAGACTATTAGAGAATTTAACATGAAAAAAATTTCAAAGATAAAAACTTGAATCTTTTTAACACAGATGCAAGTCTCTTTTTCCACACCATGATTGCCACCGAATGGTTAATCTTACTATTGGAATTGTTTGGCAACATAATTCTCTTTACTTCATCTCTTCTCCCAGTTTCACTTTCGGTAAGCACCACATCTCTTGGTTTTTATGGACTTGCACTCTCATATGAACTTTCCCTTATGTCCTTCCAAGTTTTTTTTGTTCAATGGCAATGCAGTCTTGCCAACTTTGTGGTTAATGTGGAGTGTATAAAGAAATACATGAATCTGTAATCACAAGTAGCAAAAATCATCAAAAGAAATAGGCCTCCCATGTCATGGCCAACTAAGACAACATTGAGTTGAAAAACTTGAAGATAAGATGAAGTTCAAATGCTCCTCTTATTCTCAAAGGTATTAGTTGTACATTCAAGTCAGAAAAATGAGTGGGAGTAGTGGGGCACATAGGAAGTGGAAAAAGTACTCTCATCTGTGCCTTATTTCATCTGGTGAAACCATCAGATGGAAGAATACTAATAGATGATGTACATTTTCACAATTGACCTATGTGATCTATGGTCAAAGTTGAGCATCATTCCTCAAGACCCCGCCCTTTTAAGGGGATTGTGCGAAGTGATTTGGATCCTCCTAGTTTGTATTATGACAATGAAATTTGGAAGGCACTAGAGAAATGTTAGATGAGCAAGACCATTGGAGATCTCCCAAGCAAACTTGATTTGTCAGTAAGTTAGGAAGGAGAAAATTGGAGTTCCCAACATAAAATGATCTGGTGTTGAAGGTGACTATAATGTAGTGAATCAAGTTGTAATTTCCACTACAATTGGTCTTGGTACATAATATTTCTAGATGCTTTTGTAGAGAGATTATGGAATCAGTGTGCTAGATATAATACCAAGCATCATTGGTAATGGGTCTCCATATATATGTCTTGATCGGATCAATCAGACACAAAACTCGCCATTACTCTTGATCACTTGGTGGGTAGGAAAACTAAAGTTTGAATCATACTTGTGTGCCATGGTACTAATAGGAGCATCGTTGAGTAACATCTCCCTACATACTTTGATATCTCTCCTAAAATATTGTTAGACCAGTTACAAAAATAAAATATGTTATTTTTGGGCAAGTGACTGGTACCTATCATAGGACCAACTATGGCAGAGGAAGATTTTTTATTAATGGAAAGTATTACTATGATATTTTTCTTTAGTACTAGTAGCTTGGCTTTATAAGTAATTACTTATCAACTCATGAGGTTTGGTGATTTCCATATTAATACATGATATATGGGTATTGTATTCATAATGCTCTAATTCATTTGTAATGAATTAAACATACGAGAAGGTGAAAAGGTAAAAAGGAATTAATGTTGGTAATCGAGGAGTATTCAAGAATCAGTTACAAAATTAAAAAGTGCCATGTTGGGGAAAAATTTCTTTAAGGAGGTAACCAAAAGGGATAAAAAGGGGGAATGGAGGTTTTTCTTCTGATTCCTATTCTTAGGGAGAGAGTCTTTTTTTTTGTTGTTTTAATATTGTAAAGGGAGATATCAATTTTTTTTCCAAGAAGAGACATGGTTTTTATTTTGAAATAGAGACTGAACTCTATGATTTTGTCCAATAAATAAAGGGGAACTTGTAAGACTTTGTATTTATTCATTCTTCTTTTTGTTTGTTATTTTCTTAAGTCAATTGTAGCCATTCTTAGGTAAATTCATCTGCTACAGTAGATCATAACTGTGGCTATTTATTGAACATTGAATCTTAAATATTAATACATTCTGGGAGGAGTTGTTATTATCCTAATCATTTCTTGAAGGTATCGAGTAATGAACTTAATGTCATTTATCTTTGTTCTCTCTAATTTTAGATTTATAGTTTGCATCTGTAGTATGGCTATGCTCAGATGTTAGTTTTTCTTTCCTACTTTCTAGTTAAAAGCATAACCCATAAAATAATTAAATCATAAGAGGGAGCTATACCTCTAAAATTCAAAGGAAAGACCATCCATTCAAAGGAGGTCTATCCAACTGTTAGTTTATATTTGTCTTCCATTATGGGCATAAGGAGTCATTTTTAGGTTACTTTGGAAGAAAAAAATCTTAACTAACCCTTAGGAATCATTTAGTGACCCCTTCTTAGGTCCTCTTGATTATAATCATATTTAGCACCTCATCACTCTAGCATTGGCCATAGTAGTAAAGGTGGGTTAAAGAGCATTGAGAGCCATGTAAGGTCCTATTTGTCATCCAAATACATGTAAGTTCTAATTTTTCAAATTGTTGCATGGTATTTGTACAATGAAATATGATTCTTTCCTCTTTAAATTTTCACTAAGTTCCTATCATCTCTTTGTAATGTGCAATAATACATTCCTCCTATTTTATAGGGTTTGCATATATTCATTGTATATTTCCTATTACTTATGACATACTCAATATATATTAGCATTTTTACATATATTTATTGTGTATCTCTAATTGGTTTCAATATACTCAATGTGTTGGTCACCCCCTCTTGGGTACTCTTGATTAGAATCATATTTAGCACCTCACCACTTTGGCATTGGTCATAGCAGCAAAGGTGGATTAAAGAGCACTGGGAGCCATGTAAGCTCCTTCCTGTCAACCAACTACATGTAAGTTCTAATTTTTAAGATTGCTACATGGTATTTATACAATAAAATATGGGCCTTTCCTCTTTAAATTTTCACTGGGTTCTTGTCTTCTCTTTGCAATGTGTGCCAATACACTCCTAGTTTCCCTTGCTAGCAAAGTAAACATGGCATAGTCATTCCTTCTATTCTAGCATACCTTTTTACTATGCTAAATAGACATTGAGTACATATTAAAACCAATTGGAGATACACAATGAATATATGTAAGAATGCTAATACACATTTAGTATAACACAACTAGTAGGAGACACATAATATTGAATATATGCAAAGCTCCTACTAGTTGTTATAAAATTAATGTGTATTAACATGTTTCCATATATTTATTATGGATCTCCAATTGGTTTTAATATACTTAAAGTTTATTTAGCATAATCAAAAGGTATTCTAGAATAGAAGGAACAAGTATGCCACGTTTACTTAGCTATCAAGGAAAACTAGGAGTGTATTGGAAAACATTAAAAAGAGATGGTAGGAACTCAGTGAAAATTTAAAGAGGAAGGAACCATATTTCATGGTACAAATACCATGCATCAATCCAAAAAATTAGAACTTACATGTAGTTGGTGTTAGGATTAACAGTCCACAATACAACTGAGAGGGGGGGGTGAATCAGTTGTATGAAAGAATATTAAACTTTAAACTTGAAGCTTATCAATATCAGATCCAATGAACACCAACACAACAACACAATATTTTGGTTATGGGGAAACCCTATTAAAGGTAAAAACCTCGGTGAGAATTAGCACCCACTAATGATGTGCTAAGAGTATAGTAATCCTTGTTAGAAGATATAGCCATGTTAGGAGCTTGTTACAACATTACAGTACATAGTCCTTGTTAGAGGATAGACCCTGTTAGGAGTCAAGAACTAAGGGGGGCTCACTACCCAAAGAAGGTTAAGTCCACCTTCTTAACTCACTAGTTTGCAACAAGTGTATATGAAGAAATACACAATCTTTTGAACTATTTGCCAGCAACTGTCTTTGCTTGATCAGTTCCAATGAAGTTCACCAACAATCCTCTGCTCTACATACAATAGACACAAGTTCACAACCTTCTTCTATCACATATATCCATCCATGTTTTTTCCAAACAAAAGACCTTACATTTATACCTTATTACTTTTTACCAAGATCAGGTCAGCCCATAAGGCTTTCCTAATTACAAATAATTACATAATCCCTTGCTAAGATACACATGGTATCTAAAAAAAGTTTACAATGATTATATTACAATAATTTAGGACTGACATCCTTGAATTATGCTTGTCAAACAAAACACACGCTTCATTTCCTGAGTTGGCTTCAGAATAAGCCATTGCGAGAGCACACGTCACAGATAATGTCACCAATCATTACATACCTTGCACTAACCAATGAAAATTCATCGGTACCTCTTCTATCATCCTTCAAGAATGCATACCTTGAATCCAATCCCTCTGATATCTATATCAAAAACTCAGAGACTAACTCTGTCAATTCTTACTATCATAGTCGAGTGACCAGTCTTTACCAAAACAATTGTATCTTCCTTAATATACATCCATTGATGATGTGATCTTAGATATAAGATCACAACATCCATTTGAACTCTCATCTAACTTCATAGCATCTAAAACATTTGTACACCCTTCGTACAATGTGATTACCAGTCTGGTTTCTTCATACAAGCATATGTTGACATCAATGAAAAAACACAAATGAAAATAGTATTAGTGCCCATTCAGTAAAGTACTAATTAAACATATCAAATGTCTTAATCACCACCCATGCATTAGCAATATCCAAAAATCTCCCTCTTTGGCATTGATGTCAACATATGGGAAAATCTTGTCCCAAAGTTGTATCAACCCAAAAGTCCTTCAACTGAACAACCTCCCCAAACAGTGAGGATTTTCTCATAACATTACTCCCCCTTTGACAACAATGGAAAAGGGTGCCAACTACCTTCACAGATAAAATTTCTTCCATGATCACTCCCCTTGAGGAGTAGATCCCTACATCCAGTCCAGAGAATGATGAGGCTCTGAGCACTTCTGGACTGATGCATCTCTGCATCATTTAGTTCTGACTAGGAGGGGCCTGAACCCCTAACATACCTCTGAGATATTCAAAGGTGTCTTTCGGTATTAGCTTTGTAAAGATGTCTACAATCTGCTCTTTTGTATTGATATATTCAAGCTTGATTTCTTTTTTGCCACCTTGTCTCTTAAGAAGTGATACTTGATAGAAATGTGTTTAGTTTTAGAGTGCATTACCAAATTCTTTGACATGTTTATTGTACTAGTGTTATCACAATGGATAACCACAGGCTCATTAAAAGTTATTCCAATGTCCATCAGCATTTGTTTCATCCAAACAATTTGAGTGCAATTTATAGCAGCAACAACATATTCTGATTCAGCAGTAGATTGTGCTATACAATCTTATTTCTTACTTAGCCCAACCAGCATCAATATAAGCATGAAGTTCAAAGCTATCATTTCTATCATACCATAAACCATAGTCTATGGTTCCTCTGAGATACCTCAGTATCCTTTTCACAGCAGCTAGATGAGTC
Organism: Chamaecyparis obtusa; assembly: GCA_027943335.1. NCBI lineage: Eukaryota > Viridiplantae > Streptophyta > Pinopsida > Cupressales > Cupressaceae > Chamaecyparis > Chamaecyparis obtusa. The sequence goes on along the minus strand of BSBK01007015.1, from coordinate 1,400,677 downwards.
TCTTTGGGTTCTTCCTGATATCTAGCAACAATTCCAACAACATTAGCAATATTTGGTCTGGTGTGAGTCAGATATTGTAACCCTCCAACCATTGATCTATACAGAGTCTGAAAAACACATTGTGATTCATCATCAATTGTTCACTTTTTTCCAGTCACCATAGGTGTTCCTGCCGGTTTACAATCTTCCATACCAAATTTCTTAAGTAATTCTTTGAGATACTTGGTTTGAGAAATGAAAATACCATTCTCATTCTGAGTTATTTGTAGTCCAAGGAAGAATTTCATTTCACCTATCATGGACATTTCAAATTCACTTTCCATTTCTTTTGCAAATTTCTTACATAGATCATCATTACCTCCAAAGATAATGTCATCCACAAATACTTCTACTATTAGAATTCCATATTCAGTAGTTCTCAAATACAAATTACTGTCTGCATTACCTTTTCTAAATCCAAGTCCAAGTAGATACTTTTTCAACCTTGCATACCAAGCCCTAGGAGCTTGCTTCAACCCATACAGGGCTTTCTTCAATTTGCACACCATGTCTTTGTCTTTGCATAGAGGAAATCCATCTGGTTGTTCTATGTATACTTCTTCTGCAAGATCTCCATTCAGAAATGTAGATTTAACATCCATCTGATATACTTTGAAGTTTTTATGTGCAACATAAGATAGGAATAATCTCACTGCCTCTATTCTAGCAATAGGAGAAAATGTTTCTTCAAAGTCTATGCCTTCTTGTTGTGAGTAGCCTTTACACACTAGCCTTGATTTGTTCCTTACAACTGTTCCTTCTTCATCCATTTTGTTTCTAAAGACCCATTTAGTTCCTATAACATTTTTGTTTTTAGGTCTTGGAACCAATTCACAAGTATTATTTTTCTTTATTTGATCCAATTCTTCTTGCATGGCTTTTATCCAAGATTTTTCTTTAAAGGCTTCATCTGTATTCTTTGGCTCAACTTGAGAAATTAAAAAATTTCCTCTCTAACTTTAGATCTAGTTAGTACTCCCTGACTGGTATTGCCAATGATTTGATTTTCAAGATGGTTATTTTTTACATACCTTGGAGTTTTAGGAGTAGACTTGCTTGTTTCATCACTTTCTTCCTCAACAAGTTCTTCTTCTTCGGTAGCAGTACAGGTTTCTTTCACTTCTGATATTTGACTGTTGTCATACATTCTTTCCTGTATCTAAAATTTCTCATCTATTCTTACATTGTTACTTTCAACCATCTTCCTTAATCTTAGATTGAAACATTTGTATGCCTTGCTTTTAACAAAGTAACCAAGGAAGATACCTTCATCACTTCTAGCATGAAATTTCCCTATCTCATCATCGCTCTTGATATAACATTTGCTACCAAAAATTCTAAAATATTTTACAGTAGGAGTGTGATCAAACCATAGTTCATAGGGAGTCTTACTTGTTCCATCTTTGATATGAATTCGGTTTAATGTGTACACTATTGTTCCAATAGCCTCTCTCCAATGTACATGAGATATATTTCCTTCAATCAACATTGTCCTAGAAGCATCAAGTATAGTTCTATTTCTTCGCTCTGCTATCCCATTTTGTTGTGGAGTCCTAGGAGCAGATGTTTGTCTCTTTATTCCATGCTCTTCACAGTATGAATTGAATAAATCTGATGTAAACTCTCCACCTCTGTCTGAGCTTAAACACTTTATTTTTAGTCCTGATTCATTCTCTACTTTTGCTTTAAACAACTTGAATTTGTCAAATACTTTTGATTTCTCTCTCAAATAAGTAACCCACATCATTCTAGAAAAGTCATCAACAAAGAGTATGAAATACCTTTCACCGTAGTATGACTTTGTTCTTGTGGGCCCACATATATATGTATGTACCATATCCAACTTCCCTTTTGATGTAAATGTTTTTCTTTTATGATTATTTTTGGTTTGCTTTCCAATAACACATTCTCCGCATACAGTGTTAGAAGGTTTCACAATATTCGACAGATCTCTTACTGCATTGGCCATGCTTGCTTTCACAATATTATCAAAGTTAACATGACAAAATCTTCTATGCCATAACTAACTATCATCTACCTTCTCAACAAAACAAGAGGCTCCAAATGTGTTTAGTTCAAATACATTACCTCTAGATCTTGATTCGGTAGCAACCAATTTTCCTTCCTTGCTTTTGATAGAGCACTTACCATCAGCAAAACTTAACTAAAAGTTTTTATCCATTAACTACCCAACACTCAACAAGTTGTGTTTCAGTCCTTCAACAAGTAGTACATTGTCTGTATTGGTCTTTCCATCCAGAGTGATGGATCCTACTCCTATGATGGATTTTGGGAGATTATCCCCAAACCTTACAACACCTCCATCATAATTTACTAATTTAACAAATTTATTCTTATCACCAATCATGTGATGAGAACATCCACTGTCAATTATCCATTCATTTTTCTTGTCAACATGAGATACTAAGGCTTTTTCCTCATGAAAAGGTTCATCTTTAATAGCAACAAATCCAATCTCTTCATTGTCTAAATCATCATCATCATCAGAGATTCCTTCACTAGCATAATAACATTCTTTATCTCTTCTAATCTTCACATAGTCAGGTTTATATTTAGGAATTCTTGTAGGACATCTAGATGCAAAATGACCTATCTTATTGCATGAAAAACATTTCAAAGGTAATTTGCCTTCAAATTTTCCCTTACCTCTTTTCTCTCTTCTGGCGATTAGTGCAACAAGTTCTCCCATCTTCTTTTCTTCTTCCATTATCTTTTCCCATTCTTCAGCATACTCACCAAGCTCTTCTCTCATATCTTCTTTACTTGTGCTTGGAAGTGCAGATGCTTTATTGTGTGTAGATGCCCCAAAAGTAGATTCAACTTTAGGAGCAGCTTCTCCCAATTTTGCAGCTTCAAAAGTGGTTAACTTTGCAATCAACATCTCTCTGCTAAAGTTGGGAGTTAGGGGTATAGTTTCTTGAATAGACATTGCCTTGAATTTGTAAGTAGGAGTTAGAGATCTGAGAATCTTTGCAATGACTTCTTCTTCATTATAAGTACCTCCATAATTTTTGATTCCAACTATAGCTTCTGTAACCCTTTGAACATAGGCTCTAATGCTTTCATCTTCATTCATTTGCAGCTTCTCCATCTTTGTCTTCCAATTTTGTAACTTTGCTTGTTTGGTATATTTGTCTCCTTCATAGAGTGCCTCCAGTCTATTCCAAATATCATGTGCCAAATCCAGATCTTTAATTTCAATAAACTCACCCTCAGATAGTGCATTGATGAATGCTTCTCTTGTGACCATATTGCATGAAAATAGTTTCTTTTCATCATCGGTAGCTGATCCTAAGTCATTCTCAGCCTTCAAAGTTTCCTTCTTTTTCACAATCATCTAGTAGTCTATGCCCAAGCATAGAAAATGTGTTCGCATCTTATTTTTCCAGCTGTAAAAGTTTTTAGGATCAAACTTAGGACTATCCTTCCTATAGAATGCCATTTTCCAAGATCACCTCAAGTTGTTAAGCTTTCTCTTCAAGGACCACAAGCTCTGATACCAATTGTTAGGATTAACAGTCCATAATACAACTAAGAGGGGGGGGTGAATTAGTTGTATGAAATAATATTAAACTTTAAACTTGAAGCTTATCAATATCAGATCCAATGAACACCAACACAACAACACAATATTTTGGTTACGGGGAAACCCTGTTAAAGGTAAAAAAACCCCAGTGGGAATTAGCACCCACTAATGATGTACTGAGAGTATAGTAATCCTTGTTAGAAGATATAGCCCTATTAGGAGCTTGTTACAACATTACAATACATAGTCCTTGTTAGAGGAAAGACCCTGTTAGGAGTCAAGAACAAAGGGGGGCTCACTGCCCAAAGAAGGTTAAGTCCACCTTCTGAACTCACTAGTTCACAACAAGTGTATATGAAGAAATACACAATCTTTTGAACTGTTTGCCAGCAACTGTCTTTTCTTGATCAGTTCCAATGAAGTCCACCAACAATCCTCTACTCTACATATAGCAGACACAAGTTTGCAACCTTCTCCTATCACATATCCATCCATGTCTTTTCTAAACAAAAGACCTTACATTTATACCTTATTACTTTTTACCAAGGTTAGGTCAGCCCATAAGGCTTTCCTAATTACAAATAATTACATAAGTCCTTGCTAAGATACACACGATATCTAAAACAAGTTTACAATGATTATATTACAACAATTTAGGATCGACATCCTTGAATTGTGCTTGTCAAACAAAACACATGCTTCATTTCCTAAGTTGGCTTCAGAATAAGCCATCGCCAGAGCACACGTCAAAGATGATGTCACCAATCATTATGTACCTTGCACTGACCAATGAACATCCTTCAGTACCTCTTCTATCATCCTTCAAGATCATATACCTTGAATCCAATCCCTCTGATATCTATATCAAAAACTCAGAGACTAACTCTGTCAATTCTCACTGTCACAGTCCAGTGACCAGTCTTTACCAAAATAGTTGTATCTTCCTTAATATGCATCCATTAATGATGCGATCTCAGATATAAGATCACAACATCCATTTGAAGTCTCATCTGACTTCGCAGCATTTGAAACATCTGTACACCCTCTTTACACTATGATTACCAGTCTGGTTTCTTCATACAAACATATGTTGACATCAGTGACAAAACACAAATGACAATAGTATGAGTGCCCATTCAGTAATGTAGTGATTAAACATATCAAATGTCTTCATCACCACCCATGCATTAGCAATATCCAACAGTTGGTTGATAGGCATGAGTTTACATGGATCCTAATGGTCTTTAATTTGTCTTTACTACTATGGAAAATGTTATATTAGCAAGGTACTAAATATGATTCTAATCAAGAGGACCCAAGAAGGGGTGACTAAATTATTCCCAAGTAAAGCAAGCTCCCCAAAATCAACATGTGCATCAATCCCAAAATTGGGTCTAAGTGGATTCCAATATGATTCATTAGACCTTCTAATTCTTCTCAATCTTTGGTCCTCTTGATTATAATCATATTTAACACCTCACCAATATAGCATTGTCCATAGTAGTCAAGGTGGATTAAAGATCATTAGGAGTCACTTAAGATCCTTCATGTTAGCCAACTACATGTAAGTCCTAATTTTTTAGATTGATGCATGGTATTTGTACAATGAAATATAGTTATTTCCTCTTTAATTTTTCATTGAGTTCCATTCATCTCTTTGTAATGTGTACCAATGAACTACTCCTAGTTTCCCTTGCTAGCTAAGTAAGTATGACATAGTTGTTCCTTGAATCAACTAAATTCATACAAAGTATGATTGAATCTCAAGAAGTGTGTCTTTGGTGTCACATCAAGAAAAATTGTTGGGTCGTATCGTATTGTGGAGAGACATAGAGGTGGACCCTAAGGAAGTCAAATATATCCTAGAAATTCCACCTCCAAATAACCTTAAGAAACTTCATAGTTTTCAAGGAAAGCTCCAGTCCATTTGATGCTTTATTGCATAGCTTGTCGATAAATATCAACTATTTTCCCATGTTCTCCACAAGGATGTTAAGTTCCAATGAGATTGTTTATGCTAGAAAGCCTTTGACCAACTTAAAGAATATATAAACTCACGACCAATGCTTGTTCCACCTATTTAGGGATGACCTTTACTTTTGTACATATCAGCTACTATTGTTGCACTAAGGGTACTTCTGTCACAACTAGATGAAAATGGAAAAGAGAGAGCTATATACTACATCAACCACACATTAGTTGGTTATGAGATAAATTATACACCCATAGAGAAATCATTCTTATTAGTTGTCTTTTGTATATAGAAAATTCACCATTAAATGCTCAATTATAAGGCCAAGCTCATTGCTAAAGTTGATCCTCTCAAATATTCAATGTCTAAAGTAGCTCTCATTAGACAAACAACAAAATGGATAATGATTATCCATAAGTTTGATATTCACTATGCAGATCAAAAAGCTATAGTTGATTAGTTAGTAGAGACACATATTCCAGGAGATCACCCCCTTATTACTTAATTCCTTGATGATGCAATAATGAAAGTCACCCCTAGAATGCAATAAAACTATACTTTGATGGATCACATACACAAAAGGTATTGGGGGTAGGGATGCTATTTATAGCTCTACAGGGGGACTACATACCAAAGTCCTAAAAATTGACCTTTGAATGTGCAAACAACATTTCAAAATATGAGGCTTTGGTTATTGGACTTGTCCTTGCCATTAAATGGAAGATACCTAGCTTGCATCTCTTTGGTGACTCCCATCTTGTCATCAAATAGGTTAATAATTAGAATTACACAAAGGATGACATATTTCTCTTGTATCATCACATGGTTGAATATTTGAAGCAACATTTCATAGAAATTTAGTTTGTACAAATCTTTAGAGAAAATAATAAAGTTTAAGATTTGAAGCAACATTTCATAGAAATTTGGTTTGTACAAATCCCTAGAGAAAATAATAAAGCAACTAATTCCATGGTCACTATTGGGTCCTTAATTTCCATTCCTAAAAACATCCACAAATATGATTTTCTTGTAGAACATCATATGGTCCCTAATTATGACATGCTTGAATATGAGATGGTGTGTGACATTGTTGGTCCTAATTTTCCCTAGTACCATGAAATCTATGATTACCCCAATGATGAGATAATACCACCTCACCTTACCCCCAACCAACACAAGACCTTCATCTGTTGAGCATCCCACTATACCATATTGAGAGAAACCTTATATCAAAAGTACATTGATGGAACCCCCTTTAGGTGTGTAAGATCAAAAGAATCTCAAACAACATTATAGGAGGTCCACAAGGAAGTTGTCGTGCACATTCTAGCGGTCTTACTCTTGTGAAAAACCTCTTGAAAATAGGTTATTATTAGTCTATAATGGAACATGATTCCTATCACTCTGTAAATAAATGTGTTCCATGTTGACAACATGGTGATTTGATACATGCACCTTCACAGTCACTAGAACCTATCATTATGTCATGGCCCCTTCTCATAGTGGAGGCTCAATATCATCATAAAATTCCACCCAACCTCTTCCAATTGCCAAAAATTCATAATCACCACCACTAAATACTTCACCAAGTGGTTTGAGGCCATCCCCTTGATTTATACTACTAGCAAACATGTCTCTAAGTTTATAGTGAACTATCTCATAGATCACTATGGTATCCCACAATGTATCCTCATTGATAATTGTATACCTATAAAGAACAAGTATGTCAATAAACTATACTAAAAATTTGGTATTTTACAACACTTCACCACCACATACTACCCCCAAGGTAACAACCAAGTTGAGGCTACAAATAAAACCATTATGAAAATCCATAAAATGATATTTTGTGAAGTTGGCTATGACTGGCACCTACAGTTGAAATTATTCCCTATGGGCATATTTCACTTCCATTTGTACACCCACCAGTGTCACTTCATATTACTTGGTATTTTTTTTTGAATACATCTTTCTCATTGAGATCGAGCTCCCATCCGTTAGGGTCTCTTTGCAGAATTTATTGCCAGATGAGGAGTATAAAGTTGCACAACTTTAGGAGCTCTAACTCCTTGATGAGAGGCACCTCAATTCCTTGAATCACCTATGTGTGTATCAAAATCATCTACACCTATATTATAACAAGAAAATCAAGCTAAGAGAATTTAAAGTAGGTGATCTTGTCCTTATGCAGAATCAAAAGAACCTCTAGAGCTGTGATAAGAAAGGAAATATTAATCCTAATTGGTTAGGCCCTTATATCATCACTGATAATTATGTGTTTGGGGCATACCATCTTGCTACACCAGAAGGAGATCATCTCCTTGACCCCATGAACATTATGCATCTTAAGCACTTTTATGCATAGCCCATCAGGGAATCCCAAATTTAAAAATAAAAAATACCAATTTTTTTAAAAAAGACTAATAAATAAATAAATAAATAGAGATAATTTTTTCCATCAATGAAAACCACCTCAATGGCACTATGGATAAGTACCCTGTTGAAAAAATGTTCTAGGCACCATGTTTAATCATAAGATCTGTCACCTATTTGGTCACTTTGTTATCAAGGTCATTCATCCATCACTATCTATTCATTTCCATCTTGTTCCCAATCATGGCCTACACATTTTTCCCATATATGTACCATTATGTCTCACCATGATTTCTTTCCTTTCCCTATCTATGTGGGAGTCCTACATTTCCCCTCCACATTACATTCCATCACTATGCACCACTTTTTAGTACCCTTGTTCACCCCTTCACATGATGATGAACACTCATCTAACTATGTTTGGAATAAGGATCTACCCATCCCATAAATATTTTTCCCTGAACCTTCTATCCCATCACACTGAGCCTTTTTATCCCATCATGTTGATCTTAACCCTATTAATCTAAGCTTTCAGCTTGTATGTGTTACAAGCACTCACTTTGTAGAGTTTATATCCAATCAAATCGTGAGCTCTCATTTTACATTTATCATTTATGCCCATAGTTATTACCTATCTTTCATCATGCCCTACATCATCAATCCTTTCCCTTAGGGATGTATCCTTCCCAAGACTAGCAAATCATCATTATCATGTCATTTTATGATCCTATTTGTGGCAATGGGCTAAATGACCACTTGGTCATGAGGACTTTTTCTTTGATTTTATCTTTTGTGTCCCCATGTTATACCTACTTGAGGCCTCCTTGATCTATCTATATCTTAGTGTGTCTTGATTGGTGTATGCTGGGCAAAATTATTTTCCAATGTGGTGTTCTTTTTGTTTGTTTATTTCATGATCCCATATGTTTTATGACCAATCATGGTTATGCATGTGTCCTTATGGGGAATATTCATTATGTATCCCTACCAAGTGCCTGCCAAATGCTTGGGTGTATTTTAATCTCCCCATATTGTTGCATTGCATAGGTCACACCTAGATTGACTATAGGAATGCATGAGATAAGCTAAATTTTTTTGATTAAGATTCTAGTCCATGCAAAGGAGCCTCATCTCCCTTTCTTTTCTAACAAATCGTCCATAACTCCTCTTGCAAAATCAAACACTAGGAAATGCTCTCCACATTTAACATAACAATATTCCTCATCCATCCTACATTTGTAGTTTCATATTCATTTCATTCCATTTGCATTTGAATTTTTCATCAAGGCTCCTATTTATCTCCCCCAATCTCTGTCCATGTCCCTACCATGTATTATGGCACACACAAAAATATTGCATTATTTTCATACAGGTACACTTACACTAGTTGCATTAGTATTATTGTATTCTTGCATTCATTTTAGTTTCCTCTCCATATCTTACATTCATTATACTTCATTTCATTTCATTTCTTATTTATCATATTTTATCATCTTTTCATATTCATTTTCATTACCTTACATTGCATTTTACATACTCTCCTTTTTTTATCTCATTTAGTTATTGATTTTAGGCCATTTGTATTTTAAGACATTTTGCTTTTAAATTTCATTTAGTTTCATCTATTTACCAAATGCATGATTCATATTACATTCATCACATTGTATCTATCATATTGTATTTCTCATATTGCACCTATCATATTCCATTTTATATCATTACATTGCATTACATATTTCTCTTATTTCATCATACTCATTTCATTTAGTGTTTTTTCTTATTTATTACACATCCATTGCATTTCATTTCTGAATAATGGTAAAATGGATTCACCACTATTCAAATGTAAAGGGGGAAATATGAGATCTATTCTCAAACCCAAATTCCCCAAAGAAGAGATCTGATTTGATCAACCAAGAGGTTAATACACAATTGAATCAATTTGTTGGTGAATATGGAAGAAAGAGAGTAAATCCAATATTTCCCTATGGAGGAGGATTATGTTTGGAAATCTAAAATAATTGAAATACAAATACTAACCTCAAATTAGGGCAAATCTAGAAAATGTTGAATTCTGATGTCTGTGTACACTTTCAAGAAAATTTGAGACTTGTCCTAGACTGGAAATGCTGAGATAGAGAAAACCCATAAATCTTTCTCCAAGATGGCTTAGCTCGGGTTTGACCCTCATAAAAGGTCAAATACTACATTCTTTATTTGAAGTCCGATTTGAATTCTATTTGCAGATCTCAGAAGTTTTCCGAAAAGGGTATCCAAATTCACTCTCAGATCCAAAATTTCACACCTGTACCTACAAGAAAATGAGGATTTGTGTTGTTTTTTTGAGGGGTTTGCCTTGGTCACACCCCAGTTTGGAATCAACCTTAATATTTAAATTGAAATAGGAATGCTAGCAAGTAGTAGAAAAGGATCTAACAATGAAGCTATGCAATTCAATAGATATGCAATTGTATCTTGAATGTAAACAAGTATATTGATATGAAATCTTGAACAAAACAATAAATGTAAATCAAACCTCCATGTTTGTATGCTTGGAATCCACCTTGGTAAGAGAATGAAATGGATCTTGAAGATGAACAAAGGATCTTGAAGGAACATCACACCATCATGATGGCTAGATCTAGGGTTTGAATGATGAATCTTGAATGCATGACCAAATCCCTTCAATGGCTTGAGTGCTTGAATCCTTGATCTTCAATGGAGAACTTGGATGGAGAAGAAAACTTGAATGCTTGAATGGATGCTTGCTTGATCACCTTGAGAGCTTGAGAGAACTTTCTTGAGGATGAGATGTCAATTACTTGATTGTGGATGTGAAAATGAGAGAGGAAGGCCTCCTTTTATAGTGATCTAGGGCACAATCCTCTAGAGGGGCCACCTTAGAGAATTAAATCCCAATTAGGTCCTAACCTTTAGAAAATATACCTAGATTAAATGCAATTAAAGGATTTACCATCTTGAAACCTGAAATGATTAACTCGGAGGCGGGAAACTAAATATCCTGAAAGCTCAAAGCCCAAAAATTCTGGAAATTGGAAATTTGGAGAAAGGGGTCAAAATTGAGGTTGGACCTGACCTAGTTGGGTTCAACCTCGAATCTGACCCTAGTCCTGGATTGGCTCAGAACCAAGTCAGGAGGTCCCGAGGATGCCCAGAAACCTAAAACTGATGCCAGAACAGGATAGAATGTCAAGGACAGATATAAAATCCTATGATTACTATGATGAAGGCTAGGAGGACCTATTTCTAAATCCTACCTAGAAAATAGAGCCATGAAAGAGGGAAATTCAGTAGAATCCTTAAGATCCTAACCCTAATTTCACCTAGAATGAAGCAAAAAAGAAGTGGAAAGAGGGGAGAAAGCCATATCAAAGCAAAGATCAATTCAAGACATTCGAGATGACCCCCAAACCACTTACTCGAAGGGATAAACACTCTTAACATGGAAGTGCTTCCATTTTAAGATGATACAATTTCATATCATATTCATTTTGTTACATTATATTGTATTTTGCATAGTCATTTTAGGATGTTTGCATTTTGGGGGGTCATTTTCATTTTAGGGAATTTTTTGTGCTTTAGTTTTAGTCTCATCCTTTTAGTAATTGCATTGTATCTATAATATTGTATTTATATCAACTGCATTTACCATAAAATAATTGCATCAGCTAGTTCACATTTGCATTTGCATACCATTTCATCATTCCTTTTTAATCATAAATTACATTTCATTAATCATTTTTGGTTCACATAAGATCCAATTTTGTATTCATTACCTATATTATTACATCTGGTAATAATTACATCATTACATCCAAACCATATCATATATGTATCCAAGTCACATATGAATCATAACTTGTTAATACATTATACATTATACATCATACATCATACATCATACATCATACATCCTGTATTTCATTTTTAATCATATAATCCATATCATATCATATATGTGTATACACCTGGATCATAGCACATGCCATAAAATCATATATAGTCCATTCTACATCACAAGCATTAGTCTAGTGTACATACATGATACCATCATAATTATGCATCATCATCATCATAAAAACCTACATACACATTCATACACATAGAACCATAATATTGAGAATCATTGTCATGGATCATCAATAATCATATTTAATGCCAATCATAATAGTCCCTAGTCTATCATAAGTCCATAATAATGAGAATATGAGCATAATAGCCTCCAAACAGTGCATCTCATGCATATATATCAAAAATGTTTGTCCATCATATGTGGTATGGGACTCTATCGCACACTACCTTTGTTTGAATCTATGGGTCTATCCCCACCATCCTGAACTCCATCTCCCCCAGGCGTATGTGGTGCCTTCATCCTAAACAACCCTTCTGAAGCCACAATTACCCTCTTGAAGCCACTAAAATTTTCCTTCATATCTTCTATGTTCACGATCTCTCAAGAAAGGAAAGAGATCTAAATCCCTCAAGTATCACCTAAAAGTATAATGCATTGTAATATTGTGCCTCTCAAGACATCCTCTTCACCAACCTATGTACAACCATGATCTCTTTCATGTGTTGTGTGAAGCCTAGTTGAGTCAACATATATAAAGATAACTCTTATTATGTCCTATACTACACTACAGAAGCCTATGTCTATTGTAGCTCAGTTCTTAATCTGGTAATCTTCTGACTAGCCTTAGCCAACTCTGCATCTTTGGCACTTGACCCTACCTCCTCCCACTCCTTCCCATCACCTCCCTAGCCTCATAGTAATTTTTTTTCTATGCTACTAGTCCTCCACACTATTGTGTCTAGAGTGATCTTTAAGTTGTCAACACAAGCCCTCTTTGTATCTCTCTCTACCTGCATAGTAGCCAACTCAGTTTGTAGGTTGTCCCATTGTGCTAAGGTTGTACCTTCTCTATCTCTAAAGTTGTATCTCTCACCCTCTCCTCACATATATCCTATGGTAATAATTCCCTCACCACTTGTACTTTATCCAAACTACCCAAATCACCATGTCTACATCTACAGGCCAAGGTTAATGCCTTGTTTGATGACCTCATCTCTTCTTTGGTACCTATACCTATACCTATGTTGTTTCCCCCCTACATTTTCCTTATATTTTTATCTCTCCCTCTACCTACCCCTCTCCCTATACCTATCGATATCCCTACCTTACCTATACTTGGACATTTCTTCTAGGGCCAGATTCTCACTATCTACCTACTCGGGGAGCTCTCTACCTCAATGCTCATACTAGCCCTACCTTGGATGTCTTTTCTCTATGAGTATCTCCCCCCTCATATTTAAAATCATCATCCAAACTCCCTCCCTTTCTGTATACATCCATATCATCACCCTCACCCTAATCATCTTCCTTTGCCTAGCCTATGATGGTCAATCTAGTAGGCTTATGTTGCACCCACCAAGCTACGTAATCTAGGATCATATCCACGTCCTCCACATCTAGTATCCTAGTTCCATTCCTAGTAAGATGGATCACACTGTCAAATCCACATAAATACCTTAGGTGCCAATATCCTATGTAACATGTGAGCACAATAGTCCACCTGTACTATAGCTATCTAACCCTAAATGACCTATTCACCTAGTTCAGTCTATATCTTTGTACCATGTGAATGGTGCACCCAAGAAACCAATAATCTACCTAAATGAAGGGGATTTGATTTGTGTCATCATCTCCCAGTCCTTGCAGTACCTATATGGGGTATAGATAAAAACTAGTAGTTCTCATCAAGCATTTGTCTCCAAAAACCAATGGCACCAACTCATCTATAATGTAAGGAGGCCCTGTGTCTACATTTATATAGTTTTGTGCCTCTCAACCTTGACCTCACATAGGTTGAAACAACACTATGCTCTCCCAAAATCATACTAATAAGAGAGTCACTCCCATGCTAAGGTTCATGTATCTATGATTTACACACATGTGGATATCATGGTACAGCTACCCCAACATAACATATCCCTAGAAATAGGTGATGTTATCCTCAATAATATGATAAATAGGTCTGGCCCCCCTAAACAAAAATCCACGGCCAGAAAAATATGACATCATCTAGACCCCTATGAGTTCTACTAAATACAATGTCATTGGTGGAAGATCCGTCTATATTTTTGTTCTCCACCTCATCCTTGTGCCCCCCATGGGTAGCCTCTTATTCCCCTCTCTAAATATCCAATGCATGTAGTACTTATAATCCTCCAGCTAGTATGTCAAAATAATGTCGTAGATGGGCACTCAGAGAATCCTCTAGATGTCCAATGGTGTAATGGTCACCTCTCATGTTGGTAGATGGAAGGATGAGGTGTCACTATGCCACCACTAATAACATTGTGATCATATCACCATGGGCATACAATTAAGGCCACTCATGTACCCAATTTGGCCCAAAACCTACCACTACCATCCACTCATCATCACTCAATTGGGCTTATAGATCTATTGATGTTGGGTAGTGCTCCCACGACCCTATTACTAATTTTTGCATTCAACTCAATTGGTAGAGCTGAGTAGTTGTTAACTAGGTGAAAGTTACTTTTGGTCCATTTTAAAATTTTAACTTTGAGGTTATTTTCTTTGTGCTGAAATGAAAAATGCAAAAGAAGAACATTTCATTGGTTTATAAAAGGAAAATTATTACATTCATATGAAAAAGTATTACATAAAGAGTATTACAAGTAATTTTTGCAACATAAATTTATTGTGATTCATTTACAAAAGAAGATAAAGAGACATAAATGATCCCACACAAGTCGTGAGATAACTCTTAAAAAATAATGCAAAAGAAAGAATAAAAGGATAGAAGTCAAGATGAAGAGAAAAGGTTTAGATCTATCATTTCTTGAGGTAATGACAAACTAAAGTGTATCCATGTGCAGCTAACCCTAGAAGCTCTCATATGTCCTCAATGTACCTACAAGGTTTATTAAGATGGTATTAGTCTATAGACCAAGCAATGAGGAGTCTAAACCCTATCGCTAAAAGTGACTACCATGCGGTGCATACTTTTAGCTACATCAAAAGAACAGCAAGTGAGAGAACCAATCTAAATTAGATGTTTTAACTAACAAGTTAGCTTCATCTATAGGTACAAAAGATAAAAACCCAAATGTAGTTATGGCTATGGAATATTCATTTAGAGATATATTTATATTTTCCCCCTTTTGCCATATCAAAAATGCACATAAATAAGGTAGCATTCAAAGTATAGTGATACATGGTAGCAATCATGGAATGCATCATAAGGATGACAAGAGGTTAAAATAGCAATGAAATAAGGTTTTAAAGGAGGAGTTCATTTTTAAAGCTCTTGATTTTGCTAAAGAGGGTATTTTTTGTTTTCCCATATGCACAAATAGGCCAAAGAGGGGATTTTATCATTTTTTAGCACTTGGTGGGCATTTAGAGGGTTTTTTTTTTCCACTTTTCCATGTAGTTTGAGGCCTTTTTGTTACTCCTAAATGGATTAACAGTTGTCATTAGTATTCATGTATACAGTCGGTAAATAAAGGAAGACAGTTCAGTTGGTCATAACTATGTCGCAGTTTTCACTGAGCACAGAGATTACCGAGTACACAGAATTACTGAGCGTTAATAATATACCAAGACCGAGACTCAACATTTACTGAGTAATCCAGAGTTCACATAAAATTTTGGAATGACACATAATTCAAGGTGAACAACTTTTTACCGAGTTAGAAAATGGTTTACCAAGATCGAGGTGAATATTTAATATGGATGTAATCATTTAATGACTGATGATTCCTATATAATTATGATCTAGGTTAATCATTTGAACTGTTGATCTTACATTTTCTAAGATAGTTTCAAACTCTAATTAGGTCAAATTATTTTGATATAAGTATTGTAAAGATGTCATTTTAACATGTATCATCACATGAAGTAGCTGCCATTGGGAGACATTTGAAGATTAGACGGGGTTAAGATTGGAAGGATTTTGACAAAGTATTCAGTTTATCAGAAATAGTTGAAGGATACCAAGCAATATAGAAAGACATATTCATCATAGCAAGGTGATATCATTATTATACTTAATGGATCTGATATCAGTAATGTAAGTTGTTTCTCATACAGATCACACATCATTGTTACTCTCTAGCAATTATAGTAGACTTAAAATCTCCTAATAGAGTAGACTTAATAGTCTTTTGTAAAATATCTTAACCGAGTGCACACTTAATTGTGTTGCTAAAATCCTCTAACTAGTTAGATCTATCTGATATTATTGTTACTCCTAATAGGGTAAGATCACTAAAAGTGATCAAATCTCTATAAGCCTTAACCAACAACTTTATTTCTGCAGAAGTGAAACTTTGTGGGTTCCATCCCCACTACAGTTTTTACCTTCCAACAAGGGTTTTTGTGATACCAAAATACATGTGTTATGTGTATGAAGTTTCATGTATACTTAATTGATTAGATTACATGCATTTACAATTTTAGTTATGTTGTTAAGTGTATGGTGAATGCAATTGATACAATTGGTTATTGAATTATATATTTACAAGGATTCTGATTAAAAAATTTAAGGGTACTAATTCACCCCTCCCCTCTTAGTACACACCTTTCCATAATCCCAACAATTGGTATTAGAGATAGTTCTCTTGTTGAGGAAGTTTAATCACTAAAGAGAAAAGATCTAAGGATGGAAAGGTATAAGCTTGGCAAGACTATTAAAAATTAGAAATTGGCAATGCAAATTCTCATAGAGAAATTTAAGGAAGCCAAAGAAAAACTAAGAGAGTTACTGGTCAAAAGGAAGGAAATGGGATTTCAGCTAAATGAGACTGATTATCAAGAAGAAGAGATAGAGGGTCCATTTGAAGGATGTGGATCTGGATCTAGAAGTATATTTGATGCATCTGAAGGAATCATATTGGATCTATCTAAAAAGAATCAACATCTTACCAAATAAGTGAAAGCACTACAGATTGGGCAAGAAACTCAAATGGTAAGAGTGATTGATGTCATGAACAATGCAAGATAGGCTAAACAAGAAAGGAATTTGGCTATTGAAGATAAAAGAAAAATGACTGAAAAGTTGGAAGAAAAGGAATTTGAAATATTGAGACTCACCAAGCATCATTTTAAAATTTCCAATCAGATGGTTGTCATGAGTCAGGAAGTCAACCGAGTAAACTATGAGCTTACTAGAAAATTGGAAGACATTGGTGAATTGAGAGAAGAAAGTGAAAGATTGAAGAATGGAGGAAAGATTCAACAACAACATAATGAGATGATTAATAAAGTTGAAGAAGTACTAAAAGGATGGATGAATTCCTAAATAGCCAAAGAAGACTTGAAAGCACTACTAGCTTAGGCTATACCAAGCAAGGAGAGTCATCAAGACAAGCTAAACAAAAGAGTGCCTATGCAAATCCAAGGCCAAGGAAGCTCTCATGATATCATTGTGGAAAACTAGGCCACACATCAAATGTTTGCAGAAGCAAAGCAAAAGGTAATCCTAAATCCACTCCCAAATTTAATGGTTATTGTTACAATTGCAACAAGTATGGACATCAAGCACATGAGTGTAGATCAAAGCTGAATAAGTCACCTAAGAAACACTACATGGAAAAGCAATGTCACACTTGCAACATGCATGGACATATATCACAAGAATGCAGAACAAAAATGAAACAAGTCTAGAAACTGAAAGGACAAAACAAGACATATCAACTGAGAAGACAAGGTAATGCATATACTTGGGATTACAACACTTGGACTAGTTTTAGAACATGTGGTAGATATGGTCATATAGCAGCAAACTGCATGAGAATATAATGGAGAGGAAAATCTCAAAATTGGACAAATTCTAGAATGTCATGTTTGCACTATCATAAGGTCGATCATTTAAGTAGATATTACAGAGACCGAGAACCATAATTGAGTATTAATGCAAGTGAGAACACTATTGAATAAATCATGAGGTTAAGGAACCAAATGTGGAGAAGAGAAATAGATGACAATGTTGGAACAAGCACAACAATCAGTGACACCTCATCCTTTGGGTTAGGTGATCTCACCACCTCCACCTAAGAAAAATCAAGAAAGTATGGAACTGAATTTCAATCAGTAATATCTTACAATAATTCCTTATATCTATTGTGTGAATACCAAATCAACATGACTTAAGATACAGTAGGGTATTATATGTTGTTAACTTAAAATGGGTTTAGTTGGTTAAGATGTACCAAGTAAGAAAATTTCAGTCGGTGAAAGTGTTAGAGACAACCTAGTTGCACAGTCAACCAGGTATTGATAGTGGTCACTGAGATGAGGTATCTTTGAGTTAATCGATTGAATTTATTGCTAGCCAAGTAGTATTTCGGAAAGCATTTAATACATTGAACAAGGTTTTTGTTATAAATACATGAAAAATGAACTCGTTTCTTCACACAACGATCAAGAGTGAACTAGAGCAATTTGAGAAGAGTGAATCCAAACCATTCACATTGATTTGAGCACATTATGAGTAGTTTGAGAAAAATTCAAGTTCTTAGTGAGCCGAGTTATTCTCTTGAAGTTTACGCAAAGCCCTAAAACTATTAAAATAATGGAGTCCTCATCAAAGTCTACAAAATCAAAGACCAATAGTGACAAGAAGGTCACATTAATCAAATCTACAACCTATGAAGAACCAAAATTCAAATTGCACCTTGAGATTGCAGTACAACCTGATGACAAATGAGCATTTTCCTTGATACTGCCTAGGGTTTTATTAGGTATGGATATAAGATCATACATTCATTGTAATATTGAAGAGATAGGCGACTTCTAACTCCAATCCACTTATCAAGAGCTTTGCACTGATGGCAAACTGAAGGAAGATCACAAACACCTAGAGGTAAAAGGGTTAACCAATGCCCTATATTTTTTGAAGGAATTTAAGACAGAAAGGATACGAATCATGCTAAGCCAAGTACATGAAGGAAAGATGTGGTTAGATGAACTAATAAGAATCACAAAGGATGTTATACATGTGGTTACTATGTATCCCATGAATGATAAAGAAAAATCCCTACGACATCCGCCAAAGCCCGAGATTGAGAAGTTAACCAGAGCAGGATGGGATGATAGAGGCATGATTAGAATAAACACAATCAATGACCTTGTGATTAGATCTGGTGCATATTTCATTGCATATAAGATATTCTAGTCAAGTAGACTTAATAGTGTTGCATGCAGAGCAATTGATATTGCACATAAAGTTGTGAAGAAGGGTTTGCAACTCGACCTAGCTGATTTGATGCTGATACAATTGGAAGAGAATATGTGAACCATCAAAGTTGCTAGATCAGATACATGCAAATTTGGTTCATTATTGGTATGTACATTTTTCTATTTGTACAAATATTTTTCGTCAGTCGGTAATGTAGAATGGGATGTAAACTAACCATTCATTGTGCAAATAAGTGAATTTATTAGAAACCTCGATAAGAATTTTGAACCGATCATGGAAGATTGTTTTGGTAAATTCAAGGAAAGAATGGAGAAAAGAACAAGGATACCAGAACAGTTGGTTGAGAAATAAAAGGATGACATTGTTTTCTGGTGGACACCGACACCACCCTAATCAAAGTAGTTGAACCAAGGATAGCTTGGTTACCCCCCATGGAATATGAAATTGACATAGACCGTGCTACAAAAGCAATTAAGGCTTTACTTGTCAAGCCTAAGAATAAAGAAGATACATGGTTTGGAACCTATGAAGAGGCCAAATCTAGAATAAATATGGGACTTATAGTAGAAAAAATGGGAACAAAAAAGGAGAACATGGTAAAATCCTTAAAGAAATAATTTGGTGTAACTGATGAAGATATTGAGAAATCAGTTGATGAAGAAATTGAGGAACATGCACCAGTCAGTGAAGATATAGATGAAGAGGCCACCGAGTCTGATGAACATGAACAAGAAGAGCCACCTAAGGCTACAAAAGGTAAAGGTAAATAGGTTTATGTTTCAACCTGAAAAAGGACAAGGTCAAGAACTGGTAGCACACCACCTTTGAAGAAAGGTGTATCATAGACAACAAGGCCTGCACTGACCTACACATATCAGAAAAAGAGAGGAGCAAAAGCACCTACCGAGCTCCCTGAACCAAAGAGAAGAGGGAAACTGATTAGAAGAAAAGATGACATAGATTCTGAAGAGGACACTGATTAATTTCATGTTGTAGTGAATAAAGGTCCTCAATCTATTTATGAAGTTGTAGAAGGAATAAAGAAAACTAGAAGGTTTGCTACTCCTAAGCTGAACATATATTCAAACCTGAGCACCGAGGATCAAGATAAGCTAGAGGAAGCTATAATAGGTATGATGATAAATTTCAAACAAGTTCCAGTTGAGTTTTCAAGTAGCTTACCTAAATAATTATATGATAAGGTATCTGGCAGATGGATTTATGCACTTCAAACTGTGAAGAGGAAGAGAGAAAGGTCTCTTATTTTTGTAAAATCAGACTTCTCTATCCCCGAGATAGATGCAACCATCAAACAATATGTAGGTAAATTTTTTATGAAGGCTAGAGCATTTAAAATATTAAAAGGAAAAATAAAAGAGGTTGATGAAGAGATTAATAGGATATGGACTAAAACCCTCAGTGCATTAGCACAAACCAATGCAACTACATCTGTAGTTGATACCGAGAAACCTCAACTGAGCTTACCAGTCAGTGTACCAATAAATGTTGAGGATGAACCTATTCACATCTTAGATACTGAGCAATCCAAGGATGAAACTTATGCAGAAGACTTTATAACAACTATTGAGAATGTCATGGAAGAAATTTCAGAGATGTTGACAACATTAGGGGATGAAGAAATATTAATTGAAGACATAACATGAGACTACCCTGATGATCAGGCTAAAGAAGATGAATTGATAACTGATGCTATCGAGAACCTTGGAGAGGAAGAAAAAATTAAGGTAGCACGAGAAATGGTACCAGGTAATCTTCTTATACTGGTACAAGCTATAGAGATAGCTATTGAGAAACAAAATTAGGAAGCTCCACCCAAGCAAGAGAAAGATACAACTAAAGACAAGGGTGAGGAAACTAGTAAGGAGACCAAGCACAGTGGAGAGGATACACAAGGTGAAGCACCCACCAAGACCATTGATGTAGCTGATGATGTTCAATAAACACAAATAGAGACAACAATTGAAACTTCTACCACACACACTAGGTCACAAGCCCCTACACCACAGATTTCAGAATCAACAACCATGTAGAATAAGGAAGAAGAAAAATCCATTGATCCACCCAAGAAAAATCCTAAGCACAAGGCTCAAGTTTCTATTGCACAATCTCCAACATCTAGTATGCAAGATAAAAAGAAAGAGGAAGTAAGGGTCTGATCACTCTTGATGAGATCATAGAAATACCTACATGTGACCCGAGGATACTTGACCCCGAAGCTCTCAGGAAATATGGAGAGCTATGCACCTGAAAAGAAGCTCAAGAGAAGTTGAGACAAGAAAATAAGAACACCAAGGTGTAGAGGATGTTAAGAAAATCCTAATGCAAGTTTCCCCGGATGTCAATGTAGATGAGTCAGCCCCCATCATTGACCAACTTGCACTACTCACCGAGACCATCAATGGACCAACTACTGATGCAAAGTAGATGATTGAAGAGAGAGAAGAACAATATATTCAACACAAACTTACTGAGAAGATCAACAAAGTAGTGGTAGTAAATAAAGTCAAACTTTTTGAGGTAATAACTGAGCTAGATAGTATCATTCAAAGAGTTATTACAATTTTGTAGAAGTTATGCACTATAGACACATTCACTAATGAGGTTAGTGAAAAGATAAAACAATTAGATGAAGATCTAAAGAATAGTGTTACTAGTCTTACAATCGAGCCTAATGCATTTTATGAGCATTATACAAAAGTTAAAAATATTCAGTAGTTAAGACAAGAGTTAAGGAAGGAAGAGGACAAGATAAGAGAATAGGTAACCGAGCTTTAGGCTAAGTTACTACCCCACCTAAAGGTGATTGCAAAAAGCATGTGAATAAGGCAAAGGAATTAGTTGCCACCCCTAAGATTTTAGTTATTGAGAACATTTTTTATATGCATGCCCAAGTCGGTTTAGAGCATATTGCTTTAGAAAATATTAAAGAGGAATGGGAAAACCTCTTAGATACTCTCAAGAAAACCCATCAGGACATATTTGACAAACTATAAGTACATTCTTTATCATTATTTTCAAAAAAGGGCAATATATGTATATACACTGAGAGCATGATAAAAGGGGGAGTTCACACAGTTATACATTATTGGTTTACAAATTTTTCAAGTTCAAACTTTTATAGTCGACATACACATATGTTTTTGATACTAATGCCAAAGGGGGAGAATGTTACTCCTAAATGGATTAAGAGTTGTCATTAGTATTCATGTACATAGTCAATAAATAGAGCAAGGCAGTTCAGTCAGTCATAACTACACATAAGTCATCGAGCATAGAGATTACTGAGTACAATAGTCACTGAGTACATAGGATTACCGAGTGTCAGTAATATATCGAGACCAAGGCTCAACATTTACTGAGTAATCTAGAGTTCACATAAAAGTTTGGAATGACACATAGTTCAAGGTGAACAGCTTTTTGCCAAGTTAGAAAATGGTTTACCAAGATCAAGGTGAATATTTAATATGGATGTAATCATTTAATGACTGATGATTCCTATGTAATGATGATCTAGGTTAATCATTTGAACCATTGATCTTAGTTTTTCTAAGATAGTGTCAAACCCTAATTAGGTTAAATTATTTTGATATAAATATTGTAAAGATGTCATTTTGACATGTATCATCACATGAAGTAGCTACCATTGGGAGACATCTAAAGATCAGACAAGGTTAAGATTGTAAGGATTTTGACAGAGTATTCAATTTATCAAAAATAATTCAAGGCTACCGAGCAGTATAGAAAGACATATTCATCACAGCAAGGTGATATCATTATTGCACTTAATGGATCTGATATCAACAATGTCATTTTTTTTCTCATGCAGGTCGCACATCACTGTTACTCTCTAGCAATTGTAGCAGACTTAAAATCTCCTAATAGGGTAGACTTAATAGTCTTTTGTAAAATCTCTTAATTGAGTGCACACTTAATTATGTTGCTAAAATCCTCTAACTAGGTAGATCTAGCTAATATTATTGTTACTCCTATCAGGGTAAGATCACCAAAAGTGATCAAATCTTTTTAATCCTTAACTGACAACTTTATTTTTGTAGAAATGAAGCTTTGTGGGTTCCATCCCCAATGCAGTTTTTACCTTCTAACAAGGGTTTCTACGATACCAAAATACATGTGTCATGTGTATGAAGTTTCATGTATGCTTAATTGATTAGATTACACGCATTTACAATTTCAGTTATGTTGTTAAGTGTATGGTGAATGTAATTGATACAGTTGGTTATTGAATTACATGTTTACAAGGATTCAATTTAAAAGTTTTACAGGTACAAATTCACCCATCCCCTCTCAGTACACACCTTTCCATAATCCTAACACTTTTGAGTTTGATTTTAGTTCTATATTAGTTAAGAGGCCTTTTGGAGTTACACTTAATTTTGGAGGGACTTTTAGTTGCATTTGACTGTAGAGTTTTTGCATGATTTTGGGGTAGTTTTGAGGTAGCCATGTTTGATTTGGAGTTCTACATGAGTTAGACTTGGGTCCAGGAGTGTTTTGAGGTGGTCAAATATATGTTTCTTGTAGTTTGACCCCTTTTCCTCCTTGTTTTCATCATATATCTTAACTTTCTAGGTTTAGGCCTACATCTTCTCATTTCACCTCATTTTTTAGGGTTTTGGCATTTTGCCATTATTTTGCACATTGCAAATTCGGGTAGACTATTTTGGGCATGATGTCTTGTAGCAAATTTCTTGATTATTGTTATACAGAGATTGATTCCTTTTCCATTATTTTTCTATGTCCAACATTGATTATGAGTGATTTGATTCAATATTGTATTTTTACCTTTGTTTAATCAATATTCTTTCAGTGTTAATGCATAATTTGATATATCATGGTGTAGATTTATGATTGTGTCTTACTTTTTTATATTAAATCTGAGAAAACATTAGTGTTTTCCTCTTCAAATATTAGAATACTAGGACCTATCATGAGAGTTAATTTTACAAAGAGTATCTAATTGAGTTGCAAATTTGAAGTGTCTTTATGAATGATCCTGTGAAGTTTTTAGTTGCAAGTTGGATTTTTATATTGGTGAATTACCCTTTAGTTTTAGTTTTCCTTTTTTTACATGCACATTTTTCTATCTCTTTCCTTGTTCAAATTTAGTATAGGTGAGTACTATTGAGGAACCAACATTGTAATCCTGGAGATTCTCTCTCACCATAGGATACCCACAACCTAAGAGTGTTTTTATGTTCCAACAAGATAGCTAGACTTCACATCTTGCTATAGGCGCAATCCTGATTGAAAATTTTTTTTGGCACACCCAATGGGACACAAACTAATTTTTAATTCATTTGAGATATACATCTGTGTTGTTTTTTTGGTGTGAACAACATGTTTCATCCTTTAAGAAGGTAATTTTCTAGCACCCAACGACTCTTTTATTCTATTTTTTTGCAGATTTGATGTTTTCAGTAGATTTGGATTCCAATGATTCATCTACAACCCATAAATATACCTTTTTTGGTATTCAATTTGGGAATTCCATTGAATATTCAATGAAATCATGATATCTTGGGAGCATCCCTTAAAGGTCTTGCATTTTTCACAGGTGAGGATCAAGTTTCAGCTATGGAGCACATCAAGGATGTAGCTTCATTGTGTGGGATACATCAAGTAACTTATCAAGACATTGCATTGAAGCTATTAGAAGATTCATTAAAGGGAAAATCTTTAGTCTGGTTTAATGGGTTACTTGTTAATTCAATAGCATAATGGGATGAATTGGGAGAGTAATTAAATCAACAATTTGAAGATAAATCTGATCATTTATCATTAGTTGAGCAACTGACTACTATAAAGAGGCAAAGTAATGAAGACATCCCAAATTTCAATTATTAGCTCCAAAGGACATGGAAAAGGATTCCTCTTCCTGTGAAGCAATCCAATGACTATGCTTTCTTGTTTTATCTAAAGGCATTGAATAGTGATATATCCTTCCAAATCCAGTCTACGGGGGGTCGTACTCTACCAAGAGCATTTGACATTTCCATAAGCGAAAAAATAGGTTGATACAAGTTGGTAAGTTATCACCAAGGCATCTAATGCCTTATTTTGCAAAAATCTAGCCAAGTACATAGGTTGTACCACCTATTATAGTTTTTGCTCTAGCAGTTATAGCCCCATATCAAGAGCTTAAGGAGAAAAATGAGAGTGTGTTGAAGACCTGATAGACATATGGTAGTAAGATCAAAATCCTAGAGAGGCAAAAAATCAATATAATAGAACCTATCAAGCCTCTTATCTGCAGAAAAAGTCTAATTATCAAGTTGGAAATTAGACACAAGAAAGGGGATTTAATCAAAAGACTAGTCAACCCTATAACCCTATGATTCCAAGCACCTCAAGAGAGTTGGTAATAGAGAAAAAAATGTAGCACATGAGGAGGATTGGAGTTTTCAAAATCAACAAAGTACTCTTGAGACTACATTGATGAATTGTTTTAGCCAGGCGAGTATATTGGGGTTAACACCGTAAAAAAGTTCAAATTCTGCTAAGGGGACAACCACTACTAGAAAAAGAATAGCCTACGAGACAAATAGATGTTGTTCCCAAAAGTCAGCAAAATGTTAGCCATAATTCTTTTAATATTATGGATCACATGAAGAAAATTCTTGTTAATATGTCAATGTTATATGCTTTGGAAATACCCAAACAAAAGGATCTAATGATTGAAGAGTTAACAAAAATTCAATTGATAGATGAACCTACAAAAGATAAATCCATAGTCATGATTTCATCAGAAAATCATGAGGAACAGTCACTCAGTCACATGGACATAGTTGCATTAGGTGATTACATGTTGCATGATCAAGGTTTTGTTGTCCTGAATCTTGTAAAAGACCAAGAACAACAACCCACTACCATGGAAAAAAATTGTGTTAGCCTTGATGATGGATTAACACTTTCAATAGAATAATTAAACAAGGAACACGAGAGGACCCAATTATTAATTTCCAAAAAGATAGATCACAAAGTCAAAATTCCAAGTTTTATGTCGCGTGAGTCTCCTAAGTACTTTATTTGTGTATTTTCAAGTTTTTGGAGTACTACCTCATTTCTATAACTTGTAAAGGAACAACCTTGCATGTATGCATTTCCAAGCTATAATGAATTTGTTATTAAGAAAGTAATACTCTATGAGAGGCTTACTGGAAATTTTACACCTCAAGATATACCTTCCTTAAAACTAGTTCAGCCTCAAAAGTCTGATAATATGTAGATCAACCAAGTTGTAGATGGATAAAAGAAGGCACAAGAGGTTCATGATGGTAGGAAAAATCTATTGCAGGTAGTTACAAAGGTTCTTAGTGATGAATTTTAGCTTTATGATCATGAAAATGTCATTTCTATCATGTTTACAGAGCTACCTGATTATTTCTATTTTTTTAATGAAATCCCTGAGTTTATTGAAGAAAATGATGAGAATGTACAACCATTAGTTTTGGAGACAAACACTAAACAACAAGACAAAATAATAAGTTTACTTATTCAAATTTGAGAGTGCAGACAATACCTACTCAAGAGGTAATTCCATAATGGTATCATGAATTAAGGCCAAATCAGCAAGAGCATGATAAATACTTTGATATTATGCTGCATTCATAACAACAAATTATTGATTTTCTTAACCATCTTTAGAAAATTGAAGAACAACAAATTATTGAGCAAGGTATGGATCTACATATTCTCTCAAATTCTTAGGAATGTAGGCATGCCATTGAAGATATACATGAGTAGACCAATGTTTATATTCAAGAGGAATACTTTTCTATCATTATGGATTAATTTTGTTCTCATCTTGATGAGATAGAATATCATGATCAACATGATACGTATAAGGAGTCCATCATTCAGTTTGATCCTCTTGGCATAAATATATTGAACCAACAAGTTTATGTTGATGAAGTGAAGGTTGATAAAGATGCAAAGGGTCCCAATTAGAACAATAATGTCAAGAGGGCAGCCCATACACCAGAAGTTAGTACTTAAATTCCATTTTTTGTGTGCTCAAGAGGCTGTCCTATTAGGCATATAGTTAGGTTAGAGACTAATAAGCCACCATATATGTTGTCTTTTCTTGAAAGAGAGATTTCAATGGAGAACCTATCAACCCACTCTATATGTTTGTTTCCAAGAAGAGTTACTAATGATAAATACAAGTGATTGGGTATGTTTAATTTCTTTTATCATAATCCATTACATCACTTCATCAAGTTTGTTTTCATACTTCAGATCATGTTTATTACTTGTGAAAGAGTTAAGCATTCTGGAATAAAGAAGACGAGTAGTTACTTTGACTAGCCTTGCAATGGTTTTGTTTGAACTGTTGATCTAACTCTAGTAGCTTGGATTAGTTAGTTTTGTTTCCATTTTGGTTTGGTAGTTTAGTTTCAGATTTCAATAAGTATGTTTGAGCACAAGCAGTTGGTTGGTTAGTAGTTATTCATGTTGTTCCAATGACAATACAATCAAACAAACATGTATTCTTATAGAAATAGTCATTCAGGGCTGACTATTATAAGAAGACATACATTTCTTCAATGTGGTTGTCACAAAAACAACATGTTTGGTTTTAGTGTTTCAGTTGTGTGGTAGAAGAGGGATCTAAGTCTAGTCAAAACCATCATACTACTTGAAGAGAAAACATATCATATAATACATAAGCTAGAAATCTCATTGTCACATATCATATACATTCGCCACAAAAAAATTGAATGGTTTTCATCAGGTTTCGGTCCATTTTAGTTTCAATTTTGGTTTGGTGTGTTTTAGTATTCAATTTTTGAGAGATTTTTAGTTTTCAAACTCAATTTGACTTTTTGCCCAATGGAATGCAAAAGGCAACTGGTCTATTTTTGTTTAGGAGGAAAACACCCCTGAGAGGTCACCAGAAATGTTACCAATTTTTGTGTCCAACTCAATTGGTAGAGGTGGGTAGCTGTTAACTAGGTGAAAGGTACATTTGGTCCATTTTAAAATTTTAAGTTTTAGGTTATTTGCTTTGTGTTGAAAGGGAAAATGTAAAAGAAGAAAATTTCTTTGGTTCATAAAAGGAAAATTATTACATTCATATGCAAAAGTATTACATAAAGAATAATACAAGTACTTTTTGCAACATAAAGTTCTTTTGATTCATTTACAAAAGAAGATACAAAGACATAAATGATCCCACACAAACCATGGGATAGCTCTTAAAAAATGATGCAAAAGAAATAATATAAGGGCAAAAGTCAAGATGAAGAGAAAAGGTTTAGATTTTCCATTGCCTAAGGTAATGATGGATTGAAGTGTATCCTTATGTAGCTAAACCCAAAAGTGCTCCTTTGTCCTTGATGTACCTACAAGGTTGATTAAGATGGTATTAGTCTACAAACTAAGCAATGAGGGGTCTAAACCCTGTTTCTTAAAGTGACTACCATGCAATGCATACTTTTCGATACATCATAAAGAAAAGAAAGTGAGAGAACCAATCCAAATCAGATGTTTTAACTAACAAGTTAGATTCATGTGCAGGTACAAAATTTAAGCACCCAAATGAAGTTATGGTTATGCAATATTCATTCAAAGATATGTTTATCTTTTCTCCCTTTTTCCATAGCAGAAATGCGCATAAACAAGGTAGCATTCATAGTACAGTGTTACAAGGTAGCAAACATGAAATTCATCATAAGGAAGACAATAGGTTACAATAGAAATGAAATAAGGTGTTAAAGGAGGAGTTCATTTTTCATGCTCTTGATTTGGCCAAAGAGGGCATTTTTTGTTTTCCCATATGCACAAATAGGCTAAAGAGGGGCTTTTATTGTTTTTTAGCACTTGGTGGGCATTCAAAGGTTTTTGTTTCTAGTTTTTCATGTAGTTTCAGACCTTTTGAGTTCAATTTCAGTTCTACATCAGTTGAGAGGCCTTTTTGGAGTAGTTACACTTCAATTTCTATCAGTTACACCCCTATTTTGGAGGGATTACTAGTATCTGATTGTAGAGTTTTTGCATGATTTTGGGGCAGTTTTGAGGCAATTATGATTGATTTAGAGTTCCACATTAGTTAGACTTAAGTCTAGGAGAGTTTTGAGGTGGTCAACTACATGTTTCTAGTGGTTTGACCCCTTTTCCTCCTTGTTTTCATCATCTATTTGAATCTTCTAGGTTTTAGGCATATATCCTCTCATTTTGCCTCATTTTTTAGGGTTCCAACTTTTTGCCATTATTTTGCACATTGCAAATTCTGGCAAAATTTTTTGGGCATGATGGCTTGTACCATATTTCTTAATTATTGTATACAAAGATTGATTCCTTCTCCATTATTTTTCTACATCCAGCATTGCTTGTGAGTGATTTGATTCAATATTATGTTTTTTACCTTTGTTTCATTAATATCATTTTAGTGTTAAGGCAGAATTTGATATCTGATGGTGCAGATTTGTGATTGTGTCTTACTTTATGATATTAAAATTGAAAAAACATTAGTGTTTTCCTCTTCAAATATTAGAATACTAGGACCTTTCATGAGAGTTAATTTTACAAAGAGTGTCTAATTAAGTTGTGAGTTTGAATTATCATTATGAATGATCCTATGAAGTTTTTAGCTACAAGTCATATTTCTATATTGGTGCATCATCCTTTAGTTTTAGTTTCCTTTTTTTACATGCACATCCTTTGATCTCTTTCCTCATTCAAGTTTAGTATAGGTGAGTACCATTAAGGAACCAACCTCTTAATCCTATAGATTCAGTCTCACTATAGGACACCCACATTCTGAGAGTGTTTCCATGTTCCAACAAGATAGCTAGATTTCACATATATCTATAGACAGAATCCTAATTGAAAACAAACCCAAAGGGTGGTACCACTGCTTGCATCCATAAATTTTATGTTAGCTCATAAATCCTCAACCATTTTTCTTGAGACTTTCCCCACCCTTAGCCATTAGGGGCACCTTGTCCCCATCTTAGCCATACCCCCTTTAATTTCCCTCCTCGTGCATTTTTTTGCACTTGTTTCATCATCCCTAGTCTTTTCCCTTACCCCTCAACCCTCTTAGTTGGAGGCATCAATTGCCAAGCGCATGCACTGGTGAATTCAAGTGTTGATTAGTACATGTTGATTTATTCATCCTCAGTCCCCAAACCCTAGCGATGAAGAGGCATTGGTCTTGAAATCGATACTTATGCGGGTGCATAATCCCCAATCCCCATTTGCACTTGTGATAATCCCCTGATCAACTAATCAATGTTTTTGCCTTAACACCCATGTACTTGAATTTATTTCCCCATTTATTGAACTAAAACACTATGCTAGGAATTGACATGGATGGATAGGGTACCTACCACATCCATAAATTGCGTTGACTACTAATATTGTCTCATGTTCTCTCCCAACTGATCCTTCTCCTACACCATCATTTTTTGCTCATAACTCTTTGAATTAGTATTACAAGTGTGAAATTGACCCCTTGTAAGCCCCCCATAGCCTAATTTTATCCCTCCCATTGTCCCTCTTTTTCTTATGTGATCCTCATGCCTTATCTTCTCTTATGTCACCCTATTGACCATACAAACTGGCTCTTCTCTTCTTCTTAGTCCATTTTCCCCCTTTTCCTTTCCTTTTGAAGAAATTTTCATGATTTTTTATTTCTCACCAATTTCTTGAGGGGGAAATACTATTTCCATTGTCATCACTTCATTGTAACCTCCTTGACCTCCATCCTCTCTACTAGGGAATCTTTTTCTCTTCTTTGATGTGATGCCATTTTTAAGCACTGCATCAAAGAGGGGCAAAATATAGACACCTAAAATTGACCTTTCATTAATTTATTAATTCAAACTAACCTAGACCTTGTAATTAATTAAATTTTAT
This sequence comes from Chamaecyparis obtusa, assembly GCA_027943335.1. Lineage (NCBI taxonomy): Eukaryota > Viridiplantae > Streptophyta > Pinopsida > Cupressales > Cupressaceae > Chamaecyparis > Chamaecyparis obtusa. The sequence goes on along the minus strand of BSBK01007015.1, from coordinate 1,369,590 downwards.
TTAATTAGTTACCCTAGCCATATAATATAATTAATTATATTATTCTCCCTTTACCCCAATACTGCAATCAATTTTTAATAAATAAATTATACTATTTTTCTTGGCTAAATATCCAAATAATTTAATTATTTGAGTTTTCCCCTTTCCCCTTAATCTTGTGGTTTAATTAATTCCAAATTAATTAACCTAATCCTTAGCCTAAATTTCCTACCCTAAAAGCCTACCCATTAATTAATCCTTGATTAAATAGACTAATTGCATCATTCCTAACATCATTAACATTTTCCCCTCAATTTTTAATTTGTCTAACACATGTGAGCATAAATCAAAATCATTCACATTTCTAAATCCACCAACCTTCCTTAAATAGCTACCCTCCTCTTACACATTTGTCCCCTATAGTCAGCTTGAGCCACCCTAGTCTAACATTGTCTGCCACTTGGCATTTATTACCCATCCTTCCCAAGGTTTCTCATACATATGTGAGCAACACATCAACATTACATGGTCAACTACCATTTCACATTTGGCATCCACCTCATTGATCCAAATGCATCTTATCCCTTCATTTAAAATTTAATATCAATCATCCAATTCCCTCTAAATCCTATAAATAGAAGTCTTTCCTCATTCATTTAATATCCATAATTTGTGGATTTTTATCATGCTAAAAATTCTCTAGAGCTCTTAGTCTTATCATTTGCAATCTTAGTGCTTCCTTAACATCTTATTTCCATAGCAAAGCTTCATATCATGTCTAGTATAGTTCTCATAGTTGCAATCCATTAGTTTGCATGCATGCCATTTAGATTCCTATTTAGATTTCATTCTAGGTTTATCCATAATCCATTTAAGAATCATTTGGGAATCTTTGTTATTGTGTTTGAAGAACATATATACATTAAAAAACCAAAATGAGGAAATAAATAGAGTAGGGTGCCTCCATTTACAAATTTTTTGTTAGATTAGTGCTATATTTGGTTTTGTTTGCATTGAGTGTCTCCTCAATTTTTCTCATATACACTATCCTATTGCATATCAATTTTTACAAATATTTGAAAATAGTATAGAAAACCAAAATAAATTCCATTTTATTGTAAGAAGGAAAAAAGTGTTTGTTGAAAATGGAGAAGGGGGACATATATTTGGAGTATGGATAGTGTATTAATAAACATAGCATATGAATTGATAGCACAAACAATGTACCTCCCAAGCAAGTGAGAGACAAAGTTGAAGCTATAGATATTGTATTGCACAAACCAAAAGGCTTGAGTGCATCTAAGAAACCTTACAAGAAGCCACAAGAAATCATGTTTGATAGTAGAAAATTCATATATATACAATTATATACACACTTATATATGGTTTTGAGGAGAACCAAACATATTGTGTCATAATAACTCGTGTCTAACTGAACCATATATGCATTATAGCTAATGTTAAAGCTTATTGATATAAGAAGAAAATTCACATAATGTACTTTGTATTATTTCCTTAATGTTCTTTTCATTTTTAGTTTTCTATACCCTTATTTATTGTTTTACATCTTCATCATTTACATTGTTTCCTTGATGTTCAATTCATTTTCAATTTTATATTCACTCTATTTTTTCTTGATACCTACTAAAGGTATTCTTGCAACCTACTCTTTGTAGATGATGAAATCCTAACTACCTATATATTTTGAGAGCAATTCACTTGAGAATATAGTCACCTTTTCACAAGAAATACTCCCTTCTATCAGATTTTGGACTGAATTTCTCTCAACTTATCTAGCTTGTTTTATTTGGACGTTCCCTATGGAATTTGAGATGGAGATATGTATACCTAGGCTAGATTTATTATCTCTATTACTAGTAACATATATCTATGTATGTTTGTACATGTATGTATGTTTTGGTATATCGATATGTATGTATGTATATATGTTGTATATTGACTAATTGTAACAAAATGAGAAGACATTTGTTTGAAAAATGTAAATATTCCAAATACAAGAGCATTTTGGAAACAAATAATTTTAAGCTTTGTAAGATGTATATGCACTTTTCATTTAACAATTATACTTTCATATTTTTTTTCCATAGCATATTCTACATTACATAGATCATTGATGTATGTTGCAATATAAGAAATGTTTGATGATCCTCTTGTCATTGCCTTGTATTTTATTGATGAAAGATTACCGTTACAATTACTTTTTACAAATCATAGTCAGAAAAAATGTAAAATAAGATGAATTCAAGCTATACCAACTCTTGACAATGACTGACATGCCATGTGTATCATTCCATCCAATAACTTTGGCATGTGGCACCAAAATCTTTTTTTAATTAAATCATTAGTAATCCAGTACGAGAAACATAGAGCGAGAATGGTATCATTCAATGCAATTTATTTGAAATGTGGCTCCACTCAATGTGTAGCAATTAGAGGTTGCACATCCTTTGTTATGTAATTTTGATAGACTTTGTCTTGGTGGGGGACATTCATAATAATGCCATTAAGCTAATGTGAATGCTTTTAGTTCTAAGTATTTGTTTGGATGTGCATAATATATATTTTATTGTTGAAGATTTGTAAGAAGTGTTATTGAAAACATGATATTAACAAGAAGCACTAGCTGCAAATGGCACATTTCACCACAACTTTCATCTCTTACTTTATTGGTAAAGAATTCAAAATAGAGGCTTGTGTGTGTGTGTGTGTGTGTGTGTGTGTGTGTGTGTGTGTGTGTGTATATATATATATATATATATATATATATATATATATATATATATATATATATATATATATATATATATATATATATATATATATATATATATATATATATATATATATATATATATATATATATATATATATATATATATATATATATATATATATATATATATATATATATATATATATATATATATTTGTGTGTGTGTTAAAAAATATCATATTAACAAGGAGCATTAGCCAAAGATGGCTCATTTGAGAATATCCTCTTTTAGGGTGTAGTTGCAGTGAATGTTTGAGTTTTTCACAATTAGAATTAAGGCATGCCATAATTTTGACAAAGTTCTTGGAAAAGGAATCACTTGGAACTTCATTTGATTTGTTAATATCCTTTCTTAATGTGGCATATAATAATTTTCTTTCCAAACTATTATCATGTCTATAATATAGTTTCTCCATTTGCTTTGTATATCTAATTTAGCGAGAGTTTCTCCATTTTTAAACATCTATTCTACTTTTGAGAAATCCTAGGAAAACTAAATTTATACAACAAAACTTTCAAAGAGAATGACTGATATTCTTTAATAGAACACATAAAATGACCGTCTAAAATTGGAAGCAAAAGGATAAGAAATCAAAAGCAATTGTGAAGCCCCATGGCAAATGGAGAAATACCATGTAAACAAGACAAAAGGAAAATACATAGAAAATTAAAACATCTTCATATTTAATGGAAGGCCAAAAGAAACAAAATAATAAAACCCACTAATTTCCCATGGTTTTTTGAGGATTACAAGAAGTCTCACATGTGTAAAGAATTAACAGATAAAATGAAAAACCTAGAAATTTCTTTTGATCTCTACTACTCTTCTTTTTTGCATTGTATATCTAGTTGTGATAGGGTTTTTTCATTTGCTCTATATATCTAGTTCATTTGAGTTTCACCATTTATTTTGACATTTGTTCCTTTTTCTTTCAATTTCACCGTTTGATTTGATATATAGTAATTTTATTTTCAATCTTTTCTCATGTTTTCTAACTAGAAGACATATGTATATGTTTAAAAAATAATAAAACACACCTCATCAAATTAGATGGTAATTTATATTTAATGGATGTGAATCATGCGATAACATATCTTCCATTGTAGGAACTAATAATATAAAGGTAAAAAGTAATATTCATTAAATGCAAATTGTCATCTAATTCATTTGATGTTGTTTCTGAATGATTTAAAGTCATATTAATTCAACCAATAATTTTTTTAGAATTTTTCAAACATATATGTATGTGTTATAGTCTATAAATTTGTGCATATTCTAAAAAAATCTAATATTGATGAGAAGCGTTAGGTTGGGATGACTCATATTAGTACAACTTTGATTGGGTGCAATTGCACATAGCTTTGAGAACTTGGTAAGAAGTATTTAAGAATTGTAGAAGAAATTCTTTATGCATATCTTGTTTCAAATCTTCAATCAATAACTAGACACCAATCTTTAGTTTATGATATTACTGAACATAACATTTTTTGAAGTTTTGTCTCATGCATCTCAATGATTGAATGGGATAATAGAAACAAAATAATTAAAATGTATTGCCAAGACTAGAAATAATGCATGAAGTGGTATCTATCCCACTATATGACAGTTGTTATAAATATTTATAAATTGTATAATAAACCAAAAGGACTTGCATTTTAGCATAACACAATAGAAAAGTATTACTATTTTAAAGAGTTAGGAAATGGAACTATCTAATATTAGAAAAAGAATACCTTCATAGGCAAGTGAGAAGCTTAGCTGAAGCCATAGACCTTGCACTACATGAAAAAAAACACAAAAAGCTTAAGTACGTGCAAGCAACCTTCAAATAAGATAGAACAAATCACACTCATATCAATGCAAAATTCTTTACAACATTAACAGATCATGCATAAATCAACTCTACAAGGAACAACAACATCTAAAATTCCTACAAACATTATTGTATATTGCTTTTTTGTAATAGATAGAGAATATTTTTTTTTTTGACAAAATACATGTAAATCTTATATAGAACAACATTTTGCACAAATTTAATTTTAAGCACAATGTAGAGTGTTTATTAATGTAATGCTAATTGTATCACAAATTCTCCCTACTATAATGACTATAAGTTGCTACAAGGAGATGAGTGTGCTAACTATACAAACTTCCAAACAAAGGAATATTTTCTATGCCCACATCCATCAAACTTTTTATTTCTTGAAGAAATGGTATAGTTCAAAGATGCAATCATGACAACTTGCTTATCTTTTGGTAATACTTTACCATAAAACAAATAAGAAACTTTGTGAGATCCATATGCCAACCTATTTCATAATTGTACCTTTATATTTGTTTCAAAAAATATATTGTAAGTTTGATAAATCAATTATTTTTTTAAAATCATTGTCAAAGTAAATGCAAAAAAAAGTTGAATTAAAGATATACCGACTCTTCTTATATATCAATAACATAAAAAAATGTAGCCTTAGTTGTTGAAAAAATAAAATAAAATCAAGTGAAAACTCATAGTAGATATAAATAACAAATGAAAAAATCCCTAGGTAAACTAGATATATAGAGAAAGAGAGTAAAAAAAATTTCTAGGAAACCTTTACACATACAAATGTTGAAAAATATTTTTCTAAATACTCGTAACCCTCATTAAAAAGTATTAGAGAAAGAGAGAAATAAAAATCAACCTTCATTGAAATTAGAAAGAAAAGAAAAAGAGATCTTAACAAATGTAGAAAACCTAGGTATATGTTAAGTTGAGAAATAATCATATAATGGAGGTTGAAAAAAAAGATAAAAATAAAACACATTAATTCTCCAAACTAGGCCAAAAATAATTAATAGATAAAATAAAGAACCTAGAAATTGCAATGGCAAGAACATCATCTAAATTATTTGAATGCATTTAGAAAAGTGATTAATTTAACTATGAAAACCAAGGGGTACCTCAATACTACTTGCCAAGTTCTAAAAACTATGTTGCAATGACCAAAATACAAAGCAAATGGGAAACCTTCATATATAAAAACAAAAAATTTCCATTGTGTACACATTCCAATGTGCTCAAGTGCTAAATGATGAAAGATCTCAATGAAAGTGCATTACTCAAATCCCCAACCATGTCACACAAAATCTAGCACTCAAGTTGTTAAAAATCATATGATACATGCAAGAGTTATGTGCATTGACACATCTCACCAATCCAGTCATAACTTACGCTACACAATGTAAAATCCAATCTACAACATTCCCCAATATTTACAATTCTGAAAAATAGCAGTACTTCCTTCAACATAATGTACTAATGTTCAAAAATGGGGATTTCATTGTCTCACTAAAAATGTCAAAGTTAACACCCTAATTTGCTAACCCTACTTTGCAAGCCCCAAAGATAATTTTATTACTTAACAAGCTAAACTTTTTACCAATACAAAACATATCAAAAAATAACATTTAATTAAAAAAAGGTATTTAAGAGGAAAACATTTACACTCAATTTTATGTACCAAATGCACCCCAAGACCTTTTGGCTTCGATTATTTCTCATGTGTTTGTTGTCAGTACAAGAAACTGTTAGGCAAAACATGACAGTGGGTATATTCTAAAACTCCAAGAAAAAAATGCATAATATTGTGAACAAACATGAAAAACCCTACCCAAAACAATCAATGCAAAGCAGATAACAACATTTCATGCAAATCTGAAAGCTATGTTAAAAGTAAAAAATAAAATAGTGCATAATAAAATTTGACCACAAAACTAAAGAAAGAATGGACTGCAAATGCATAAACTATAGATACAATAAAATTAAAAAATTATAAATATATGCATTCAATATAAATGTTTCCTACTATGATGGGTTGAAAATAATTACAAGTAGCCAAGTCTACTGCTAATAAAAAATTTGCATCATGTAATGTTGAAACCTTGATGTAACTAGATATACAAAACAAATGGACAAACCCTAGGTAAATTAAAATGTCAAACCCTACGCCAAATGCAAAATCCTAGATAAACTAGTTAGAAGGGAAATACATTGAAAATGGAGGAACAATCATATAATGCAAGTTCAAAAGAAACAATTAATAGAAAAAAACAAAGCACTAAAAAACTAGAATGCCAAGAACACCACCTAAAGTTGTAGGTTCACTAGATTTAGAGACCAAATAGAAAATAAATTCCTCATAATTGTAAGACTTTAGGTTCACAAGCCTTTACGTAGGCCATCGAAAATGACCCCTGAAATATCTGAAAGATGAAAAACTAGATAAAGCCAAACAATCCTTCATCAAAATTAGAAAGAAAAACACAAATGATATTTAAAAATTGAGGAACCCAAGTTGAACTAGATATATAAAGAAAATGGAGAAAATAACTAAAAGTCACTCCTCCATATCAAGTTTTCAATAACAAAAAAAAAACCCTTGCCATTTTAAACAAATCCTTAAAACAACTAGAACTTACACTAGCTAAATGCTCTTGCATCCAAGATGAAAAATGTGATTTTGGGAGTCACAAGCCTCTACCCTCAAGTTTGAACCACACACCTTGTAGTACTATGTATTTTGAAGGTCCGCATTAACTCTCTAATTCATATACATTTAAAGCACCTGTACAAGATGTTTGATAAATGATGAATTAGTTGCTACCTTTCGATCGTTGTGAAAGTTTTTATTTTGGCTAATTAAAGTATACAAATTCAAATTTTTTTCTTGATCTTTTCCCTCATGATCAATAGAAACACAAATAGCCCACTTTTTAATAATTTTAAAATACACACAAATTTATAAACAATAGCACATGCACATAAGTTTGAATTTTTTTCAAACATGGGTAATAGAAATAAATGCCACTTTGCATCAAACCATTTTCGAAAGCAGGGAATTAATAAAGACACAAAGCATCAAAGTTCTTGCCTAAGATAAATGTTATTTTTTGAAAGCTAAAAACTATAACAATGTGTGTGTCTTAACTTTACATACCTTGTGCACAACATGGGAGGAGGTGGTGGAGCTAGAGGTTTGAATTCAAATTCTGGCTAGGGCGGGAAACAAGCTAATGGTAGATTCTCTGCAGGAAACGATGTAGGTGTATTGTAGAAGGGGGGAGGAACATCAAGTGAGGGATCCACAAAGGAATTAGAATAAGACAAGGAGCCTAATGATACTCTTTCCCAAGGTGGTGGGCCTGAAAAAACTCTCTCTCCTTTGGTGGTTAAGTCTCTCGACAAACTTTGCTGGGAAGTTTTCTTCAGAGCAGTTGGTTAAAGGAAGTTGGTCCTCTCTTTTTGGGGTTAAACCTACCATAAAATCTTCATTTCTGAGTATTAATAATATTTATGAGCATGGGAAGGGATTTTTTGGTATCTTCTTACCTGACCCTCTAGTGGATCATACTATCTCTACTATGGCTCTGACCCTAGTAGGAAAATTTACTAGGTCAAGACCAAACATTGATGTGGTTAGAGCCTATGCAGTGAAAAAATGGAGCCTTAAGGGACAAGTGGATATAGCTTTCATGTCAAAAGGATTTTTCTCATTTGATTTTTCTAATGACGAAGATCTCTCTAGAGTTCTTTGTGGAGGACCCTAGATGTTTGGAAAGTCATCCTTGGCCTTGCAAAACTGGTTGACTAATTTGAATCTTAATGAAGACTTCTTTGTTTCTAATCATATGTGGGTGTGTTTCCTTGGCCTTCCATTGGAATATTGGCATGAGGATATTTTTTCTAGACTGGTGGGTGCATTTGGTGAACTCCTATCCATCAATCTCATGATAGCAGTGAGATCAAGGCTAGTTTATGTGAGAATATGTGTGCATATCCACTAATTTGTGGATCTTCTTGAAGTTATATCTATAATTTCTAAGTTGGAAAAATATGTTCAGTCCGTAAAATAGGAATTTGTGCCCTTTGCCTATTTTGTTTGCAAAAAAATTGGGCATTGGGAAAAGCAGTGTCCTCGGAGACAACGTAAGAATACCAAGGGGATTCAAGAAAAAAAAGAGAGAGACAAAGAAATAATGGAAGGAAGAAAACCAAAATAGTAAGCTTGATTTGAGAACCATGGAAAATATAGATGAGGAAGGAAGGGATAAGGAGTTAAAGGGGGTTTATCCTAAGAATGATAATACTAAAGATAAGGATAACCGTCTGGCTATTACTAAAAAAGTTGGTAGATCAAAAGAATATGTGAGGTTGCCCACTATTAAGATAAAAAAAGATCTTGAATTCAAAACAAATGGAGATCTATCCCCAAATACTAGGAGAATGGAGAGTGTTGGATGCCATAAACTAGATAATACTACTACAGTTTCCAGAGTGGAAGATTCATTCAAGGATGTGGTAAGAGATGAGGAATCCTTAAAAAATATTAATCCCTAGAGGGCTACTATGCAAGATGACACCTCTAACAGTGATACTATTAAGGATAGTGGAAATGATGACCCTCTATCTCCAAGTAGTTGGAGGGAAGAGAGCTTGGCCAATCCTTTTATCACTGAGAATGATCAAGAAGGAGTGTGGACAAAGATAGGTGGGAAAAAACATCATAGAAATTCAACAAAAAGGGTAAGATAAAGAATCATGAATCTTCATTATCTAGATCGGCCAAGAAAAATGAAAGTCGAGCCTATGGAGGTGTGAAAACAAGATGACAACAGAAGGTGAATGTTGGATCTCCTAAAGGGGATAATAGAGGCAAAAAATCAATGAAAGAGGCAAGAGAATCAGAAGAAAAATAGAATATTGCAGATGGGTGTCAACTTCCATCCTGAAGATTTTCTTACCATATCGTAAGTGAAAATCATCTCCTGGAATATTAGAGGATTGAATAGTCCCCATAAACAAGATGTTCTATGGAACATTGTTAGAGATTGTAACCTAGATAGTTTGCTTATTAAAGAAACTAAAATGCTTAGGGAGAAAGCTGAAAAAATTCACTCGATCAAGAATGGAGGTAGTATAGGTAGTGATGCAGATGGGGCTTTGGGAGGAGTGGCAATTTTTTGGAACAAAAATTCTATTAACTATTCTCTTATTAAGATTAAGAAGAACATCATTATGGTGAAAGTTACCCATATTAGATATAATCTCTCTTGGACTTTGATTAATATATACGCCCCTAATACTAGATTAGGTAGATAGAAATTCTAGCATAGTCTGAGGGATTTGTGTAAGAGTTTTCAGGATACAAGATGGATGGTTATGGGAGATTTCAATACTCCTATGAAAGACGCTAAAAAAAGGGAGGAAATCCTTCATGGATTGATAGCAGGTTAGATTTAATGGACTATATTAATGAAGAGGCTCTTTTGGATGTGGAGCTGGAGGGTATTAATTTTACTTGGTCTAATAGGAGAATTGGGGCTGAGCTTTATCTAGGTGAACCTAGATAGATATCTCATTTCTCTAGATTAGCTCTCAAGGTACTCTTGTTCCCTTTCTTCTATGCTGAGAATTGGGTCTGATCATTTCCCTATATCCTTTTCTGCTAATCTCTTGAGTGGTAAAAGTAATTCTCCTTTTTAGTTTGAAAAAATGTGGATGGCTCATCCCGATTTGAAGGATATCATTAGGGATTAGTGGAATTTTTCTATGGAAGGTGGAGCAATGTACAAAGTGATGAAGAAACTGTATTCTATTAAAAGAAAGATTAAGATTTGGAACAAAGAAGTCTTTGGAGATATTTTCCTATCCAAAAGTTGTGGGTAGCTTGACATTAAAGAAGTCCAAGACCAAATTTAGGAGGAAGGCTTCTCTAAGAAACTCAAAAATATTGAAAACACCTTGCTAGCGAATTATCATAATATATATCCAAGGAGAAAACCTTTTGGAGACAAAGATCTAGAGCTTTATGGCTTAAGGTTGGGGACAAAAACACTAGATTTTTTCATATGACCTCCATGAAGCACAAGGCAGTGAACAGAATCACAAGTCTCTCTTCTAATGGAAACAAGATGGTTAAGGAGGAGGATATCAGAAAGGAAATGCTCAACTATTTTTATTCTCTCCTTTCTAAAGATTCTAATCCATCTTCTTCCGATCAGGATAAAATTCAGGCAGTTATCCCTTCGTTGATTAATAAAGAAACCAATGTGAGGCTTCAAGCTATCCCTTCTGATAAGGAAATTAGGAAGGTTATTTTTCCCTTCGAAGGTGAGAAGTCTCCAAGACTAGACAACTTTCACATATTTTTATTTCAGCACTTTTGGGATATTTTTGGGAAAGAGGTGAACGCAACAGTTAAGGAGTTTCTTGGTACTAAAAACCTTCTTAGGGAACTTAATGCTACTTTTATGGTTTTAATTCTAAAGAAGCCTGGAGCTGACAGTGTTGATGCATTCAGACCTATTAGCCTCTGTAATTCTCTATATAAAATCATCTCTAAAGTGCTTACTTTGAGGATGTTGTCTATTTTTCCTTCAATTATCTCCCCCCAGCAGAATGGCTTTGTTCTGGGGTGAAAAATCTTGGATTCGATTATTGTGGTTCATGAAAATATTTATTCTTTGGAACTGGCCAAGAAACAAGTTTTTCTTATGAAGCTTAACCTCTCAAAAGCTTACAATAGAGTGGATTGGAACTTTCTGATGAAAATTCTTGAAGCTTTTGGTTTTTCTAAGGGAGTCATCAAACTTATAGTGTAGCTGGTGACTACCATTTCATCATCTATTATTGTTAATGGGGGCTCTTCCAACTTCTTTAGACCTTCTTGGGGTCTTAGACAAGGTTATCCTATCTCTCCTATCCTTTTCACTATCCTGGCTAAGTGTTTGGGTAAATACATTAGTAAGCTAGTGGGAGAAGGTTTGATAACTGGTCTCCAACCTTCCTCTACCAGAACCTTTTTCTCCCATGATAAATTTGTTCATGATAATATCACTATGGGGGCAACAACTGTTAAGGAAGCTAAAAATTTGAAGAATGCTCTAACTAATTATACCTCGGCATTTGTTGAGCTCGCTAATTGGAACAAAAGCTCTATCTTTTTCATTAATACTCCTGAGGAGAGACAAATGAAGATTTCTAAAATCTTGGGATGTTGTGTTGGGGTCTTGCCTTCCTCCTACCTTGGTTTGCCTTTGAGTTCTAAACCTCTTGAAGACTTCTAGATTTCCATCATTGAAATATTTAATAGGAAGTTGGCAGGTTGGAAGGGAGCCCTTCTAAGTAATGTTGGGAAGATTCAACTGTTGAAGTCTACTCTACAAAATCTAACAATCTATGCTTTAAGCCTCTTCAAGATACCCTTTAAATTTGTGATGATGATTGAAAGAATCCAAAAAAGATTTTTGTGGTCAGGGGTGGAAGATAAGAAAAGATTAAGTTTAGTGGCTTGGGATAGGGTTTGTAAGCCTAAAAATCTAGGAGGGATTGGGCTGAGAACTATTCAAAACTTTAATAAAGCCCTTTTGGCTAGACAAATTTGGAGAGTCTATGGGGAAAGAAAAGAATGGAATTCTATCATTAGGAATAAATATTTGTTTAACTATCCTTCTCTAGAAGACTTTCTCCTTTCTGGAGAGAATTTGCAAGGTTCTTATATTTGGAATAGTATATGTTGTGCTAAGGAGCTGATTCTTAAAGGTGCTAGATGGAAGCTAGGAAATGGTAGGAAAATTGACTTCTAGGAGGACTGTTGGATTCAATCAAACCCTCTTTCAAATAACCAAGAGTGGAGCCAAGCTATAGCAAGATGTAAATAATCTTTTGGGGAGAAAGTTAGTAATTACTGGAGAGGAAATAAATGGATCAATTTGGGAGAAATTGACAGAAAGCTTCACCCTCTTCATATTATTTTACAAACCTAGTTTGTTAATGACAATTGTCATGACAAACTAATATAGGCTCCCAATTTGGATGGCAATTTATTTGTTGCCTCTGCCAATAAGCTTATGGTCGTGGATGAAGACAAGCCATTATGTTCTAAGGTTTGGTATAAATTTTTGATTCCTAAGATTAATTTCTTTTTCTGACTTTTAGCCCAAAATAAACCTCTGACTTTAGATAATCTTTCAAAAAGGGGATTCTATTTTCCTAATAGATGCTACTTGTGTATGGAGGAAGTTGAGTCTTATGATCATATTATGATGCATTGCTCCTATTCCTGCATGGTCTGGGAGATAATTCTTAGAAAATGGAACCTTTGTTGGTTTTTCCCCCTCTCTTGGTAGGACTTCATTACTCAATGGATTTGTCTGTATTCGAACAAAATGGCTAAAGACTTCTGGAACTTGATCCTCCCACATTTTAGTTGGCACATTTGGAAGGAGAGAAAAAAAAAAAGTGTTCCGGGAGAAGTATGCTAAATCTGAAGTAGTTGGGAATCAAATATGCAGAGAGCTGGAGGAAAATTTCAATATTATAATCACTAACTATCCTATTATGATTTCCTCTCAGAAGAATATGGAGAAAATTAGAAACTGGTAGTCTAGAAACACTAATCCTAAAGTTCCTCATCTCATAGATGATGCACTATGATCCTCTCCTCCCCAAGGATGGCTCAAAGCCAACTTTGATGGGGTTGCCAAAGGTAATCTGGGCAATGCTGGTGGCAGTGGTATTATAAGAGACTGGGCTGGTAATTGTGTTGGGGCAATTACCTTCCCTTTGGGAATCAAATCTAATCACAGAGAGAAAGCTATGGTGGCTCTCAATACTATCATGTTGGTTTATGAGTTGGGTTGTAATAAATTTTGGTTGGAGGGAGATTCTCTCAATATAATCAATAATATTAAATGCCTTACTAAACCCTCATGGACAATTGAGCATATAATAGAAAAAATAAAATATATTGCTCACAAATTTGAAAGATTTCACTTAGCCCATGACTACCGCAAAACCAACATGGTTGCGAATGGACTTGCTAATATTGGGATTACAAATGATGTCACCCACAAGTGGCTTGGGACTAGCAATATTAATGATGATATTAATAAACTCTTTTATTATGACAAGATTAACCAAAAAGAGGGAATCGTACGAAGTAATGATGATATTGAGTGATATGACATAGATTTTAAGAACTCATGAAAGGAAATGGAAAATGAAGTGAAAGATCATTAAGACTCATCCTTTTATACATGCTTTATGGGTGTTCAAAATGGTTCTTGTGGTGAAGGTGTTTTATTCAGTGCTTTGTGTGTCATGTTTAAGAAAGTCTGGTCTCAAACTATCGATGTACAATTATATGATTTTTTCTTTGGAGCCTAAGTGTATGACAAAATAAATGGGAGGGGATTTGAAGAGAGAAGAACCTTCAAAGTGTAAATGGGTCCAGGAGAAATTTTTTTGGAAAAAAATCAAGGGAAAGGTTGATCAAAATCTTCAGTGCTTGCATGGTAATGACAAAGACATAACAAATGTGTTTACCTCTGGTTGGGACAATGGTGTGGTACACATTGGGGTAAGTATTTTCCTTTGACTCTGGACCTAATTGTAGATATTACAGGCATGTTCTTGATGGTATGAATTACTTCAAAGATAGGAAAATTGCTAATAAGGCTTATAAGGATTTTCCTAAAACTATAGAAGAAAGGGCTATGCTTGTTAAGGGTAGTGTCGACTATGTCAGTATTAACAATATCAAGCTCATTTGGGCACATGTCTTGAGGGTTATCAGGGAATACTTCACTTTAGATTGAAGATTTACTAGGGTTTATAATTTCCATTTTGTTCTAGTGAACCATTTTTGTTATAATACTAGGGTTTCTTTCCCTTATTTCATGTTGAGTTCTTTGAACCAGAGTATCATGGATAACAAAATCAAGTCTAGTCCTCCCATCCTTCATGAAGTTTTGATTCTTCTCATTGTTGAGTATGCTAGAGACAAGATTCCTGAGCCTTTTCCAAAGTAGATAAGTAAGCAGAAACGTAAGTTTGTTGAGGCCAGTCTTGTGAAGAAAGCAAGACCAACTTCTTCCAAGAAAAGAAAGGCCACCCTTGCTAAGAAAGAGGATCCCCTTTCTATTTTTGATGAGGTGGAGGGCATGAAGTCTGAAGATGATAATGAAGACAACAATTTTGAGGAGGAAATTTTGGATACAAAGGAGCCCAAAAATAAGATCTTGGAGAAGAAAACTACCCTAATGGTTGAGAAGGATGAAGATGAAATTAATATCCTGGTGTTGATCCCACACCCTCTGGGAGGTACTGAAGATATTAACCCTAAAGAGCTCAAGGAAGATACTAGAAAGGAGTCCCACCAGGAGATATCTGAGGAAATTTTAAATGTGTCGGATCAAGACCAGGTTGTTGAGAATAATTATGAGGAGGAGGATGGTGAAAATAAAGAGGAAGGAAATGTAGAAGAGGAGTGTTAGAGTAAAGTATTAATCATGTTAATTAATCTTTACTGCCTTCTTAAGATGTCAACTATTTTGCTTTAGTTGTTTATATTTAAACACACATGCACTAGTTGTTTTAAACTTATGCACTAGTTGTTTTAAATATAAACTTGCATGCATTAGTCTTGTAATAATTTAACTAATTATTACATGCACTAGGGTTTGTCTTTCAAGGCTTTCGATCTCCTTTATAGGGATGATCCATTGTTATTCATTCATTAATTGAGGATATTTTCTTCTTCATATTTTTTAGTCAAACCATTGCCCTCTTCTTGTCTCTGTGTGTGTGAGTTTGTGACCTGTAACACAACACTTCAATAGGATAATAACATCACTTGTTAGTGGAAAATAAGGATTTAATTGGGAAACCTAACAAGTAAAAACATCCTATTGCTCTCTAATTAATGTGAGTATGAAATTGTTATGTATGTGGAGCCTAATCAAACTTATCCACGGGGTCAAGGGGCAGAGCCCCTGATGGGGTCAAGGGGCAGCGCCGCTACCCCTCGACGCTAAGAATGACTTAATAATATTGTAATGTGTCAGCCATCTATTTTCTATTAGTCGGAGTATTTTTTCCCTAATTTCGTTATGTCAAAAATACTTGTAAAAAGGGCTTAGGGTTTGAGATTGAATGAATGAGGGATTATTGTAGCTTCCTTTGGCGGTATTGAGTTGCAGGTTTCAGATTGTAATCACTGGATAATAATAAAGATATTGGATTCATTATTGGTGGACATAGCCCAGGGATTGGGTGAACCACGTTAAATTTTGTGTTATTGTGTTCTCTCTTGTTTGTTAATATTTGCATTTTCTACTTATTATCCTATCAGAAATAAGGGTTAGTTGCTCTTAGATTTGACCCTTAAAACAGTGACAATCTTCACTAAAATGAGAGATTCAAAAGTGCATGTAAACAACTAAGAATGAAAGCATGAAATCCTAATTCCTTCCATTATAACCCAAATTGAAGTGTTTTCTACTTAATAAAAACTTGAAAGCATGGAAAACAACTATCAATCTAAGCATTAGCAAGAAAATTCTCCAAAGCATGAGAGTCCATAATCATGGATTATGAAGCCTCAAATTCATAAGAAAAATAGGAGTCTAAGCATCAAAATTGAAAGCATGTAAGTGTATGTGGAAGAAGAAGAAAAGCCTTTTGAAAATTCTATTTTATAGGATTTGGAAGAGAATTGACGGTTGAGATGCATCCATGAGGAGTGGTTGAGATGCATCTTGGCGTGATCTTTGATCCATGTGCAAGCCTCCTAATCATAAAGTGTGCTTGTTGTGTTTGTTTGATTTAGGAGGTATTTATGCATTTTTTTTAATTAATAACTCTAGCCTTTGCATTTTGGTGGGATTGAATTAATTAAATAGGCCTAGAGTTAATAACCTTGATTTTTGCTTGAACTTTAGTAATGAATGCTTGATTTAGGATTTGATGGGGTTTATTGAATTTTTGGGAGTTCATGCTAATAATCAAAGCTCGAATTAACACAATTAAGGTTATATGCCGAATTAAGGGCAAAAAGGGCCTTAGGTTCTATTAGCCCAATTTAAGATGATTACATTTGCCCCTCTTTGAGTTGCTTTGCGAACAGCATAGGGATTCAAAGAAAATCTTGATTCAAGACATGATTCAGGAGATTTATAAAGTAGCGAGAACTACTCTGAAATGGAGAATTCTAAGCTTGATTGAATGAAATCCTACTTGATTTAAAAGCCGCCAATTCTAAACTTGATTGAATGCAAATTGACGTTACCGATTCTGAGCTTGATTGAATGAAGACCGATAAAAGAATCTTGAGCTTGATAGAACAAAATTCTGCTTGATTTGAAAATATCAATTCTGAACTTGATTGGACAGGAATTGATGATACTGACTCTAAGCTTGATTGAACGAAGGTCAATATGAGGTTTTGAAAAGAATTTTCAGTTGAAAATAATAGTCTCAGCTTGATTGAAGAGAACCGTCATGCCCCTGGTGTGAAAGAATTTGATTCAAAGCACTAGATTTGGTATGAGTATGCCCCCTCAAGACTGAAATTGGAACAAATTCGAATGAACTCATTAGTTTCAAGCATTTAGAAAGATTTTTTGTGATTGAATTGATTTGGGATCAAGCCTAGATCGATTTGGAAAGAATTTTCAAGCCATTTAGATCGATTCAAAGTGCCCCAGAAGCACTGTTTGACCAAGTTTGACCAATAATTTGAGAGAGCTGACCAAGTTTGACTTGTGTTGAAATGATATCTCAGCATATAAATTTGATTTGCCTTGCTCACTGCATCATTCATGCACCATTTGCCCCTGTTTGACCGTAATTTGACCATTTTGACTTTTCCCTTCTGAATGTTGACTTTGCTTTATAACTCTATTTTTATTGTGCCTGGGTGATATAGATCACCTATTTTGATTTCAGTCCTGATAATAAGCCTCTATGATGTCTTATAAATAAATGTCCCTTAGGGTTCCAAGGCCCCCGAGAGGCTTAAATAGGTCAAAAATTGACTTTTAACTATTCATTCTCACTTTTAACCTTTGAGAATTCATTGAGCTCTGAGCAACCATGGTGTTCCCAATGGAGAAGCATAGATTCAAGATGGCTAGGTGACATGGGAGACCATGACATTATGACACACCTATGAGTATTCGATAACGTAGCTTGTCAATTTGAAAATTTTGAAATTTCACGTATTTTTATGCAAGTTTTAGTCAATTTAATTTTGCATCGCATCCTGTATATAGGATCGCAACCCTTCGGGTTGCATTCGGTCAAATTTGAATTTCCTTTAGCTTTTTAAGTCCATTTTGAAAATAGGTCCACATCTGGTATATCGGATCGCATCCCGAATTTCCTGGTTCGCATTTGGGATTTCTAGGATCGCATCCAATTTTAGGGTCACATCCCAAATTTCTTGGTCCGTATCCAGGATTCGGAATCGCATATGGTTTTGTTGATTTCTGAGCCAAGTTAAATTGTCTTTTTGATCTTTTTGAGCAATTATTCATCAATTTCCTTTGTCTAACTTTGACATAGTGCCCCTATTTTTTGTTGTGCAGACTAATTTCCCTGTCGTGTCATTTAGGTCACCCAGACCTACCCAAGTATTAGCATTCTTTGACCAAATAAGCCTAGAGGATCAACAGGTGGTTCGTCATTGAGGTCTATGGAGTCTTGTGCGGTTACCACATATTTTGGTAAACCATGGATTACTAATAGCACTAGCCGAGAGATGGCATTCTGAACATAACACCTTCCATCTACCGATTGGTGAGATGATGGTGACACCAGAGGACATGTGTAGGATCTTGCACATTTACATCATAGGTCGTCGGATCAAGTATGAGGCATCTGCACCTCCAGCCATTGCAGATGCCCAGAGAGTATTCTAGGATGATACGATTGCCACCCGTTACCTAAGTTGGGACCACATGATTTCCCACTATGCCCCTCTTCCTGTATATTTGGCTAGTTTAATAGGTGGCATTATGATGCCTAATAGGGGCCAGCATGGCTTCATGTGCTGTTGGTCTAGAGTCATTGGGCAGATGATTCAGACTCCAAGGAGATTCACCTAGGGGAGTTGTATCTTAGCACACATGTACCGGGAGATACATGAGATCGTGTACCAACATTCATGTTCGATGACTGTAGGTAGCATAGTTTTATAGATCTGGGCATGGGAGCATATCCCCGTGACCCGCCCCATTAGTCAGAGGCACCGCGATGCCGGACTACCATATATTTATATGTATTTTAGATTTATTCAGCAGCCCCACTTGGGCAAGTTGGAGTATTGGAGATGTCTCCTGGATGATGTTATAGATGTAGAGTGGCAACCTTACTTGGGTTGTGAGGCTTGGCCTTCAGATGTGAGACAGATGCCATTCTTCTTTCAAATGAGGTATCTAGTCGGGCAGACCCGCTATATAGTTGAGCGGTTTTTGATTACATGAGTTTGTAGATAGTTTGGGAGAGTTCAAGGTATGTCCTTGAAGATATGCCTTTATGCTCGAATTCATACTGAGGAGGCCCAGTGGGGACCTTGGCTTATTTTTGAGACAACGATCCATGAGATTGTGAACATGAAGGGTGTTGATTAGGATTATCAGGCGGATATTCAGGTCGCAAGGGTCACTGATGAGTACCATGCCCACTATTTGAGATTTCCATATCCGAGGTTCAGTGCTTTAGATGATGCCATTCCGCGCATTGAGGATGCACTAGACTATGATCCTGATGATGATCTTGTTGGTCGAGCTCACGATGGACAAGGTGGTGAGAGGGGCAGAGGGAGAGATGTAGGGAGAGGTGGAGGCAGAGATGGAGACGGAGCCTGTGGAGGTGACACTAGTCATAAGCAACGCAAGGTACAGATCACTCCTCCTTAGAGAGATTTAGGGCCATTATTGCACAAAGATCAACATGCGTGGAGACCTACAGGGGGAGATCAGGATCCATAGTAGTAGCAGGCACAAAAGGATCCCCCTGTAGGTAGTGATGGTGATAGACTTTCACAGTGTGAGTAGGAGCGAGCTGCATTGAGACTACATGTAGCTACCCTCACAGCACAGTTATCAAAGTGTGATGCATAGTTGGTACTTTTGAGAGCAGAGAGGGACACGCAGATGGTACAACTGAGAGTGGATAGGGATGCTTAGATAGCACAGCTGAGGACAACCAGTGAGACACATATAGCTCAGTAGAGGGCATGTAGGGACACACAACTTTCACAGTTGAGAGCTGAGCGTGATATAGGTATGTTCACACAGCTACCCATCAGGGACAGTGGGCTACCTATTACTTCACTTTATATTGCGGTGTTGTTCCTACCCATCAGAGGACTCCATTCTATTTAGTTGTTTCTCAGTAGTCAGAGGGTGCCATGCCACCTCCACCACCACTGAGCAGAGTAGATGCACCCCCTCCCGATCCTCCTGTTGAGGACAAGGGGGTCAGTGAGGTGTAGACCTCTTTGATGTTCATATTTTGTATCTCTGGACTCATTGTATATCTTGTATCTGTACCATTTTTTATCGATGCACTTTTCATGTCCATGGGACCCTATACTGATACATTATCTCATTGTTTTCATCTCTGATTTGATATATTGATACTCTGATTTACTGATTGATTTTTGATAGACATTCTTACTCATGGACATTTCTGATTGTATATTGATGCTCATACTGATTCTGCTATTGATACTCTTTATCTAATGCTTCATATGTTGTCATTTCTGATGTCTGATCCTTGATGGTTTCAGTTTTCGCACATGTGATATATGATGTTTGATTTATGCTTGGGATATTGATGTGATAGTCATACTTGGTCATGATTCAGGTTAGGTGATGATAAAATGATGTCATAATATATTTCACTAATATATGCTGATGTTTTTGTTATTTTCAAAGTTTTTATGAATGTATGGATGTATGAGATGTATTGCGATGCAATGTATGGACATCTCAATTTTATTTATGTATGGATCAATATGGATGCAAAATGCAAGTGGTTTTACGATATGAAATGGTTTATGAGTTTAAATGGATATCAGTGATTTATACTCTATCATTTTAGATTTAGTTGTTTATGATTCCATGATCTACTTGGTCTCACATGTCAAATGGTTAATGCTTAATGTTTTAGAATTTTCAGCTGATGTCATAAATGCTTTGGATAGATCTTCAATTTATATCATTGCTTCAGATAGTTGAATCCACATTTTCATGCTTATGCAAGACTAAATGAATGCAACTAAATTAAAATGAATGCAATTTAATAATGAACTTCAATGCAACTAAAGACAATGAAATGCATCTAAAATGAACTTAATGCAAATTAATATGATATGCAACTAAAATGAATTCTAATGCAATTAACTAATGAAATGCACCTAAGACACCTAGGATAGTAATTGTTTATTCAAAGCGGGTTGCTTTTCATCATAGAGCCTCTGTTAGCCAGACCTCATTAGGATAGTACAATTTACATGAATAGATTTGGCAATCCTGAAAATATGAATACATCCTTTTTTATTTTGTCATGTTGGAGATAACCTAAACATTAAAGCACCCAGCTATAAATGTCTTGTTAGTTACTTCCTGTTTGATATAAACCATTTCTTTTCTAGTGCATAATTTGTAAATGTATACCCGCAATGACCTTTCATTTTGTATTCATATCCTAGGGTATAATTCGATTTACTATGCATTTTACTAGGAAATAGTTTATCTTTGTTAGTTTTAAATAGGCAAGGAAATAGATCCAACCTCACTAAGGCTTTCATAGAAAATAGTTCAAGGTATACATGGTGTTCCACTTCAAGGTGGAGGCACTTATAAGTAGACACCCATTCCCCATGATCACCTAAGATCATTGAATTTATTACCACAAATAGAAAACAAAGAAAATGTGATGCCCCCAGTCTTCATTTCTCTTAGTCCAAAGATGTCATCGAGTTACTCATGGAAGCATAACCATCAACAATTGATAATAAGAAAAAGAAAATTCTTTATCCCTTAGCATGGTCATTATATTTACAGAATATAGACAGTTGTGATTATAGTGTTGAGAAACATTCTTGATTCATCCTTTCAAACACACGCTTAGGAATTATCATCAACCAAAGATCCATTTCTTCATCCATAAGTGTCTCACCTATTTTAGTGTTTAGAAACATTGTTTTTATCATGACGTTGTGTTGAAAAACACATTTTTAGATCCAGCTGATTGGTGTTGAAAAACACTATTTTTCATAGTTTATAGTCAATTGCGGACAAAGGTGGTATTGAGAAATACCGTTGTTCATAGTTTATCGTCATTGCGGATGCATCATCCTATCAAAAAATGTGATTTGATCAATGCTCCCTAGGGAAAAATAGTTTTCCTAGGACCCTAATGTGGACAGATTCCAGTTTTAGGAAGGCACAATTCTTTGAAGGTTCTCTTAGGATTTGGCATGTCACGAAAGTGACTGAGGGATATATACAAACTGATATTTACATAGGCCAAATGTGCAAGCATTGTCTTGATAGATAGAGCATTGATTACAATTAGCACCTGTTTACCAAGTTTTCACCACTTGGCCAAAGTTTCATTCTATTTTCACTATCATGGGGCCTGTTTACCAGGTTTTCACCAAGACACTTTTTCCTTTTTCAATTTTTTTGTTCTTTTTGCTTTTCCATTTTTTTTTGTATTTTTCTCTTTTCTGATTTTTTTGTTAACACATCAAGGTGCCTATTGCTAGGTTTTCACCAAGATAGTCATTTTTCAAGACTTTTTCAATGTTTTTGATTTTTTTTAGGATCCATATTTGCTTCTTTTTTTTTGAACTTTTTTAGGACTCTTTTCATTGTACAAGCGCTTCCTCCAGAATGTCAAACATAAAATCTTTTCAGATGTAGAGTATTGATTGGATCTAGCAAAACATCTCCTTCAGGCGTAGCCAATTGATAGGCTCCTGATCCAAATGTTGCTGTAATGACAAAGGGACCCAGCCAGTTGGGTTCAAATTTTCCCTTTTGTTCTTGATGTTGTTGGTTTTTAGGATTTTCTCTGAGAACTAGATCTCCTATTTGAAAGCTTCTGGATTTTACCTTATTGTTGTATCCTCTTGACATCCTTTTCTGGTAAGCTTTGAGATGATCAAATGCCTATTGTCTGTGCTCATCTAACAATTCAAGTTCTTACAGTCTAGAGATTCTATAGTCTTCATTAGTTACTAGATGTTTTAGTGATACTCTTAGTGACAGAATCTCTACCTCAACTGGTAAGACTACCTCTGATCCATAGACTAGTGCAAATGGAGTTGTACCAGTTGGAGTTCTTATGCTTGTTTTGTAAGCCCACAATGTTGGATTGATTTGCAAGTGCCAATCCCTTCCTGATTTGTTTACTGTCCTATGAAAGATTTTCATAATATTTTTGTTTGATGCCTCAGCCTGCCCGTTACCTTGAGGGTAATAGATTGAAGAATAGTGCTAAGTGATTTTAAATTGCAGACACAACTCATCTATGTCTTTGTCTTGAATTGTCCCCCATTGTCATTCACAATTGATGAGGGTATGCCATAATGGAAAATGATGTAATTCAAGATGAACATTGAAACTTGTTTTCCTATGGCATTGGACAATGGGATAGCCTCCACCCATTTTGTGAAATATTTAGTTGCGGTGATGATATACTTGTGTTCGCTTGATGAGTTGGGGTAGATCTATCCAACCAAATCAAAGGCCCATTATTGAAATGGCCAATGTGTTATAAAGGGAATCAACTCTCTAGCTGGTGCATGTATGAGATTTCCATGGATCTGGCATTTCTTACAAGTTTTTGCAAAGTGAATAGCATCTTTCTCCATAGTGGGCCAATAATATCCAACCCTTAGGAGTTTCTTGGCTAATGAAAAACCATTCGAGTGTGATCCACACACACCTTCATGAACTTCTTGTAATACGTGATTAGACTCTTCATGTTCTAAACACCTAAGAAGCGTGCCATCTAGACTACATCTAAACAAGTCATTAGCAATGATCATGTAGCGGGATGCTGCTCTTATGAGGGATCTCTTTTCATTTCTAGAATAGCCTTCAGGAATAATTTGGTCTTTGAGATAGGAGTAAATAGAGGCATATCTGGACAACACTTGAGTTTCAAGGGCACAAACAATTTGGCATTCAAGAGAGTCATAAGCTAGGAAAGGGAGTTCTTCCACCAGGAAGTCATAGTGAAATTGGTGTTCTTCCAATTGTAACATAGATGCTAAAGTAGCCATCACATCAGCTGCTTTATTTTTTGACCTGGGAATTTGTTGAAATGTGATGAAGATAAAGTACTTTTTCAAGTCATCCACCATTGTTCTATAGGGAATTAGCTTTTCGTCCTTAGTATGATAATCACCATTCACTTGGTTGATAATAAGTTGTGAATCCCCATAGATGTGTAATTCAATGATTTTCCACTCTATTGCAAGCTTGAGCCCATTCACAAGAGCTTCATATTCTGCCATATTGTTGGTACATGAAAAGATCATCTTCTAAGATTTTGGGATCTTATATCCTTGTGGTGTAATGAATAAGCATCCAACTCTTGATTCTTATTGTGTGAAGGATCCATCAAAGTACATTTTCCAGGGATGTTCTGTTAGGTGCATGATAGATTCATCTAGAAATTCCACAATTAATGGCTTATCATCAGTTAATGACATCTCTGCAAGTTGATCAACAATCACCTACCCTTTAATGGCTTTCCTATCCACATACTCAATGTCGAATTCACTTAGAATCAGGACCCACTTAGCAAGTCTTCCTGTCAGCATTGCTTTGTTCAATAAGTACTTAAGTGGATCAATTTTAGCCATTAGTTTCACCTTGTGTGCTAGCATATAGTGCCTCAGCTTCTGGGATGCAAACACCACCGCTAAGCATGCCTTCTCAATCATTGAATAGTTTAGCTCATATGTGACCAAAGTTCTACTATTATAATATATGGCTCATTCTTTCTTGGCTTCATCCTCTTGTTCAAGCAATACTCCTAGTGATGTATCTGTTGTTGATATGTAGAGCAACAAGGGTTTTCCATAAATCGGTGCCATTAGGATTGGAGGATTCATCAGATAATTCTTGACTTGGGTAAAATTCTCCTCACACTACGCATCCCAAGTGAATGTGGTCCCCTTCCTCATCAACTTTGTGAAAGGTTGTGCTTTATTAGCCAACTGAGATATGAACCTTCTTATGGATTATAGCTTTCCCTGTAAGGTTCTCATTTGACTAATGTTCTTTGGTGGTTTCATTTCTAGAATTTCCTTCACCTTTGCTGGATCCACCTCAATTCTCTTAGCTAAAACTATGAATCCTAAGAGTTTCCCAGATGACAGGCCAAATGTGCACTTCTTAGGATTAAGCCTTAATTGGAATTGTTATTCTGTCAAAGATCCTCCTCAGATCCTCTATGTGTGTAGTCCTTATTCTTGATTTTGCCAAAGTGTCGTCAACATAGTCTTCCATGTTCTTGTGCATCATATCATGGAAGATTGTGGTCATTGCCCTTTGATATGTGGCACCTACATTTTTGAGACCAAATGGCATCACATTCCAACAGTACGTTCCCCATGCACAGGTGAATGTTGTTTTCTCTTGGTCTTCAGGAGCAATTTTGATCTGGTTATATCCTAAAGATCCGTCCATTAGGGAGTACATCTCATAACCTGTTGTTAAGTCCACAATCATGTCTATGTTTGGGAGCGAAAAATTGTCTTTAGGACAAGCCTTGTTGAGATCCCTAAAGTCTGTGCATACTCTTATTGATTTGTCCACCTTAGAAATGGGAACTATATTGGAGATCCACTCTATGTAATCAATTTCTCTAATGAATCTTGCTTTCAATAGTTTTTCCAGTTCTGCTTTCACTAGCAATGCCACATGTGGATTCATTTTTCTAAGTTTTTGCTTGACAGGTTTTACATCTGGTGAAATAGACAAATGGTGCATAATCAAATCTGTATCCAATCTATGCATAGCTGAGTAAGACCAAGCGAAGTTTATCTTCTTTTCTTTGAAGAAATTGGTGAATTGGATTTTCTCTTCTTCTGTCAATGATTGAGCTATGTGGACTAGCTGAGGAGCTTCTATTGTTCCCAAATTAATGGGTTGTGTTGGTTCAATCAAAACTGAGGACCTTTCTTGGAAATGATCTGGGAGGATATCAAGCATCCCATCCTTTGGTGCCTCAAGGAGGTTTTCACCATTAGATACATCTTTTTCTTTTTCTCTTTTAGGATCTGATACTGCCACTGAGTGGTTTTCACAATCAAACCTCTTGTTCTTTTTGTTTTTCTTTTTAAGGCTGAGAAACTTGATATCCTCTTCAGTCATGATTTCACTTGTTACACTGGTGGAAGAATGGAATGGTTCACAAGAATTAAGATAATAGGCTATGGAATAGTCATTGTCAAAGGATAGCAAGCTTGTGTTTGTAGGTTCATCCCAGTCTATCAAGTCAGGGCGTTTCAAGGGAAAAGATTCAATAGGTTCAAGAGACAACACTGCATTATTATCACTATTCATAACTTGCAAGATATCATCTATTAAGTTTGCCTCTAGATAAGTGTTAGGATTATTAGAGTCAGATTTGTTATTATTAGAGTTCATGTTAATATTATGCGGATTTAACTCTAGTGATCTAACATTATAATTTTCTCCTTCTCCAATCAAGATCCTAGGAGAAAACTTGTGTATCACATCTATTTCTATGTCCATGGTTGCATCAGAGAGGACATCCCATTCGTACTCATGTGAATCCACTTGACTATAATCTGAGACTCCCAAAAAGTGAGCAATAGTCATAGGCACTTCATTTTCTTCATTTGCATGGTTCTCTTTTTCTTGCAATGGTTCTTGTGGATTCATTGCTTCAGGTTCTTCATCAAAATGTGGTGTATCAAAGATAAGAGGTTCTTGTTCTTTTTCTTCATCAGGTTCATCTGCTTGTTCTCCTTCTGATTCTTATCTAATACTTGTGCCAAGAAATGTAACATCTGGGTCCCCTTGTAATAGTAACAATCTTTCATAAGGAATGGTCTGTCCTTCCACTTCTTCTTCATCACTAGAATCTCCTGATCTATCAAATACAAGACCTTTTTCTGCTGTGGGATGAAATCTAGCCTCTCTGAAGCCTAGTCCAGTCTTATCCTTAGGATTTCTGAAATCCATGTGTAAGGGTTCCACTAGTCCTTTGTTGTTTAGTCCCAATGGTCCTTTTCCTTTGTATCCCATTCATTTCATAAGATCATATACTTTCCTGTATTTGCTTGAAGAGATTTCAACATGTTTAACATTCCCATCTTCTTCGGGTTCTTTATAAAGCCATTGCAAAATAGATTTTTCTTCATTCTCTTCCTCTAGGGATACCTTTGCTTTCACCATTCTGGTTCCCTCATGTATAGTCAAAGCACTACCATTAGAAGGTGTAAATGTAGATGAGGGCATTCCTTGTGTCCTAGGAGATATAGGAAGATCTCTCAAAGATGTTGCAGGATCTATTTTGTACTCTCCCATGTTTGTTTCTTGGATATTGATCTTCTTAGCAATGCTCCTTAAGACCATTTCTTTAGATGTCTTGGGTTTGGTGGACCCTTCTTTGTTATGAGGAACCATGCTTTCAGTTTGTTTGAGGTTATTACAAGTATATGTGGTATCTACTAGAATAGTCACCTCCACTCCATTATGAGGAAACTTTAGGCATTGATGATATGTGGAAGGCACTACTTGCATTAAATGTATCCATGGTCTCCCAAGAAGAATGTTGTAAGCAAGGGGTAAATCAAGAACTTGACAAAGAACATCTTTCTCTATAGGCCCTACTTTGATGGGTAAGACAACCAATCCTTTAGAGGATCTCTCTTCCTCATCATATGCCTTGATTGTTATTTTTCTCCTAGGATCTATTGCATGCTCTGAGAAACCCAATTGTTTTACCAAATTATATGTACAAATGTTCAAACCGGCACCTCCATCTATCAATACACACTTAACTCGATGTTTATAAATGAGGACCTCTAAATGAAGGGGCTGATTATGTGGTTGATTTGATGATTTATCATCCTCTTCTGAAAAAGATAGGTAATGTGGGGAACTCATGTGACCAACCATGGCCTGGAATCTATCCACATCTAAGTCTTTTGGTACATTGGTGCTCAATAGGGCATGATCAAGAACCTCCCTATGACTAGGGAAGATTTTCAACAACTCTAGAATAGATATCTATGCAGGTGTCTTTTGCAATTGTTCCACAAGGTTGAATTTTGGAGATGGCACCACTTGTTTAGAAGTTGTTGCTGTAGGTAGTGTGTTAGATGTTGAAACTCCTTTAAGAGTAAGCTTTTCTTGGCTTCATGTTATAGCATTTGAAGATTCAGATTTTTTTTTCACTCCTTTGAGAGTGATCATGTTGATGGAATATTCACAAGATTCCATCATGTTAATTACATTGTCACCAGCAGTGTACGTGTAATTAATCTTATTGCTTTTAGAAGCTTCTCCTTTTTCATAGTTAGGTAGTGGAGTTTGAAATGCTTTGTGATCATTGTTCATGTGGTGTCCATCTACGTTGACTTTACCTTGTTCAATAAGATCCTGAATAACATGTCTTAATTTCAAGAAATTATTAGTGGTGTGTCTTTTATTATGATGGTAATCACAATATTCATTAGCATTCCACCATTTGGGTTTGTCTTCTGTATCCCAGGGCTTACTTGGCTTAGGAATTGTAATAACATCATTTTCCATAAGTGATTTCATAACCACTTCCAAGGTGTCTCCCAATGGAGTAAATGCTCTCTTAGGCCGTGATGCCCAAGGTTCTCTTCGAGGTTTGTTGAAATTATTGTTCATCTTTGGAGTCTTAGGAGGATTTGGACCCTTTTTCGTTTGAAGACTTGTTGTTAAATTGAAAACATCTGGTTTGGGTTTTGGACTAGGAGTATCAACCACTCCATCATTAACCACATGTTTGTTCTTTTTTGCATATTTGTACTTGTCCTTAGTGGGATAGGACTTGTCCTTATGTTCCTTGTTAATGGCAATGTCACCTTTCTTGATTAGAACTTCCTCTATCTTGAGAGCATTATCGATCATTTTGTCAAAGCTAGGTGGTCCTTGTAATTGGATTGGGAAATTCATTTCTGGAACCAAGTTGTTAATGAAGATATCCATTTTTTCATTCTCAGGTATTTCCCTAGCATATCATGAAAATATTTTTCTTCATCTCTGTAGGAAACTCAAGAATGATTCTCCTGTCTTCTGTTTGGTATTGCATAAATCCAACATTGTGACTGTGTGTTGGATGTTGTAGGAGTAATGTTGTATGAATTTTTGCACTAACTCATCAAATGTTTTGATTCCAATAGGTAATTTGGAGAACCACTCTATAGATTATCCACCTAGGCTTCGCGGAAATAGCCTCATGAGGTATGTTTGTTCATGCATGAACTCGATACTAGTTGTAAAAAACTCCCTCACATGATCTTGAGGGATGGAATCTCCCATGTATTTGTCATACTTTGGTATTGTAACATTTTTAGGAAATGGAACCATTATGAGTCCCTTATCAAAAGGGAAAGGACATATGTGCTCTAGAGAATATTGTTGTTTTGGTTTATCCTTTGATTCCTTGAGTTCTTGAATTTCTGCTTTCATGAGAAGGAATTGTCTATTCAGAATTGACATGGGACTAATATCCACCTTTTGTTTGAGTTGCTACACATCATAGTCCTTAGGTAATTTCACACCTCGGGAAGCAAGTTCTAAGAAGTACTTTTCTTTGTTTTCTTCCAAGGCTCTTTCAAGGATTTTGTGAAATCATTTTCTTCTTAAAGCTCTATTGTATTCTTGTTTAGTAGGGTCTACGTCATTGTCAATATCATCTTCATCATCATCGTATTGGGCCTTTTGTTTTTGTCTCTCACGCTTTGCTTCTTCATTTTGTGCATGGAATCTTTCATCCCATCGGTATTCACCTTGACCATTCATGTTTATTTGTTCAGGTGTTGCTGTATAAGTAGTACTAGGTGTAGCATCATATAAGGGATTGAGTCTTGAAGTTTCTCCCATTTCCAATGTGAATATGGGTTGTCCATCCGAGAACGGGTTTGTTTCAAAATCATAAGTTTTGTTCCTAGTAACAACCATGAAATTTGGATTGAGTAACCAATGAGTGTCTTGTGTTTAAGAGTGGGTTTGAAATGTCTTTATGGGTCCAACGTCAAATGGGGTTAGAATGCCCCGCTTATGAGTTGGGAACCAAAGTGCAAGTGGGCTTGAAAGTGAAAGTTTCAGCGTCAAAGGGTGTCAAAGTGCTCTATTTATGAGTTGAGAACTTGTTTATAATTGATTGGGTAAAATGACTCCACAATTGGACAATACGGTTTTGGACCATGCAAGATGACAAGACGTTCCCAACAATGACTCTTTCTGGGTATCAAATGACTGTGTTTTAGCAACAAGAACCTACTAATCGGCCAAATGGGTATCTAGAAATGTGAGAAATTTTCTTTTGGGATGTATGGAAGTGCTCTCTGTCCCATATGCAATCCTAAACAGTGACTAGTGAACAAATTGGAACTTCGGATGTGACTCAAGAAATGCAGTACGCGACACAGGAAATGGAATGTGCACTGGATGCAACTCAAGAAATGGTGTGACTACCAAATGTGATCCAAGTTTGAACAGATGTGATCCGGGATACGGGGTGTGACTCTGGATTACCAGATGCGATCTTATGATGACCAAGAATTTGCAATTTTAGTTTTTCTCAAAAAATGTGTCATGTCTATCAGACTCCAGTGACTGTCAGGTGCTTGAAAATGCTTGAAAATGTCACGTGCTTGTTCATTTGGGGGAAATTAACTGAGTTTGTATTTAAGACACACCAAGCAACCATTTTTAGAGAAAACACACCTAACCTTCCTTATACTAGGTAGAGATTGAAACCACTTTTTCATTGACTTAGGAACACACCCAAAGACTCCTCAGAATATGCCAGTCCAATAACACGCAATGGATATTGGAGCCCATATTATCTGAGTAGTAACGTCAATGGGGGCTCGATATAGTGAATGTCTTGGGGCAATCACTATTTGCCTTGCACAAGTGATAACAACCTTTCAAGGGTGATCCGGGTGGCCTTTAACATAGAGCTTTTAATGAAGGCATCCATTCACAATTATCTCCCATAGTCCCGCAAGCAGGATTGAGGCTGTTCACCCTATAGGAACCTGAAAGTGTGTAGTCTCAAGAAGCGAGATTAAAGCGGCTCCGCTTTACATGAAATCCAAGTCAGTCATTGGGATTGATCATCAATCTCCCAAGACAAGATAAATCATGTCTCCCAAGGCTTTAGCCTCAAAGGAGCGTCAAATTTTATAGTGGGGTGGAAGAGTTGGAAAAAGACTTGTCCCCACTTGGGTCATTCCTGGGAGATTTTTTCCTCAACCGACAGGCCATCTAAAGGTGTACAATAAAGCAAATAGACAAGGGATAGTAAGCTCTGGATTTCTGGTTCTCCAAGAAGGAGAAGAGCATAATCTCCTAACTTATATCACAAGTCTGAAACACATTCTATTTTTCCCTCAAGGGGAAAAGAGCATAATCCTCTAGTTGGTTTGCAACTTGATCTCAAATTGTTTTAAATTCCTACAAAATAAGCACGAAATTCTTTTGTTGATTTTTCTTTAGAGGCAACCTGCATAACAAGCATTAGTAGTCTTTTGTTTCTTTTTGGGTCTTGGGCAAACGTCCTGAAAACAACTGTTAGGATTTCAAAATCAATCACAAACACCAAGTTCATCCATTAGCTTGTTAGTGGGTTAGAAAATTCAAAATTTGAAGATAAAATTTTAAGGAAAATTACATAAGTAAATTGTTAGCATTCATTTCTCAATCTAATTTCAAAACATAAGTCAATTTTTGAGTTTCTGATTTTCTCTCAAGGAGAAAAGAGCATAATCCTCTAACTGATCTATGTGGTGAAATCAAATTGCCATTAGGTGCTCAAAACAAAATGCATAAAGGTTCATTTTATCCTTAAAGTAAATCAAAATCACAAGTTAGCATTTGAATTTTCTATTTTTTCAAACCTACAAACTACAGTTAGATTGTAAAAAACCAGAGAGATCAATCACACAATTTGTTAGCAATCTAGAAAATCTGAGAAATCAATAAAAATCACCAGATGCGATCCTAGATTTTTCCCCCCAAATTTCTAGAAACGACCCTATTTCCTAAATGTGACCTAATTTCCCAAACGCGATCCAGATCTATAAGATGCAATCATGTATTTCAAATAGGTGTGACCTTGTAACTAGATGTGATCCGCGAATCTGGGATGCGACCCTAGATTAACCAAATGCGGATATTCTTCCCATATGCGATCCTCTGACAAATTTTGGTATGGCGATAGTTAGTTTAAAATGCCATAAAATTGAAAAATTAGGGACTCAGGCCCACGATGGGTGCCAGAAATGTGTGTGTGAGTTTGTGACCTGCAACACAACACTTCAATAGGATAATAACATCACTTGTTAGTGGAAAATAAAGATTTAATTGAGAAAGCTAACAAGTAAAAACATCCTATTGCTCTCTAATTAATGTGAGTATGAAATAAGGGTTAGTTGCTCTCATATTCGACCCTTAAAACAATGACAATCTACACTAAAATGAGAGATTCAAAAGTGCATGTAAACAACTAAGAATGAAAGCATGAAATCCTAATTTCTTCCATTATAACCCAAATTGAAGTGTTTTCTACTTAATAAAAGCTTGAAAGCATGCAAAACAACTATCAATCTAAGCATTAGCTAGAAAATTCTCCAAAGCATGAGAGTCCATAATCATGGATTATGAAGCCTCAAATTCATGAGCAAAATAGGAGTCTAAGCATCAAAATTGAAAGCATGTAAATGTATGTGGAAGAAGAAGCAAAGCCTTTTGAAAATTCTATTTTATAGGATTTGGAAGAGAATCGATGGTTGAGATGCATCCATGAGGAGTGGTTGAGATGCATCTTAGCTTGATCCTTGATCCATGTGCAAGCCCCCTAATCATAAAGTGTACTTGTTGTGCTTGTTGTGTTTGTTTGATTTAGGAGGTATTTATGTATTTGTTTTAATTAATAACTCTAGCCTTTGCATTTTGGTGGGATTGAATTAATTAAATAGGCCTAGAGTTAATAACCTTGATTTTTGCTTGAACTTTAGTAATGAATGCTTGATTTAGGATTTGATGGGGTTTATTGAATTTTTGGGAGTTCATGCTAATAATCTTTACAGTCTTTACTTTCTTGTAACAGGTTTTTGTATGCAGATGATCTTCGGGTTTTGTGGATTTTTATTGCTCAAATCCTACATGGTATTAGAGCCTAATCTGCTATAGCTTGTTCACCTTTGAAGGATTCAGAGATTAGAAAATCATTTGTTTCAAATTAGGGCTTTTTTTTTATATTGAAATTAGGGGGTCCCTAAATTTTGGTGCACTTTGAGCTCAAACAGACCTCACCGTTGAGCTCGCAACGCCCAAAAACCTTTATTTTGATATAAAGCATGTCAAATTTGGACAACTTTGCATTTTGGGGCAACTTTTTGGTACCAGATAGCTTAGCACGCTTCCCGAGGTATAATTTGTATGGGCTGGCACACTTCTCGAGGTAGAAATTTTTGTTTTGGCATGCAAATTGAGACAAAAATTTTGTTGCCTGACACACAAATTAATACCAAAAAAATTGGCATGCAAATCGAGGCAAAAATTTGAAAGGTCTGGCATAGATCTCGAGGCATGCATGTGATTTTGTTATACATATATATATGTGTGTGTGTGTGTGTGTGTGTGTGTGTGTGTCGATGGCAGCCATTCAGCCATCAAATTTAAGGCAGGCGAATGCAGTTTTAGCCCCTGGTCATATGGTGACCAGGGGCCCAGAATTTTAGCCCTAGGGGCCTTCTATGCACCGACGACCATTTTGCCGTCAATTTTAAGCCCATGAAGTGATGATGTCAGCACATCTAGACACCATTTTGGGCCCTCCGGAGCACTCAATGGTTTTTTGCTCATAACTTGAGCATACGGTGTCGAAATCGGGCAAACAAGATATCGTCGGAAAGCTAGTTCCGAGCTCTATCCAGATCTGGAAGTTTGAATTTTTGATTTTGCTTTTTTGATGGTGTTTTTTACTATCAAATCTAGATGTTCAATTTTGCACTCTGGAAGCTCTATCTTGCACATCTGGACTCTGTTTTGTAAAGCGAGATATCATTGGAAAACTTGTTCTGAGAGCTTTCTAGTGCTATGAGTCATTTTTCTAGATTCTACTCTAGGTATATTTTATTCATTTTTTTGCAATTCTGTACTCTGGTGGATATCTTAGATGTTACAGGTCCTGGGATCTCTTCCCTTTAGGGGATGCTCTTTTTTAGGCTATTCTTTTGTTTCAACAACCTTCTTTCTTCTTTGCGCAGTGTATACTTCACTTTTGTAGCATTCTTTTATGCACATACATTGAGATAAAGTGTCATTTTATTGCATGCTTGGAATCTTGAACATGTTTGTGCTATTTGTACTTGCACTCCATTATAAAGTGCCATGGGGGGTTTTGATGTTTGCTTTTGTTTTCCATCTACCTTTGTCAAGTGAGTGTTCCTTCCACGACATTAGCCTTGGGGTATCTTTATTTGTGCTTATGCTTTCTATGCACCTTTGATGTTCCTAGTTCTTCACGATGCAGTTCTTATTGACACTCTTTTCAATGTACCTATCACCTCTCTCTTGTTAGCATTATGGGGGGATTTCTACTGATCGTTCTTCTGCTTCCTTGGTTCGATAGTGTGAGCTATGTATTTAGTATTTGTTCCTATGTACTAGGCGGATGCAGTGGCTAGGTACCTATGCATTTTGGTGAGATGGATCATTTACCATATAGACACTCTTTCTTTCCTATTTTTAGAGGCACTCTTCCATCTTTGATTGATTAGCTCTTCAGGCTTTGGTGTTTTATACCATCTGTATCTTCGAGTTCAGTTGTTTGCCTCCTGATTCGAGTAGTGTCATTTGAGGGCACTCATACATATTACAATCATCTCTACCTGGTCATGCTCTATTTCAGTGGAGGATTTTTAGATCAGTAGTTACTTCTTGACAAAGTTTGCATCTTCTTGCTTCAGTGATGTTCTACATGTTCATTTTTGTTCCTATTTTCTGGAACATCCCTAGTTTTGGAGGCTTCTTTAGTCCTTCAGACTAGTCTTTGTCTTTTTTTGGAGTAGAGTTTTTCCCATGTGGTTTTCTCTATTTCTCCGCTTTATAGAGTCTCTCTTTTGTACTTGGGTACCTCATTAGGCCATGTTGCCGGGACCCATTTTATGCTTTTAGCACTGTAGTTTCCTTTGCTTTCTTCTTGCATTGTTTGTAGCTGCATTGTTGCTCGTCTTAAGGGGGGGTGTTATAGTAAAGTATTAATTATGTTAATTAATCTTTACTCCCTTTTTAAGATGTCAACTCTTTTGCTTTAGTTGTTTATATTTAAACACACATGCACTAGTTGTTTTAAACTTTTGCACTAGTTGTTTTAAATATAAACTTGCATGCATTAGTCTTGTAATAATTTAACTAATTATTACATGCACTAGGGTTTTCCTTTCAAGGCTTTCGATCTCCTTTATAAGGATGATCCATTGTATATTTTATTCATTCATTAATTGAGGATATTTTCTTCTTCATATTTTTGAGTCAAACCATTGCCTTCTTCTTGTCTCTACTTCTTTGTAATAGGTTTTTGTATGCAGGTGATCTTCGGGTTTTGTGGATTTGTATTGCTTCAATCCTACAAGGAGAATCTCGACAGGGAAACTGATGAGGATGGGAATGCTTTTGGCAATGAGGACATTGGTGAGATGGGAATGCAGGATAATGTTAAGGAACCTACCCTTCTGGAGAATCTTACCAACATTATCGATTTTACTGTCAAATGGGCTATAGATGTTTGTCAAAACACTTCTACTGAGAACCTAAATAGTGAGGATACTATTGGAAAGGGAAAGAATACTGACACTCATAATAAAGAGGATAACATGGTTCTTGAGGAACATGATTTCAACCCAAAAAGAATTACCAAAATGAGCATCCTGAATGCGGCCAAAAGCAGAGCTATCTTATCTTGTAACCTCGATAAATGGGCCTTCCATGAAATCCAAGATTTGAAAGTCAAGTATAGAGCCCTAGATGCTAGGAATGAGGTGCTTGATGAGACGGTGGATAATATGAGAAATGATGCTTCCATGTACAATAGTAAAGGTAAAAATATTTTTATTGAGGATTTTGAGAATACTAGTTTGCTGGAAGAGAAGATTAATAACATCATTGAGGAGAAGCTTACCCCCATCCTTGAAAGATCCAATAATAATATGATGCTCAGGAAGTTGCTAACCCTCAACAATGAGGGAATCAAAGCTATAGTCACTAATCTGAATTCTTTGTATGCTTTGCTGGAAGGTAACCAATCAAACACTAAGGCCATTGTTATTACTGATGATATTGCTAAACAAGAAGAGAAGACTTTTGGTCCTGGTTCTAGAACTAGATCTTGCTCAAAGAAGAAGATGGCTTCCCCACCCAAGGATCTTTCGAGCCTTAAGGAATCTATCCAGAAGATTCAAGCCCTGATGGCAGACTCTGAGGAGTTCCTTAACAAACTAGACTGATTTGTGTTGCTGGGCATTTTTTTGTGTCAGTTTGTTGGTCGATGTGTTGGAAGTTTTTCGATCTTTTTATGTTTGGAACTGTTATTGTAATATCTTGGGGCTTGTCCCTTTTTGGTTCTTTCGCTTCCTTTTGGGCAATTGTTGTTTTGTTGTTTCTCTTAATGCTTTATCTTAATTCTAGATTGTAAAGGGTTTCAAGATCCCTTCAAAACTTGTCGTTACCTCAATCAAAAACAATGTGTGTGTCTTGAAAGGGATAGAATAAAAACTTTCTAATAAATTGAAATAAAAGTGTTAAAATTAGAAACATTATAAATGAATATACATTTGTATAAATTCTTTGATTTGAATGAGAAAACAAATTAGCATCTAATAGATGCTATATAAATTAATAAAAAAAGCCTATTGGATAAATATTCCATTAATTTATCAAGATATGTTAACATTGCATTTAATATGTAGAAGATATTATTAGACTTTGTGAGATATGTTGTTAGATTATTTTATTTTATTTTATGACTTGTCTTATGATTCAATGATAGATATAAAGTTTGGAAAAAAAATAAAAATTTCTATCAACAAAAGGCAAGACGCCTCACTCATGACTGTAACATGCTTCAACCTATAGAGTTAGAAATAAATTTTTGTTGTTGTTAAATTAATAAAATATCAATATATATTAGAACTATATAGAGTAATTTGTTTTTTAAAAAATATTATGTTTTTAAGTCGAGTAAGAAGAAGTAATAGTAATATGTGTTAGAGTAATAAAGTGTTTACTTATTAATTAAATCATATTGATTTAATTACTAAGTCACTTATTATCTCTTTCTTCTTAAGCTAAACTTTAGGCATATAATAATTAATTGCTTTATCAATTATTATTGTGCAACCTAGGACTTTCCATCCTTTTAGGGTTTCAGATCTCCTTTATAAGGATTGATCTCTCTTGTAATCTTAATGGAGAAATATTCATTTTATTGGATTTACAACTTTTGTTTTTGCACATCAAGAATGTCTCATCTTTCATGGATCCATGCGTTCAGGCCTCTTTAGCTTCTTACTTCTCTCTCTTTCTGTGACAGGTGTTTGCATGCAGGTGTTCTTGAGAGTTGTGAGTTATTTACTCATCAACTCCAACATGGTATCAGAGCTTCAGATCTATTTGACCTTGTCCTCTTCCTAAGAGATTTGGTCATGTTTGTCAGATCTACATTTTCAGAAGGTTTTTTGTTGGATATGGGGGACCTCTATTTCTGGTTATCTTGGCCTCAAATGGACCTCATGGTTGCATTTAGAGCGCCCAAGAACTCCTAAATCCATATAAAGTTTGTCCATTTTGGACAAATTTGGAATTTGTGGCAAAAAAAGTTTTGCAACCAGTCTCGACACGGATCCCAAGGTAATCACTAGTTTTTTGGCTCAAAAGGATCTCATTATTAAGCTCGCAATGGCCAAGAACCCTCATTTCTATATAAGGCACATCTGATTTGGACAAGTTGGCCTCTGAGGCAAAAATAATTATGTACTAGGGTCATACGGGCCTGGCACACACTTTGAGGATACATGTGTGATTTAAAAAAAAAATAAAATCAATTTTAGGCACCACCCGAGCACCATCGCCAGCAGCCCACCAACGACCCTAGTCGCAGTGACATCACTATCGGTGTGACTATCAGGGTGACCGTCGGTGGTCATGGCTAATCGTTAGGGGTTAATCGACGGTTAGATTGACAGTTCTGCAAAAACTTTGCAGCCTGTGGTCATATTGCAAGCCCCCTACTGCTTGAGCTTTAACCCGCATGGTCACCCGCGTGACCAAGGGCCAAATTTTTTGGCCCCCAAGCCTTGGAGGTTTTTTGATGGTGACGACCATATGACCGTCAAATTTAACCTCATGATGTCAGCACTGTGTCAACCCTTCTGCACCATTTTTTGGGCCCTTCGGAGCACCCGTTGGTTTTTTTCTCATAACTTGAGCATATGGTGTCGAAATCGGGCAAATGAGATATCGTCGAAAAACTCTTTATGAGATCTATCTAGATCTAGAGGTTTGAATTTCTGATTTTTCTTTTTTGATGGTGTTTTTTTTGTAAAATCCAGAGGTTCATTTTTGCACTCCGGGAGCTCTATCTTGCACATTCAGACTCCATTTTGGGAAAACAATATATCATTGGAAATCTTGTCCTAAGACCTTTCCAATGCTATGAGTTATTTTTCCAGATTCTACTCCAAGTGTATTTTATTCGATTTCTTGCATTTTTGCAATCTGGTGGATATCTTGGATGTTACAGGTCCCAGGATCTCTTCCCTTTGAGGGATGGTTCATATTTGGTTGTTCTTTTGTTTCAGAAACCTTCACTCTTCTTTAAGAAGTGTATACTTCAATTTTGTAGCATTCTTTTATGCACATGCACTAAGATAAAGTGTCATTCTATTACATGTATGGGATCTTGCACATGTTTGTGCTCTTTGTACTCACACTCCATTATAAAGTGCCAGGGGGGTTTGATGTTTGCCTTTGTTTGTCATCTACTTTTGTCACGTGAGAATTCCTCCAATGACATTAGCCTCGGGTATCTCTATTTGTGTTTGTACTCTCTCTGCACCTTCATTATTCCTGGTTC
Organism: Chamaecyparis obtusa; assembly: GCA_027943335.1. Classification (NCBI taxonomy): domain Eukaryota; kingdom Viridiplantae; phylum Streptophyta; class Pinopsida; order Cupressales; family Cupressaceae; genus Chamaecyparis; species Chamaecyparis obtusa. Next base: position 1,330,590 of record BSBK01007015.1, on the reverse strand, counting down.
TTCTTCATCATGCAATTCATATTGGATGTTATTTTCAGTGTACCTATCATTACTCCCTTGTCAACATTATGGGGGGGGTTTCTATTGTTGGTTCTTCTGCTTCCTTGGTTTGATAATGTGAGCTATGTATTCAATATTTGTTCCTATGTGTACTAGGTAGATGTAGTGGTTGGGTACCTATGCATTCTGGTGAGATAGATCATTTACCATATGGACACTCTTTTCTTTCCTTTTTTTGGAAGCACTCTTCCAGCTTTGATTGATCAACTCTTCAGACTTTTGGTGTTTTTATGCCATCTTTATCTTCGAGTTCAAATGTTTTCCTTTGTTTTCCTCTTGATTCGAGTAGTGTCATTTGAGGGCACTTGTGCAAATTACAATATTTTGTAGGTTCGACTTCAGTTGTTTGCCTTTGTTTGCCTCCTAATTCGAGTAGTGTCATTTGAGGGCACTCATACAAATTACAATCTTCTCTATTTGGTCATATTTCATTGGAGGATCTTCAGATCAACAGTTACTTCTTGACAAAGTTTACAACTTCTTGCTTTAGTGATGTTCTACATGTTCATCCTTGTTCCTATTTTCTGGAACATTCCTAGTTTTGGAGGCTTCTTCAGTCCTTCAGACTAGTCTTCGTCTCTTTTTGGAGTAGAGTTTTTCCCATGTAGTTTTCTCTATTTCTCCTCTTTTACAAAGACTCTCTTTTGTACTTGGGTACTTGATCAGGCCTTTTGTTGTCGGGACTCATTTGCTTTCAATAGTTCTTCCTAGGTTTTTAGCTTCTCCCAAAGTTCATCTTAAGGGGGGTGTTAGAGTAATAAAGTGTTTACTTATTAATTAAATCATATTGATATAATTACTAAGTCACTTATTATCTCTTTCTACTTAAGCTAAACTTTAGGCATATAATAATTAATTGATTTATTAATTATTATTGTGCAACCTAGGACTTTCCACCCTTTTTGTGTTTCAAATCTCCTTTATAAGGATTTATCTCTCTTGTAATCTTAATTGAGAAACATTTATTTTATTGGACTTGCAACTTTTGTTTTTGCACATCAAGAATGTCTCCTCTTTCATGGATCCATGCATTCAGGCCCCTCTCTCTCTCTCTCTCTCTCTCTCTCTCTCTCTCTCTCTCTCTCTCTCTCTCTCTCTCTCTCCATGATAGGTGTTTGCGTGCAGGTGTTCTTGGGAGCTATGATTTGTTTACTCATCAACTTCAACAATATGAAGCATTGTCTTAATGATCAAGACAAATGTTACCTCTTGATGTGTACAGAGAGAAATCCATTGGCAATTTGAGGTAGTATATTCATTAAAAAACTTATAAATGACTGTTATTGATTACACATGAAATTAGAATAATAAGTGTACCATGTCATAATAGTTGGGTAATGGTAAAGAAGAATTTGTATTGCATTTATTCCTTACTGTTACAAGTAGTGCTGATAAAATTTATAAATATATTTTTAATAATGAATAGATCTAAAATTCCAAAAGATTGGAGAATATATTAAGCATTATAAAGACTTTGGTAGATTTCATTGGAACAAATAAAATCATCAAATCATTCGAATTGCATTTAAAATAGACTCTTAATAGTTTTTTTAATTTCATCATTTTTTAATAGAAGACCATTTACAATTATTATGAAACAAAACTAATAAAAATGCAAGCTTTAAAAAAAATGAAAAAGGAAATTGCACTTGTAAAAATTAAAAATATTATATAATTTTAAATTTTGCTTGCATAGTAATAAGGTAAAATCATTTATCAATGTGTTGAGTTTATCGAGATAACATCTCATATTTTAATGCATGGATATGCCAGTGAGAAGACCAAATTACTTTTGTCCAAATTGATTTTGGGAAGAAGTTTAAAAAAATTATTGATGTGGAAATGGGATAGACTTTAAGTTTATTTGGCATTGACTGGTATGTCTGATTGCTCAGTAGAACAAAGAACATCTATCAAAAATTTTGAAATAGGAATTTCATGATTTCCTTGTAGTGATGCCGAATAAATTGGGGGAAGTGTAAAATGTTTCATGTAATGGCGGATCTGCAAAGGCATTTGATGATCGATGAACATTTTCAAGCACCTTTCGCCCCTCATCACATGGATTCAACTAAAAGAGACATTTTTTAGGAGATTGATCCAGCAAAAAAAGATCTTGTCAGTCTAGGATGTCTTAGAGATGCTAGTCTTACTACTATTGGATATGTTACTAGGTATTAATATAGATATTGATCATATGGCAATAGTTGGCATAGTGAGTGCGAGATGGTGGCTAGCTTTAGCTAAGTTACTAGGTTTGGGTCAACGACTGTTGAAACTGGATCAACTGAAGCACTTACATAGTAGGGCTCTGATGTTACTCAAACTTATGCTAGTGGGTAATAAGCTGGTTAATAAACGACTACTTCTAGTCCTTTAGACTACTAGTGGAGGATATAAAATTGTCTCTTCAACAATGCACAAACCCAAATTGGTCTTGACACTTTTGTGGAAAGCAAGCCAACATCTACATACTAAATTGACTTTATTACAATAGTAAATTTCATGTAACCTACCTAATATTTGTTTCTATCCATACCACAATTATAATCAAAAGAGAAAATAACCCAAAATCAAAATAACAACCACCTCAAACAAATGGATTTCTGCAACCTATGAATACCCTTATATAGCTCTGTGGACAATCTTTAATAAAAAAAAAAATGGCATTTTTTTACACCCTTTGGTGTTTTATCAATAGACTTCAACCTTGGAAACTATGGCCACCAGATTTGAATCTCTAGGTAGAAGACTAGTTTTCTTTGCTAGTGCTAACACTTCTGGATGTTTCACATCTTCCATATATTTTGAGAAGCCTTTAAATGTATTTCTAACCTTTTGTTGCATAAGTGAGGCAATCTTTGAACACAACATCTCTGCATTGCCAATTTCAAGCCAATAAGAATTCCAAAGTGTTCAAGATCAATATGCAATGGGTAAGAGAAAAAAGAATATTTAAGACACTGAATCATAATGTAATTACTGTTCAAACAACATAAATGAATAGTTAAAACTAATTCTCAAAAATAAACTAAGCCTTACTCCTTAGATGTGCTGAATTCGTAGCCAAAGAATATGAAGCAATGTGAAGAGATCTTTTCCACTATTGAAGCTTGTTCTTGCTCAATCTCCCCTTTTCTTCATGCTTAGCAAATGCATCTTATAAACTCCTGCAAACTCGTGTCATGGCATTGTAGGTCAAAAGGCTTGACATCACAAAATACAAGAATAAAGAAATTCCCGATTTTACAAAAAATGTTACAATAGAGGTGAAACCTCTTATTCTTTTGAAAATTCCATAGGGATTTTGAAACCATTGCTTGATTAATGTAGTGGTTTGTTTCACAATTCATATAAGTTTTTTTGGGTAATTAGATTTTTCCAGTGACTAGATGTTTTTAGAGATTTGTATTAAATGCAACCAACAACCAATGCTAGATTTTTACACAAAAGCGTAAAGTTTAGTAAAAAATATTTCACCTTTAAAGTAATGTAAATAAACATAAGGAGAGAGTAAAAAAATTCTAATAAACTTAAATAAAAAAGTTAAAATTAGAAACATTATAAATGCACACACATTTGTAAATTTTTTATGATTTGATTAGTCAAAATGAGAAAAAAAAATTAGCATCTAATAATGAGAACTAAAAAAAGCCTACGAGATAAATATTCTATTAATTTCTCAAGATATGTGAAGATTTGCATTTAATATTGAGTAGATATTCTTAAATATGTTGTTAGATTTATTTATTTTAACAGCAAAAGTTTTTTTTTGGTTAAATTAATAAAATTTCAATATATATTAGAACTATACAAAATGATTTTTTTTTAAAAATAAAATATTATGATTACTTAACTGATAGAAAAAAAAGAAAAAGAAAGAAAGAAAAGAAAGAAAGAAGAAGAAAAGAAGCAGGAACTAATAATTTTATATTGTTATTATTTATTAAGGCGATGCGATACTATTGACAAATGCCCTTCGCGATAACCAGGCATTGAAGGAGCCAAAAATTAGACGGTGTAGCGGGAGGTGCAGCAGAAAGCCGGTTGAATTAAAACTTTAGATCTCGCAGTTGCAATGTGAGTGATTTCGTAGCTCTAGGTTTTGCACTTTGTAAAGCTTCTCATTAGATCGCTTAACGATTTTTCCTTCCAACGACGCAGGGCAGGAGGAAAGGTGCAGTTCAAGGTGACATTGACCTCGGATCCCAAACTCCCCTTCAAAGTGTAAGTATTGTTTTGCCCCCATGCTGAATTTGACAGTGCAGAGCGATGACATATGTTTGGGGTTTGGCAGATTCGGTGTACCAGAGGAGGCGCCTTTCACCGCTGTCCTCAAGTTCGCAGCTGAGGAGTTTAAAGTACCCCCTCAAACCAGCGCTATCATAACCAATGGTATGCAATCCAGGACGGTTTTCTTTGACAATATACCTTTTTGGATCTTTTGCCTCTGACATCCCGAAGATGATCATAGAATTTTTTCTGAAGCGTACATGTAATTGCCAAAAGCCAAAAAATTAAATATACATGTAATTGCCTTCCGAAAGCTTCTTTTACGCACTGAACTTCAGAGCCATAACCAAATAGATATGATATTTTGCATAATTGCTAATAAATAGGCATTTATTCTGAATTTCACTCTTTTCTATGGTTTTTGCAGATGGCGTGGGGATTAATCCTCAGCAAAGTGCAGGTTTGGTCTCATTTATCTCTTTTTGTAATCATATGGTCTGTTTGGTCATCTTATTTAGACCCTTAAGTGGTCATATGTTTCATTATAATGTTTAGTATGACCGAGATCAATATTGCAATACGTTTTTAAGTCGAAATTTCTTATTTGATACAGTTTTCAAAATTATCGATCGCTTTTCTTAATTTTATGATTATTGGTTGTAGAAGTAGATATTTTTAAACGTTTTTGTTATGATGTTTTATTGATTCATTTTGATATTGTTTCATGCAGGCAATGTTTTTCTCAAACATGGCTCTGAGCTGCGTCTCATTCCTCGAGACCGAGTAGGATGTATGTAGGGGTTTGGTATCTTAGAATTCTAAGTAGTATAACCCCTTCGAAGAGGTTATATGGATTTCACTTGGACTAATTCCAAGGGAAAAAGTATGTGATAAAGTATTGATTTTTATCATTCTTTTCGAGGATTATACTCGAGTCTGACTTACATATCATTAATATTTCAAGCTCCCTATGCTCTGTTTGCTTTCTTTACATTTCCACATACCTCGTAGGGTTCACTGCTTAACTTTTTAGCTTTAAAAGTGATCTTAGCAACCACAACATCTCAATGAATACGAAACTCTGTATATGCACAGTTCAATAAGTGCTATTTGTGGTTTTCTTCTTTCAAGTCCATGCGTCATATTGAAAATAGTGATTGCATATTAAAATTGAAATGCAATTTGAAACGTTGTCTAGAGTCTTCATACAACTTCATTTGGCTATTGCACTTGATCAAGCTTTTCTTTCTAAATATTGTGCTCACAATATTTAAGATTTGATTCTACATCTGTCTGACTTAGAATCAAGGCAATGACAGTTGGTCAAGATTTTAATGTTATCGCCCCAAGTCACAAGATTTAAAGTTCATTTTGTTTTTTAATTCTGCAAATGCTATTATAGGGTATATGTTGCCTTGTGCATTCTTTCCAAACATATTTTAAAATGATCTATTCAACAATGGATCATTAAACTATCAGTCAGTAAACTGCATATTCTGTATCTGTTTGTTCATTTTCAAGCACCTGTTGCCCTCATATCGTCATGTTTATTATTGCATTTTTACACAGTCTAGCATTGGTTTTCAGCCAGCCAGGTATATTTCTTACCCTTTGTATTCTCACGTGGTTTCTCTTCTTATATATGTGTTTCAAACCCTTACTAGCTTTCTTGCCTATATTGTGTCTCATTTGTATCACTGGCCACACCAATAATATCTTTATGTTTGGCGTGCCAGTTAAAGTTATCTTTTGACAATGTTTGTTTTCTTTCTTGTGCTTAGATTCTGTCATGCACACCCAGGTTGTTTATATCTGTTACCATCTGGATATGATTACATAGCATACATGCAAGATCTTTGTGTATATAGGTTATGCATCTGAATATGAATCCAAATTGGATGTGGTTTCGAGCAGTTTTTTAGTGGTTATCATTGATCTAGAATCCTTTTTTTAATTTCATAAAGAAATGTGTTTCAGAATTTTGGTTTTGGATGATTTTCACTGTTCACATGAAACAAGCATTACCATTTTGTGATCTAGAATGAAATAAACTTCCTGACGCAAATATCATTGGGGTCAAAATGAATTAGTCTTTTGCTCAAATTATGCCTCAATTCATCTGCGAGTCATTTTGGTAAGTGCAATAAGGGTACTCTGCCTGATTATAAAGTTATAAACTCAATATTTAACTAGGAAACTTTTATGTTTCTTCTGATCATAGTTGACTCCCCCTTTTTAATCATTTGTAGATTTTAATTTGGGACATCTTTATTGTTGTATAGCTTGAAAATATAGGGAAAATTGTTGTTCATGCTACAGCTTGCGATCAAAACATCCATTTTTGAAATGCTTTTCTTCTTAGTAGCAGTGGGGTCTAATGGAGGGAGCTGCAGCTCCTATTTCTACTTAATGTTTGATCTGATGGGATTTATTTCTTCAGAAAACATTGAGTTCAGATTCTTAACCTGAAAATTCAGAGTAGCAATTATTCAGGAGGAAGGGTTTGAGCTGCTGCTCACAGTTATTAGATTTACAAATAGAAAGATAAACAAAAGAATAGAGGATTAAGTGCCCCCCTTTTTTTTTCAAATTTTTACTGTTTGTCTCATCCATGATTATCTCAGATTCACTAGTGATCCAATTAGGTTTCATTTTCTCCATTTGAATATTTATCTTGTAATAGATCTTATCCAAGATTGTTCTCAATTTTGTCTCCCTTGGTAGTACATACTACATATGATGGGCTTGCTTCGATTGTTTTTGCCACAACCTCCTGATAATAAGGATAGCGAGCCACATGGAATGAAATATCATTTGCAAAGAATAATTTTCTGGTGTCATCTGCCTAATCTCTACTCAGCACATTGAATAACATTGCTATTGTAGGATAGCGAGCCACATGGAATGGAATACCATTTGCAAAGAAGAATTTACTGGGGTCATCTGCCTAATCTCTATTCAGCGTGTTGACTAACTTTTCTATCATGTTTTCATCATCACTTGTGGTGATTCTATGTTTTCCCTTAGGCTTTGCTACGATTGCCCTTGAACCAGATGGAAAAGTAGAAGTAGAATGAGTTGAAACTTGTTAATCTGGAGCAGTACTGGTACTAGTAGAAATAGGTGTCCTTAATGGCAAAGAGACAGGTACACTATGAAAAGATACAGATTACATATTCCTCTAGTCCTAATATCATTCATCATAGTATCAAAAAATTAATTACATAACATATTCATTCCCATAGGCCTTTAACATTTGAACTAGTCCCAGCTTAATCACACTCAGAAGTGCCAACAGGGAGCTCAATTTTGTCCTCTGGATCGACATCTTTCACAATTGGCTGATAATAGGTTCTCTGTCCTCTTTCTAGCCCTCGGCTCATGAGTCTCTGGAGGTTGGGTGATGTTACTTCATTCAACTTATCTTGGCCCTGTTTAAAGACTGTTTTGTACACAACACCAAGACCCTCTTTGAGAAGAATCATAAATCTATCCTTAGGGATCTCCATTGCAGCAAACACCTTTACTATTGAATTCAGTAAGGCATGTCCTTTTGCCTTGGAATACTTCGTCATTCCTCGCTGTCCAGATAGTCCATGGAATTGCATTAGTCAAAATGAGCCAAAAGGCATTCAATTTAGTAGAAAAGGCTTTAACATAACCAGCAAGAATTTAATTCCAATCAAAGCCATCTTCACAATTCCACCCAAAATAAGTTCCCAAAATTGAAGACCACAATGTTCTCCCAAAAAGACATTCAAAGAACAGGTGCTCAAAAGACTGAAACATTACAAAAAACACAATTTCTAGCAGGCAAACCAAGCACAGTAATCTCATGGCCAACAGCAAGCTTTTTAAGAAAAAGAAGCCACCTAAAGCTAGCCTTTTTGGCTTCCCGAGATTTAGACCAGATATGCTCAAGTCTAACAGACCAAACATTTTCAGACCAATTTACTTGCCAACATGTAGTAATTCCAGTGTCCTATAACTTGTGGCGAGTCATGCAAGTTCAGGCAGGTCGCGGGCCGTGCAGTCGCTGGTGGGTTTTCATGACCCGTAGCCATGACTCGGCTGGTCATAGGCCATGAACCACATGACTTGGCCGAGTCATGCAGGTCATGCCATGACTCGCCGGTGTGTGTGTGTGTGAATATTGTACCTGCAAGCTGCAACACAACACTTCAATAGAATATTAATTTGTTAGTCCATTAGCAATCAATTATCAAATTCAATAACAAAAATGAACTACAAGAGCGTCCTCTTGCTCTCTAACTAGAAAGAATCTAATTAAGATCAAGATAGCTCTCAGAATTAGATCCTAATCAGTGACATTACATTTCTAGAATGAGAGATTTGAATACATGCAATTAGCTAAACATGAGGATTGAATTGAAAACTAGTAAATTCCATTATCAAATTGAAGGTGAATTTAAGCTATGAATGAAGATGCACAGTTGAGAATTAAAATCTACAGCATGTAAGTATGAATGCAATTAATCTAGATGAGGTGAGCTTTCAAAACCTTCCTTTTATAGAAAGTGTGATGAATCCGATGGTTGACGTTGACTTGAGATGGAGGGTTGCCCTTCACTCTCACTTGATCCATGTGACTATCTCCTGATTGGTTGCATTTGTCCTTGTTGTCCCTTGAGAGGTGACATGTAAGTTGGAGTCATTTATTAATTGATGTTATTTAATTTCCTTAGCCATGTATTTAATGAGCTGGATTTAATTAATTCATGCCAAGAATAATTAATAGGATTTTTGATCAATTAATGAGATTTCTGATTTTGATTATTTATGCCAATTTATCAGTAATTGGACTGGCATTATTAGGAATTTGATCCAGGGTTAGGGCAAATATGGACTTCTGTTCTATTAGCCCATTTTAGGGTGATTACAGCTGGGTCCGATGGTCATGACCCGTGCATATTGCAGAAAAAAGTTTCTTTATCTTTAAGCTACAATAGTTTATAGTATAATACTTACTCTGATATGCCAGAGGAAGAAGCTGCAATGCTCATCTGTGAGCCCACAACTTCAACAGTATATGATTAATGCAATAAATTTGCATCAAATCACTAAGCTATGGCTAGTGCAAGATGCAAGGCATAGCCCAGTAAACAGTGCATTACAAGTTCAATCAACTACAATACAGTAGAGATTGTCTTAGTATTATTTTGTATACTAATTTCAATAATATTTTCACATGATTTTCTACTCTTGAGCAGGGATCTCGTATTTGCTGAAGATAGATGTACATGCAAGGAAAATATATATATGGCATATAATAGTTAGTAACTATTACATGCCATATATATATTTTCCTTGCCTGTACTTATGTCATGGATGTATGTTTATGTATGCGACCAAATTAGCTTCTATTTGATGATGTTATAGTGTCTTTATGCTTTATTCAATAATGGGTGCATGAAACAAGTTGGAAATTGTTAAAAATCTCTAAATTTCAAGGGTTTTTTCATTTTGCTGAGTCATAGCTGAGTCATGAGTCGAGTCGACCTTGCTGAGTCATAGCCGAGTCCGAGTCATGGAACTATGAGTAATTCAATCAATTACAGCCCTCGTATCAGTAAGAAGTGAAGCTTTTTAACAGTGATATGTTCAAAAGCAAAACCATCTTTCTTTGAGATATTTTATTTGTCGCAAGATGATTTAATCTATATGATGTACTGCTTCATTTGCTTTCTCTTGCTCGGTAATAGATGGTGGGACTTATTTTGATAGAATGTATGCACCATTCTTTATTAGTCAAGCTTTGATGCCTTGTATGGGAATGCCACGCAAATGGGTTTTCATTTGATTGTATGAGCTTGAATTACCTGACACTACAACTTGTTGTACCATTTCAACATACTTTCTAAAGGGAGAATTTGAGTTTTTTTTTGAAGTGAGGTTGGGCCATGGAGCAAGAATTGTTTTCCCTTGTAATCCCAATGGCAACAAGTTTGGTAAGCAACTCAAAATAAATGAAAAAAAACTACATATAGAACCCAACTTAGTTAAAATTTGTAAGCATATGCCATAGAAGAATGAAAACAAAACAAGAGAGTTCATCTGTAAAATAAAGATGTAGGGAAAAAAAATCAAAATAATTTACCTCCTTTGCAAAATTCTTTCCCTAATTTCCTTTTGCAAGTGTTGGAAACCAACCACTTTGGAACCTTCACTTATCAATCTTCAACTCTATTTGTGCAATGGCAAGCAAGAACAAATGGTTTGTGTGTTTTCATTCACAATGAGGTCTTTTAGTTAGTTTGTTTTTCAAATGCTTAAGAAGGAACACTTAAGGGTTAATGATTCTTTTTTTGCATTCAAGACAAAGTCAAAAGCCTAAAAAAAACAAAATAATTAAAAAACCTTCAATTTTGCATTGGGTTTGTTTTAGGTTTGTAAAATTCTGGAGGGTTCAAATTGGGTTTGCATTGGTTTGTTTGGAACAAATCCACAGGTAAAAAATAGCACCCTGGTTGACTCTCCCACCAGACTTCACTTGCTTCCAAACTGGGAACAGATTATACCCGGATCCAGGGGGTCTCAGCAAAGAACTGGTAACATAGATGTTAAGGGTATATATGTGATATATATTACAAACTCCCACGAGGGTATATTTTTTAAAATATTAGTTGATTCTTCTCTGGATAAATTCCTAACATATACCTTAATATTCAAAATTTCGTTGAACTTGTTTTCTGCAACTAAATTAATGTAGGAACCATGTTTAAAATTCTGTATGCCACACATCTCTATAAATTCATCTCAATATGTTGGTACCCTTTTGACTTGTGTGTTTAAAGATCCCAAAATGTTCACCACAATGATGACCTGTTATGCTAAATTTCCTGTAATTGCAAATAAAGAAGCTCGTGTTGTCACCTCCAATGAGTTTATAATTCTATCCAATCTTATGCCATCTATCACAAGCATCCACAGCCCTGCATGGTCAAACTGCCTTGATTTGTACCAAACTTTAAAACTCCTGAAACTCCCCACGGCAGAAAATTCAGTGCAAAACTCAAAATACTTATGAACTAGCTTTATGCATGGTCATGAAAACCTCCCATGATTTCTACAAACATGTAAATTTAACGCTCTGCAAAAAACTACAACCTCTGAAACTGACATGTAGTAACTCTCAGTAGTCTTTAACCATGCATGGTATGTAACTAATATCTTAATCACAATCAAAATAAGAAAAACATAATCTCAAGCATTCCAAGTTATTGCAGTCAGATTGGTCAGCATTCCAATCTGAATTGGATCAGTGATTTTATGCAGACTTTGACCACCAATTCCGAGACATGAGAAAAATTGTGATTTAACTCTGATTTTATCTGCAAAATTGTGATTTAATCCCAATGTGGAGTGAGTAAAGCAATGCCATTTTGTCTCTGTTTAATCCCAATGTGGAGTGAAGTAAAGCATTACATTCTGAATACAACAGAAATGTTAATTGCTGTACTTGCCATTGTTATGGATCAAATAACCTGTAGTTTGTCATAACCTGTAGAAGGTTCTTTTATCTGGTGAATTACCATTATCCTGGTCCTCTGTAACATCTAATGATTATGAGGTGAAGAGACTATGTAAAGCTGTAAACACTCCAAATTGTATGACATGCCATTGAACTAGTTATCTGTGAAAGAACCCAAATTGGCATGCAGTTGTGACATTCAGTAATGCACCATTCAGGTTTCACCATTGTATTCATGATAATACTTTTCAACCATCAGTGGTAGCAATGTTTACTAATCTCCAAGTCTCGAAGCAAACTTTACAAACTGAGTTCAAAGAATTGTGATTTCTGCTCAAGTTGAAAGTTTTGGCAATTGCTGCTGCCACTCTCATGAATGTCCTAATTGTGTGCGTGCAGTATCTTCCTCTTTCCATTATTGGCAATCACAGCTAATTTGGAATTCTGAGTCTAACTGAAGAGATCTGAACAGTACACTCAATTGCGATCTAGCCTTTCTCTGTCTGTCATGACAGAAAGCTGACAGCCAAAACAAAAGGGGTAAATCTTACATTTTTAATCTTTTGAACTAAATCTGAATTTTGCGATTCTGAGATCTAACCAAAGAGATCTGAACGATACACACCATTGTGATCTAGCCTTCAACTGTCTGTCATGACAGAAGACTGACAACCAAAACAAAAGGGTTAAAACTTACATTTTTAATCTTGTGAAATGAAATCTGAATTTCAAGGAAAAGTAAGATCTAAATTAGTTGTACAGCAATTATGGAGAATGAAGATAGAAAACACAAACATAATTCTGTTATGCTGAGTGGCCTTTTCATTGGTACTTAAGTTCGGGAAGAAAACCTTTGTGAGAATGTTTGGAATCTGAATGACTAATCAGGCATTGAGGATTTCCAAGCATGGTATATAGATGGCTATGGAGTTCATAGCTTCCGTGCTCAAAACATTTCGAGGACAAGACCTTTTTGTCTAAGGCCCTCCTAACGAACTAGTTAAACCTTTCCTATTTTCTTACATATTTTCCTATTACGTTAGGGATGGATGACTATATCAATTTTCAGCCTACTTTCCTATTTTCTTAGCATCCTTTCAAAGTTACTTCCATTTTAATAAATCTTCAGCCTATGCTGACCACTCAAGTTTAATGTATAACTTCATGTGTGGTTGGGATCCAAAAGATTTCTATAGGTGACATTAATTGATAGGCATGGATGATCCTATTTCTTCTCAGTTGATAGGCATGAAAGTTATTGTTTTTCTCAGTTGACAGGCTTGAATGCTAGTATTTCTTCAGTTGGAAATAGCACGTTGACCTTACCTATCATAACCACGATAGCATCCCATTTTATGGCTATTTCAGAATTGGATGTTGACCTAACCACAGTAGTACGTTGACCTTACCTATCATGAAAACCATTTGCTTTAATTGATTTCTAAAGAATTCTAACCACAGTAGTAATTGACAGATAGGCATGGATGATTCTATTCCTTCTCAGTTGATAGGCATGAAAGTTATTGTTTTTTTCAGTTGACAGGCTTGTATGCTAGTATTTCTTCAGTTGGAAATAGCACGTTGACCTTACTATCACAACCACAATAGCATCCCATTTTATGGCTATTTCAGAATTGGATGTTGACCTAACCACAGTAGTACGTTGACCTTACCTATCATGAAAACCATTTGCTTTAAGATACTTGTTGCTATTATTTCTGGGACCTTATTTTGTGCACAGAGTACTTTGATTAAACTTGACCAATGATTTTTCTTTGCCTTGAAGAAAAACCATTTGGGCGTCTTATACAAATTACTTCCCCTCAAGCACCATTTAAAAGATGCTTCTAATGTGCATTACACTCCAATTGGTTGCGAAGGGTTTTCACCTGTTTGGTGCAGAGTTATCTTTTTTGTCTATATCTTTGTTGGAAATCCCTTTTCCAACCTATCTGTCTTTCTGCTTTCCAATCAATCTGTAAATTCATTTGCATCCATTTAGTCCTTTATAGTCAGAAGGTGGATGGGTTCTCATCTTTATTCTTATTTAATTAATCGTATTTTTATAGCACTTATTCAAAAAATGCAGAAGAATATACTTCAGGCACACAAGAAGAGGCAGATAAAAATTGGAAGTCAAATAGGAAATCTTAAGTCTTTTTAAGTAAAACTTAATTTATTACAAACGATCATATAAAAACTTGATGAATATTAAACTTCATTAAATAGAGGCACAATAAATTGTGAATCGGGTGCATTGACTCGGTTAAAGTTGGCATTGTTATATTTCACATATTAGGCGAGTATCAGCTAAAATTAAAAACTAATTATATTTATAAAAGTTGTCAAATATGTATTATTTCTATTCCTGTTGTTGATCTTGGTTGACTTTTACTTAAATTTCAATATGTTTTGCCAGAGAAAATTGAAGGGAAGTTGTGGAAAGACCATTGGCCTTTTCTTTGGCCCATCTGAATGTCTAGAAACGAATGAGTCGACAAGTTTTCTGATATGCAGAAGAGGGCGGCGATACAAGTATTCCTCAATGTTTCCTTAATATCATTATGTTTGTGTAGAAAGCCATTGTGCTTGCACAGATTAGTGCTAACAGAGTTTGTCAACTCTCAATTATTTGATAGTTATTGGGGATTTCTGTGTCCATTCATGCATGACGGAGACTGCTCATAGGAGTGAAAGAGAATGTTGATATAGATGATATTCCTACTCACGGAGAATGAATAGAAAGTAGGGAACAAATTATTTATTTGTTCAGTGATAAGAGATTTACACAATCTATTAAATCAAGATAGCTACTCTTAGATTAGATTGTGTGTAAAATTTTTTTTACATCAATGTTTTAGATCATACACTTCATCCATCATTAGGATGTAGACTGATGATGAATTATATAGTATGATCTGAAATGTTGATGTAAATTTTTTTACACAATCTAATCCAGAAACAGCAGAAACAGCTATCTTGAATTATTTATTGTTAGCAGGAAGGATAAGGAGGATCCTTGTCACAGAGAGACACAGGCTGGTCCACAAAAGAGGATTACTGTTGAAGGATAATCGATTGAGACTATTGACAAGAACTTGAAATATCGTAGTCTTTTGCATTGCTCGTGTTGTACTTAGAACGTATGGTGTGCGATTGAGACTTTTTTAAGGAAATTGTCAATGTTTTAACACATTGTTAGTAGGAGCTGCCATAAGCCAAAATCTAGGTCAACAAATTGAAAACGTTACTGCAATAGATAATATAAAGAAACGAGTCAAAAACATTCACATGTAGGCACTAAAAGAGGGGATAAGTGAATTTGGAAAGAGGGGAATTTGGTGTTAAATTAAAAAAGCACCCGTGGTAAAGTAGGGAGGGGAAAGGGTGCAAGACGGGACACCATTCGAGTAGAAAGAACTTTGTGTAGTGTATGAAAGCTAACAAGGGAGCATCAAACGAAGTAAACAACTTTGCATGGGAAGGGAAAAGGTAAAGAACGGCCAACAAAAAATGTGGGGTTCAAGTAGGACAACAAAATAATGGATGGGTAACCAATGAATTGCAAGGGATGATGAAACCAAAGAAACATAAAAGGAGTGCAAGGGAAAAATGAGCACGTCGTAGAAAAAGAGGTGGAAAAAGATAAACAGGGATGATACCCGAAGGGTTACAAAAAATAATAAAAAAAGAACTTATTTATAAAACATGTCTTGCAATTTTATGCAATTTTCCAATGCTAGTTTGTTTGTTTTCATTCACCATATTTTCACCATACGGAGGATTTGATTTGGTTCTTTCCACTTTTTAAAGTAAACACTGTCAAATTAGCCAGTCAGTGTCTTAGAGGGAAACATTGCAAAATCTATCTCTCTAAATTGTTTTCTCAAAAGTATAGCTTCTTCATGTATCTATTTAATTTGCAAATCTTGGTACCTCCAGGATTATTCATGTCTTTAGTGATATCTCAGAGATTGCAAGCAGTAGATGAATGGTTGGTCTTCACTTGCCACTTATGAATTGGAAAAGAATTGTATGCCTATGCATGCTTTTAGGTCTGCATATTGCTCTCTAGATCTTGCTGTACATGAACACCTGATCATCAGCCGATCACACTTCCAAGAAGTCCGATTGTCAGAGGATATCTGTAGTCAACCGCTCTCCTATACAATTATTTACAATATCGATGATGTTTACATTTTCTCTTTTGATTTTTCAAACTTAAACACTTTCAGCTGCAATAAGCCCAACTTTTGTGGCTCATGATCCTGATTTGAATGAAAGGCGCCTCTCCTCAACCTTTCATGGTTTTCATAGGTTTTACCACAAACCTGGACACGAATAGGAACTCAACTATTCACCTTATATGGGTTTCTGGATTACCACTACCGTTTCAAGATCTATGAATTGCATTACACTAGTGTTTTTGTTCTTCACCAAAAGTGGATTCATCGTACAAAAATAGAAATAAATGCTACTCATAAAAGCGACCCCATTGTTGATGGCTGACGAGAGGGACTATTGTCCTCCACTTCCTGTCTCTCCATCCTCCATTAGGTTTGTTACTTTGCAAATTTGACTTTGACTTTGAGGTTTAGTTTTCGCATATTGAAAACATGACACAAAAAATGTACTTATCAAAGGCCTTGATTATATAGTACCTGTGACGACTAAGGCACCTAGTGAGGAACTGTGCAAACATTAACCACCAGGAGATCTCCTCCCATACTCTTAGAGCACGTGATTACTATAGTAAATAGATTTAACCTTTTCAATCTCAACATCTACACAAACATATTACAATAAATCAGTGCGTAGCTTCCTCCCCTGAGAAAATCGACATAGCAGAGATGCTTGAGGCTGCTCGTCTAAATTTTTTCAAAACACTTGCCCACCAGCCATTGGTCCACTCATCTCCTTTCACTTTACGGGACCGAAATCAACATTATAACTTTATAAACGTTGTGCTTCATAGAATCTTTTAAGACTTTTACAATTTACTATTTAGTCATTACATCTGCGTCATTCAATCAAACTTTTACGTGGCATACTTCTTTTTCCTTAAATCACGGACATACTTTTAGGTTGCATTCGGTGTAGGCCTGCTAAAATACAAATTAGCCACACAAAATCATAAAAAATAGGCCACAAATCTTCAATATGCAACTCCTTTCTTGTCCTTCGAACCTTTGATTTGGTAAAAAGCGCGCCCACTTATATCAGGCAGGAAAAGGTACCGTCCTGTTAGGCCCAGAAATACAATAGAATAAAAGACAATCCCAACATTATTGTATCTTGTTCATCAAGATTGATTACATAAATAAGGCAGTCATATAGCAGTTGAATTCAACTCCTATAGAAACATTATCAAAACTGAAATATATAAACTAACTCATAAACCTTAATGATTAATACATTAACATCCCCCCTTAATTTGAAAGGGTTATTGTGAAATCAAGGAGCATTTTATACCACTCAAACTTAGATTTCAGCCACGAGCTTTGGTGGAAACAATTGTTGGTTGATCTAAATCTTCTTTTGGAAGCCTATTACGATGACATGATTTAAAATCCGTTTGAACTTACCTTTTTATCTTAACAAGGTGCAAACTTTTATACTTGAGCCCATTACTTTGACGGGTCTCAAATTTTGATAATGAGCCTATTGTTTTGATAGGTCTTAAATTGGGACTTATTTTGTCCATTTTGAATTAGCACACTATGAGTGCACAATAACTGAAAAAATAGCACACATTGGGTGAAATGGACTTGTTCTGTTCATGTTACAATTTGATGATAGCACACATTGGGTGCAATGGACTTGTTATGTCCAAGTTACAATTTGATGATAGCACACATTAGGTGCAATGGAATTATTTTGTCCATTTGTTTGAGAACAACATACATTGAACTGTGTAATTACCACTCACTTGAACTTGAATAACCCTGTTCAAATAGTTCATATGCATTGTATATGGTTCCACTTAGTTTGTGTGCGGCTGAAGGATGTTGGCAGAGATGGAAATTGTACTTACTTACAGGTTTCTAAAATCTGTTAGGCTTGAGAATGACAATTGCATTTATTAAATTTTTTTAAAATCTCAGCATATCCATCTATAACTGGAAACCAAACAACTTTCAATGATCCTTCAAAGTAGAAAGAAAAAATTGTGGTCTTCGTCTTTTCATTGTGCGGTTTCTATAAGTTTGAACTATCTCGCCATTAAAAGAGCATAGTAATCATCACTCCTATCCAACTTTAAGATACCAACTAAAGTGCACATGAAAGAAACCCTTGAAACTCGTAATTTTTGATTCAGGTGCAGTAGTTTTGAATTTTCCCCAAAATAAATTTGGGGAATGACTTTAGAAACTTTCAAGAAAATACATCTAGCAAGTATGATGTAAATTCCATCAACATTACTATCATTAAAGATGGATATTGTAGAGAATACAACCACACACACTAACAACAACGTTTGCCCTACAAGATTACGAGCAGTTGAATGTCGTTAGGAGTTTCAACTCATTTGCCCAAGGAAATTACACGCCAGGTAGTATTTGCCAATATGTTGGTTAGTATTTGTTGAGTAGGAGAATGCAACGGTTTCTGTCCACAAAAGTTGAGGAACCAAAGCGAACGCCTACAAAAGCTGTACAAGAGTTGTACCAAAAAATTATTGAATCACTGGATTCTAAAAACTTACCTCCAAACAACCTGCGGGATTCATTTCTGGAAAAGTGTAAGAACACTGAAGATGTGAAGTTGGCATTTGAGGTCTTGGAGATGCTTTAGATATTTAAAATGACAGGCTTATGCCAGCACGCAAACTAGCCAACACAGATTACTAGAGCAGTTGCTTCTGCATGCATTCATGGAAAAGCTCCAGAAACTGGATTAAGGACTCTTTGGAGACACAAAGTCTAAGGAATCGTGGTGTAAAAGTGTGCCAAAGGGTTTATATTGGACGATCTCTAATAACACGAACAAGCTGGTGAAATCGACACTTGAGAAGTGGGTAAATGATGGGAAGAAGTTGGAGACAAATGACTTGCAAGGCCTCGTGCGCAGTCTTCACCACGTTTGCAAATACAAGAAGGCTTTGGAGGTTTTTGAATGGATGTAAAATCACCCTAAGTTTGTCTTTGCACCTGGTGACTATTACGTCCAGTTAGATTTGATCGCTATAGCGCATGGCATTGATAGAGCTGATAAGTATTTTCAAGATCTATTGAAGTTTGCAAAGAATGAAATCACTTATAGTGCTCTACTCTACTGTTATGCCAGAGAGGGATTGATTGAAAAAATAGAGAATTTACAGCCTCCATGGATAGAAATATAGGATTGAATTGCTCTTTCCTTCACATACCTTCCATCATTGTCTCCTTTCAATGCATAGTTGATGGTTTCTTTTCGTCCTTTCAATGCACATATGACAATTTCTTTTTGCCTTCTCAAGCCATTGCAAGCACACGTAGGCAACAGGTCTACACCATGTCTACAAACATTTCCCCCTCACATCAAGAGAAAACAACCACACACCCACCAATCATCTGCTCTGATACCACTGTTAGGCCCAGGAATACAATAGAATAAAAGATAATCCCAACATTATTCTATCTTGTTCATCAAGATTGATTACATAAATAAGACAGTCATATAGCAGTTCAACTGCTATAGAAAAACTGCCAAAACTGAAATATATAAACTAACTCATAAACCCTAATGATTAATACATTAACACCGTCCAAGGCACTATTCTAATTGAGCTCTTTACTTCACCACTCCCTTTGTTGATCTACTTTTACTAAATTGGAAGTTGGCAAGAATTAGAACATCAGAGGTGTCTGTACCTGTTCTAGCATTTCATGCAACATCCATTAGAAAATATAATGAAATTAAGGGAAAGCACAGTTGCACTGCAACGCCAAAGCTTGCTGGAAATTGTGTGATCAAACAAAACAAATGAGAAACTCACAAGAATACTCACCACAAACAGGTAGAGAATAAGTTGTGTAAGTATAATGGGGATGTATAGTCATTTCTAGATTGCTGAAAAGATCAATAAAAGAAAATTCTCTCTTTAATAATAGGCAAAGTATTAAAAGTATTATAATGCTCTAACCATTTCTTTCTATAAACAAGTTGTTCCAACAATTTGAATATTACAATCGTGTTTAATAATTCTTCACACAATATATTCCAATACTAAAGCTAACAAACTATAATATTCTTAAGACCCATGTGAAGACTTACATAAATTCATAATAGGTTGATGGTTCCTAACTTAAGGGTCCTATGAATCCCATCTTTTAAAGATTGTATCTATATATTGAATCAGAACAACACTATAGCCTCTAATTGAGCCAATAAATTATAACAAAGGAATGCTAGAAAATTTGAATTGGCAAAGAGAAATGATAATAGTACACTTTGAATATTACAATCATGTTTAATAATTCTTCACACAATATATTTTAATACTAAAGCTAACAAACTATAATATTCTTAAGACCTGTGTGAAGACTTACATAAATTCATAATAGGTTGATGGTTCCTAACTTAAGGGTCCTATGAATGCCATCTTTTAAAGATTGTATCTATATATTGAATCAAAACAATACTATAGCTTCTGATCTAGCCAATAAATTATAACAAAGGAATGCTGGAAAATTTGAATTGGCAAAGAGAAATGATAATAGTACACTTTGTCCGTTGAAATGTTGACTCCAAGTTGAAATACTTTCCTTTGTTGCTTGTGAAACTTGAACAAAAGAAGAGAAAACTTCATATATTGATATCCATTTAGATGTTTAAGATGCCCAAACTTTAGGAGATTGCTAATATGATAATGAGTGTGATAGATCATTTAAATGTTGACTCCAAGTTGAAATAATTTCCTTTGTTGTTTGTGAAACTTAACAAAAGAAGAGAAAACTTCATATATTGATATCCATTTAGATGTTTAAGATGCCCAAACTTTAGGAGATTGCTAATGTGATAATGAGTGTGATAGATCATTTAAGGAACTTTGTGCTAACAATTTTAGTTTGGCATGTTTGTCTTTCCTCAAAAATTTGAATTGGCAAAGAGAAATGATAATAGTACACTTTGTCTATTGAAATGTTGACTCCAAGTTGAAATACTTTCCTTTGTTGCTTGTGAAACTTGAACAAAAGAAGAGAAAACTTCATATATTGATATACATTTAGATGTTTAAGATGCGCAAACTTTATGAGATTTCTAATGTGATAATGAGCGTGATAGATCATTTAAGGAACTCCATGCAAACAATCTTAGTTTGGCATGTTTGTCTCTCCTCAAACAAGCTAATTTCATTAGTAGAGGATTTGAGATTTGACGATGACCAAAATTTGGGATTTGGATCCTCAATCATTGATGGTATGTCCTCCCATTTCTTAGAAACTTGCCAATGTTTATATTTGTTTGTTTTTGAGACTTCCTTTGGGAGAGAACTAAATAATTCTTTCCCAATTTTGCATTATTTACAAAATTAACTTTTAACTCATTCTCCTTAATGGTGTATAATTATTTTGTCTAAGTCCTTTTATTGCACAACAATTATTTACAATATCGATAAAGGATTTGCAATGAGGCCTTTAATTGATAGTTCACCTTGATACAATAATGTTAGATTTCTTTAAGAGCAAGCACACCCCATTCCTCAGGTGCATGCTAAATCTTCTTTTTCCCGAACACACCATATGATGGATCCAATGTGATTCTCAATTGTTGGGTACTCAAGCTATGGTCTTAGTTGTATGATTAGGTTGACAACTATTTTGGTCTTAATAGTTGTGTTAGTGGCAAGCTCAACTTGTTCATATTAGTGTTCAAGTTTTGTGCATGACATAGTTAGCTCTCTAACTTTGGCCTTTAAGTTAGTTCTTCTATTGTTATAGCATTTCCTAACAATCTTTATGGGCATGTTTATCTAGGCCACTATTTTGTAAGTTTCCAAAAGGAGCACTTGTCAATATGATTCCTTTGTTGCTTGGGCCAACAAGTTCTAAGACTGGTCAAATTCAATTGACCTTAGAGTGAACCATTTGAAGCTTAGTGAATTAGTAAGATTTGGATATGGAGAAAGCCAACCAATATCTATAGGCCTAGTGGGAAGTACAAAATACTCAAAAGATTGATAGGATAAGAATAAATTGTATTCCTATCGAAAAATGCAAATAGAATAGATGTAGCATATATGAGAGGCCCTTGGTTATATAGGACAAGGTAAAATTATGACACATATCTTAATCTTATGATATGAGACATAATGACAAGTATGATATGTGTACCCTAAGTAAGCTCAAGTGATACAATGAAAAAATGACCTAATAGTGGAACTAGTTAAGTAATATCCTTATTCACACCAACACCCCCCTTAAGTGCAACTTAGGGGGAAAAAATAAAAACGTACAAAGATGGGTCCCAACCACTAGGCTTGATACAATTGATACAAACCCTAAGGTTTTCTACCATAAATTTTTCAAACCCTAGTTGAATTAAAATGAAACTTAATTATGGGATTCATACCAAGGTCAAAATCTTATAAAATTAATTCCAGAATCTCAAACATGATAAGAAAATCACCAAAATAGAAATGTCACCCAGATCTAACAAGCACAAAGAAAACAATCTTTCTGAAATACACAAATTAAACCTACGAGGGTTTTCAAACTCTACCTCAAACCACCAATTGAAGAAATATAACGAAGACCA
This sequence comes from Chamaecyparis obtusa, assembly GCA_027943335.1. Lineage (NCBI taxonomy): Eukaryota > Viridiplantae > Streptophyta > Pinopsida > Cupressales > Cupressaceae > Chamaecyparis > Chamaecyparis obtusa. The sequence continues at coordinate 1,308,065 of BSBK01007015.1, read as the reverse complement.
AAAAATGCTGAAAAATCTCAAGCTTTCAAAAAATCCTTCAATTCAATCCTTCCTCCAAAACCTGCAAACCTATGTATGGAATAATGACCAAATTCCTCCTCATAACGGAAAAAGCTCTAAAATTCCAACTCCACCATACAAATCTGGACTCAGCTTAACTCTGCAACTTTATTTTTATCGCATTCTCTTTTTGCCCAATTTATTCCATTTTCTCATTAATAACTCCATGTGTTTTTATTTGTAATTCTTGTTTATATCGATTCACTCAACTAATAACATTTACTTTATTTATTAAATTTATTTAAATTGAATGTGCAACTAAATGCATATTAATTTTAACTAAAAGAATATTATTTTAATGCACTTTATTATTTTATTCAATTTTCCTCAAGTTTGAATTTAATAAATATCTAAATCTTTAATTCTACCATTTGACTTTTAATCAAGTCTTTTTAATTAATTATTTTATTTAAATAGTTTTCCTTAATTCAATACCTTCACATTAATTTTCTATATTTAATAAGATTTATTTATTTAAACTACATAAGTAATCTTAATAAATTAGTTAATTATTTCACAATAATCATACCAACTAGTCATAGACCTACTGAACTTAATAAAACAATAATCATGTTCAAGGGGAAAGCTTATGGACTCACATCACCTGGACAAACTCAGAAGGGTAAAAAATATCAGAAACTTGTCCAATATTTCAGGACAATAAAATGACTTAGGTTGTGATTTAGATCTTAATATTATCTCTCCTCTCTTACCATTGAGACTTGCGATAGGACACACTCATCCTAACAATTCAGGGAAGTCAATGCCTGGTACTTGCAAACCTACATAAAAGATAAGCATGTACACACACACACACACACACACACACACACACACACACATATATATATAACAAGCAATGGCAGGGATCGGGACATCGTGTGGATCTCACAAGTAGGTAACTACGACTTCGTCTCTCAACCATATCAAACACATCAAACAAAAAGGTAAAACATACATGACAACCATACACATGCAAGTATGGGGTAAGTAAAATCATAAACATAAACAACCTATTAAACATATATATAATCATCATCAAAGTAACTAACATCATCTAATTGCAACACATGATATCTCTTACCTATCCAATATCAAATCACCATGTATTGTCATACATCCAAAGGCACATAATAAAGCTGAAATAATCAACGCACACATAAAAGTGGCCTAAGAGAGTTTGGCAATATAAAACTAAAAAATAAACTATGGGTGGGCACTATATCCACCTCCCCTAAAATTAAGCTTACTCCTGGAAGCCTACAAACAAATATGGATATAAATTTCGTAATCTTGGTGCATCTTCCCAAGTTGTTGATGACTTATTAGTAGGGTCACATTGGACCCTTACCTACTTGATGGTGCGATCCCTGAGGGTCAACTCTTGTCGTTGAAGAATGCGAATGAGCTCCAAAGCTAGTTGTCTGTCCTCTACTTGTAAAGCATTCTAGTGAAGAACGTGTGCAACATCTAGTATATATTGTCTAAGTATGAAAACATGGAAAACATCATGAACACAAGATAAGTTGGGCAACAAAGCAAGACAGTAAGCAACCGGTCCTATCCTCTCAAGAATCTCAAATGGACCAATGAAACAAGGTGCCAACTTTAAACCCTTTCCATAACAGATCAAAATCTTCTGTGGACACATTCTCATAAACATCTTAGCACCAACTGCAAACTGCCTATCCACTCTATGAGCATCTACATACTTCTTCTACCTATCTTGAGCTGTGGTCACATGCTCATAGATGTGTTCCACCTGCTGCTCCATGTCTCGAAGCATCTCAAGTCCTAACAGAATGCAATCCTCTAGCCTATCCAAAATCAAAGGTGTACGACAAGGATGGTCATACAAAAATTGAAAAGGTGACATACCAATCGAACTATGATAATCATTGTTGTAGGCAAACTCGACCAAATACAAATAGCCCTCCTAGTGAGTTTGTCTATCCATGACATACATCATCAACATATCCTCAAGTACTTGATTAACTCACTTTGTATGACCATCGGTCTCAAGGTGATATGTCAAACTAAAATTTAGCTATGCTCCAAGATCATGCTGTAAGGAAGTCCAAAATACATAAGTGAATACTGGATCCCTATCTGATATAATCCTATGGGGAATACCATGTAACCTCACAATATCCTACATAAAGACTCTAGCTACTGAAGCTTCTGTATAGGATGCTCTCATAGGAGAAAAGTGTGCCACTTTGGTCAATCGGTCAACTGTGACCATGATGGTATCATGTCTATGGGGAGTCATAGTAAAACCTAAGATGAAATCCATCAAGATGATATCCCATTTCTATGATGGAATGATATTATGATGCAAAATTCTTGTTGGATGCCCGTGATTTGCCTTAACCCTCTGACACTCTAGACATCTTTCCACAAAATCAACAATGTCCCATTTCATACCGAACTAGTAATATAGTTGTCCAAGGTCTGCATGCATATTCTTGACACTTGGATGTGTCGAGTAAGGTGCACGATGAGCCTCAAATAAAATAAAGGTATGAAGATCATCTAATGGAGGTACACATATCTGGCTCATATAACAAAAACATAGCCTAAAAACCTTCCTTCCAAAGATCTCCTTGACTCAATTTTGGCTCTCACTTCCTTGTACCAAGTATCTGTAGGAAGTACTTGCGTATACGAATCCACAAATCTACACCAAGAGTCAAAGCTGATATCTCATGTCTCTTGTGACTCAAGACGTTGGCTACCACATTTTCCTTACCATGGATGTACTTGACCTCAAAGTCATAATCACAAAGAAACTCCATCCATCACCTCTACCTAGAATTTAGATTAGGTCGAGTAAAGATATATTGTAAGCTGTGATGATCAATATGAAGCTCAAATCGATGTCGTAATAGAAAATATCTCCATCAGACCAATGCATGAACTACTGCTGCTAACTCAAGATCATGTGTAGGATAGTTCAATTCATGCTCCTTGAGTTTGCGAGATTCATAAGCAATCAATTGTGCTTCCTGCATAAGGACCACTCCTAGACCTTCCAAAGAAGCATCAACACACACCATGAAATCACCTATTGGGTCAGATATTGGTATGATAGGTGCACTGGTTAGACATTTCTTGAGGTTCTGAAAAGACTCTTCACACTTCTTTATTCAAACATACTTCTTGTCTTTCCTTTGGAGAGAAGTAATTTGATATGCAACCCTAGAGAATTCTTTAACAAACCTATGATAGTATCCTTCCAAGCCCATGAAACTATGAACTTCAGATACATTGGTGGGGTTTGACCAATCTACTATAGCGTAAATCTTGGAAGAATCCACTGAAATACCCTCACCTGAGATTACATGCCCCAAGTAATGAGCTTTAGACTGAAACAAGTCACACTTCACTGCATTATCATATAACTGGTTGTCCAAAAGACACTAAAACATTAGTCATAGATGTTCTTCATGCTCCTCTATGGATTTAGAATATATCAATATATCATCCAAGAAGACGAGAACAAAATGATCAAGGTAAGAACAAAATGCTTCATTCATCAGGCACATGAAAATAGATGGAGCATTTGTTAAACCAAAAGGGACTACTATGAACTCATAATGTCGATAGCGAGTGCGAAATGCAGTATCTTGACTTGAGATCAATCTTGGAGAATACCTTGGCCCCTTTTATGTGATAAAAAAGATCACCAATCCTTGGCAAAGGGTATCTTTTCTTGATCGTTACCTTGTTCAATTGTCTATAGCCGATGCACAAGTGTAAAGATCCATCTTTCTTCTTAACGAAGAGTACAAGTGCTCTCCATGGTGAAACACTGGGCCAAACACTACCCTTTACCAAAAGTTCCTCTAATTGGAGCTTAAGCTCACTCAACTCCTATGTGGTCATCTGATACAGATCTCTACATATAAGTTGTTCTCCTAGAACAAGATCAATGGAAAAATCTATGTAACACTTTGGTGGCATACCCAAAATTTCACTAGGAAAGACATTGCATAATTCCTGAAGTATAGGACGATCAAGAGTCTTTTCCTCCATTTCTACTTCATCCATCTCATTCATAGTTATAGAAAATATCTGACATCCCTTTCACATGTTTAATCTCTTGAGTTGCATAGAGAAAATCATACGAAGAGATATAGGATGTTGAATCCCCACTATCTCACAATCCTTTCCAACATCATCTTTACATTTGATTATCTTTTGTATTCAATCAATGCTGGCTCCATGAGAACCCAACTAATCCATCTCGAGGAAAATATCATATGATCTCAAAGGAATCACACAAAGGTCAACCGAGGTGATGAATTTACCTAGGTTCAACTCATATTTATGCACTAGAGAGTTTGTTGACATACTTGCCCAGAGGCTAACTGTACTTGCCAACCAATGTCTTTCTTTACTACTATTAGACCATATTTTGCTACTACAAAAGGAGATATAAAATAATATGTAGCTCCCGAATCAAATAAAATAGAAAGAGAAATACCTCTAGTAGCACCATAAGTTTCTACCACAATACCCTAATGTTTTTCTTGACAATGATCCAATGCCACAAGTACTCTATGAGATCTATTGACATCCCCTATAGTAGGCTCAAAAGCTGCTGGTCTTTGTCCTGAAAATCGTGATATATGTTGAGGGAAATTCACTATAATTTGGCCATACTGTCCACATGAGAAGCAACCATTTCCTCTATCGTGACCTCTCCCAACAGAGGGTGCACTAGACTATTGATGAGTGCCTCTGCTAGAAACTGAAAGTGTGTTATGTGAAGACTGATTGGATTAGTTGGACCTATTGTGTGGAAAGTTATGGAAATTCTTAGATTGAGGACCACCGTTATGTGTTGGAGGGTTCATCCCCTTCCGTTGCTGACTATGAAAGTAGAGAGGAGGTTTCTTGAAGTTCCCTGCACCTTGGTTATGATTCCCTCTATATCCTGAAGGTATAGGAATACCATTCTGATCTCCTACCTATCCACCATGCCCTAGAGCCAAATTTGCTTCCGCCAAAGTAGCCTTAATAACCACTTCCTTGAGGGTCTTAGGTTCGAGAACCTTAACTCCTCTGATGATGCAACCATTAAGCCCCCTAATGAACTGTTGCAACATAAGTGGTGACTTATCACTAAATCCCGCATAGGGTTTGAGCTTGAAGAAATGACACTCATAATCTTGAACAAACATAGATAATTGCCCCAGATAGTGGAACTCATATGCGTGCTATTGTTGTCATTGATAAGATAAGAAGCATTCCTAGAAGTTATCAAGAAAAAGTTCCCAAGTGACATTCTCCATGGTAAGTCCCAGTTTTTGCTATTCAATTTTCCACCAAGAAGCTACAAAACCTTCGAAGTGCATAATAAAACATCTTTCCCTAATATTGGTATCAAACTATTGCATGACAAAATATCGATCTAATGCAATGATCCAAGTCTCTTCCTTGAAACTAGTGCCAAGACCATTAAAAGGAGGAGGTCTTGATCTCAGAAGGTCTCACATCTGATTGGCCTTTATGACTCCCTATTTGAGGGTAGTGTCCATTCCTCTTAGACTTCTAGATCTATGTCTCTCCTCATTATCAAAATGGTGTGGGTAGATATTCTTCCCATTCAACCTTGTCTTGTGTGGGTAGATATTCTAGAACAATATGGAGACTCTTCATAGCATTGAGTTCTCCCGAGTCACCGTGATGTTCACCACCATCGTCTTCCTTTCTCTCCTCAACTCTCTGACTCACAAGAGGGATAGGAAGTCTTCTCCTTCCACGTCCTCTACTACGGCCTCCACTTTGGCCTCTAGCAACATATCTAGTTTTAGTGACCATCCTTCCTACAACATTCAACAAGAATGACAAAATAAATAAGATGTGAAGAAATCCTAAAATAATAGTCTGAAATACCAGAGTGTTATATGTCTAAGTTTTGTTTCATATTTTAACTACTATACACCTAATGGGCATACAAATTTCCCAGAGTTCCCAACATAGAAACATGGGCTTTGATACCAAGTGTAATGACCTGCCAGGGAACCCAAGAGATATTAAACTAAAACATGTTACTAGGTTTATAGAATGATTTTTTTCTTAAGAGTTTACAAATAATATTGAATAACAAAGAGGAAGTAAAACATAAAGTATGTATATACACATAAACATTATCTCAATTACAGAATACAAATATCAAGGGTTCCTTAACGTAAAATTATGTAAATATAATTTAATCTATTAAGTAAAATAATCATCTAAATCTTCTACATAGTACATCATAAATACATCTGAATAATAAAGTATAAATGATCACCCACATCCACTGCACAAGTTGTAGGGTATGCAAATACAACTTAGCAGAAAGTAAAAATAAAGAAAGAATATAAATAAATCTCTAAGATAGATAAGATAAGAAGCAACCGCAACAAGGATCATCCAACATTGGAATAGGAACATCAGAGTCTCACATGGTAAAAGAACCACTACCTCCCGACCTCGTGGAAACATGTGGTTCCACTCCCACCGTGCTGAGGAGATATCATGAAATATTTTCCCTATGGAAAAGAGTTTTTTTGTTACTAAATTTGATAATGTTGAAGATAAAAAGTTGATTTTGTGCAATCACTTTTTCTCTTGGGATAATCGTTAATATGCTGGTTATGAAGCCTTGGCATTTCAATTTTTCCCCCTCTTCTAAAATTTTTAACAAGATTCTGATTTGGGTGAGGCTCCCTTACCTTCCCCTTCATTTTTGGGCTGACTCCCTATTTGAAGCGGTGGGAGAGGCTCTCAGTGGATTTTTGATGGTGGATGACGAGTCTTCTGATATTATGCTCTTGACTTACACACGATTACTGGTAGAGATGGATATCTCTAAGGGGTTACCAAAAAAGATTAAGGTAGAGTACTCAAAGAATTCCTGGATTCAAACATTGGACTATGAAGGGCTTCCCTTCAGATGTAGGAAGTGTTTTAAAATAGGTCACTTGGGTTCTTAGTGTGGATTAAAGAGGGCTAAGACCAAAAGGTCTGCTTCTTGGTGGAAGGGTGCTTCTTCAGATCATTATACAATAGCTAAGAAAAATATTGATCTTGCTGAGATTGATGTTCCTGAGGATATTCCTCCTGTAAGAACTATTCCTTTGGGGACTACTATTACTACTGCTGGTAGTTTTGAGATTGTTCAGTCTACTAGTGTTTCTTCTGATGGAACTATTTCTAATGGTATGTCTCCCAGTAATTCTTCTGTTGCTGGGGTTCCTCTAGCTGGTTCTAGTCTTGCTGGGGTCACTGAATAGTCTGCTAGTGTTTCTGTTGGTACTATTCTTTCTGGAAGTAATTCTTCTGCTGCTGGTGTTCCTCTTGTTGTTTCTAGTTTTACTAGGTGTACTGATACTACTGCTAGTAGTACTGGTGCTAGAAAGTCTGCAGATGTCCTTTCTACTGGTTTGATTCCTACTGGGTTTGCTAGTTTCCTTCTAGCTAGTTCTGTTTCGAAAGGACTCTTTTTTGGTGTTGAGAAGTCTGGCTTTGGTTGTAAGGAGGCAATTGTTGGTTATGTCCAGAATTCTCTTGTTGGTTATGTTGTGGTTGGTTCTTCTTATTCTTCTCTCCTTGATTGAAAAGAGAAGGCTTCTTTGGTAGAGGAGGGGTGGACCCCAGTTATTGGTAAACATCATAAAAATTCCTCTCTACAATTTGATATGAATCTCCGCTCCCGGAATAAGGGAGGTAAAGGAAAATCCTAGTTTTTGATTTGACTGTCTCGTGTGGTCTAATCCTTGATTTTTATTTTTATTTTGTTTGGGTTTGTATGAAGGTTGTTTCATGCATTGTCTCATCCAAGTTGTGGGTGCCTACTGTAAAACCCTCACTTTGGTCTTGATCCATTTTGTTTAATGTGATTTTTTGAATATCTTTTGTGACCATTCTGTATAGGTTTCGAGCCCCCTTCAAAACCTATTTTTAATGATCAAGTAAAACTAGGAAAGGGTCTTAGAAGTTCCTATCTTAAGGGTACAACTCAATGAATCAAAGGTACACATACTAACCCAAAGTCATCCAACACATGTAGGAAACCTAAGATGAAATCAGGGAAGTGTCATCACATATGTCAACCCCTTGGAACAATCTCAATGGACTCTGACTTCCAAGTGTGATCATATACGAAACCTGAAATCCTCTCATGTAGACAATTGATCATGCCAGAACTCACCGCCACAACTAGATGGGCAAGAATCTTCTTCCACTCCCATCCTTAGCCTATATTAGCACTCAAGGCATGGATGAGGAATCCATTATCTTATTAATTTATTTTAAAACCCCATTTAATTATATCATCAACTATTTAAGTAACCTACTAAGGATACCCAGGTAGCCACTTCTGAGTTCCAATGCTTCCAAAGCAAGCCACTTCCCCTTTAACACCTAGATAACCTACCCTAAGTTCAAAACATTACTCATAGGTCATCATGAATCATAACATCAAAATTTGGTTCCGAAATATAACAGGAACATACATAAACAACTTCCATCATAATAAAATCAAACTTCCATAAGGTTGGGCTAAAGTATGCAAGGCAAACAAACATACACATTAACCCTAACTCTGCATCTGGTAACAATCCTAAAAGGATGACATAAAAGGTTCCCTCCTAACCCATAAACGCATAAGGAAAAACATAAATAAGAATTTAATTAATAATAAACTAATTTGTAAAGTACCATTTCACAAATTAATTTATTAAATAATCACTAACAAAACTATAATTACATTATCAAATTAAATTCTAATACTAAGAAAAAAATTATAATGTTAATTAAAAATAAATTGATTCCTAATTTAATAATTACTAAAATAATATAATTTCATAAAAATTCTCATTTTAGAAAGTAAAACCAATTCCGTTAATTACTAATGAATAAAAATTTATTTATAAAAAATTAAATCATTCCTCTACATTTTCGTTTATCAGAAATAATCAAATAACATGGAGTAAAATTACAAAGTACTCTAAAAGAAATAATACATTAAATAAATACATATATACATATACAAACTTATTATAAGATAATACATTATATATATATATATATTTTCTTTTTTCAACATCTACTATGGTATATTATTTATTTATTATGAAAATTTTATTTTTAATTATATTTCATTTATTTAATTAATTAATTAATTAATTATTATATAATATATTAAAAAAAACCACATATAAATGTTTTATATAAAACTAAACTAAACTCATGCCAAGCTACCCGTTGACAGCCCTTGCTGTTGTAGGCAACAAGTGCTACCGCAACAACTTTAGCTGTTGGGTGAGGGTGAAACCCCCGTCTCCACTCTCTCTCTCTCTCTCTCTATATATATATATATATATATATACATATATATATATATATATGTAGACACCTAAATTTTTTTTTAGAAAATAAAGTATTTTTTATTTTCTGAAAAACTCCTGATGACATCATCATTTGTTAATTAATTAATTAATTAATTTATTTTTATGCCATTAAATCCCTTTATCTTAATTAAAAATATTTAATTAAGAAATCCCTCCCAAAAATGTTTAAATCTTATTTAAACACCATTTTCCCTATTTATTAATTATTTAATTAATAAATTGACCAAAAAACTAAAAAATAAATATTTAATTTATTTTTTCCCTAAACCTTGGAAATATCCTAAAAATCACTAACCTCTTCTAGAATCTTCTAATCCCTCTTTAATTTTGATTAAGGGCTGATTCAATCATTTCCTAACCCTAATCCCAACTCAAAAATATTTAATTAAGATTAAATATTAAATCCTCATGTTTATTAAATATCCTCAAAACCTAAAACCTTTTGAAATAAATAAACCTTTATCTATTTCTTAAATCCTATTTATCCAAGAAACTCCTAGACTCTTCTAGAAAGTCTTCATCCTCATCCAAAAGCCTAGACTCTTCTAGAAGAAGTCAATCCTTATCCTTATCCCTAACCCTAACCCTAACCTTACCCCAAACCTTGACTCAACCTCCTAACCCAACCCTTTCCAAAATCCTATAAATACTCCTCATTTCTAAGAGCAAAGCATCAATTCACTTTCATTTAATAGCATTGTTATCATGTTAAATTAGCTCTAGCATAATCATCCCTAATTGATATATTTTCAAGCTTTCTTAACTCACATCATAGCTTAGCAATAATGGATTAATCTAGTTTATTTCATTTTTTTTGCATAGCATATAACATCATATCACATCTCTATTTGGTCTAAAATCAATCTTAGCATAAACATCATGTAGCTTAATCTTCATCATCATTTGGATCCTTGAGGCCTTAGGGGAAAATCAGGTGTTCTATACCTATTTTTGTGCCATTTATGGGGTTTTTATGGATCTCAATCCATCCTAAAATGCATAAGGAACATGCTCCATGCGCTTAGAGAGTACACCCACATCCCCTTAAGCAAGAGCAAATCAAACAATGCTTGGGTGCACCTGTTTAAGCTCTATCTGAAGTGGCTTAGCTTAGAAAGTTATTGTTTTGGATTGATTTCATGTTAGATTAGAACTTAACATTTGACTAATTTGAGCCTTTCAAAACAAATACAGATAGCCTTGCTCACATTCTGGCATGCCCGGTGGGACTCACTTCGCAAGTCTTTCAATTTTTGGAGTTTTTGGTAAAGTTTGAATTTTGAAGATGGAGGAGGTAGTTTGATCATCTTTCTTGTCTAAAAGCCCATTATTCCTCTATTATGTCTATTCATTCTTCTTCCCCTTGCAAAATCTTGGCCTATTCTTCCAAAAAATCCCTAAGAAAATCTCATTTTGACAAAAAACGTGTATTTTCTGTGTAAAAATTCTGTTTAAAGTATTTAAAATTGTCAGAGGATCACATTTGGTAAATCCAGGATAGTATTTGGGATTCTTGGATCGCATCTGGGGACTACACCATTACTGGATCACATCTGGTAAATTCAGGGTAGCATCTGGGATTCCTGGATCGCATTTGGGGACTGCACCATTCCTGGATCGCATATGGTAAATTCAGGGTAGCATCTAGTGAATTCAGGGTAGCATTTGGTAAACAGGATAGCATTTGGTAATACTTCAATTTGGGGTAAAAATGAACAAAACAAAGGCATAAACATCTTATTTTAGTGCTTATAATGAATCCCCAAATCACTCTTGAATGCATTAAAGACTAAAACTTGCAAAATCTAACAAACAAACAAAACCAATCCAATCATTTGCATCCTTGCAACATCAAGGTTTTAGATGCATTCATGCAAAGTTAGGAACACTTCATTTTTAGAAACTTAAAAAGAACTTCAAGTTTCCATTTCAAAAGGTTCAAAATCAACACTAAGTGCACACAAAATTCTAAATCAAACTCAAAGCATCAATCAGGGATAAAATGAACTTCATTTACAAATATTTTAAAGTTCTTTTAAAATCTCATGCAAACTAAGAGTCCTAAATGGTTGCCAAAACTATCCTAAAAGCTTTGTTATTTGTTCCAAACAAATGTCTTGTTGCAAAATCTTGAATGTTTCCTAGGTTTTTCATGCATCAAAACAATCTAGGAATATCATTTTTGGGCTTAAAACATGCAAACTAGAACACAAAATCTTGAATGAAAACCAAAGTCCAAAGAGTCATTTTTACTTTGAGTAAAAAACAATCTTGAATGATCTAAATTGGAAAGAAAAGCATCCCTATTCCTTCCTCTTTGAATTTCAATTCAAACAAACTCAATCTTGAATGATCTAAGGTTAAAACAAAGCACATCTTCAAAGTTCTAAATCAACACGATAATTCAATCTTGAATGCCCAAGTCAAAGAAACTGCAAATGCTCGAAAGTATTTTGGAGAAAGAACAAATCAAAGCCTAAACACTTGTGTTTTCAGTTATTCAAATTCAAACATCACTTAATCAATTTGGGAGAAAGAACAAACTGCTTGATGTGCATCTAGGAGTTTTACATTTTCTGTAAATCCTTGTTAAAATAAGCAACGTAAAACACTTGAACTCAGACAAGTTCACTTGTTTTACTTTTAGCGAGGCCTGTCCAAGGGAGAAAAGTGCTTCCTCCTCAGAGAACAACCTCAAACCAGTATCTTCCTTGATCGGTATATAAATAAAGTGCTGAGCAAACTCTCGCTTATATCTCCTCAAGCTCAGGCAAGGCATGTTGATGGTAGCTCGGGGTAGGTGAATAATCCCTACTATTTCAGCATGGTCAACTGGCTCTTAAGTGAGTCATGTGCATACAAATTGATTGGGGGGACTCCACAGAACAATTACAAACTTGATAAAATAGAGGCTACCCTATCCACATCTGAAGGTATCAAAATTCTTGTGCAAGGACCGATCCAAGGGGTTTACCAGATCACCTTAAGATTACTCACCATTTGTATCCTTTTAGGAGGTACCAAGTTGTGGGAAAGGATTTTGATACTCACCTTCCTTAGGTAGATCTTCTTGAAGTGCTTGACAGTTAAAACTTCGTGAAAACACTTGTTGGAACATACACCTTTCAAAAGTTTTTTTCAGAATCAGAGTCAGTTATCCTACTTGTATCCCACAAGGTTGCTTTGTCCCTTGTGGAGATTGCTTTTCCAAAAATATTTTTTTGAATCTATCCTTTGCCATTGGAGAACATCAAACTGATCTACAAACCTGGTTCGCGATACTTAGAACAACTTGCAAAAGAAACCCTTGGAATCAGATACCCAAAGCTTCTTTATCAGAATTTCCCCAAGTAATGCCCAATTTGATCAAACATCCGAAAGCTAAATTGCCCAAATCTCAAGCCTATCAAGAGAAGAAAGTTGCAAAGGAAAACCTCAAAAACCATCAATCTTTTGTCCAAGCAACCCAAGCAGAAGAAAAATATCAAGAAAAGCTTGATAATATTGGCTATAACGCAAGAGTTAAATAGTTTGCCTATCGATTTTGAGTGAAACATCACTACATCAATCTTGAAAGAGAAGGTTAGCTGGATCCATCACATATCCCATTCTACCTTCAGATCTCAAATCCTATCTCGACAGTCCTTCATCCTAGTTTCATCCTTACATCATCACCAAACCTTAGTTGCATCCTAGAGTCCTTCTTAGTTGCATACATCATCATCTTCCTAGCAGCATCATAGATCATCCATCCCAGTTGCATCTACATCACCCTTTTTAGAAATAGCATTGTTTAATCATCCTTCACCAATCCACAAGTCAGAATCCCAAATCCTTGATCCAAATCTAGCATCCGTCAGCCAAATTAGAACCCACCATCTTTTTGCACCAAATCTAGAGACCCAAATCCAAAAGCACTTGGTGTTTGAAACCTTTGAGTTGTTTCCATCCCCTATCCTAAATTAGAAATCATCCCCTTTTGACAGAGCATTGTCTAAAGGAAATCCAACTTGTCCTTGCACAACCTCATCATCTCGAGAAAGAGGTTGGCTTGCATTGATAAGAATCCAGTTGACCAAAGATCATTAGTCTATCCTAGGTTGGCCAAATCCTATCACTAATCCTCCATCGGGAAAAACAACAGCTCATTGTTGACACTTAGTAATCTTCCACCAGCATCCCACCAGCATCCCACCAATCTTCCACCCAATCTTAATCCAAATCAGAGCATCCCACCAAGCCTCCATCATTACCAAGCATTTCACCAAACTGTCACCATCTTCTGCCAATCTTTCGCCATCCCTAATTCAGACCCAAGCACCTCACCAATCCTTGCATTTCATTCTAGAAATTCATCATCCTTAGAAATTCCTTAAGCTTGCATCCATCATTCTTTAGAATCTTTTAGGAAACATCTTGCATCCATCTAGCATCTGTATCTCCATGCTTGTCGAGACAAGATCTGGATCTAGAAAACAAAGGAATATGAATCCTTATCCAATCACCAGCTTGTCTGATCCCAATACTTCTACCAATGCGATGGTAGCTTACGATCCCCAGATACAATAAAGTGGCAATGCATGGGATGATCCCAATATCCCTTTGGCTCCTCTAGCAATAGAACCATTTGTGAATCATCCAGGGAATCCACCAGTAGTCAGTACACTCATGGCCCAAAACCAGCAGAGCATGTTCACTAACTTTGCACAAAGGCATACTCCCAATCCACCATATCTCCATCCTCATATTCCCATAAGCACTATCCAAATCCCAGCACAAGCATACTCTCCATTCATCCAACCATTCCCTGATCCAACCTTGCAAACATCTCAAGAAACCTCCACCATTCCCCTTCTTTTCCAAGGAAGCTTCACCAGTCCCATAACACAAGCTGTAACACCATCTACTCCATTCCCTATCATAGGTACATCATCATCCGCCACGGCTGCCCAAGTTCTTACTCAAATCCAATGCTTGTCACAAAATCAACTCCCACCTCTTACACAAGTTACCTCAGAAGCAGTTCCACCACCTTCCATGAGCCAAACAACACCATTCTTTCTAGGAGGGATGCAGTCATCCTTCCCCTTTGCTTCACAAGCTTCTACATCCACACCTTTCATGCTAGGAGGGATGCAATCATCCTTTCCTTTTTCTCCACAAGCTTCAGCATCCATACCATCATTCTTAGGGTCAACACAATCATTTCCCTCTTTCACCCAATAAACCTCTACATCATCTATTCTGGGGGTAGCGCAATCGTTCCCCTTTCATACCCAGCAAGCTCCCACATCAACATCACCATTTTTATGGGGAACGCAATCATTCTCTTCATTCACCCCCCAAAAAGCATCTACCTAGGCACAAGCCAAGAAAAATGCCTTCACCATAGGAATGCCTTCTATGGGTTTTTCAAATCCAACATTCATGTCCCAAACTCCCATCACATCTACCTTCCCGACATCCACTGCAACACAATTCCCACCGCACACTGGTTCTCGTTGGGGCATCACTCAAGAGGAAATGAAAGCTTGGGGCATACCAACCCACTCTCCTACATCCATGTTTGCAAACCAACAAACTACCTTCTCACAAGCAGCACAACAACAACCATCGTAGCCTCCGCCAGTTTCATCCTTTGCAAGCTATCCATTCACAACACCGAGTGCTTTTCAGCAAGTTCCTCCACCTTAGCAGCCAAGTTCCTCTGATTCCGCAAGTTATCTTTCCTAGCCACCCTTTGCTTCAAGCTTCCCTACATCAGTTCCACCCTTAAGCAATGCAGGAATGCTCCCAACCTATATCAGCCAACCGTAGAGCCAAGTTCAGCAAGGGCCATCCTACCAGCAAGCTACATCATTCCACTAGCTTCCCTAGCAGCAACCAGCTTCCTCCTATCAGTCATAGCAGCAAGTCCTCGTCATCCCACAACACCAGCAAGTAGTCCCATATCCTTCACTGCAATATCCCCCTATGCCACATCAACAATATCCTCCCCAGGAAATGTCACTCCAAAATCCACTCCAACCCACCTATGTCGCTGGACAATTTCCATATCCCACTCCACAATACCCATCACTAGATCCTCTTCAAATGGGAGTACCAACTCAAACAACAATCAATGCTAAGTGGGAAGCAATGAAGAATGCTCTCAAAGAGCTTCAAACTAGTACTGAGAATAAAACCTTCAAGTTTGAGGAGGTATGTCCCTACCTGTTTGACTGGTCAATTGCAACTATTCCTTTCCCTAAGAATTTTGAGACACCTAAATTTGATAAATATCAAGGGAAAGGAGACCCAATGAATCATGTTAAAGAATTCTATATGGCATGCCAAGAAGTGGCTTACAATGATAATTATCTTTGACGCCTATTCCCCAAAAGCTTGGGAGGAACTGTTGTTGGGTGGTTCTACAAAATACTATGTGGGATCGTCACAAATTTTGCCAAACTCTTTGAGAAGTTCATTGCCCACTATGCCCACAATGTTGAGAATGAGTTGACCCTAATAGACCTCTACAACTCAAAACAAAAAGAAGGAGAAAGCCTAGCAGAATATCTGCAACGATGGCAGAACCTTACCACTAGGTTATCATACCAACCACCTAAGAAGCATTTGACCAAAATCTTTATTGATAATCTACATCCTAAACTATCCCACTTCATGAGGATGAACTGTCTCCAAACCTATCAGGATATCAAGGGCAAGGGGATAGGTATTGAAAAGGCTTCCCTCCTAGACAAAGGCACAATCCGACATTTCAAAAATGATTCCCAAATAAACCGAGCAATGATAAATCCCTTTATTGGAATCATAACAAAAACATTGTTACTAATGGAGTCACTGATACCAAACATGTCCAAATTGTCATGGCTAGTCCTACACCAACTCCTGCATACCAACAACAACAAGTGCCCATCTATCAACAATCTCCTCAGGTCCATCGGCAACCCATGCAACAATATCAGCCTCAAAACAATCAACAGAATTATCAACACCAAGCACATCAAGCTTATCAAGGTAATCCAAACAATCAGGTCAATGCCACCAATACTACTCCAAATCAGAACAAGCCCAGAGCTTAGAACAATCCGAAGAAGACCTTCACAGCATTGGGGGAACCTCTAGATGTTATCTTTCATCACATGGCCAAGGCCAACTTAATTACATACCCACCAATCCCACAAGTTGATGATACCACTCCCAAGCCCAATTGGTACAAAGATCATGAGTATTGTGATTACCATTGTGTCAAAGGACACACTACCCTGAAATGTATGAGACTCAAGAATTACATCAAAGATCTCATCGACCAAAAGGAGATCCAAGTAGATGCACCTACTCAAGCTTCGCCAAATGCCAATTTGCAAATTTATCAGAATGTGTTCCCACAACACAACGCTTGGAAGAACTAGGGCAAAGGAAAACAAGAAGATCACACTGACCACAAAGACTACACTACTACCTATATCAATTATGACAAATTTATTGGATGTATAACCCAAGTTGAGCCCACAGTCAATACCATCCATGTCAGAGGAGTAGATAGTCAATGTGCTGTTACCACCCGCAGAGGCTGGATAACTATCACTGGTGCCTGTCCAAAACTAGTACATAATGCACACAATGCATAGTATAACCTCATAGAACATCTTGGGAACACACCAGCCCAAATCTTCATCTTGGACCTTCTCCACACTTCACCCCTCCATCAAGAGATCCTTGACCGAGCCCTTAAAGAAGGACATGTCCCCACAGACATTAACACCACCCAGTTCAAGAACCTTGTGGAACATCTGTCCGCATCCTGTGCTTTATCCTTTAAAACATCTGACATACCAGACGTTGCGCCTGACCACACTCTCCCTCTCCGGATCACCGTTATGGTCAGAGACTATGCCATCAAATGGGTTTTAATAGATAATGGTTTGACCCTAAACTTGTGTACTCTAAAATTCATTCAGCAGATTGGGTTCACAAAGGCCGATATATCACATGAAGTAATCACTATCAAAGCCTATGACAACTTGGAGCGTACCTCTGAAGGTACTATTACTTTTCCTATTTAGCTAGGCCCAACAACACAAGATACCATTTTCCATGTTGTTGATCTTGACCTACCATTCAATATCCTCTTAGGCCGACCATGGATTCATTCCATTAAGGCTGTACCATCTACTTACCATCAGTGCATCAAATTTTTGCATCAAGGCACTGAGGTTACCATCCATGCTGACCCCCAACCCTTCGCATACTATCATGTGATGGAAGCATCATTCCCTCATTCCACTCACTGTCTTGGAACCGACATTGGCACTTCTGTTGCCAGCTCATCCCGATCCCACTACGATCCAGAGACTATCCTCACTTTCACCCTCTCTTCCATCAAGATCAATAATCGGGGTTGTGGTGAATATAGCCTACATGATTCATTTTTTTTAGGGGCCCTCCCACTTGATCTGCATACCCAAGGGCACCCGAGTCATCAAAGCAAGCCTGCTGAAGCACTTCATGAAATCAAGAGAATGGGACCTATGAATTTTGAATCCCATGGGAACATAAACAGTCAAGAGATGGATCTTGACATCAATAGGTGGTTGTACAATGATCCCCCACCACCTGAAACTCAACTTCTTGACTATTTCAAAGACAAATATCCACAATCACACAAGTATGCCACTAAGCAATGGAATTATCAAGGCGGTGGTCTAGGACCACAAGAAGGTGGAAGCAAGGACCCGATCACAGCATCAAAAAATCCTCAACATCAAGGTCTTGGCTTTAATATCCCTCGCCTACATATACAAGAGCCCAATACCGCAATTGGGGGCACCAACATGACTAGCGTTCCCCTCTTGAATAGCCAAGATGACCTCGTAGAGATCAAAGACATCCCTAAAGAGAAAGAAATTAGATCTTATGACAATATCTTTGACAATGACACCCTCCTGGGGACTTCTATCCTCCAACAACTTGCCATCAATCTCATAGAACTTCCCCTCACCCACCCTAAACTCATAGACTAGGACCAACCAAGCGTCACACACATCAATGAGTTCCAAAGCACGGAAGCACTCCTAGAATTCATGGGGGCATCAGGCCAGGCAGTAGATCAGGATTCAAAGTCAACTCATATCTATAGGCTTGACCCAGAAGGATATTTTGGGGAGTAGGAAAGCTTTAGCTACAAAAGAGGAATAGAAATAATAAAACATGAGTCCTTATGTGAAAACCCTTTTGGGGCACATTCTAATTCCAAAATAGTAAAAATAAAGAGCGTATCTTCTAGTGAAAACTTGGCAATTCAAGCACTAGAAGATGAAGATTTGCCTCTTCCTCCTATTCAGGATTACAGACCTAAGCAGTCACCAATCATCATAGAAGAAGCCAAGCCAGTCAACTTGGGTATAGAAGAATATCTGAGAATCACCTACATTGCGGCCAATTTGACAGAGGGTGAAGAAATGGCTTTCATTGCAATCCTTAGAGAATCAACTATAAACTTTGCATGGTCATATGCACACATGCCTGGGCTTGATCCTAATCTTGTCATCTATCATCTAGCAGTGGACCCTAATGTCAAACCAGTAAAGCAGAAGCTGAGAAAAATGCATCCAAAAGTCACCTTATTAGTTAAAATAGAGCTTGAAAAACTCCTCCAAGCCAAGATTATCAGAGCAATAGATTACTCAGATTGGATCTCCAATATGGTACCAATCGTGAAGCCTTTAGGCGACATCAGAATTTGTACAAATTTTAGAGACCTGAACAAGGCATGTGCTAAAGATGATTTTCCGCTACCAAATATAGACATGATTGTAGATCTTACAATGGGTCATGAAATGTTGTCACTTATGGATGGATTTTTAGGCTACAATCAGATTCATATAGCAGAAGTAGATCAACATAAAACAACATTCACAACTCCATGGGGTACCTTCTACTACAACATGATGCCATTTGGGCTAAAGAATGCAGGAGCCACATATCAGAGAGCGATGACAACAATCTTCCATGACATGATCCATAAGATCCTAAAAGACTATGTGGATGATATTCTTGCAAAATAAAAAACATGCCATGAACACCTAAGCATTCTTGAGAGTGTGTTCGATCGCTTACATCATTATGGCTTAAAACTCAATCCAAGGAAATGTGTCTTCAGTGTAACATCTGGAAAGCTTCTAGGTTTCATAGTATCACAACGAGGCATAGAGATTGACCCCAAAAAGGTCAAAGCAATAACAGAAATGCCTCCACCAAGAACACTTACATAGCTCAGAAGTCTATAAGGAAAGCTTCAATTAGTGTGTCATTTCATCTCTCAGCTGGCAGACAAGTGCCAACCTTTCACGCATCTCTTATGCAAAGACACAAGCTTCAAATGGGATCCCACATGTCAGAAAAGCTTTGATAAGCTCAAGGAGTATCTAGCCAAATCTCCAATCCTAGTACCACCAGTTCCAGGCTGCACTCTCATACTTTACATCTTGGAAACCACTACATCATTAGGGGCACTCTTAGCTCAGCATGATGATGAAAATAGAGAGAGAGCCATCTACTACATCAGTCGAACTCTTGTCAGCTATGAGCTTAATTATTCACCCATGGAGAAAGAAAGCCTTGTAGTGGTCTTTGCCACTCAAAAGCTTAGAAACTACATGCTTAGCCACACAATTAGACTCATTTCAAAGGTGTACCCCCTCAAATATCTACTATCAAGGACAACTCTCATAGGCCATATGGAAAAATGGGTCATGTTACTCAGCGAGTTTGACATACAGTACATAGATCGGAAAGCAATCAAAGGGAAAGTCATTGCCGATCAGCTAGCAAAGGCACCATTGGTGGATGTTTATCCACTAATCATGGAATTTCCTAATGAACATTTATGCATGATCGAAGAACAGCCCATGTGGAAGCTATACTTTGATGGCTCCTACACATCGCATGGATCAGGGGCAGGAATCCTATTCGTCACACCTCAAGGTGACTACATCCCAAAATCATTCAAGTTGGGATTCCCATGTACCAACAACATTGCAGAATATGAGGCACTCATCTCAGGTCTCAAAATAGCCATTTAGTGGAATATCACAGAACTGCAAGTGTTTGGAGATTCACAACTAATTATCAAGCAACTCCTAGATGAATATCAGACAAAGGATGACAAGTTGCTTCCCTACAAGGAACTGGTGGACAAAATGAAAGAGCATTTCTTAAATCTATAGTTCACACAGATACCAAGACTTCAGAACAAAGCAGCAGATGCGATGGCAACCATCGGATCCTTGTTAGAAATCCCATGTGACGCATCATAGAATGAATTCCTAGTCGAGCAGCTACACACGCTAGCTTATGAGAATGCCGATGCAGAAATGGTGTGTGTCTTTTTTGGTCCTCAGTCCCCGTGGTACCACAACATCCATGCATATCTAAAGAATGGTATCATATCTCCCCATCTCACCAATAGCCAACGCCAAAACCTTATTCGTAGAGCTTCCCACTACACTCTTGTAGCCAACACCCTTTATCGTCGAGGGTATCACAATATCCTCTCTAGGTGTTTAGATTCAAATGAGGCTGTCCTGGCTTTACAAGAGGTCCATGCCAGAATTTGTGGTGCCCACACGAGTGGCATGGTTCTAGCCAAGTAGTTGCTTTGAGTTGGGTATTATTGGCCAACCATGGAACATGATGCTTGTGAGTTCATCAGAAAATGTTTACCATGTCAGCAGCATGCAAATTTGATTCATGCACCAGCACAAGACTTGCGACTCATTGCACCACCTTGCCCATTTTCATGTTGGGGCTTTGACCTTGTTGGCTTAATCACTCCCCTTTCCTTAGATGGACACAAGTACATAATAACTACCACAGAGTACTTCACCAAATGGGTTGAAGCGATTCCGCTCACCTTAACTATTGGCATCCAAATATCCAAGTTCATCCTTTACCACATCATTTGTCGCTTTGGCATACCATCTACCATCTTCACAGACCACAGCACACCTTTTGAAAACTAGCATGTGGATGATTTGTGTGCCAGACTCCACATTCATCACTGTTTCTCCAGTCCATATTTCCCTCAAGGAAATGGCCAAGCTGAGGCAACCAACAAAATAATCCTCAAAATCCTCAAGAAGGTTGTCAATGATTCTGGTCATGACTGGCACCTCCAAATAAATCTTGCCCTCTGGGCCTACCACACTTCTTATCACACTCCCACAGGCACCACCCCATACTCCCTTGTATATGGTGCTAACGCTGTTCTACCGATCGAGGTTGAGCTCCCATCATTGCGAGTCTCCATGAAGAACTATACCACTGATGAGGACTATCACATGGCACGTCACACATAGCTAGACCTATTAGATGAAAAGAGACAACAAGCATATGATCACCTGGTTGCATACCAGAATTGACTCAAAAGGAGCTATAACAAGAAGGTCCATCCTAGACAGTTCTAGGTCAGTGACATGGTCCTAAAGGAAAATTAGAAGGTCCAAGCATACAAAGAAAAGAAAGGAAAGTTTGAGCTTACTTGGCTGGGCCCCTATGTTGTCACAACATGCTTCAGCTCTGGAGCTTATCAGCTATCTACACCAGAAGGTGAGCCTTTGAATGATCTAATCAACATCATACATCTAAAGAGGTTCTATGCCTGAACTAGATCCTACATATTTAGAAAATCCATAAAAATTGGAAAAAGCAAAAAAATACAAAAAAAATCAAAAAAGCAAAAAGAAAGAAAAGAAAATAATCATCCAATGGTGAAAACTTGGCAATTCAGGCACCTTGGACAAGTATGTTGGTGAAAACCTGGCAAACAGGTGCCATACATAGTGGACCAAATCATTATCTATCAAACTCCCATCCCCCCATCTCAACATCTCAGTCCTTTTTCTACCATCCCCATCCCCATCCCCATCCACCATCCCCCAACATTCCTCTTTTTCATAATCCTCAAGAAAATTCGCAATCCTGCCTACACATATCTTGTACTTTTTCCTGTATAGCACAATCCTTCTTGTACCATATCTTGTACTATATCCTGTATAGCCCCATCCTTCTTGTACCATATCTTGTATAGTGAGATCTTCCTATCCCAAATCCTACGCTTCTGTACATATCAATTGTATATCTCTTTTCTCGTTTGTTGTACATATCATCCCTTTTTTTTGTACATAGTCCTTGTGAGTCCTATAGCAACATTTGATTAGAACTCTTGTCCTACCTAGCCTCATACTTCAGCAACATCAATTGTCAACTATTCTTTATCACAGTGATTATTCTTTGACTTCATCATTTGCCAGCGAACAACAACACTCCTCTCATTAATCAATGGGTACTTGAGGATGTATCCTTCCTCCTATCAGACCTAATCTTCCACCAATCACACTAGGTCCGTGTTGATGTATCCTTCCACACATTTAGACCAATCTTCCCAGCATCACTCAAATCTGTCACATTAAATCTCTCTCCTTGGCAAATGATGTCTTTTTGGAGTTGTCATTTTGGTCTTGGATTTTGTCCTTTGGATCTTGTTAATCTTTTACAGCTTCTCATTGTTTCTCTACTGAAAATCACCACGATCCTTTATATCATGGTGCGCTGTGACTGCAAACAATCTAAGGCAAGGTCTTTTGATCTTTTGATTCTGCCTGTGAGTCAGTCAAAAGTGACCCTTGCACGTTTCACATGTGATCTTCTGGGTACCATGGTGCACTTGGGAAATGCCATTTTCTTGTGGTTTCTCCCACATCATTTCCACCATGATTTCCTCTTGGGTTCATGCGTGATGCTGGGGCAACCCTGCGTGTCTTTTTAGCGTCAGTCCTATGCAATGCTGGTGACAAGGCCTTGTGATCCTAGTATCCTTGGCAGGTCTCTAGCATTGCTATATCAAACTAGGTTGTGCTCTCCACATTTGCACTTGGAGCTTCCCCAAATCCCCTACATTCTACATCATATGGATTAATCTTGCATTGTGCATCTTTTCATATAGCCGCATTCTCCATTTCACATTCCATCTCATCTTGCATTCACCCATCTTTGCTCTTGGTAGCTTGGTTATTTATCCTCCCTTCTTCCTTTCTTGTTTCTCTCTGTTTCCTTTCGAGAAAATTCCACAATGTTTACTCCTTACATTATTTTCTCGAGGGGGCACAACCCCTTATTCCTCTACATTCTAGCCTGGGGCATCTTATTTTCTAATCTTTAATGCCACACCACTTGCGGCATCACATCAAAGAGGGGCAAAATGTAGACACCTAAAAAATCCTTTAGAAAATAAAGTATTTTTTATTTTCTGAAAAACTCCTGATGACATCATCATTTGTTAATTAATTAATTATTTAATTAATTAATTTATTTTTATGCCATTAAATCCCTTTATCTTAATTAAAAATAGTTAATTAAGAAATCCCTCCCAAAAATGTTTAAATCTTATTTAAACACTATTTTCCCTATTTATTAATTATTTAATTAATAAATTGACCAAAAAACTAAAAAATAAATATTTAATTTATTTTTTCCCTAAACCTTGGAAATATCCTAAAAATCACTAACCTCTTCTAGAATCTTCTAATCCCTCTTTAATTTTGATTAAGGGCTGATTCAATCATTTCCTAACCCTAATCCCAACTCAAAAATATTTAATTAAGATTAAATATTAAATCCTCATGTTTATTAAATATATTTTAATAAATATCCTCAAAACCTAAAACCTTTTGAAATAAATAAACCTTTATCTATTTCCTAAATCCTATTTATCCAAGAAACTCCTAGACTCTTCTAGAAAGTCTTCATCCTCATCCAAAAGCCTAGACTCTTCTAGAAGAAGTCAATCCTTATCCTTATCCCTAACCCTAATCCTAACCTTATCCCAAACCCTGAATCAACCTCCTAACCCAACCCTTTCCAAAATCCTATAAATACTCCTCATTTCTAAGAGCAAAGCGCCAATTCACTTTCATTTAATAGCATTGTTATCATGTTAAATTAGCTCTAGCATAATCATCCCTAATTGGTAGATTTTCAAGCTTTCTTAACTCACATCATAGCTTAGCAATAATGGATTAATCTAGTTTATTTCATTTGTTTTGCATAGCATATAACATCATATCACATCTCTATTTGGTCTAAAATCAATCTTAGCATAAACAGCATGTAGCTTAATCTTCATTTCAACATCATTTAGATCCTTGAGGCCTTAGGGGCAAATCAGGTGTTCTATACCTATTTTTGGGCCATTTATGGGGTTTTTATGGATCTCAATCCATCCTGAAATGCATAAGGAACATGCTCCATGCACTTAGAGAGCACACCCACATCCCCTTAAGCAAGAGCAAATCAAACAGTGCTTGGGTGCACCTGTTTAAGCTCTATCTGAAATGGCTTAGCTTAGAAAGTTATTGTTTTGGATTGATTTCATGTTAGATTAGAACTTAACATTTGACTGATTTGAACTTTTCAAAATAGATACAGATAGCCTTGCTCACAATATATATATATATATATATGTGTGTGTGTGTGTGTGTGTGTGTGTATACATATACATATATATATATATATACATACATACACACACACACACACACACACATATATGTATGTATATCTATATATATATATATATGTATCTATATATGTATATATATATACATACACACACACACACACACACACACACATATATATATATATATATATATATATATATATATATATATATATGTATCTATATATGTATATATGTATCTATATATGTGTGTGTATATATATATATATATATATATATATATATATATACACACACACACATATATAGATACATATATATATATACACACACACACACATATATAGATACATATATACATATATATAGATATATACATATATATATCTATATCTATATCTATATCTATATCTATATCTATATCTATATCTATATCTATATCTATCTATCTATCTATCTATATATATATATATAATTTTTTGATAGGTAAATGGTTGTAGCCAAATGATTTTATTAATAAAATAGAAATAACCAGTACAAAAACTTTGTTCTGTGCGGGTACCGGTATGAAAGAACAGAGAAAAAAACCTTCGGTCTAGCCTGGGACCATATGGTCTAGAGAAAATGTTGTTAAAACAAATTTCCTATCGAGATATTATAACTTAGAGTACATCTCTACAATTGTCCTAATTTAACCAAATACAGACCACCACCCGGTTAGTCCTTTTACATCCTTTATAAATGAAGTAATGAGATAAATCCACATCCATGTTGAAACAACCAACTATTTCCAAGTCTCTTCCTCTTGCCCCATAGTCCTTTAGCCAAAAGAATACCCTAGCTCATGCACAAAGTAAAAACCAACACCAAAACCATTTTCCAAATATCTCTTTTGTTAACGATTAGAGATCACATATATAATACTTGAAATATCCTTAAAACTAATTCTTACCAATACTCCAAATATTCTAATATTTACATTTACCTTATGATTTTATTTTGAAGGGTAAAAAATAATTGTACTGGAAAATTTTATCTACCTTTTGAAAACTTATTTATTTTATTGGCTAATCTTTCGTTAATTATGGGAAAAATTAATATTTTATTGGCCATTTTCAAGAGTAGGGACTCGTCATGTGGGCCAATATCAATGCCAAATTTATTAGAGATCTAATTAATGCAATATCATGACCAATGAATATCACCTTTATTTGTTTCTAACTTGTTTTCAGACTCAACATGTTGGTGTCGATAAGTGCGGCTAATCACATCGACACGTAACCTAACATCTACCATTTTTATGATACTTTTCCTTTTCTTCAATACGAAAAAAGTAGTGGGGACCACGACACCCATCATCAACTGTTGGCTGAACTTTAGATCAAGGGCCCATGGAACTTTCCAGGCCAATTTTAGAAAGGACCTCCTCCTTTTGGAAAGGACCTCTAGATTGCAGACATATCAAGTTGAGGAGATCACATAGATGAATTCGTGTCCTAAGATTTTAAAGTCTTCCTCCAGCTAGTTGATGTTTATGATTCATAATGCCTACTTATCTATACTTTGACATAATTTCCATATTTTCCAACTTCCTTTATCAACCTATTAATTTAATTGGGATGTTCATAGCATTTTTACTCTGCTTGTAAAACAGGGGGCTCGACACTTCTATATATATTATTTCCTGATAGTCACCATAGACCTTACTCATTTCATGGATACTATATCCTTGAATTATAGTTTTCCTTTTTCAGGCCTTCTTCTATTCCTATGTTTGGTGATTCATTAGCCCTTCAGTTGCCTTCTCGACATGTATGGTTAATTATGATCTTATCAAAGGATTGACATAACTTGATTTCTTTTGATAAGATTGAATCTAACCTTCAATTCGGGAGGGATCCTTTTCTTAAGGCATTTATGATAATTGTTGAGTCCCCTTCAATTTCTAACTTTTTGCAACCAATGCTTTTACATATTGCTAGACCCTCCACTAGAGTTGTTAATTTTGCCCAGTTATTGGTTTTTATTCCTATGGATTTTTCCACCTCCACTATCTCCTCACCATCTGAATTATGGACACTGCATCCTATACCTACTCTAACAAGATTTCCTTGAGATGCTCCATCAAGATTGAGTTTAAACCACCCATTTTTTCAAAGTATCCACTCACAGTTTTCCTGCTTCTTGGATGTTATGTCTTTCCTCTGTCCCACATAAGGAGGAAGTTTTAGACCTACCCATTTTCCTCTTATTTTTTCATCCCAGTGTGACATCTCTGATTCCTTTTTCTTCTTGTTCATAACCCAATTTTTGGTGAGTTCTACGATTGACAATTTAATATTGTTAAGGAGTTGCTTTACATCCATTTTATGATCTTGAAATATCCTCTTATTTCACTCAGTCCAGAGTTCTGACAAGACAATCGAGGGGGTAGAAATCCACAGTGAGCCATATATGCTTTCTTTTTTGAGGAGAGGCTATGCTTGAAGCATTTCAGTGACCATTCTCAGGAAGGCTAATGTATAGCCTAATTATGAGCATAGCCATGTACATCATTATCTAAAGAAGGGGAACTATAGGAATAAATGATCAATGATTTCTTCCTCATTTTCACATAAAGGACATCTTCTTGGAACCTGGTAACCTATTTTCCTAAATCTTTCAGCTATTAAGATCTTTTTGTTCCAAACCAACCAAGTAAAAAGTCATGCTTTGGGCAAGCATGCCTTGTTCCAGCATAAAGTAGTAGGAAGAGCCTCTATTTTGTTGATATGCTTGGATCTTAGAAGTTTGTATCCTTCCTTAGATTTGTATTCCCCACTTTTACTTCCATCCCACATTAACTTATCCTTTCCTAAATTGAAAGTCATTTTCCTTTCTGCCAAAATTCTATTCAGAGGTTTTTTTTTCTGAGAAGGGAAGGTTTATGTCTTTAAAATATTTCCACTTCCATCCCATCCCATCTTCCTCAAAAGTCACATAATCCATAACTCTCTTCCCCAATCGGGCTTCAAGAATACTTCTTGAGTGGACCAAGTCAGCTTCAATCTCCATAGTTTTATACCCTCCCCAAGAGTCTTTCCAAAAAAGAGCTTCTTCCCCTTTCCTGAGATTCCACGTCAGTTTTTCTTGAATCACTTATCTACAATCCATCAAAAAGTTTCAAATCCTGGACCCTCTTGGAGGTTCTTTCTTGATAAAAATTTTAATATGATGAAAATCACTGGGATGTTTTTTTGCTAATATTCTAGCCCATTTAAGATGGGGATTTTTGAACATTTTCCAAACTAGTTTCGCTCCCAGGGATTCCCCTTGGAGTTTTATGTCCTTAATTCCTATTCTTCCCTCATCTTTCGGTCTATACACCTTGTCCCATGCTAAAAGGGAGATCTTTCCTTTGTCCCTTGTTCCCTGCCAAAAGAAAGTTCATAAAAGTTTGTTGAGTACCTCCCTCTTATTTCCTGGGAGGTCAATACATGATAGTTGATAAATGGGTTCTGTCGAGGGGATATATTGGATCATAGTAGCTCTGCCAGCTCCCAAGAGCCATTTTCCTTTCCATGACTCTGTTTCTTTTCTTATTTTCTCAGTTATTTGATCCCATAATTTTTTTGAGCATGTCCCAGTTTCTAGAGGAAGTCCTAAATATTTGCAAGGAATATTTCCTTTGTTGAAATTTAGAATATGGCATATGTGTTTCTCTAAGTTGGGATGAGTATTAAAAAATATCTCTAACTTCTCTAGGTTAATCTCTTGCCCTGGTGCCTTAGTATATTGAATTAGAATTATTTTCTATGCTTTGGCTTCCTTTATGGTACTTTGCCCATATAACATAGTGTCATCCACAAATTGTTGGCGAGTAGTTAGATCTAGATCATTTGTAATCTTAATAAAATTTATTGTTCCTTCATTTTGAGCATTTTTTATTGATCTTCCCAATGCTTCTGCCATCAGGATAAAAAGAAAGGAGATATTAGGTCTCCCTGTCTAAGTCCTTTATCGATCCCAAAAAATCCTTTGGGTGAACCATTTACCAAAATTAAAAATTTAGGGGTAGATATACATTCCTTGATTAGGTTAACCCACTGTTTAGCAAACCTGAAGGCTTCTAAGAAATTTCTTAAAAAACTCCACTCCACCCTATCATAGGATTTTTTTAATATCTAATTTAATTAAAATACTAGGTTCAAGGTTATTTTTAATTGAATGATTGGCCTCTTGAGAAATTATTACCCCATCGTATATAGATCTTCCTGGAACAAACCCTATTTGTCCTTCACTGATTAGGCTAGGGAGTAGTTTTTGGATTCTGTTTGCCAAAGTCTTAGTAAGTAATTTGTAGAGAGTGTTGTAGAGTGCAATAGGTCTAAAATAATTGAAAGTTTTCAGACACTCCTTCTTTGGGATTAGAGCTATGAAAGTATTATTTACTTCTTTAAGAAGTTTGCCTAAATTTCTTACTCCCTCTAATGCCTTTGTTACCTCTTCCCCTGTAAAGTTCCAACATTTCTGGAAAAACATGTTGGAAACCCATTAAACCCTAGAGATTTATTCAGATTCATTTTCCTAAGGGAATCTCCTACTTCTAGAATAGTCAGTTTTCCTAGTAGTTTTTTATTTTGTTCAAGGGAAATTAGCTTTGGGATATTTTTTATAATGTTTTCCTGTGCATCTAGATTCACTAAATCTTTGTTGTTGAAAACTTCTTCAAAATACTAAACAACCTCCTTTGAAATCCCCTTAGGGTCCTCAATTTTTTCTCCTACATTATTTTTTATGGATGTTATCCTATTAACTAATATTCATTGCTTGGTGCTATTATGAAAGAACTTTGTGTTTCTTCCCCTTGCCTCTAGCCAAGATTCTCTTGATTTCTATCTCCAAAATATCTCTTCTTTAGCTAACACCTTCCCATACTCTTTTAGAAGTTTCTTTTCATATTCATATGAGGAAATATCCATATGGCCCTTTTGTTATTACCTCCTCATTTAGCTTTTCCAAATTTTCCTCCAAATTTTTCTTATTCTCAAATATGTTTCCAAAGTGTTCATCATTCCAAATCATAAGCTTTTGTTTAGTGATTTTAAGTTTATTTACCACTTGGTAGAGTTTTGACCCATCTATCTCTATTTCTCTCCACCATCGTTCAATTATTTCCAAAAAACCATCAGCCATAAATGACATCTTTTCAAATTTGAAAGCACAGTTTTCTAGTCTCTTGTCCATCAAGATCCTAAGTTCCACTAGAAAATGATCTGAACCAGATATAGGATTAACTTCTGAACCCTTAGTGAAAGGTATTTCTAAAAAATTTCCATTAAATAGGAATCTATCTAGGCTTTTTTCTATGAATCTAAACCCTTTTCTTTTATTATTCTATGTAAAGAAGTCTTTGGATGTTTCTATTTCTAAAAGTCCATTCTTATTTATCCACTCATTAAAGTCCTCAACTAATTTAGGAATTTTATGTATCCCACCCCACTTTTCTCAGGTTTTAGAAATATATTTGAAGTTCCCTCCTAGAATAGATACCTCACATTTATATTCTACCAGTTTATCTTTAATTTCCTTCCATACTTTCACCTTATCCATGTTGGAAATGGGACCATAAACATTAAAGATCCTAAAACTTAACTTTATTTGGGAACTTCTAACTAGATCAACAACTCCAGTTTACATGGTCTTCAATTGTTGTGATGCTCACAACTCTAGGATCCCAAATAAAAACCAGACCTCCTGAAGCTCCCCTAGTCAGAGAACACCATATTTCCCTAAAACCTAGTTTTTTCCTAAAATTAGCTATGTCCCTATTATCTAGCTTGGTTTCTTGAAGCATTAAAATTTCTTGTTTTGTATTTTATATGCAACATTTTAAGATTCACTACTTGTTAAGGGAATTTAGTCCCCAAACATTCCATGTTAGGACATTCATTGTGATTTGGGAAGGAACTTCCCCTTCCCTTCATTAAAGATATCGGGTAGTTTGGTCTGTCCTTCTACACCCCGATCCCTTATTCTTAGTTCTAAAAGAGATTTTTTGCCTCTCTTTTTGTCTTTTTAGCACAATTAGGGGTGGTTTTTCTTGGCTATGTTGCAACAATTCCCAATGATTCTTGTTCTTTTTGTTCTAAAATTTCTAGATCCATTAGAAAGTTCTCTAATTCATTTTTCATCAGTGACTCTTCTCCTTCCAAACATCTCTTTATCAACAACTCCCTTTGCCTCTCAACTTCCTCTTTGTTACAGATTTTATCAAAAAACTGATCCATAAGATCTTTGACCACAAAATCACATAGATTTTTGGTGATAATCCTAACTTCCTCCTCTTGAGTTGGGCTGTTCACTCTCTCTTTTGAGGGGCTATTTGATCTGAGTATTTCCTCCTTGTTTTCCATACTAAAACTTCATGGCTCCCCTTCTTTTGTATCTAATTCCTCAGGATTGTGATTTTTTATAATTCTAAATCCCTCTCCTTCCTTATTTCATGAAATTTGGATGTCTTCTAAAGGCTTATTATTATTATGAACTTCTTTTTCTCTTCTAGGATCACTATTCTACCTGATTCCTTATCATCTACAATCTCTCCTTCCTCTATATCCAAATCATGAGTACTTAGAATTTCTTCTAATGGTTTTAAATACCCCTAATGACTCTGTGTCCTATCCCGTATGACCTTTTTCACTTTCTTTTCCATCTCAATTTTTAACTCTAATTCTAGGAATTTCGGTCGAATTTCAAAAGCTTCTCCTAGACCTTGAATAGAGATTGGGTTTAAGGATTTTATATTAATATCCATGTTAACAATTACTATATTATCAGACTGCGGAAAGTCTATTTTCACCATTCCTACATACTGGCCTAAATGGTTCCCTACTTCCTTGAAGAACTCTAGGTTTATTAATTCTATTAGAATGTTCGATAGACATATAGCTCTATCTACTTTAAAATTAACTAAATTCATAGGGTCAAATTTTGGTTGCCAATCTAAAAATGTAAAATTGCATTCTTTAAAACTAGGGTTTTCATCCTTAAGAAATCTATTCTTAATCTTAAAAGAATTACATTTAACAAAGAAGAATCCATAAGAGAGAATAAAAATACTTACCTTATCCTTGTATTCAGATACAAACCATTCCACTATTTCCTTCATAGGAGATCCAAAACCATTCCATCTTGCAAAAATGCCAAATCTCTTGCATAGATCCATTACTTTTTGAATTCTTCTGGAACCCATGTTTATCACTGATTCTAATGGTGATATAACCTTATTTACGTCATTATTATTAGTCTAATAAAATTGAGGGGAGGTGATGCCTTTAGTACTATCAATATCTAGGGCATTGAAGGGATTTTCAATATGGATGTTTGAGCACTGAAAATTCTTGGGTTGATAGGGTTTACGACCCTATTTTTATTTTATTTTTTACCTTGATCCAGTCATTAGGGTTTGGTGTAACTTGAATTTGAGCAGGGAGATGCCGGTTCTGGCTATAAAACCTTTTAGCATATTTTGTATGTTCAAGGAAGGAAAATTGGGCATTCAATCTATCCACCGAGAAGACATTCCTTCTCAGCCTGAATCCTTCCTTTGTTGAAAGTTTTTCTAGATGAATCCCTTGATTGCGAAAGCAGTGGTCACCCTGGCTTCTTCTCCTTCTTTCAGAATTTGCGGCAAATGCAAATATGTTTTTACCATGAATGTATGGAGTCTAGGAGAAGGGAGCCTTAGGATGCCCTGCTTCTAGAGCCAAATTAATCCTTAGATTATCCTCTGTCTATGCATTCCAAAACCTTGTCTTTCGTCACTAGTGTTTCTAATCTTTCACATGGATTGGCAGACATTTTTTTAAAAAAAAAAAAAAAAAATTCTAAAATTTTTCTGATTGCGACATCTTATATATATAATTTATAAAATAAAAATAAAAATAGTAAGATACACACACACACACAGATATGCATATATTCATATTATTATTTTATTTTCTTATTTATATTTATATTTATTTATTTATTTTTATATTATTTAATATATATATATATATATATATATATATATATATATATATATATATATATATATATATATATATATATATAAAATAAAAGCAACATATAATTTTTTTTAAAAGAAAATTAGCTCATGCCCAAGCTACCGGTCGACAACCCATGTTGTCATGGAGCTAGGCTTCCACAACAATTCACTGTAATGTGACCATACTGTCCACATAAGAAGAAACCATTACCTCTATCATGACCTCTCCTAGCAGAGGGTGCACTAAACTTGTAATAACTACCTCTACTAGAAATTGAATGTGTGCTATGTGTAAGCTGAATGGTTTGGTTGTGCCTATTAAATGCAAAGTTATGGAAATTATTATATTGAGGACCATTGTTTTATGTTGGAGGGTTTGTCCCCTTCTACTGCTGACTACAAATGTAGGGAGGACATTTCCTAAAGTTCCTTTAACCTTGGTTATGATTCTCTCTATAGCCTGAACATGTAGGAACACCAGTCTGAACTCCTACCTGTCCACCATGTCCTAGAGACAAATTTTCCTCCACCAAAGTAGCCTTAATAACCGCTTCCTTGAGAATTTTACATTTGAAAACCTTAACTCCTCTGATGATGCAACCATTAAGCCCCCTGATGAAGTGTTGCAACATAAGTGGTGACTTATCATTAAATCCAGCATAGGGATTAAGCTTGAAGAAATGATGCTCGCAATCCTAAACAAACATAGATAATTGTTACGGATTGTGAAACTCATTTGCGTGATGTTGTTGCCATTGATTAGATAAGAAGCGTTCTTGGAAGTTCTCGATAAAAAGTTCCCAAGTGACAGTCTCCATGGTAAGTCCTAGTTTCTTCTCTTCAATTTTCCACCAAGAAGGTCCAAAACCTTCGACATGCATAACGACACATCTTTCCCTAACATTGGTATCAAACTGTTGCATGAAAAATATCAATCTAATGCAATGAGCCAAGTCTCTACCTCGAAAATAGTGCCAAGAGAATTTAAAGGAGGAGGTATTGATCTTAGAAGGTCTCTCATTTGATTGGCCTTTATGGCTCCCTATCTAAGGGTAGTGTCCCTTCCTCTTGGAATTTTGGATCTCTATCTCTCCTCATTATCAAAATGGTGTGGTGCTTTCTGTTCAGCCGTGTCTTGTGCAGGCATACATTCTAGAAAAGTTTGGAGAATCTTCATAGCATTGATTTCCTCTGAATCAACATGATTTTCACCACCATCCTCTTCCCTTCTCTCCTCAAATATATGAATCATAGGAGGGATAGGAAGTATTCTCTTTCCATGTCCTCTACTAAGACCTCCACTTCAGCCTCTAGCAATAGATCTAGTTTTAGTGACCATCTTTCCTACAATATTCAACAAGAAGGATGAAATAAATAAGACGTGAAGAAATCGTAAAACAAAAGTCAGAAATACAAGACTATTATATGTCTGAGTTTTGTTTCATATTTTAACTACTAGACACCTAATGGGCATACAAAATTCCCAGAGTTCCCAATGTAGAAACATGGGCTCTAATACCAATTGTAATGACCCACCAAGGAACCCATGATATATTAACCTAAAACATGTTACTAAGTTTACAAAATAATTTTTTTCTTAAGAGTTTACAAACCATATTGAATAACAAAGTAGAACTAAAACATAAAGACCATATGTACACATAAACATTATCTCAATTATAGATTACAAATCTCAAGGGTTCCTTAATGTAGAATTATGTAAATATAATTTAATCTATTAAGTACAATAATCATCTAAATATTCTACATAGTACATCACAAATACATTTGAATAATAAAGTATAAATGATCACCCACATCCACTACACAAGTTGTAGGGTATGCAAATACAACTCAGTACAAAGTACAAATAAAGAAAGAATATGAATAAGTCTCCAAGATAGATAGGATAAGAAGAAACCACAACAAGGATCATCCAACATTGGAATAAGAATGTCATAATCTCACATGGTAAAAGAATCACTACCTCCTGACCTCGTGGAAACATATGGTTCCACTCCCACTGTGCTGAGGAGATAACATCAGACCCCACCCAGATGACAATACCAAAATCAATCATCAGGTAAAACAAAGCAAGACTCTTAGAAGTTCCTATCTTAAGGGTACAACTCAATGACTCAAAGGTACACATACTAACCCATAGGAAACCAACACACGTAGGAAACCAGGGAAGTGTCATCACATATGTCAACCTGTTGGAATGATCTCATTGGACTTTGACTTCCAAGTGTGATCATATACATAACTTAAAATCCTCTCATGGGATAACCAATCATGCCAGATCTCACTGCCACTACTAGATGGGAAAGAATCTTCTCCTTCTCCCATCCTTAGCCTATACTAGCACTCAAGGCATGGGCGAGGAATCTATTATCTTATTAATTTATTTTAAAACCCTATTTAATTATATTATCACTTATTTAAGTAACCTACTAAGGATACCCGTGTAGCTACTTTTGAGCTCTAACACTTCCAAAGCAAGCCACTTCCCCTTTAATACCTAGATAACTTACCCTAAGTTCATACATCTCAAAACATTACTCATAGGTCATCATGAATCATAACATCAAAATATGGTTCCAAAATATAACTGGAACATACATAAACAACTTCCATCATAATAAAATCAAACTTCCATAAGGTTGGGTTATAACACAATCGAATGCCACAGAAGTATGCAAGGCAAAAAAATATACACATTAACCCTAACCCCACCTCTGGTAACAATCCTATAAGGATGACATAAAAAAGTTCTGTCCTAACCCATAAACGTAGAAGGAAAATCATGCATAAGAATTTAATTAATAATAAACTAATCTGTAAAGTACCATTACGCAAACTAATTTATTAAATAATCATGTACAAACTATAATTACATTATCAAATTAAATTCCAATACTAAGCAAACCAATTTATAATGTTAATTAAAAATAAATTGATTCCTAATTTAATAATTACTAAAATAATATAATTTCATAAAATTCTCATTTTAGAAAGTAAAACCAATTCCGTTAATTACTAATCAATAAAATGTATTAATTAATAATAAAATAATTTCTCTACATTTTTATTTATCAGAAATTATCAAATAACATGGAGTAAAATTACAAAGTACTCTAAAAGAAATAATACATTAAATAAATATATATACATACATGCATATATATTTATATTTTCAACATGTACTATGGTTATATTATTTATTTATTATTAAATTTTTATTTTTAATATATATATATATTTAAATTTTTATTTTTAATATATATATATATATATATATATATATATATATATATATATATATATATATATATATATATATATATATATATATATATAAACCATTTTATATAAAGGGTAAAAGCATAGTTATTTAAATTTTTCAATTGGAAATATCTATTAAATGCATGTTTTATACCACTTTGGGTCCAATTACCATAAAAATAAAATTATTTCAGAAAAGTGGTGTTTCAATAACTCCTAATCTTTTTAATGATATTTTTTAAAAAATAAACAAATACCCTTTTGTAGATATTAGAGTCAAGAATATCCTCATATAGATTTTATAGTGTTTTAATTAGACACAGTTTATTGTAATTAAAAAATATTGTAAGTAGGTATTTTAAGAGTCAAGGAGATGTTGATTCGGAGAAAGAAAAAAATAGTAAATCATATTAAATAAATTTGAAAAACATATGGTGCACTAGAAGAGAGAGTCCTCATCAAGAATATATATTTCTTTTTTTGATTGGGATAGATTTGTTATGAAAAATATGTTGCGAGATGAAAACTATCGATTTCAGTGAGTTGGAATTTGAATTGTTATAAAAGAGAAAATATAGGTCACAAACCAATTTTAATTTCTTCATGCGCTAGCTATATATGTCATCTATGACATATTTTGAAATTAGGGGAAAAAATGTTTATTTACATATAATTTTTTGGTGGGAACTAGACCCCTAATTTTCAGCATTTTTTAGCAACTAAAAAATCATCTTTAAAGATTAAAAAAACATATCAATTCTTATTCAAAAAAAATATTAAAAATATTAATCATAAAATTCATCCATTTTATCACATTTAATTAGTTTACACCATCTTCAAATTCTAGACATAAATGTCATTTTTATACTATTGAAATTGAACAACTTTGATTTTGTTAGCCTTTTCCTTTGTAAAAGGGTGACAACTTATTGTGCTTTTACCCTAAAACAAAACCAAACTCATGCCAAACTACCGGTTGACAACCCTTGCTGCTGCAACACCTTTATTTGTCGGGTGGGGGTGGGGGTGAAAACCCGCCTCCACTCAAATTAAATATATATATTTTATTTTTGACCTTTTTTTCATTTTTTTAAATTTAAATTTTTTCTGATTGCAACATCTTATATATATATATATATATATATATATATATATAATTTTTTTTAAATAATAAGATGTGTGTGTGTGTGTCTGTGTGTGTGTGTGTGTGTATCACACACACACACACACACACACACACACACACACATACACATGATTCTTTTCTCCTCCAAAGAATTTCAACAACGATGAATTCACATAACGAGCTATTACCAATAAAATATTTTAAAAATACAATTGATACAAACCCTAAGGTTTTCTACCATACAATTTTCAAGTCCTAGTTGAGTTAAAATAAAACTTAATTATTGAATTCATACCAAGCTCAAAATCTCATAAGCTTAATTCCAGAATTTCAAACATGATAGACAAATCAACAAAATAGCAATATCACCCAGATCTAACAAGCACGAAGAAAACAATCTTTCTGAAATACAAGAATTAAACCTATGAGAGTTTTAAAACCCTACCTCAAACCACCAATTGAAGAAATATGACGAAGACCCGAAAACATTGAAAAAAATCCCAAGTTTTCCAAAAATCCTTCAATTCAATTCTTCCTCCAAAACCTGCAAACCTGTGTGTGGAATAATGGCCAAATTCCTCCTCATAAAGGAAAAAGTTTTGAAATTCTAACTCCACCATGCAAATCTAGAACTCAACTTAACTCTGCGACTTTGTTTTTATCACATTCGCTTTTTGCCTGATTTATTCCATTTTCTCATTAATAACTCCATGTGCTTTTTTTGTAATTCTTGTTTATATCAGTTCGCTCAAGTAATAAAATTTACTTTATTTATTAAATTTATTTAAATTGAATGTGCAACTAAATGCATATTAATTTTAACTAAAAGAATATTATTTTAATACACTTTATTATTTTATTCAATTTTCCTCAAGTTTGAATTTAATAAATATTTAAATCTTTAATTCCACCATTTGAATTTTAATTAATTTTTTTAAATTAATTATTGTATTTAATTAATTTTCCTTAATTAAATACCTTCACATTAATTTTTTACATTTAATAAGATTTAATTATTTAAACCACATAATTAATCTTAATAAATTATTTAATTATTTCACAATAATCATACCAACTAGCCAAAGACCAACTGAACTTAATAAAATAATAATCGTGCTCAAGAGAAAAGCTTATGGACTCATGTCACCTATACGAATTCGAAAGGGTAAAAAATATCAGAAACTTGTCCACTATATCAGGACAATTAAATGACTTAGGTTGGGATTCAGATCTGAATATTATCTCCCTCTCTTACAATTGAGACTTGTGATAGGGCACGCTCATCCTGACAATTCAGGGAAGTCATGCCTGATACCTACGAACCTAAATAAAAGACAAGCATGTACATACATCTATTTATAACAAGCAATGGTAGGGATTGGGACATTGTGTAGATCCTGCATGTAGGTAACTATGACTTCATCCTTCAACCATATCAAACAGAAAGGTAAAACACACATAACATCCATACACATACAAGTATGGGGTAAGTAAAATTATAAACATAAACAACATTTTAAACATATAAATAATAATAATCAAAGTAACTAACATCATCTAACTGCAACATATGATATCTCATAACTATCCAATATCAAATCACCATGTAATGTCATGCACCCAAAACCACATAATAAAGATGAATTAATCAACACACACATAAAAGTTGCCTAAAAGAGTTTGGATATATAAAATTGAAAAGTAAACTATGGGTGGGCACTACATTCTTCTCTTCAATCAAATCAGTAATCTATTAAATCCAATTAGTCATCCAATCAATTGATTCTAGTTATTTGATTAATCACCCAACCTTGATTGAAGTCCAAAATTCTATATAATGAGGCTTGATTCTCATAATTTTATAACCACAATCTTGAATTATCGTGTTGTCATACTTGAGAAATTCTGAGATCCCACATTGCATTGAGAAGGAGAGAGCGAAGGGAGGATTTGTTGATTGTTACATTGATTTGATTTGATTTTGTTGATTTGCAATCAATTATGTTTTACATTATCTCTTGATGTTAGGAGTATGGTTTGTATCAATCCTGATCTATGGTTGGATCTAACTTGGTAGTTACAAATTTGTGAATATTTACCCCTAGAACATAATGGTGAACCCAACGTGAACTAATTTATTTTCAAATTTTAGAGCTATTTTAAAATTTTGTGTAGGAACACAATTATTCAATGCTATCATGGTTTAATCACCGCATTTGGATGTTTAAAAGATACAACTACTATTTTAATATGATACAATCAATCTATTTTTATTCGACTACATTCTATTTTCTATGTTTCTCTACGTGTAGGAGATTTGATGAAACCATCATATAAATGTCATAATTATATAATTAAATGCCACAATTACTTAGTTAAATGTCATAATTATGCATTAATCTTCATAATTGAATGATTAATCATTGCAATTGTAATATTATTATACACAATCATTCTATGATCGAACTGTATTTTGGATTTTTTTTTGAGTTGTCTAGGGATTTGATGAAATTTCTAATTAAATGCCACAATTGTTGAATTAAACATTGCAATCACTATCCATTTATCACAAACACCTCGTAAAATCAAGGTATAAACTTTTTATGTTTTCCATTTAATTTGTCAAAGTTTGGTCAAATTTCAAGTCCTAGGTTACGGGTTTTGGGTTACTAATTTTTTATTTTCAATGTGTGGCGTGTAAATAGGTATTTCTTTCTTTAAATAGATTCGACTTAATTTTGAGGCCTAAAATTAAGTTTTTCTTTTCTGTCTATTTTATATTAAATAAAACTTCAATTGGGACTTAATAATTGATCATTCTATTTGGTGTGTTTGGTGCATTTATACAGTATGTTTAGGATAGACACCCTTTTTATTTTATTAGAGAGGCATGTATGAGGATTCTATCACCCCAGGGGCAACCTCAAAATGTTAGAATAACTGAGAGGGGGGTGAATTAGTTATCCCTCAGTCCCATACCCAAAGATGTATCTTATAAAACAATTTCAACAAATTATGCAGCTTGGTAACATAAAATATCAATCTTTCTATTCACTTTACTGATTACCAGTGATTATCCAATTGTGATTACCGACTAGATCAACTATGCAGTATGTAAATTATGATAGCAAAAAAATCATAAAAAATAACACATAACACAATGATTTAATGTGGAAACTCTAGTAAGGGAAAAACCACCTGGGATTGGTAACCCAAAATAATTCACTCTTCTAAATTGAGCTCGGTAAAGAGCCAACCATGTTAAAGGTTACAATACACACTATTAGGTGTGACCTAGTTAGATGATTTATCACTAACAGTTAACTTTTGACCAACATTCACTATGGGGTCAACAAGATAACACTTTACATTCAATGAATGTCATAGGATAGTACAATAAGGCTGTTAAGTCCACTCGGTTAAGAGATTTTCTGAATCAATGGTTAAACTGATATAGTACTAATCTGATTCAAATACAAATCAATTGCAAATATTCAGATCTATGCTAAGCTCATAAAATCCTCTAATCATTAATCAATTCACTTCCTCAATATTTCTGACTTACTTCACTCAGTAAATAGTTCTCTACCGCTTGGTAATGTCTGTAGTTTGGTTCTTTCAATAACCAGTTTGATTAGGCATGCATGAATAAAGTCTTCACGTGAAATCTCTACCGACTCCTTCTTTCCAACATGTTTCAATAATGAAACTCATATCTCTTATATAGACAAGTAAACTGTTTTCATATCAGTCATTAGATTTTGCCTCATAATCTCCTTCGTCCATTTTGCCTCTTAAACCTTCCTTGACAGATGTGTCCATAACATGTTTCAATCTCATCCTTTAGATCATCTCTAAATTTTGTTAGTCCTAGATCTCATAACTAACTTTATCATTAACCTCTAAATCATAACAATTTCCAGCTCATCAATTTCAATCGGCTGTTCTTAGCATTTAATGTTTTCATCCATACTCGGTTAATATAGAAATCTGTTGGTGATAACTAACTCAGTTATTACTGTCACTTGGTATACACTACACTGGCTCGGTGTATACATAAGTCTTCAATTATTGACCACATTGACTTGTTCAATTCAAATCTCTTCTTCATAATAGATTAATGTAACATGCTCAAGTCAACAATATAAAGCCATAGACTCATCAATAAGTTACCCAATGTTTACCTTATCCTTATTTGTCATATCCATCTTTTCCTCATGTAGATATCTCAGTTCTTCATCCTTTCTTCCTTGAATAGATGTTCATATGTTTGTAACTATCATGATAAGTACTGTCAAGACTAGTTGACATCAATGACAACATATTGATTGATTTAATCATCTTACATATCATTTCAGTAGCTTGGTGATCTCTAATCACTGTTCCTTCAATTCATTCAGATATTCAATCACTTGTATTTCATCAATCTCTCCCTTTTGCATTGATGGCAACACAAGCAATATGAAAATATGCCATACACATGCCAAACATGTATTCTACAACCATGTAAGTAAATGTTGTATCTCGGGAAGCTCTCCATAGCTTGATATTTAATATGTTTAATCACTACAAAACATAACAACATTACATGCAGACTCTCCCTACGGTTTTGATCTTTTTAGTTTAGATTCTTGTTCTCAGCAACATATATTCCAATATTCAGTCTCTCTCCTTGTTTGTGTTCTCACTAATTGATTTTTCATATTCATTTCTTCTCCTTGCAATCTCTCTCCCTTTGACAACAATGCCAAATAAAATAAACAAATATCTCTTAAAAAACCAAGTAATTCTCTATTGATCGGTTCATATTAGTCAGTTAGGTACCTTCAGTGTACATATAAACAAATTTCTATTCCAACTTCTTCAATCTTTCACAACCTTAAAAAAACTAAAGTGTGAGCTATGTGCATCAACTTGAATGATCTTGTGATAAGTATAGGTTGATGTAACCTCCTGATCACCTTAGTGACTGATAGACAGGGGAAGGACCCCAAGTCTAGTCCTCAAATATTCAAATGTGTCCTTCGGTAAGGGTTTGGTAAAGATATCAACAAGTTGTTCTTTAGATGTTACAAATTATAGTTTCACCTACTTCTCTTGAACTTGTTCCCTTAAGTAGTGATAGTTAATAGATATGTGCTTTGTTTTCAAATGCATCATAGGATTCTTAGAAATATTTATAGCACTAGTGTTGTCACAATATATAATCATAGGGTCAGTGATTACCTCATTCATTCCTTCCAACACTTGTTTAATCTAAGAAATATTTGAATAGTTTGCAGCAACAACAACATACTCTACTTCAACAGTAGACTGAGAAATGCATGCTTGTTTCTTTCTTGTCCAAGTCACAAGCATCTCTCCTAAAAAGAATGCTCCACCAGTTGTGCTCTTCCGGTCATCTATGTTTCCAGCCCAATCTATATCTGTGTAAACTTTGAGTTCAAATTTTCCTTCCATTGAGTACCATAATCCA
The DNA here is from genome assembly GCA_027943335.1 of Chamaecyparis obtusa. Lineage (NCBI taxonomy): Eukaryota > Viridiplantae > Streptophyta > Pinopsida > Cupressales > Cupressaceae > Chamaecyparis > Chamaecyparis obtusa. The sequence goes on along the minus strand of BSBK01007015.1, from coordinate 1,265,156 downwards.
TAGTCTTCTATCTTCTTCAAGTATCTCAAGATTCTTTTAACTGCAACCATATGTGAATCTTTAGGATTGGCATAAAATCTTGCCACAATCCCAACTGCATGTGAAATATCAGGCCTATTATGTACAACATACATCAATTTTTCAATTATAGATCAGTACAGTGTCTGATTTACTTCTGTAGATTCATCATCCTTTGTCAACTTACATCCAGTTACCATCAGTGTTCCTACTAGTTTAACATCTTCCATGCCAAAAGTCTTCAATACTTCTCTAATGTATTTTGATTGAGTGATGAAAATCCCATCATTCTGTTGTATAATCTACAAACCTAGAAAGAATTTATTCTCTCCAAAGATTGACATCTCAAATTCCTTTCTCATTTCATCAGCAAAAGATTTGTAAATCAGATCATGTCCACCAAAGATTATATCATCAACAAATATTTCAACAATCAAAATGTTATCATCACATTATCCTTTCATGTAAAAATTACTATTTTCACTAGTTCTTACAAAACCAATACTGATAAGATAAGCATGTAGTCTTTCATACCATGCCCTCGGTGCTTGCTTAGATCCATATAAATCTTTGTGCAATCTACATACCATGTTCTTCTACTTTGGATCAACAAAACCTTCTGGTTGTTCTATGTAGACCTCCTTTTCAAGAATTCCATTCAAAAAAGATTTCACATCCATTTGATATACTTTAAATCCCTTATGTGTAGCATATGCAAGTAGTAATAGACCCCTTCCAATCTAGCAACAGGTGCAAAGGTTTCACCATAATCAATACCTTCTTCTTGTGCATATCCCTTGCATACAAGTCTTGCCTTATTCCTAGTGACCTCTCCATTTTCATTTAACTTTTTTCTGAATATCCATTTAGTACCAATTACATTTTTATCTTTTGGTCTAGGTAACAATGTCCATGTCTTATTCTTCTCAATCTTTTCAATTTCCTCCTTCATAGAATTGATCCATTCCTCATTTTCAAGTGCATTTTTAACATTCTTAGGTTCAAAATCACAAACTAAGCATGTGTTTTGTCTTAACTTACTTCGGGTCATTATGCCAACTTTCTTATCTCCAATGATTTGATTCTTTGGATGGTGTCTTCTAACAAATATTGCTAGCACTTAATCTCTTCTCTCCTAATCATTCAGTTCAGGTTCATTTTCCTACTCGGTAGCTTCTTCCTGATTCTAGGTTTCCATTTTCTGATTCTCGGTATCATTTTCCTTTTATACATCTTGTGATCTTTCTACTCAAGTCCTTAAAAATTTCTTCCAAGCAACCAATACTACTCTGATACCAATTGTTAGAATAAATGAGGGGGGGGGGGTAAATTAGTTAAATTAGTTATCCCTCAATCCCATTCCCAAAGATGTATCTTATAAAACAATTTCAACAAATTATGCAGCTCGGTAACGTAAAATATCAATCTATCTATTCACTTTACAAATTACCAGTAGTTATCCAACTGTGATTACCAACTAAATCAACTATACAGTATGTAAAGTATGATAGAAAAAAATCATAAAAAATAACACATAACATAGTGATTTAATGTGGAAACCTTGGTAAGGGAAAAACCACCTGGGACCGGTAACCCAAAATAATTCACTCTTCTGAAGTGAGCTCAGTAAAGAGCCAACCATGTTAAAGGTTACAATACACACTATTAGGTGTGACCTGGTTAGAGGATTTATCACTAACAATTAACTTTTGACCAACATTCACTATGGGGTCAACAAGATAACACTTTGCATTTAATGAATGTCATAGGATAGTACAATAAGACTGTTAAGTCTACTCGGTTAATAGATTTTCTGAATCAATGGTTAAACTGATACAACATTGATATGATTCAAATACAACTCAATTGCAAATATTTAGACCTATTCCAAGCTCATAAAATCCTCTGATCATTAATCAATTCACTTCCTCAATATTTCTCAACTTACTTCACTCGGTAAATAGTTCTCTGATGCTTGGTAATGTCCATAGTTTGGTTCTTTTAGTAACCAGTTTGATCAGACATGCATGAATAAAGTCTTCACATGAAACCTCTACGGTCTCCTTTTCAGCATGTTTCAATAATGAAACTCATATCTCTTATATAGACAAGTAAACCATTTTCATATCAGTCATCAGATTTTGCCTCATAATCTCCTTCGTCCATTGTGCCTCTTAAACCTTTCTCGGTAGATGTGTCCATAACACATTTCAATCTCATCCTTTAGATCATCTTTTAATTTTGTCAGTCGTGGATCTCATAACTAACTTTATCATTAACCTCTAAATCATAAAAATTTCCAGTTCATCAATTTCAGTCAGTTTTTCTTAGCATTTAATGTTTTTATCCATACTTGGTTAATATAGAAATGTGTCGGTGATAACTAACTTAGTTATTACTGTCACTTGGTATACACTACACTGGATTGGTGTATACATAAGTCTTCAATTACCGACCAAATTGACTTGTTCAATTCAAATCTCTTCTTCATAATAGATTAATGTAACATTCTCAAGTCACCAATATAAAGCCATAGACTCATCAATAAGTTACCCAATGTTTACCTTATCCTTATCTGTCATATCCATCTTTTCCTCATGTATATATCTTAGTTCTTCATCTTTTCTTCCTTCAATAGATGTTTAGATGTTTGTAACTATCATGATAAGTATTGTCAAGACTAGTTGACATCAATGACAACATATTGACTGATTTAATCATCTTACATATTATTTTAGTAGCTCAGTGATCTCTAATCATTGTTCCTTCAGTTCATTCAGATATTCAACCAGTTGTAGTTCATCACTCAAAGTGGTAAATCCCATCATCTTCTATATAAATAAGACTACAAGTAAACTCTAGTTTTACACTAGTCACCTTGAATTTTATGTATTAGTGATGCAACCAGGGTAGGAGGATCCTCAATGAGGACATTTTGAACCATGTATCAAGAGTCACACAACAAAAAAAATCACAAGATAAAGGGAAAGAAATACCCAATGTTCACATTAACATAAAATCAGATACAATAAGAAAGAAACATGCAGGCTTACATTACAAGAATACAAGCCTACTTATAGATATTATCCAAATTTCATCCTTTATGTGGATCTATCCAATTATCAATACTAAGAGATACCAACTAAAGGAACAAATACATCAATATATACAACGTTCACAAAATATCCAAGTTGGCCAAGAGCGATCACAATCTCCTAGGCAGGAAAAAGTAACATGCAGATATAGGTTAGGACCCATATTATGAAGAACACCTCCAACAAGATTTTAAATGAAGGACAAATAAAAAGGGAGTTCTGCCAATATTTTAAGAAAATTGAATGATGCACCAAATAGGATCACAAAATAAAGAAAATAGTTTGTAAGATTAGGAAACTCCATCAACCTAGAAACATGAAGAACAAAATAGGTCTGAGCTAAAATCAAAGAGATCTCCACCAAGAAGAAATGGATTGAGATGTGAACCCAAATAAAGATCAATAAAAGTGCTAGGAATGTTTCATATGGTTCACAAGAGAAAATGAGCCAACTCAAAGAATATCACAACAAAATAGAAACTAACTAAATAGGAACAAAGTGAAAGCAAATATTTTTGGTTAATGGAAGATTGCCAAGAACCAAGGATGCTCCTGCATCAGACACCCCTGGTGAGAAAATATGTTCTATGAGAGGAACTCATAAACATCTAATAGGACCATGATGTAAATATCATGCTCGTTCTTGAGCCAAATATCTTCCTCATCTATATCTTTCTTCTTCCTTACCTCCTTTTTTTTGTTTTGCTAGATACTTCAATTTATCCTTCGCTTCACCTTTTTTTCTTCACCTCATATCTACATATAGTAGTAAGAGATATTAATGACCAATTTTTTTTTTTCTTATTTGAGTTACCTCTTCCAAAAGACCCCAACTTATCTGTGACCAAAGTCTTATGTTGCATAATTCTACCTCTATTACCATCTAGTACCATCATGTTTTCAAATCTATCCACAAGATCCTTTTTTAAATCCACTTCATCCTCTAGTATAATCGCTACATTCATCTTCATAGGATAGAAACTCTTCACAAGACTCATGTTCCTTACTCCCTTCTATTTCTCCTTCAAGGAAACCAAAGTAAAGTGTTTCCAAGCCTTCTTTATAGTAACCAGGTTCCTTCTACAATCATGTATAGCTCCTCTATCAAACTGCCAAGGTCTACCCAATAGAACATGGAAAGCTCTCATAGATAGTACATCACACAAGAATTCATCTTGAAAGGGCCAATATTAAAGTTCACCAAGGACTTCTCTTTCACCATTACTACATGATCATCTTGAAACCAACTTATCTTATAAGAAAAAAGATGTTAAAGAATCTTCAAACCAAGTTTCTCTACCATCTCTTCAAATACCAAGTTATTAGTACTTCCACTATCTACAATAACCTTACAACACTTACCCCCTAATTTGATTATAGTCTAAAAAAATATTCCTCCTTTGTGTAGGTTCAATCTCCTCTCTTCTTTGCTCCATCAAAACTCTCCTAAGAATAAGGGATTCTCCTAGCTCTGGTTGTACCATACTCTCATCTAGTGCTCCAATTACTCACTCCTCAGGTGCTATAAAATTATTTTTACCAGTACCTGTACAAGATCCCTCAGAAAAATCAGAAGATCTATGGTCAGTTTATCCACACTTGAAACATTTACCTAGGAATTTCTTTCTGTCACTTCCTCTTCTTTGTGTCGGTTCTTTACTCCACTTAGGTCTTGATTCTTCTTCATTTTTTATTCTTCTCCTTGTTGCTACTAAGTTTTTTCTCTTTTCATCCATGGTTATTATATTATCTTTTCTTTACTTTATCTTTTTCCGTAAGAGCATATTGGTAAGCATCCTCTACTATGGAAATTCTCAGCATACTCATCTCATATTGAATGTTAAATCTAAGGCCATTTATTGATCTAGCTACTTTCTCCTTATTCATCTTTTGGTGTCCATATCTAATTTTCATCTTGTAAAATTTATTATTATACTCCTACACACTCATGTCCTTCTATCTCAAGTTCTGCAACTTCTTGAAAAATTCCAACTCATATTCTTCTGGAATGAATTTAGCCTTCAATCTTGCAACCATTTTCCTCCATCAAGTGATTTTAATTTCACTATTTTCCTCTCTATCCTTCTACAACTATTTCTACCATAAGGAAGCATTTACTTTTAACTTAGTTTGTGCTAACCTAACCTTCTATAGATCTCTAATATCTGAACAAGCTTAAAGTAGTGTTCCAACTCTCCTATCTAGTCTATCAAATCTTCTGCATGAAATGAGCTAGAAAAGATAGAAAGCTCCATTCTATGAGTTTTAATTACTTATTCCACTGCACTCAGCAATTGCTCTTCTCTCTCATCTATTGGTTCTGCAACCCCTTTAGTCTCTAGTTATTTTGTATCCTCTTCAGATTCATCCTCTGATTCCATATTTCTCTGCAAACTGACTACTGCATTTTGGATCCCATTTCTCAACTCATTTTCAAAGTCTTCCATCATTTTTTATATCCTTCTAGGGTTCATCCTCCTTTGTAGGATCTCTCCCTTCACTTAGGTGCAACTACCTTGGTTTTGAAATCTGTTCACCCATGAGATGCCTCAAGACTACAACCCATTCATAGTTTGCAACCTACTCTAATATCACTTTATGTATCCACAATAGGAGGATCCTCAATGAGGATAGTACAAACCTTGCAACAAGAGTCACACAACTAAAATAAAATTACCAGATAGAGGGAAAGAAATATCCAATGTTTTCATTAACATAAAATCATATACAATAGGCCAGCAACATGAAAGCTTCCATTATAGGTATACAAGCTTGGTTATAGATATTATCTAGATTTCATCCTTTATGTTGATCTATCCAATAATAAATACTGATGAATAGATGGAGATTGTTGTTCCCTTCTATAATGTATGGGGGAAATATGAGATCCACTTCTAAATCCAAATTCCCAAAGGAGAGATCCAAATTGATCAACCAAAAGGTTAATGCACAATCGAATCAATCTATGGCGAATATGAAAGAGGAAGAAAACCTTATATTTCCCTATAGGGGAGTTGTGCTTGAAATCTGAAATAATTGAAAGGGAAAATACTAACCTCAAAATAGGGAAAATTTGGAAATGCCAATTTCTGATGTCTATGTGTAGTTTCAGGCAATTCTGCAACCTATTTTGAACTGGAAATGCTAAGACGAAGAAAACCCAAAAAACTTTTATCTTTCTGACAGTAGGTAGTCTTTGACCCTGATAAAAGGTCAAAGGCTACATTAATATTTTGAAGGTCAACTTTGACTTTGTTTTTAGATCTCAGAAGTTCAATGAAAAGGTATCCAAATCCAAGCTTAGATTTGCAGTTCCGCACCTATACCTGCAAGAAAAAGAGGGTTTTTGTTGTTTGTTTGAGGGGTTTTCCTTGGTCAAACCCTGGTTTGGAATCAACCTTAATATTGAAATTGAAAAGAGAATGCTAGAAAGTAGTAGAAGTAGATCTAACAATGAAGCTATGCAATTCGATAGATATGCAATTGTATTTTGAATGTAAACAAATGTATTGATATGAAAGCTTTGAACACAACAATGGAAAATGTAAATCAAAACCATGAAAGTAAATGCAAAACCTCCATGCTTGTATACTTGGAATCCACTTTGATAGAAGAATGAATGGATCTAGAAGATGAACAAAGGATCTTGAAGGAACATCACACCATCATGATGGCTAGATCTAGTGTTCGAATGATGAATCTTGCATGTTTGAACCAAATCCCTTCAAAGACTTGAATTCTTGAATCCTTGACCTTCAATGGAGAAATTGAATGGAGAAGAGGACTTGAGTGCTTCCTTGAGAATGCTTGATGAAATGCTTGAGAAATTGATGGCTTGTGAATATCTCCTTGAGAGATCCTTGATCATGGAATTTCTTGATTTTTGATGTCTTCACAAAACTTGATTGATAATGGATGGAAAAAATGAGAGAGGAAGGCTTCCTTTTATAGTAATCTAGGGCACAAACCTCTAGAGAAGGCTGACATTGGGGAATTAAATCCAAATTAACCTTAACCCCTAGAATTGGACCCATATTAAATGAAATTTAAGGATTTACCATTCTAAAACCTGAAATGGCTGACTTGGAAGTGGGAAAACAAATATCTCTGAAACCCGACACCTGTAAATCATGGGAATCTAAAATTTGAAATCTGGGTCAAGGATGAGGTAGACTCTACCCTAGGTCAGAGTCAAGGTTGACCCTAACCTAGGTCAGAGTCAAGGTCAACTTTGACCCTCAAGGTCAACTTTGACCTTGAGGTCAAAAACCTCATGACCTCAGTCCATAATGCTAGGAAATGCAGAAATATACTAAAAACAGGGACAACTAGAAGTAGAATGGGGAGAACAAGTTAGATCTGAGCAAAGGGCTTATCAAGGTGCTTGACATGACTTGAGACCACTTACCCAGAGGGATAAATGCTCTTAACATGGAAGTGCTTCCATTTTAAGATGATACAACTGATATCTACGAACTAAAAGAACAAATACATCAATATATACAATGTTCACAAAACATCCAAGTCGGCCAAGATCGATGAAAATATCCTAGGTAGGAAAACATAACATACAAATATAGGTCATGACCCAAATTATGAAGAAAACCTCCAACAAGATTTGTAATGAAGCATAAACACAAAGGGAGGTCAGAAAAGAGTTTAGGAACATCATATGATGCACCAAATAGGGCTGAAAACCAAGAAAATGGTTTGTAAGATCAAAAAAATCTAACATCTGAGAAACATGAAGAAAAAAATAGGCCTGAGCCAAAATCAAAGAGATATCCACCAAGAAGAAGTGCATTGAGATGAAAACCTAGATAAAGATCAATCATGATGCCAAGAACGTGTCACAAGGTCTGCAAGAGAAAATGATTCAACTCAAAAGAACACCAAAAAAAATATAGAAATAGACTAAACATGAACAAACTGAAAGCACATATTTTTGGTTGATGTAAGATTGCCAAGAACCAAGGATGCCCCTACATCAGATAGTGATATATCATATCAATTAAACATGCCTAAGGAGCTGACATGGCTAACTAGAGACTTAAGTGTCTCACCTGTGCATATTGTTATTGGCTAGTGTCATGGATCTTACTAGATACCATTTGTTGTAGAGCCAAAAATCCCTTCTACTTGTTGATGCAGGGTTTTTGATATGTGTAACCCAAAGATACCTCTCATGTATCCCTCTTTTTGAGACATAAAATTTATTGATATCTTTGGATCTTGAGAAATGTGAAGCTTGGTATACTTGAGAAATGAGTGTTGTGTAAGGGGGATCTAATGCTACCAATCTTCTATCTAGAGAAATTGAATTTGATATTTTATTGTAAGGAGATTCAACAAGGAGAGTCCTTACCTTAGCCATATGTTGTGCTTGTATATTTTAATTTATTATCACAATAGCCTTACTTTCTATTATGTTTTTTATCACTAAAATTTGACACTAGACACAAAATTGACACTACAGAGATAATCAGATGCAATTGATAGAGCACTGCTACACAATTGAATATCCCGCAATACAATTATCATATCTCTGCTACGAAACTACCATTTTCTCCTACACATCTATTGTTAATTAGTCACATTTGATATAACCCTACATCACAACTGCTATAGTCCCACTACACAATTGTGCAATTTTCCATAATAATTCAATGCAATTGCCTGAAATCTTTCCACCTACATCAAATAAGAATTTGGATCTTTAGACCCACTATCAACCTTTGTCTAGATTTCTCTATTCCTATAATTAGCATCTGAAACTACATATTCCCTTAGGAGCCCTTGCATGTTAAGTGTACCCTTGCATATAGGAAATCATCCCATTGAATGTCTAGTTTTATCCTTGCATGTAGAAATATTATCCTTAAATTTAGGGTCTTTATTTTTTATTTCCTTAATAATTTCAAATTTCCAAAAAAATCTAAAAACATAGGTTGCATTTCCTAGGGTTTGACTTTCTACCTTTAGGGTTATTTGTAGACACTAGAGGGTCCACTTGCATACTGAATCTTAGAATAATTTTGAGCTCCTCAAATCAACCATATTTTGGTGATGATCAATACCTTGTCAATTTATCAACTTGTCACTTTTGTCCCAATTCAGAGGTCAAGAAAATTTTCCCAATTTCTAGGGTTATCTCCTAAAGTTTTATCCTCAAAATTTCTAAAAATTTCCCTTAGGATTTCTTAGTCTCATACATTAGTCCGCATTTTACCTTTTTTCATCCATTTTAGTATCTTAGTATTATACATTATCTCATATTTTACCTTTTTTCATACATTTTGGTGTCATACCCTAACTATCATAATCACCATTTTCACATCCATTTTGGTATCATATCCTAGCCATCATAATCACCATTTTACATTTATCATAGTATCATACCTTTGATCATATTTTACCTTCTTTCATCCTTTTTTAGAGTCATACCTAGCCTTCATAATCATCATTTATCTTTTTCATTATCTATTTACCTTAGAATCATTCCCAAAATCAAAATCTTAAAAAACATAGTCTCATTCTTAGGCTTTATTTAGTCCAAATCATTTTAGTCACATCTAGCTAGAGTCATTATTGCATATGCCAATCACAAAATCTCAAAAGGAAAAACATAAAATGGACTCTCATGTTCATCTAGACAACAAACCTATGGAAAATAGTCTACAGGAACCAAAACAAAGATACACACCCTTAGAGGAACCCATTGAGTTAAATTTAAAGAAGTTTGTACAATAAAATGACATCATCTTTCTAGAATTAATATATTATGAGATAGGATATTTTAAACCATCCTGGTGGAATTATAATGACTTCTATGAATACCATCAGACCAAAGGACATAAAACTTTAAATTGTTTAAAATTGAAAAAAATCATCAAAGATCTCATTGACCAAGGTGACTATACTATTAAAGAATGTCCCAATAATTCACCTATTGAGGAGTTAGATATATCTCAAGGCACTATTCCAAAATATTATCAAAGTCATATATCTATGTCTAGCAATGACCCAAAAGTAACCTCCATGTCTCTCATCATGTTCTTCTGGGTTCCTTGGTGGGGTATTACACTTGGTATCAGAGCACCAGGTTCTATACTGGGAACTCTGGGAAGTTGTGTGCCCATTAGGGGTCTAGACTGTTAAACTTGAAAACCAAACATAGACATATAACTCTTTTCTGTTTATTGTGCATGGTTACCTTCTCTAATGCATCTAGGGTGAAATACCTTTGGATGTCATGAAGTGATTACTCCCTTGAGCGTGGCTACTACTAGTCACCTTGTTATGTGGATGTGTTATGATTGATGATTTATTTTTGGTTGATTGATGAATTGTTCGTGTTGTGTATGGGCTAGCATTGAAATTTTGAACTTTCTTGTGATTGGATTAGTCACCTAACTTTATTTTTGTTATCTATTTTGTGACACTAGTCACACTTAATTTATTATTGAAATTGAGAGGCCTCATGATTTAATGTTGGACTTATGATTCACCCACTTGGGTTTTTTCTTTATGAGTTATTATGGTGGCTACTCTGAATGTTTGTTATTGTTGGCCCTGTTCTGTGATAAGTATTGTTTCTATCATGTTCATCATGAACCCCTAATAGTATGTATAAGGGAGGACATCGTAGAGATGGTACTATATGTGCTGTGTGATATTAGAATAATTGTGTATCATATATGTTTGCATAAGTGTTGCATTAACTAGATAGTTTTTCATGAACTTCTCAACTCATTATTTGTTATAGATATGAATGTGTTCTTTATGCAATCGATCCTAGATGTTTTCTATGATGATGTATGAATAAAGGTTTAGATCTGATTTTTTGAATTATTAGTGAATGATTGATCAATGTGATATTTTCAGTTGTTCCTAAACTAGATATTGTAATGTTCTTAATGATTGTATATTATGTTCTTATGTTATGACTTGTTTTCAAATGTCATGTTTTATCTTTAGTAAATGCTTTGTGTTTGGGGGATATGTATCCTCATCTATTTGTAGGCTTCCAGGAGTAAGCCTAATCCTAGGGGGGTGGATGTAGTACCCCACCCCTAGTCCATTTTTATAAAGGTTATGATTACTTTAGGATGATAGATTATATGTTAGGAAATTATTGATACGTATGATTATACTTACCCCATACTTGCATGTGTATGGTGTTCATGTATGCTTTTATATTTCTGCTTGATGTGCTTGATGTGGTTGAGGGATAGAGTCGTAGTTACTTGCTTGCGAGATCCACACGATCGGCTGATCCCCGCCATTGTCTGTTATATCTCTATATATATGCACATGCTTGTCTCTTATGCAGGTTTGCAGGTACCGGGCATCAACTTCCCCGAATTGTCAGGATGAGCGTGCCCTATCGCTAATCTCAATGGTAAAAGAGGAGAGATAATATTCAGTTCCAAATCCTAACCTAAGCCAAATATTGTCCTAAAGTAGGGGGGACAAGATTCTGTGTTTCCACCCTTCTAAACTCGTCCAATTGGCAAGAGTTTATACCCTTGTCCTGAGTATGTATGTGGGTCCTTAGGTCTTTTTGATTCTTTGTTTTGTGGTGTTTGGTGTGATTTCTATTTTTTAGATCATTCTATTTTTAGCTATGAAATATCTTTTAAATGGTAATTAAATAAATGTATTTATTTAATTTAATTATTATTTTTGTATAGTTAATGCAATAAATTAATTGGGAATTAATTTTATGCTAATATTGAGTGTGATTGAAATATTTAATTAATGTGAATTAATTAAATTAATTTCACCTTAGAAATATTTAATCATGAAATTAACCTTTGTTCAAATAAAATATATTTATTTTTATTAAGGGTTATTTTTGGCATGTGTTAATTATGTTAACTAAATGTTCTAATTATTAATTATTTAAATGCATTATGTTGCACATTCATAATTGAATGAAATTGAATTAATGATTGAAGTTAAAGTTTGGTTAAGAGCTTTTCAACAAAAGTCAAAGTGAAGAGGAGACTTCAGTTCAACTGAGACTGAACTGTGAACTAAAGTTCATCTTCATGCAAAGCCCTCTTGGAGTTGAGTTTGAACTTATGCATGTGAAAGGAGATTTCTTTAAACATTGGGAGTTTTAGCCATTATTGGATTACACAGGTTTTGGAGGAGGAATTTTGGAGACAGATTTGGGATAGATTTGTGAGAGCTCTTCGAAAAGCTTGGATTCTGTTTTCTTTATTCTGGACATCATCGAATCTGTATAATTTTGATTTGATGTAGGTTGGAAATTTGTTCTTGTTATTACTTTTCAGATCTCTGTAGAAAAGAAAAGTGTGTCTTCCTCGTGTCTGCTGGATCTAAATGATTGTGAAGTTTTAAATATTTGTTACAATTCAATTTGAATATTTTGCCTGTCCGATATGAGAGTTATGAAGGCTTTGCGAATTCTGTAGAAAGAATATTAGAAAGCCCAATTGGGCTAAGGTTTTGATCTTTGTTAAAAATTAATGGAGTTAATTTTTATGTTATGAGAGTTTTTGTTAGTATGGGATATTATAGATTTTCAGGTATTAATGTTGCAATTAGTATGTGTGTGTGTGTGTGTGTGTGTGTGTGTATTTGTATCTTGATTTGTTTAAAAAATAAAAATAAAATAAATATTGGAATTTGATCAGTATTGAATTGGTTTCTAATTATAAATATATATATATATATATATATATATATATATATATATATATATATATATATATATATATATATATATATATATATATATATATATCAAAATAGTGAATTTTTGATAGTATATATATATAATAGGAAAAAGAGATTGTTTTAAAAAATAAAATGTTAAAAGCGAAATTTATATTGAATGGGTTGAGGGGCTATTAACTCCCCCCAACCCTGGCCCACACAGCAACCCATGGAAGGGCTGCCATGCGACAGTACTCGAAGGTACTATCGCATGATAGTCCTCCCTTGGGAGGGGCTGCCGTGTAGTAGTACCCATGGGTACTGTCACATGTCAGTCCCCCTTGAGGGGTTGCCATGCGACAGTGCCTCTGGTACTGTCGTACGGTACCGTGACCCTTTATTAATGCCGTTCTGCGATGTTTTAAAATTGGTTTAAAATTTTTAATAATTAGTTTTTATTTATATATTTTTTTTGCTTTGTTAAATCAAAACAACTTTTTATGATTTATAAATTATTTTTGTTATTAAGTTTAATTATTAGTTAGTTTAATTAAATTCATTTTTAATTAAATTTTAATTTAAATTATTCTTAAATGTAAATTAGTTAATTCTAATTTTTGATTTATGGATTTAGATTTTTATTAAAAGAAATTAGTTTAATCTAATTTCAACTTAATTTTCTTTTTATTATAAATGCTTATAATTAGGATTAATGATATTATGGGTTATACACTGACTATATTAAATTAGACTAGTAATTATTTTCTTAATTTGATTATAGATCTAATTAGATAAATTGTGTTTTAGTTAGAATATCTATTTACGAGATGTATTTGAAAGTTAGAAAAATCTCGTATTGCTTTTAATTGATTATACCTGGTTATAGAATTAAGTTGTGATTTAATCTTTTGTTATTTTAAATTGTATATATTCTTTTATATGAGTGATGTAATCTTTAGCAAACCGGGTTTATCATGAAGACTATAGATGCCCCTGGACAATTTGTTTTGGATGATTTTTAGGGGTTGTAAGTATCTTTTTAGGATATAATCTAGAGGCGGGTACTTTGGGTGTAGGATATCTTTTTGTCATGATTGTTTGCCTTGCATATTCTGTTGTGTCGGTGAACTTGTTCTATGATGTATCTAGTTTTGCATGTTGGATCTAGTTTTTGAGATTCGTTAGTTGTGTTAACTCAAATTTCTTATGATCTTGTGAAACCCTAGGTAGGTCATCTAAGTGTATATCAGGAAGTGGCTTGTAATTGGTGCCGGAGCTCGGAAGTGGCTACCAGGAGATCCCATTACAAGTAGTTTAATAAGTGATAATTAATAAACATTGGGAATATAAAATGAACCTAAAAAGATTTTATGAGCCTCGCCCATACCTAAGTTCCCGATTGAGTTTGACTAGGATGGGAGTGAGATGATGCTTGCCACCTTTATGGACTGGATATGGCATAGGTAGTACCTTATCTACACGAGAGGTTACTATAACCACATAGAGTCACTAGGGTGCCAGAGTCTGAAGAGACTACCAGGATAACCTTAGATTTGGCTTGTGTGATGACACTTCCTCTATGCATCTTAGGTTTCCTATGTGTTTTGTTTGCCTTTGGTAAAGTATGTTATACCTTGTTGTACTTTTTGTACCTTTGAGTTAGAAGCTTTCAGGACCTCTTCCTTGGTTGTTGTTATTGTTTTCTATCCAAGTGGGATCTGGTGTTATCTCCTCAGCATGGTGGGAGAGGACCGTTTAGGTTCACGAGGTTAGGTGGTAGTGATTCTTTTACCATTTGAGATTCTGATGTCTGTGCATCGAGGCTGGATGATCCATGTGGCATTTGTTCTTTCTTGATCTTCATTGATGAAGATGTGTTCTTGTTCTTCTTTTTAGTTATTGTATTTCATACCCTGCGACATGTGCAATGGATGCAGATTATTATGGTCACCTTAAGGTACCAATTGTATTTATGTAATCATGCTTATGATGTTGTATTTATCATTCAGATGTAATCTTGGAATTCATAATTATATTTTATCTAAATTAATTAATTAACTCTTTCGTGATCTACGTCAAGGAACCCTTGAGAGTTGTAACCTATGTTAGTTGTTTATTGCTATGCTTTGCTTCCACATTGTGAAACTTGATGTTGTTGAAATTGGTTCATTGACTTTCATCTGGTTTGGTCTACTTTGTGATCCTACCATTGATTACATGCCTCCTCCACCTCCAAATAGACTCATTGTTAGGAATGGGAACACTAAGGGGGGGGGGGGTGAATCAATGTTCTACAATATTAATTTCTGATACTTGAAACTTAACTCAATAAATTAATTAATGAATTGAATATTAAAGCATGTAAAGTAAACAACCATAACACATAACACCAGATATGATTATGGGGAAACCTTGGCAAAAGGAAAAACCCCGGTGGGAATTAATACCCACTAATAATTGTACTTGTGTATTATGAACCTGTTAATGTTCCTTTGCCCTATTAGGAGTAGTCATTACAATGCATTAGTAAAATGACCTTGTCAAGGGTTAGACCCTGTTAGGAGTCTTGAAGTAACAAACCCTGTTAGGGGTGGATGGCTCACTGCTAGAGCTCACTGCTCAATAAGGAAGGCTACAACCTCCTGGATATTAGATACACACTATATCTACAATGATGAATTGCTGCTATGACACTGCTTGTCTGATCAGTTCCTTTTGTGCGCTAATGCTTTAACCTCTTGTAAAGCTCTATATCATTCTTACTACTCTTCGCATACTTCTTCTCTTCTTATTTCATCTTCTATATATATGTCTCATGCACAAATACAAAAGCGCATGTCTTATATATAGGCACAACCAAAACTATTCACTAAGCCAGCCTATAAACTATTACATATAATGCTTCCAAATGAATTGGCTCAAGCGTGTTTACATACAATGAGATTTACATGTATACAACAAATTTAAAATAGGTGCATAACCTTAACAAAACAATATTATAACCACTAATCAAAATACTTCCTATCGGCTGCTTGCTCTGTTCTGTTCTACCGCTCACTGACTGTGTCACTTCAACTTGCTGTAACTTCTTCATACTAACTCATCTAATCATGCGTTCTTAGACTTAGCATGATTACATACTCAAAAAATTATCTTCAAGGGCGCATGCCAAAACTCAGTCATATGCATGTGCGCTGATGCTCTATTCATCAAGTACTTCACTAACTGTCCTATCTTCCATAGCCAAATTCTAATCTTATGAGTAAGTGCGATGACAACAAAAATCCATATGACTTTATTTCCATAATGAAAACACTAATCTTAGTCATATACACTAGTATAGTCAACTTTCCAACAATCTCCCCCTTTTTCATTAATGGAAACAAAGGAATATGGTGAAGTTGCTAAACTACATCTTTATAAAACACTTTCTAACATATATCCTTATCTTTTTCTGTACATCATATATTCTTCTATCTCCCTTTTTCTATATACTCTACTCCCCTTTATATCATATACATTACTCCATATTACTCTACTCCCCCTTTGACATTAATGACAAAGGTAAAAATGAAACTTCAAGCACTTACATAGTGAGTACATCCGGGTATGCAATCTTAAGATTTTGGATCTCTTGCTGCTAAAATGTCTTGAGTGCATCTACTATCTAGAGATGGGCACATAGTGCATAAGTTAACTTCTCCATCTCTAACTCTATACACAGGCCTTGATCATATGTCACAATAGTGGCATGTATCTCTTTGATATTTTGATTCAACACATCTAATGAGGGCGCAAGTGCATGTCTTAACTGTGCTTGCCTAGCCCTTATTTTAGCCATTTCTTGCTCTGCCTTCTCAATCTTGTCTATTTGACCTTGATAGACATTATTGCACATATTTATATTTGTGGAGGGATCTTCCACTGATTTCCTTACTGCTTCCATCATAGATTTTTCTTCCTGAATCTTCTTGCAAAGGTTTGTAGTCAGTTTGTCTTTGTTCATACAATCAACAATTATTGTCCTTCTTTTTGCTACTATCTCCTTTAACAATGCTTGACCAAACTTAAGAGAATTGAGGTCAAGTGTAAATTTACCTATCAATTCATTCAGCCTCTTCTTAAGATATTTCTCTTCTGCAATCTTGGATGTTGATTCCTCAAGACTTGAGAGATTTTCTTTGAAGCATGTTAAGATGGTACTGACATCATCCACTGAATGTACACTTGATATTTTCTTGTCTTTAGGTAGTAGACTATTCAGTATGCTTACTGATTCAACAAATAATGGGTTCCTCATTACTTGTTTCTCCTTTTCTTTCTCCATTGCTAACACACCTATTTTTATCAGGTCTTCTTCTCCCCATGAGTCTAAACTTGTTGTGTCAGGAGTCAAACTTGACAACAATGAAACTGATGGCTTATGGGTAAGGAGTGAGCTTTGAAGTGCTTCCATAACCTCAATCTTTACTTTTATTGGAATTTCAACAAAGGGTTTTTCCATAGGTTCATCTTCCTTCTCTTCCTCTTCTTCTTCATCTTCTTGTCCAGTTATGTCTTCAATATGCACTTCTTCTTACTACTTAGGAGATTCAACAACGCATAGAATCTCTACTTCCTTAGTGCTTAAAAATGCTTCCTCAAACTTGTCCAGTTCATTGTTTGTTGCCACCATTGATATTTCAACATTATCAATCATTATAGTGTCATCCTTAGCTTTAGGCATAGGTGCACAATCCTGTGGACTTGTCATTGGTGCATTAGGAATCTCTGATTCCTTGGCTTTCTCAGAGGGAATGTATAGTCCTTATTTATAATTTGCAAGGTTCTCAACTTGGTTCTAAGGTGAGGCTTCACCAAATCCAACAACAATGATTTTTCTTCAACTGAACACATAGGGAGGTTATCATCTAGTGTCTTTTCCCTTATCCTGAATTCTTCTTCTATAGCCCATCTCTTCAAAGAATCCAAAATATTCCAAACATTATCCAAAATTACTATCTTAAGTTCCAAGATTATCTTCTTGAACTTAATCATTTTCTTGATTAACATACTGTGGATCTCTAATTTATCTATCTCATGATATTTATCATATAATTTAGCAATTTGATCAATTCTTCCTTCTTCTATTACTCTAGCCTTCAACACTTCAAGATTCAGTCTGAATCCTACCTCAAGAGGTTCTTGAGTGTTTCTTCTTTGGCTTCTTGTTGATCTTGATGATGGATGGCTTGCGGTGACCTACTTCTTCCTTTTAGGCATCTTACCAGGCTCAGGAGGTGGAGTGGACTCCAGATCAATAGTAGGTGTGGGAACAAGAGTGTTTTCTTCCATCTTTATCTTTTTCTCCTTAGGATCATTAGTCTTCTCTATTTTCACTTCTGAAGAGGGTGTGCTATCAAGTTGCATTGCAATCTTGGCTTCCCTTGCCTTATCTAGGTCTTCTTATGTAACACCATGGATTTTCAGTATGTCAGAGGTGATGTTTGATGCTTTTTTCTTTGTTGCTGCATTGTACAAGATTGAGTCTACTTGTCTTGTCTTGTCCTCATGGGTACCCCATCTAGGCTCATTAGGATCTTTTGGCGTAGATAAGAGAACTTGTGCATAAGCTTCCAGAATGTGTTCCTCCACTTCATAACCAAGTGGATGAATCCACTTAGTTCTTGGCTCTATAGCTTCCATGCATGTGATATCTATCTCTACCATGAAAAAAATTCTATTTTTATACTTCTCCACAATAATCTCAAGTATCCTATACCTTCTCTGCATCTTAATTCTGAATATCTTGATCTCTAATTCCATGTAATCTTTCAAGGTGCTCTCATATGATGCCTTGAATGAAATTTGTGGCATTGTGGGTAAACTCTTATCAAGGTATAGATTTGACACTTTACCAACAATATGGAAGTACATGTAGATGATAAGTGACCCAAACTTGAATATCTTGTTCTTGTCATGCTCAATAGCCCTTAAGTTATCCATCAACTATGCGCGCAAGATCTCACACAAATTGAACTCTCCATTTTCCTTCACTATTTTGATAGCTACCAAAATAGTGGTTGCAGACACAATATTTACTCTATTTCCATGTTGGAACTTATAACCAAGTATCATAGACATTATCTTTATGTCCTTATCCTCTATCAGCTCAATTGTCATGCCGCACTTATCACTACGAGACTTACAGGCTTTCTCAACTAGTTTCCTAACATCCTTACCAGTAGGAAGAATGGCATCTGTCTTAGGTAGCCCTAACATCTCATGAATGAGATTAGTAGTTATGTAAATAAGAACTTCTCCAATCTACAACAATTCATCATGTATTCTGCTAAGCAATATCTTTATCCATTCAGATTCATAGAACTCATTTACAGTTGCATACTCTATGATAGGGTTGTTTTCTAGGTGTGTGAACTCATCCAGAAATGTCATGTCTAGTTTCATCATTGATTCTAAGTCCAACCTAATCCTTTCCAATCCTATAGGTTCCTTCTTGCAATATATGTATGCGCGTATGTCTTCTACGTGCATAACTCCCATCAGAGTCCTAGAGAATGCCCCTTCTAAATCATCTACGACTAACTTAAAGGGATGCTTCTTAAAAATGTATGTCTTCCTTTCAACAACATCAAACACAACTAGAGTGGCCATTACTTACTTGATCAATCACTCAAATAGGTTTCCAAATGGTTTCTGAACCATCGCGACCAAACAAGGGTTTCGTACCAATCTTAACTTCCTTCCATTGATGAAATCAATTGCAATCCTTCACCTTAACTTCTTGATCTCTTGTGCTCTCCAAAGGCACAAAATTGAATGAAAATGTGAGGATAATAGATCTCCAGTGGTTAATGATTCAACTTTCTACAAATAATGCTTGCTACATAAATACATAATGCAACAGAGAATTCTAATCTTCATTTATGTTAACATTCAGGCAGTGTGCTCTTGCATACTACATCAACTAGTATCCAAACTATTATAACCAAAGGCACATACTCTAAGGGTGAGTATACCATCCATGCAGAGGTCTAGAGATAATCTAGCTCCCCCTATGACCATGAGGGTCATTCATCCAGAAGTAGAGGGTGCATCCATTATAGATGCATCCAATACATATTCATCAACATTATCCTTCTTTACTTCTATCCAAATCATGCTCACATCTTCTATAGCTTTCACAAACTTGACTTCTGTAGATTCATCCAAAATTGATCCTTGAGACTTATTAGGTCTTTCTTGTCCTTGGGCTCATGATCTACAAAACTTTGAGATGTGTCTAGCCTTGTTACAAGTGTGAAAAATAACTGGAGGCCTTATATTCCTCGGTGCATTGATGTGAGTTACCATACTACACTGTCTAGCTATATGACCATTGTAATTGCATATCTGACATGTAATGTTCTGAGGACTTTTAACATTTTTCTAAGGATGATTTCTCTGATTATGTTGATTCTGATTTCTTTGATTTGATCTACAATTCATAGCTCTATGAAAAAACTTATTACATGAATAACAATAACCATTGAAAGGTCTTACCTCTTTAAAATATCTTGCTATGTGTCCAAGCTTGTTACAGGCATAACAAGTTTTGTTTACTAGCTTGCATTCATCCTTAGATGTTTCTACTTCATCTTCAGTCTAATTTTTAGTCTTCTTGGCTTCTGTAGATTCTTCAGGAGCTTTCATTGTTTCTAGCATAGCATCAATTTGAACTTGGGCTTCATTGTATCCAATACTAGTGGTATCTCCTTTTAACTTCTAAGCATACAACTACAAATCTATTAGATCCTTACTTGTGTGCAATTTGTCAATATGATTATTTTCTTCAGTCAATTCAGATTCCATATTTTTCTTGATGTTTTCTAACTCCAATATTTTCATATTTTCTTGCAGAATTTCTTCATCTAGTTGTTTGTTTTCTTTGACCTTTTCATCATAGGCTTCTTGATTATTGATTAAATTTTCATCCAATTCTTCAATCTAATATTTTAGAGACATGTTTTCTTCATTCAACTTTTTGAGCATTTTTCCCAAATCATTTTTTGAACAATCCTTGAAGTCTTTTCTTAGTTTCTTGATGAATACTTGTGCGCCACTGACCTTTAATTTTAGTACTTCTATTTCCTTTTCAGATCTGTCAAGATCTTCAAGAGCTACTTCAAGATTCTTCTTCAGATGTTTTACTTCTCCTATATCCATGATCTCCTCAAGTGGTTAAACTTATCTTCAGAGGACAAGATCTGATACCAATTATTAGGAATGGGAACACTGAGGGGGGGGTGAATCAGTGTTCTATAATATTAATTTCTGATACTTGAAACTTAACTCAATAACTTAATTGCTGAATTGAATATTAAAGCATGTAAAGTAAACAACCATAACACATAACACCATATATGATTATGTGGAAAACTTGGCCAAAGGAAAAACCCTGGTGGGAATTAATACCCACTAATAATTATACTTGTGTATTATGAATGTGTTGATATTCCTTTTCCCTGTTAGGAGCAGTCATTACAATGCATTAGTACAATGACCTTGTCAAGGGTCAGACCTTGTTAGGAGTCTTGAAGTAACAAACCCTGTTAGGGGTGGATGTCTCACTTCCAAAGCCCACTTCTCAATAAGGAAGGCTACAACCTCCTGGATATCAGATACACACTATAATTGCAATGATGAACTGTTGATATGACACTGCTTGTCTAATCAGTTCCTTTTGTATGCTGATGCTTTAACCTCTTGTGAATATCTATATCATTCTTACTATTCTTTGCATACTTCTTCTCTTCTTATTTCATCTTCTATATATATGTCTCATGCACAAATACAAAAGTGCATGTCTTATATATAGGCGCAACCAAAACTATTCACTAAGTCGACCTATAACCTATTACATACAATTCTTCCAAATGAATTGGCTCAAGAATGTTTACATACAATGAGATTTACATGTTTACAACACATTTAAAATAGGTGCATATCCTTAACAAAACAATATTATAACCGCTAATCAAAATACTTCCCGTCGACTGCATGCTCTATTTTGTTCTACCGCTCACTGACTATGTCACTTCAACTCACTGTAACTTCTTCATACTAACTCATATGATCATGCACTATTAGAATTAGCATGATTACATACTCAACATATTATATTCAAGGGTGCATGCCAAAAATCAGTCATACACGTGCGCTGATGCTCTGTTCATTAGGTACTTCACTGACTATCCTGTCTTCCATACTTAGCCAAATTCTAATCTTATGAGTAAGTGCGTTGACACCAAAAATACACATGAATTTATTTCCATAATGACAACACTAATCTTGGTCATATATACTAGTATAGTCAACTTGCCAATACTCACATCCTATTTTAAGAACAATCAGTATCCCATTGCTAAGAAGATTTGTTAGAACATTCATTATCAAGGAAAGGAGTTAGGCCTTAATTAACAAGGTATATTAGAACCCTTTGATATAAAATCAAACCCTAATTATCATGGTATTGGATACATAAACCACTCTCAAGAAGTAGGTATCCCTCCTAAATCCCACATTCCTCCATATAAACCCAATCATACACCTTCCCCATCCTCAAAATCTATTTTGGGTCCGTATATCCCAAATTCAAAGTCTTTGTCCCTTCCATCCATTTTAGGTCCTTATATCCCAATGTCAAAGTCTTTGTCGCTTCAATATATCTTAGGTCCTTATATTCCTACATCAACCATCTATATCACCCCTAGTTAACAATCCACTAGCCCTTTCATAAATTAAGATCAATAACGACACACAACCTTGAGAACTTTCCAACCATCCATCTATATGAACTCCTTCAAAAGGCATCCATGAATCCCAATGCTCTTAGAAGTGATTTAGATGCCAAGCATAACATCCACAAACTCAAAAATCTACATACATCTAAGGATCAACATGTCCCATCTGAAACACACAAAAAAAATTGATCCAAGAGGAAAAATAAAAGTCCAAAAGGCCAAAAAGGCATATCAAGAAAAATAAAAAATAAAAAACATGTGGATTCCTAAGTCTCTTATTGAAGCAATCCTTTTGAAAGAATCATCGAAGAGAGAAAAATAAAAAACTATGTGGATTTCCATGTTTCTCATAGAAGCACTGCATCCTAAAGAAAAATCAAAATTGGCATCCAAGATTGTTATTCCAAAGGCTCCCATCATTCCTCTTCATAATTATCTTCCAAATATATTTTAGGTCCCTATTTCCTAAATCCTTGAATTTAGATAATCCATCACCTCCTCTGTCCATTTTGGGTCCTTGTGTCTGAAAATCCACATCCACTCCATCTCAATCCCATAGTCCAAAATCAATTCTCCTTCCATCACTTCACCACCCCTCAAGGTATGTGTCAATTTTGTTCTTACCAATATTTCCATCCACCCACACACAAATCTTCCAAAATGTCATCCATTATACAAAACCTACTTTCCCTCCTTCCACCCTCCTTATCCAATCCTATGCATAAACCCTTACCCTATTCCATATTATCACCCATTTCATGCCCCTTTGGCATCACCCTATCAATATCTTTGACCATAATTTTAATATCCATGGTCCAGTACAACCTATCCTTTAGTACCATCCAAAGAAAAAGATGCTTGAGTCCATCCTTAATGTCATTTCTTGCATCCATTATCTTCCAAAAATACAAAAATATAAAAAGAAAGCAAAAAAAATCATCACCTTGATGAAAACCTTGCAAACAGGTGTCTTGTGTGACACCAAAGAAAAAGGAAACAAAGAGAAATAATTTGTCATATAGTGAAAACTACTTCTTTGGGCACCTTAGGAAGGTACTACAATGAAAAAATGGAAAACATGCATCATGTTTAATCCATTACCCTCTTTCACTCTGCACTTGGGGGAAAGTTTCATTCATGTTATATTACATATCACATCCTCCATGATCCCTCATCCATATCCTTTTTTCCACCTTTGATATTTACAAGGTTTCATGCATACTATCCACTTCACTTTATCCACACCCTTTAGTCCATATCGCTTATCTAATCCATCCCTTACTTTTGTGATCCATTTCTACCTTTGATCCAATTTATCTCTCTATCCTATCCAAATCCCTCCCTTGATCTTGATTATAACTAAGGATCCAAAATGCAAAACATGTTTTCAGAAGCCTCTTGAAATGTACATCCCTATAGATTCCATGCAATTTAGATATGTCATGTCATTGCCTACATAATCACATATTCAATCTCTTAGCTTGGTTAAACATGTTATCCCATTGTGAGATAGTCCTTACATCCAAATTAGATACAATTTCATAATAAGCTACCACCATCTTTCACCTACCCATTTATGTCCCACAAATTCATCCATTCAAAAAGTTTCATATCTTGCTAGGCATTGGGGAAAATAAATACATCATGTTTGACAATAAATCCTCACAAGTGTCTTTCATCTCATTCAGTAATATAAAATGTCTTGAAAAATACTCAAAAAATCATAAAAAGTCCTAAAATAAATTAAAATGATAAAAATTTATGAAAAATCATAAAATGTCCTTTAAATCCATAGAAATTATAAAAAGTCATTAAAAAAATCCCTAAAAATATTAAAAGCATCAAAAAAATCCTGTAATAAATTTTCTTTTGTCAATTGTCCATCTTCAATAAAATAATCTATTTGCAATGGTAGACACTTTGAGCAAATCCAAATAGTATGTCAAAGGAAACATGGATCTTAACAAATCATACACCAATAGATAATCCTACCAAGCTAGTATACAACCTAACCAATTAAGTGCTTATTATTTTTAAACATTTCTACCAAAAACTGTGCCTTTACAAATATGTCTTTCCTAGAATAGGCACCCTATCAAATATCATGCCTTCATGGATACATCTTTCCTACAATAAGCATCCTATGAAACATTGGTCTATCAATAAATATTCACCTTTGGAAATAAAATCAGTATGGTTGTTGGATTGTTGTCTAAGTTAGTCTTATCTCATTTTTTATTTTAACAAGTCATTCCTATGCATATCTGGGATATCCACAAGTTATTAAAGATGTCGAGATGGTTCATGACTTTATTTTTCTTTGTCTTTTATTTGTGGGTGTTCGTCATGAAGTCTAAAGGAAATTTATTTTGGGTGTCTATGATAGGCATGTTCACACATGAGTGAAGTATCAAGTGTAGAAACTTTTTTACAAAGAATAACAATGCTCGTGACTACCACCACACATACCTTGACCCTTAATGTACACACCCTTATACAAATTGGTTAACATTCCTTGTCTTTTCTAAGTGCTAGTTCATTGGAAAGTATCCTATCTTTATTTTTAAAATCTTAGTGGGAGCATACCCATTTTTCTAAATAAAAGTGGCTCAATGATAATAAAAAAATAATTGCTCAATATCTAAGGATTTCAAAGAATGTGGTATTAATGAATTCATGATTTTAATGACAGTTTATTTTCCCGCTTGATCTATCCAATCACTTCTTAATCTAGTCATTTTACTAACATCTCTTCTATCAATCAAATTAGTCAATCCATCAATCTATCGAAATGGTCAAATCAATATATCAAATTTATCAAATCATTCAATCAGTCAGTCAATCAATCAGCATATGTATTATACATAATATAACTTTCTTGAAACCAAACATCATCATTTATCATATACAAGATGTATATTTTCTAAAACCAAACATTATGGCTTGTTTTATATAGGGTATGTCTTCCCTAAAACCAAATATTGTTGTTAGTCTTATACTAGATGGGTCCTTCTTGAAAACATACATGATTCTTATAAAAAATCTCTATGTCCAATGTCAATCAAATATTCATCATAACCTACCAACATTCTTCACTTTTTATTAACTATTTTTTTCTCTTTCATCATTTCATCTAACATTTTTCATCTTATTTCAAGAGATCATTCATGCCTTTCTTGCACAAACAATCTATCGAGGGGGCATCTATTACCATGTCGTCACCTTGTTCCCACTAGTGTATAATTTTTACTAATTATTATTATTTATGAAAATCAATTAAGAAGTATACAAGGGAAGTTGTAGTCAATTAGAAGGTGTATTGCACAACTGGCAGATAAGTGTCACCCGTCAACATCTTCTTCATAAGGAAGTCTCATTTGTATGGACTAAATAATGTCAAGACACATTTCAATCATTAAAAAATTATCTCCTTTCAGTACTAGTGCTCATGTCCATCATACCAGATAAACCACTCCTATTGTACATATCGTCAACACAACATTCTTTAGGGGCTTTACTAGCTCAAAATGACTTAGAAGGCATAGAATCGGTAGTTACTACATCAAGGGAACACTTGTAGCATATTATCTTAACTACAATACAATATAAAAGGCATGTCTTGCTATATTATTTTCTTCACAAAAAATCATACACTATATGTTAAGCCAAAAGACATTTCTTGTTACTAGAATCAATCAACTAAAGTATCTATTGAGAAAAGAAACACTAACTAGGTGACTAGCTAAATGGGTCATGATTCTGGGTGAGTTTGGCATTGAGTACATAGATAGAAAAGATGTCAAGGTACAAGTAATTGGAAATCAACTAGAAGACACACCGGTACCAACTGGACATCATGTGTTAGTTGAATTTCCATATGAAAGTATATTCACTATAGAGGAACAAACACAATGGAAACCATATTTTGATGGATCGTACACACAAGGGATTAGTTTCAAAAGTAGTATTCATTACATCACAAGGACATTATATTCCTATGTCATACAAATTGAATTTTGATTGCACAAACAATATGGTAGAGTTTGAGGCCTTAATTACAGGCATAAAGACAAAAATTCAATCGAAAATAAAACACTTGTCGGTATATGGTGATTCACAACTTACCATCAACCAAATCAATGATAACTACAAAACAAAAGATGAAAAATTAATCCCATATAAATCCATGATTGAGGATGTCAAGAAGTATTTTAATCACATCTCCTTTGAGAAAGTCCCTCGATCCTATAATAAAGCTTCAAATGAAATGAAAATAGTGGGATATTTCTTATACATACCTCATTATGTTACACACTATGAATTCCTAGTAGAGTAGCTTACAAAGTCCCAACATCCGAGTTCATGTGTAAAATTATCGGTCCCAATTCCCCTTGGTACCAAGATATATATGTCTACCTTAAAGACCAATACATATCCCTAGACCTATCTTGTAACCAAAAGAAAACCTTCATAAGACAAACCTTTCATTATGTCATTATTGCCAATACACTTTATAGGAAAATCCTAGATGGTACACTCCTTCAATGTGATCTTGAATTTGATGAAGCACACACAACATTATGAGAGGTACACAAAGGTATTTGTGGTTCCTACTCTAGTGGTCTCACCCTAGCCAGGAAAATCTTAAGAAATGGGTATTACTATCCAACTATGGAGAATGACACATGTAAGTTTGTTCAAAAATTCCAAAAGTATTAGGTACATGGAGACCTTATTCATGCACTAGCATAGGAATTATAGACGCCCATCTCATCGTAGCCATTCTTGTAATGGGGACTTGATCTTATTGACAAGATTCACCGACCTTCAAGTAATGGTCATAAATACATCATTACTACCACTGAGTATTTTAAAAAGTGGATTGAAGCCATACCAATGACCGATATAATTGGTAAAAAGTTATCCAATTTTATCCTAAATTATATCATATGTTGATATGGAGTACCCCAAACTATTATGACAGATAATAGTACTCCTTTCTAGAATAGGAATGTTGAAGGCCTTTGTTCCCAATTTCACATCCCACACCATTTTTCTTCCTGATACTACTCATAAAAGTAATGGTCAAGATGAGGCATCCAACAAAACTATGTCAAAAATCCTTAAGAATACTATCAATGACATTATCCAAGACTAGAACATCCATCTAAATCTTTCCTTACGGGCTTACCGAACTAGTTTCTACACACCCACTAGAGCCATGCCTTATTCATTAGTCTATGGACCCAAATCTATCTTACCAATTGAGGTTGACCTCTCCTCATTATCAATGTCCCTAAAAATTTTCATTTTAGATGAAGATTACTATGTATCGCGACTACATGAGTTAGAACCACGTGTTGAAATGTGACAAAACACCCTGAACTACCTATAGACATACCAAAACCATCTCCGTAGAAGTTACAACAAGAAATTATGAGTTAGATTCTTTTAGGTTGGAAACTTGGTGCTAATGGAAAATTGGAGGAACTTGGTTGATAGAGAAAATCTTGGCAAGTTTGAAGCTAATTGGATAGGTCCTTATGTTATCACAATGATTTATGGGTTGAGAGCTTATCAATTGTCTACACTAGATGGGAAACCTCTATTAGACCTGACCAATAGCTTGCATATGTGCTAGTTCTACACCTAACTTTCAAAGTACCTATTTTCAAAAATATCCTAAAAAGTAAAAAAAAAGACAAAAATAGAAAAAGAAAAGTCAAGAATAAAAAAATTTCAAAAAAATACAAAAAAAAATTGAGAAAGAAAAAAATCATTACCTTGATGAAAATCTGGCAAACGACCATCTTGTGTGACACCAAAAAAAAGAGAGAGAAATAATTCATCCTATGGTGAAAACCACCTCAATGGTGTTGGCAAGTTGACTATACTAGTGTATATGACTTAATATAGTGTTGTCATTATGGAAAAAAAGTCATATACTATTTTGGAGTCAGCGCACTTGATGAGAAGATTAGAAATTGGCTAAGTGTAGAAGACTAGATAGTTAGCAGAGCACTGACAATTTAGAGCATCAACACACGTGCATATGATAGAGTTATGGTATGCACCCTAGAAGATAAGTTGGTAAGAGTGTATTCATGCTTAGTCTATGAGCGCATGATTAGATATGAAAGTATGACGAAGTTACAAACAGTTGAAGTTACATAGCCAGTGAATGCCAGAACAGAACAGTGTATGCAACCAACAGATGGTAAATTGATTAGCGAATATAACATTGTTGTGTAAGGGATATGCACCTATTGTAATTAGGTTGTAGACATATAATTATGTTTTTTTTTAAACACGCTTGAGCCAATTGAATTGGAAGCATTGTATGTAATCGGTTCAAGGGCCGACCTAGTTAATTCTCCTTAATGGGCATATTAATATTAGATGCACCGTTGTAATTATAGATGAGAGTTGATAGAGAGTTGAAATAAGAAGAGAAAAAGTGTGCAAAGAGTTGATAAGATGTATTAGAGTTTTGCAAGAGGTCAAAGCATCAACGCATCAAAGGAACTAATCAGACAAGCAGTGTCACAGTGCTAGTTCATCCAACATATATAGTGTGTATCTGAGATCAGAAGGTTGTAGCCTTCACCAATTGAGTAGTAAGCTCTAGGACAATGTGTCCACACCCCTAATAGGGTTATTGTAAAAGACTCCTAATAGGGTCTGACCCTTGACCAGGTCACTATACTAAATACATTGTAAAGCAACTCCTAACAAGGTTAAGGATCTTCTAACAAGGATCATAAAACACTAGTGTAGATTATTAGTGGGTGTCAATTCCCACCGGGGTTTTTACTTATTTGTGTTTCCTCGTAACCATATTGGTGTTATGTGTTGTGTTCATCTATCTTGATTATGTTAATGTTCATTTCAGTACTTAAGTATTCAAGTTAAGTTTAAAGAGCAAAGTTAAAGATTTAATATAGTGAACACTGATTCACCCCCCCCTTAGTGTTCCCATTCCTAACAAATGGTTCCTTGGGAAAGTACCATGGTGAAAACTGAATAACCTGTCACCATGTGTAAATTTTGTTTCTCCCCTATATATCTTTATTCCAAACTGATATCCCTTATCATTTCATCCTTGTTCTTTCAAAATTCTACCTAATAATCACCTTTCTCATCCATATAAGGCTTGAAATTCATCAATAATATTTGTCAACCTTATCCTTTATCCTAAATTGAGTCATTCCATCATGCTCATTTCATAATAAATCCCCTTATATCTTGGTTGGGGGAAAGTACAATGTCATTAGACTAAAAGGTCCTAAAAAATCCAAACAAATCATAAAATATCCTAAAAAATCCCATAAAAAATAAAAATAAAAACCATAAAATGTCTTGAAGAAATCCCTAAAAATCATAAAACATCAAAACCCTTGCAATAAAGTTTATTTTATCAATTTTCCATTGTCAATAAAATAATCCTCTTGCATCAATAAAGCATTGAATGGATGTCAAATGCAACAAGTCCAAGCTTCAAAAAATCATGCTTTAACTAACAAAATTATCAACTAGTCCTCAATCAAACTTATCAAACTATCTTATCAATTGGTGAATTCTTAATTAATATTTTTTTTCATATGGTAATTATGTCTTATATGGAGAATCTATATATTCAAAACCATATAGGTCAGCCTTATAAAAAACATCTATTAGGAAGGGGAACACTGAGAGGGGGGGGTGAATCAGTGTTCACTGTATTTTATGTTTTCCCTTATTCTTTAAACTAAACTTAAATGCTTAACTACTAAAATGAACATACACATAAAAATGAAACATGAAAGCAACACAGAACACCAATATGGTTATGGGGAAACCCAAACAGGTAAAAACCTCGGTGGGAATTGACACCCACTAATATTCTATACTAGTGTTTTATGATCCTTGTTAGAATATCCTTAACCTTGTTAGGAGTTTCTTTACAATGTATTAAGTATAGTAGACCTTGTCAAGGGTCAGACCCTATTAGGAATCTTTTACAATAGTCCTTGTTAGGGGAGTGGACGCACTATCCTAGAGCTCACTGCTCAAGTGGTGAAGGCTACAACCTTCTGATCTTAGATACACACTATATCTACTAGATGAATTGCCACTGTGACACTGCTTGTTAGATCAGTTCCTTTGATGTGCTAATGCTTTGACCTCTTGCAAAGCTCTAATACATCTTATAGTCTCTTTGCACACTTCTACTCTACTTATCACAACTATATATCAACTGCCATACTAATTACAATGGGTGCATCTCATATTTATATGCGCATACAAAACAAACAACTAGGTCGGCCCTTAAACCTATTACATACAATGCTTCCAAATGAATTGGCTCAAATGTGTTTTACAAACAAACATATTTACATTTTAGAAACCTAATTACAATAGGCACATAGCCTTTACATCATTAGAATATAACCACAACTCAAAATGCTAACAGTCGGCTGCTTACTATGTTCTTCTCTGGTGCTTACTGGTTGTGTAACTTCAATTGTCTGTATCTTTCTCATACTTGCATATCTGATCATATGCTCATAGACTAAGCATGAATATAGTCTAACCAAATTATCTTCTAGGGTGCATACCATAACTCGGTCATGCGCATGTGTGCTGATGCTTTGAGCTTCAGGAACTCTGTACACTGTCCAGTCTTCAACACTTAGCTGATTTCTGATCTTCTCATCAAGTGCGCTGACTCCAAACTACTATATGACTTTGTTGCCATAATGACAACAATTTAAAAATTCATATACACAAGTATAGCCAACTTTTCAACAATCTCCCCCTTTTTCATTGATGGCAACAAAGGAATATGGCCAAGTTGCTAATTGTTCCTTAATACAAAAAACTTTTGTCTTATATCTCCCTTATACATAAATTTCTATCTTATGTTTCCTTATACATATCTATACCATATTATATACATATTCCCCCTTTGACATTAATGAAAGAGGTGCTTCAAAACTATATCTACAAAAACTTATTGTGATAAAACATCTAGATATGCTATTTGCAGGTTTTGGATCTCCTTCCAAAATGTGATAAGTGAATTCAAAATTTGGAGATGGATGCATAATGCATACTGCAGATTCTCCATCTTCTCCAAATCTATGTTAGGACCTTGATCATATGTCACCATGGTGGCATAGATCTCCTTGATATTCTGATTAAGTATGTCTAATGAGGGCGCAAGAGCATTCCTTAGTTGAGTTTGCCTAGCCCTTATCTTGGTCATGATCTTTTTTTCTGCCTTCTCAATCTTCCCTACCTGTCCTTGGTAGACATTATTACACATGTTTACATCAAAATATGGATCTTCCACTGATTTCCTTATGCTGTCTATCATGGCTTCCACCTCTTGAACTTCTTGTATAGATCACTAGTGAATTTGTCCCAGTTCATATAGTCAGCAATGATCTTTCTTCCCTTTGCTTCAAAGTCCTTCAAGGATGTTTGACCAGCCTTTAGTGAGCTCGGGTCAAGTGTATAATTTCTAACCAATTCACTCAATCTCTTATTCAAGTACTTCTCCTCTACAACTAAGGATGCAAATTCTTCCAGGCTAGAGAAATTATTCTTGAACTGTGAAATTACTGAGCTGACATCATCAATGGAATGTACCTTGGACACTTTCTTGTATGCTGGTAACAAGTTGTTAAGAATGTTTACTGATTCTACAAGGAGGGAATTCCTCATTACTTGTTTCTCCTTGGCCTTCTCCATAGCTAAGATGCTGAACTTAATTAGGTCTTCTTCTCCCCATGAATCTAAACTGGTTGTGTCAGGTGTCAAACTTGACAAAAATGCTGCTAAGGGAAGTGGAGTGATAGGATTAATGTCCATAACTTCCTCTTTTACCTTGATCACTTCAGCTAATGGTTCATTTTTCTCTACTTTTTCTTTTCCTTCTTGTTAGGAATGGGAACACTGAGGGGGGGGGGGGGGGTGAATCAGTGTTCACTATATTTTAACTTTTCACTTAATCTAAATACTGAATTATAAATGCTTAAGTATTGAATTAAACATTCACATAAACATGAAATCAACACATGACACCAATATGGTTATAGGGAAACCCAAATAGGTAAAAACCCCGGTGGGACTTGATACCCACTAATATTCTGCACTAGTGTTTTGTGATCCTTATTAGAAGATCCTTTACCCTGTTAGGAGTAGCTTTACAATAATTTTAGTACAATAGACCTGGTTAAGGGTCAAACCCTGTTAGGAGTCTTTTACAATGATCCCTATTAGGGGAGTGGACTTACTGTCCTAGAGCTCACTGCTCAAATGATGAAGGCTACAACCTTCTGAATCAGATACACACTATATCTGCAGGTGAACTGTCACTGTGACACTTCTTGTCAGATCAATTTCTTTGGTGCGCTGATGCTTTGACCTCTAGAAAAGCTCTAATACATCTTATGCTCACTTCACATACCTCTACTCTGCTTATCACAACTCTCTTGTAACTTCCATACTGATTACAATGGGCACACCTTATATTTATGCACTCATACCAAATATACAATTAAGTTGGCCCTATAACTAATTACAAATAATGCTTCCAAATGAATTGGCTTAAGTGTGCTTACAATTATACATATACATATGTTGAAAACCTAAATATAATGGGTGCATAACCTCTACAAAATTAATTTATAATCGCATACCAAAATAGTCATTGTCAGCTCCATGCTCTGTTCGCTGTTGGCACATACTGGCTATGCAACTTCAACTGATTGTAACTTTCACATCTTTGCATATCTACTTATGTGCTCTTGGACTAAACATAAGTATAGTCTAAAAACCTTAACTTGTAGGGAACATACCTTAATTCATCCATACACACATGTGCTGATGCTCTAAGTCTTTGGTGCTCCATATGCTGTGCAGTCTTCAACACTTAACTAAATTATGATCTTTACACTTAGTGCGCTGACTCGAAACTACTATATGACTTTGTTTCCATAATGAAAACACTATAAATAGTCATATATCTCAGTATAGACAACTTTCCAACAATCTCCCCCTTTTTCATTGATGGCAACAAAGGAATATGGCTAAGTCTCTAACTGTCCCTTAATACAAAAACTTTTTGTCTTCTATACATCTTTATACATACTCTTATATCTCCCTATACATATATGTACTCCATATTCTATACAACTCTCCCTTTGATATTAATGACAAAGGTGCATCAAGAAACTTTATCTACATACAATTATTGAGGGAAAACATCCGGATATGCAATCTTGAGTTTTTGGATCTCCTTCTTCCAAAAGGTTATCAGAGAATTGGCTATCTGTAGATGGGCACATAATGCATATTGTAGCTTCTCCATCTTTTCCAATTCTATGCTCAGACCTTGATCATAGGTTATCATGGTCGCATCAATCTCCTTTATGTTTTGACTAAGAATATCTAGAGAGGGTGCAAGAGCATTCCTCAACTGAGTCTGTCTAGATCTTATCTTTTTTGTTTCTTTTTTTGCCTTCCCAATTATATCCAATTGTCCTTGATAGACATTGTTACACATGTTTACATCAGTGGAAGTTTCTAATACTAAAATTTTCACCTTCTCAATCATTGCCTCTGCATCTTTGATCTTCTTCAGATGGGCATCAGTGAACTTATCCTGATCCATGGATTCTACAATAAATTTCCTTCCTTGCTCTGAAAATTCCTTCAATGATGCCTGACCAGACTTAAGAGAGGTCAAGTCTAGTGTGAAATTACTTATCAGTTCATTGAGACTCTTCTTTAAGTATTTCTCCTCTGCCACTATGGCCACAGATTCTTCTAAGCTAGAAAAATTAACTTTGAACTGAGAGATGACTGTGCTCACATCATCAATTGAATGTACATTTGCCATCTTCTTATCCTTTGGTAGCAAAATGTTCAAAATATTTACTAATTCTACCAAGAGAGGATTTCTCATTACTTGCTTCTCCTTGGCCTTCTCCATAGCTAGGACACTAAACTTAATAAGGTCTTCTTCCTTCCAGGAGTCCAAACTGCTAGTGTCAGGTGTGAAACTTGACAACAATGCTGAGGAGGGAGTGATGGGAGTGCTATCCATCATCTCTTGCTTCACCTTGACCAAATCAGTAGAATGTTCATCTATCTTTTATACCTCTACCCCTTCTTTCTTTTCTTCATCAGATATATCTTCTATGATTACTTCTTCTTGCTGAGTTTGAGGGATATTACTGCATAGGATTTCTGCTTCCTCAATGCTGACAAATGCTTCTTCAAATTTGTCTAACTCCTTATCAGTAGCCACCATAGCTATTTCGACATTGTCTATGATATTTGTGCTATCTTTGGGTGATTCAGTAATGGGCATAGACTGATTTGCTTCTATTTGAGTTTCTACTATGGGCGCTGAGTCCTGAGGACCTGTCATTGGTACATTAGTGGGCTCTGTCACTTTATCTTCCTTGATGGGTGTATGTGTTGGTGTAATTAAATATTACTAATTACACTTTACTTAGGATAATGCATTTACATATTAGTTTTCATTGTGACACCTAGGAGTTTGCATTTCATTTTAGCACATGATTAGGAGAATTTTCACTTTAGGTGTGATAGTTGTCATCACATACCTCTTTGTGTGTGAGATCCACCTTTAGTGCTCTTATCACATTATCATCCTCTCATTGTTGCACATGCTTCACATACTTTCATGTACAATGTAGGATGATCCACCTTTGGTGGACATGTGATTCCACCTAGTGTGGGTGATATCTTATCATTTCCTTATCATGTAGTCTTATTGCATTGCCTATATATTCAGGCACTCCTACTTTGTAATCAATTCAATTAGCTATAATCAATTATTTGATAATTTTGCCTATCTCTCTTGTGCTATCTCTTGAGCTTCTAGATCTTGGCATTTATTCTTTGCCTTAGGAAAATTCTTACATGGTATCAGAGCCATAGGAGTTTCATTGTATAGCCTATTTTAAGAAAATTTTATTGCAAGTCAAAATTGGAGCTTGCTGGTGCAAATCAGAGGTTGGCATCACATTGAGGAGGTCCAAAAACCCCTCAATCAAATTTTGTTTCATCCAAATCAGATATCTGAAGCAAAATCTAGAGCCATTTGAATTTTCAAGGTTTGGCAGTGGCGATTCAGAAAAAATAATTTCAGAGGCAATTTTCAAATAGTGATATCTCAGTCATCCGAACTCTTTTTTCAGAGCAATTTTTTTTGTTTTGGGTTAGAATTTCATGATCTACACAATGGGGCAAGTGATTTCTGATCTCTATTTCTGATATTTTTTGAAAATCACAAATTCTAATTTTTACAAATTTAGAGGCTTCGTTCGGGCTCATATGGACACAATTTCAAGTGCTATTTTTTTTGAAACTTCATGATTTTTTGTCTACTTTCTAGATCTGGTATCAGTTTGGAAAAATTTTGAGTAGACATAGTACTTTCAGAATCTGGTCTATTGTGGCCTATTTTTGGCATTTGTAATTTGCTAGATCCTTGAGAGATCTTGTGTCTTATTTGTTTGAGTCTATTATAGCTTCATATTTTCTGTTGTAATCATCAAAATTAGAAGTCCACTTTGGTTCATTTTGGCAAGTGTCAATTGTACATGCACTATATATAGTGTCAAAATCATCTATTTTGAGAGGGTTCTTTGGTTCATTGCATTTTGGGGGTGCATTGATTTTTTGGTCTCATTGTTTCATGTGAGAAGTACATCATGGATGGTTTCATTAAGTTGACAAGATGGAACTATAAGAAATGGAGTGAATTGGTTCTTGCTCATCTTAGTGAGCATAACCTATTGCTCTATTTGTATGAGGATAGACCTAAAAGTCTTTCTTTCAATTGTGACTCTTACTCAGAAGTTGTTAAGGTTATCTATTTGAATATGGATATGGATATTATGGATTCCCTTGATGACTATGATGATGAGACAGAAAATATTCCTAGTCTTTGGACTATTCTTTGGGAATTGTATGGAGATCCACATATTCCTCCACTTCCAAAATGTCTAGAACCTCTAGTTGCAGCTCCTTCTCCCCCTTCTGAGATCACATCTCTTGATGATGCATGTATTCCTATAGCCATTGACTCTTGTGATTTAGTGCAGCAAGATATTTCTTTTCTTCCAGACTTATTTCCATGGGATGACTACTTGATAGACATTGCAGGTTTGTTTGTGAGTCCTACATTTCAGATTTGGAAGACTTCATTGATGACATTCATCTTCTCTTTGTTGAGGATGATCCTTCTTCCGTTGTTGTGAGGGAGCATGCTAACCCTCATCTTCATTCTCTACTTGATCCTTCTTTCAAGATTGACATAATTATGGATCCTTTGATACAACATTTGGAGGAGGTCTCTTTAACTTCAGAGAAGACATTTGAGTCTTTGGAGATTGGTTTTCATGAGTCTCAAACTTCGCTTGAGATGTCACATTGTATGGTTCAAGTTGACCATACTCATGTGTTGGAGATTCCTATTTAGTTTCCTGAGACATCATACATTTTGAGGATTCTTCCTAGAGATTGGGAAGGATTCCTTGATACACCTATGGACTTGTTTCTTCCTAAGGGGAGGAACATCATTCAGTTTTCTTGGTGTAGTTTCTACATTGATCTAGGTGCATTTATCATGGGTGTACATTCTACATTGAGGGGAGGCTTTCATGATTCTCTTCCTACTTCATTTGAGGAGGCATCTTTGTCTTTGGAGTTTGATCCAAATTCTTATGTGGATCAGTTATCATTGGTTTCTTATTTGTCACCTTCTTCTACTAGGCTTTCTCCTGATTGGTTCATGGCATCTTCATCAACCAAGGACATGGAGACACTTGGGCATACTTTAGAGACATCATACTTCATTTGGATTCCCCTTCCTACTTCCTATCCACAATGGGAAGCCTTCTTACATCTATACTTCATGTATCTTCTTCCTAAGAGGAGAAATGTTGTTCTTAGGCATTGGACTATGTTTTGTCTTCAAGCAATTAACATCCTTGGAGGAGATTACTCATTATGGGGGGTATATCATGTCTCCTTGTTTCCTTTCTTTTAGGATTTTTTATTGTATATGCATGATGTATGTCATAATTGGGGGGTCTTGATTACTCCATCCATGCATGCATCTTGTATTCATCTCTCTTTTTGGGGGAGGGTTTTTTCCATGAGGTTTTCCCTCATTCTCCATTTTATGAGAGATTGCATTATCTTTTGCTCTTGCATATTGTACATGGGTACCTAACATGGCCTAGTAGCCAGGAACCATCTTGCATTGTGAGCTTAAGTGCATTCCCCTAAGTTGCACTTAAGGGGGGGTGTTGGTGTAATTAAATATTAATAATTACACTTTACTTAAGTTTACTTAGGATAATGCATTTACATATTAGTTGTCATTGTGACACCTAGGAGTTTGCATTTCATTTTAGCACATGATTAGGAGAATTTTCACTTTAGGTGTGATAGTTGTCATCACATACCTCTTTGTGTGTGAGATCCACCTTTAGTGCTCTTATCACATTATCATCCTCTCATTGTTGCACATGCTTCACATACTTTCATGTTTAATGGAGGATGATCCACCTTTGGTGGACATGTGATTCCACCTAGTGTGGGTGATATCTTATCATTTCCTTATCATGTAGTCTTATTGCATTGCCTATATATTCAAGCACTCCTACTTTGTAATCAATTCAATTGGCTATAATCAATTATTTGATCATGTTGCCTATCTCTCTTGTGCTATCTCTTGAGCTTCTAGATCTTGGCATTTATTCTTTGCCTTAGGCAAATTCTTACAGTATGAGTGATGGGCACAGTTGGTGGTTTGATCTATTGTTCTAACAACACTTTCTCAAATTCTTTTTCTATTTCCTTCGTAATCAACTCATAATCTTTGTTCATGATATGAAGAGTTCTCATTTTTGTTCTAAGGTGTGGCTTCACCAAATTCAATATCAGTTCCACTTCTTATTTAGAACATACTGGTAGAGTATCTTCTAATACTTTTTCTCTTATTCTTTGATCTTCCTCATTAGCTTGTCTCTTTAGATTTTCCAAAATATTCCATACTTTATCAGGAATTTCTATTTTTAGCTCAAGGACTATTTTCTTGAACTTGATCATGTGTTTGACAATCATATTATGAATCTTTGATTTGTCAATCTCACTATTGTAATACCCCAAAATTGGCACCTATTTAACTTCATCAATTTTGGTGCATTATCTCGATTTTACATCACCAAAGTCCTAGTTCCCTAGGCAATTTTCTCTCTCATATCTAACTTAATTTGACTTGATGTCAATTGCAAAGACCATAAATTGCAATAATCAAATGCTAAAATAATTCCTAAGTCCTAGACTTTATTTGGCTAAATAATCTCTATGATAAGTTAATTTAATTATGAAGTCCTAAGTACTTTTAATTAAATTAAACTCCAACCCCTTTAGCTAAATACCCTTGAAAGGAATTAATTAATTGCTTGTTATTTGAATGGACACCTTTTCTTGATTTAATAATTCAAATTACTCGAAAGGTCACTTCCCACATGTGGCAAATTTCATTCTTTTAATTAAATAATTCATACCTTTTTGTCTCAAAGGGGAATGAAGAGTCAGGAGTTTCAAATCAAGAAACTCTTCATTCCTCTCCCGAGCTTTTCTATTTAATGAGCCTCTTCTTCTCATTCGAGAGAGCAATTTTTGAGAGCATCTACACTATAGCATTTTTTAGTTTCATATCTCATTATTTTCAAAGCTCATTTATTGCATTATCTAGTTTAATTTCTCATATTAGTGTAATTGTATTTCACATTTAGATTAAATTTGCTTACTTGTTCTTAGTCTAATATCATCTTTATTTCAAAATCAAATAAAAATCTGCATTTCATATTTTTTTCAAAGTTTTCTAGATTAATTGCATTCATTCTTAGCTTAGTTTCATTTTGCTCATATTTGCTTTCAAATCCTCCATTGTTGAATTGGTCTCCCGGCTGTTGGCTCTCGTTCTGAGAGTATTCAAACACCCCATTCACATAGGAGGCAACAGGTCGCCTCACCATGGAATTTGGATTGAGTTCTTCATACTCTCTCCCAAATTCTATCAAGTGAATAATGACCATGTTGTGTTGTGCCTGATTTAGAGGTCACATTCAGTCACATACAACTATAAGATTCATAGCATTTTTCTACTTGATCAATTCTTCCCTCATCAAAAATTCTTGTATTTAGAACCTTGAGGCTAGGTCTGACTCCCGCTTGAGGAGGTGCTTGAGTGTTCTTCTTGCTCCTTAATGCTCACAAGGATAGATGACTAGTGATAGCTTCTTTCTTCCTTTTGAACATAGGCTTATACTCTGGAGGAGTATCTTTGGGCGTAAAAGGAGTACTATCTTCTTTATCCTTCTGACTGTCATCTTTTTCAATTTTTATCTTTTTCAACTTGGGATCTTCTTGTTCTTCTGTTGCACTCTTCAATTATAGGGAAATCTTCTCATCCCTTGCTTTATCAAGGTCTTGTTGTGATACACCATGAATTCTTAGGATTTTTGATGTGACCTTTGCAACCTTTCTTTTTGTTGCAACACTATTCGGCTTAGCATCAACTTCTCTAGTCTTTTCTTCATAAGTTCCCCACCTAGGTTCATTGTCATCCTTAGGGGCTGATAGTAGTACCTATGCATAAGCTTCGAGAACTTGTTCTTTAACCTCATACCCAAGTGGATGAATCCATTTAGTTCTAGGTTCCATAGCTTCCATACATGTAGTATCAATCTCCACCATGAAGCATATTATATCCTTATACTTCTCTACAATACTTTCAGGAATCCTATATCTCATCTGCATTCTTGCTCTGAAAGTCTTCAATTCTAAGATAATGTAATCTCTAAGTGTGCTTTCTATGGATGCCTTGTTTGATATCTGTGGCATGGTAGGAATGAATTTGTCTAGATACAAGTCTGACACTTTACCAACTATATGAAGGTACATATAGATGATTAGGAACCCAAACCTGAATACCTTAGTCTTATCATGTTTTATAGCTTTGATATTGTCTATCAACAGTGCACACAAGATTTCACATAGGTTGAACTCTCCATCTTGCACAAGATGGATGGCTGCTAGAATAGTGCTTGCAGACACACTATTCACCTTGCTGGTGTGATGAAATCTATAACCCAATATCATTGATATCAACTTGATGTCTAGTTTCTCTATAGGCTCAATGGTCATGCCACGCTTATCACTTCTGGATTTACACACTTGCTCCACCATTTTCCTAACATCCTTACCCATAGGAAGAATGGCACCTATCTTAGAAAGGCCTGCCATCTCATGAATTAGGTCTCCTGTTATTTTTATTGGTATATCTCCAATCCAAAACAAGTCATCATGGATTCTGCTCAACAATACCTTTATCCATTCTTCCTCATAGAATTCATATGCTGTGTCATATTCAACAATGGGGTGATCATTCCATTTGTGTATTCATCCATGAATGTTTTTTTAGGTTTCAACATTGTGTCCATGTGCACTTTTAACCTATCTAGTCCAATAGGTTCCTTCTTACAATAAATGTAAGACCTTATGTCTTCTACATGAATGATGCCCATCGACGTGCGGGAAAATGCTCCCTCTAAATCATCTAGGGTTGATTTAAATGAGTGCCTCTTGAAAACATACCACTTCTTCTCAGCAACATCAAAAACAATGGGAGTAGCCATGAATTACTTGATATTTTCTTTCCAAATG
This sequence comes from Chamaecyparis obtusa, assembly GCA_027943335.1. Classification (NCBI taxonomy): domain Eukaryota; kingdom Viridiplantae; phylum Streptophyta; class Pinopsida; order Cupressales; family Cupressaceae; genus Chamaecyparis; species Chamaecyparis obtusa. Next base: position 1,223,809 of record BSBK01007015.1, on the reverse strand, counting down.
ATCTCTGAGATGTTCTGATGGCTTCCGAATCGGCGCAACAAGCTAGGGTTTCCTGCAACCAATCAAATGCATTGCAAATATTGATAAATCGATCTCCAAATCTTCACAATAACTTCCAAGGCTCAATCTTCTCTTCAATCGCTCTAAGTATGAATGCAATGAATGAACAAACAAATTTTTGTGTACTTAAACTAAGAAATTTTCCATTAATGCAACTCGCATAAACCAGGCTGTCACTTCAAATTTTCAAACTTGAGTTCTGCCAAAAATCAACATGTGTGATCTTGCACAAAGGTTCCTATACACTCCAATAGCTTAAGTCCAAAGGTGCATACTTTGAGGATGAGTATACCAGCCACGCAGGGGTCTAGAGCTAAATTAGCTCCCCCTATGACCCTAAGGGCCATTTATGCAGATGTAGAGGGTGTGTCCACTTGGGATGCATCTAATACATTCTCAATAGCATTTTCCTTCTTTCCTTTTGACCAAATCAAGCTAGCATCCTCTGAGGCTTTTACAAACTTGACTTCTGCTTCAGGATCCAAAATTGGTTCTTCGGTCCTTTTAGGGCTTTCCTGACCTTGCATCCTTGATCTACAAAACTTTGACATATGTCTAGCCTTGTTACAGGTGTGATGAATCACTGGAGGTCTATTATTCCTTGGCACATTGACATGAGTCACCATTCTACATGTTCTAGTTGAGTGACCATTATTGTTACATATCTGACATGTAACATTCTGAGAACTTCTTGCATTGGTCTGATTCTGATTTATTTGATCATGCTGAATCCTATTCTTCTTACTAGTCTTGCAACTTATTGCTCTATGACCAAATCTATTACATTTAGAATAGTAACCGTTGAAAGGTTTTACCTCTGTATAGTTCCTTGCAATGTGTCCATGCTTGTTACATGCAAAAAAAGTGCGTTCTATAGGCTTGCGCTCATTCTTAGGAGGATCACTATTATCTTTGGTTTGATCTTCAATCTTCTTAGTATCAGTAGAGTCCTTTTGTGAATTTTTTCTTGCTCGCCTACTGTCAATCTGATTATGTGCTTCATTGTTGTAATACCCCAAAAATGGGCTATAGGTTCATTAACCTCCTATATCGACACATCGAATGAAATTGATACAAAAGTCCTAACCTAAGGCACATCTTCACATCAAAATTCTAATTGATTTTATCTTAATTCTGCATCAGGGAATATTTCCTAAATATTCCTAATTTATCTAAATATCTTTAATTAAATATGATTTGGCGATAAATGTTATTATTTATCCTAAAGTTGATTAATTGAATATGATGAATATTTAATTAATTATTTTAATTCTACCACTTAATTATTTAATTAGATTTAATTAGATTTATTCCTAATTAATATTGTTTTTTGACAATAAATCAAAATTCCTACAAATAATCAATTAGGTATTTATTTAATTGATTTAAAATCAAAGTTGTCAAATTTAATGATTTAATTGGAATACAGTTTGATTTAATAATTGATTAACCCATAAATCAATTGTTTTAATTCAAAATTAGTTAAGTGGAGAATAAATCACTTTATTTATTAAATTAATTCATATTAAATCATGCACAATCAGAAAAGCAGTCAACTTTAAAACAATTTTAAATCAATTTTCAATTTCAATTTGTTAACTTTCTAAACTCAACATCTGATGATTAGTTAAAAAAGAGAACTAAAGCTCTATTTGAGATAAAAACTACTTTTGCATGATTTTATGAATTAAATATTCTTAATTTCTTGTTAACTCAAAAATCAACCTAAGTTTATCAAGAGTGATTTATGGCTTTTCTCAATGCATCCTCAAGCCCTGGATTTCTATAAAATCAAGGGTCATCTCTTCACAATCAAGACCTCGAAATTGCACAATTACTCTAGCAAATTGGCGATTGAAGGATTGAGCACTTGCGACAGGCGATTTGTGAGATCTTTCATAGTTGATCATTAGCTTTTGCATAGTTTTTCATATCATATATTTTCATATCATTCATAACATTCTTAGATTAAATCTACATTCAATTTCAATTTCATTCATATAGCTTAGATTCATACAGTTTCTCATTTTTCATTCTTATTGCATAGAAAATACAAAAATATAGATTAATTTGCATTCATATTTCATTGCTTTCATCATCTTAAATCCTTCATTTAGGTGTTGCATTGTCACTAATCTCGATTCAAATCTAAGAACATCATACTCGCACCTACTAGAAGGCAGTAAATCACCTGGTTAGCATAGTTTCAATTATTTGTCAGATTTTGGTTTTTGTTAACCTCTAATATTTTACTGAAGTGTTGTGTCTACAACTAGGTACAAAATTCACACACACATTTCTGGCACCCACCGTGGGGCCTTGAAATGGGTTTCCATTCTATTCTATCAAATTTCTATCATTTTTCTCGAACCCACGACCACAAGGTTAATTTTTGTGAGTTTTGTGATAAATTTCTAGGCTATTTTTTCAGAAATCCGACTGATGTTTTTATTGGTACATGCACATATGACATGATAAAGATCCAAAATTTATATTTATGGAAAGATATTTGAGTTAGATTTCATTTTCCATTAGTTTGGATTAATTTTGTTTTGATTTGCAAAAGTTATGATCATTTTAGTGAAGACTGGTCTGAACTTGATTTTATGAAATTTGACCGATGTTTTTATTGGTACATGCACATATGACATTAAACAGATCCAAAATTTATATTTCAAAAAAATTATTTGAATTATCTTTCATTTTACATTGGTTTGGATTAATTTTTTTTTGATTTGCAAAAGTTATGATCATTTTAGTGAAGACCGGTTTGAACCTGATTTTATGAAATCCGTCTGATGTTTTTATTGGTACATGCACATATGACATGATACAGATCCAAAATTTATATTTATGGAAAGGTATTTGAGTTAGCTTTCATTTTCCATTGGTTTGGATTAATTTTGTTTTGATTTGCAAAATTTATTATTGATTTAGTACAGACTAGTCAGAATCTGATTTTTTATACAACAGGTTTTTCGATTATCAAATGACATATTATCTTCGACTAACCTAATTTTCTACCACATGGGGTTGAAAAGTTGTGTTTATTTTTTAATGGATTTTTATAACAGTGGGTTTCATGTACAAGAAAGATAATTTTTTCATTATAGTGGTTTGCAGGTGCAGGTGCAGGTACATGCCGTGGGTACAAAAGATAGAAGACAAATGCTCAAAAATTGCTAAAACAGGTAAAATCTACTAAGCGCGTTGCAAGAAACTCATGTATTCTATTACATCTGATAACACTTCATTTTGGAACATAAAAAACTCTCTTGTGTCAAGCTTGAGTGCCTTTACAGCTTTCATAATTCACACTTCAATTTTGGGCTCTAAAACGAACATAGATTTGCTTTTTGCATATCTGTTACACATAGTAAATAGGCCCTATGAACACTATTTGTGGATGATATTGAGAGAGTGGGCTTGTTTCAATTGTTCATGCATGTGAAGCTCTTCTTGACAATAGATCCCCTTATAGGTAGGGAGGTTACTGAGATTGTCTTGCGTTCTACTAGATTTGTGCATCTTCAACTTTTGATTGATACATTCTCTCTCCGGAGAGGTTGATAGATCATAAGAGGTTGACATCATAGATCTTTGCAAGATAATTTTGGTCTTAGCATGTCAGATTAATATGTCTTCTTTGTCTTGGTGAAGTGAAGAGGTTAGGGGATTATGCTCTACTTCCTTTTTGGATAGTACTAGAAACCCAAATCTTTGAATCTGATCTAGTCCCCCTGTGGTATCTTTTGTGAGTCACCTTTAGAGAGGGTTAACCGCAGTGGACATTCCCTTAATTGGGTCAACCACGTGGATGAAACCTCAAGCGGTAATAGCCATTTTTTCCATGGTAGCAACAACTGCTATATAAATGTCCTTGTGGAGGAAATCTTCACAGGTGTGGTCTCTTGTTGGGCTGTCAAATCTCCCTAGCAGCTCTTGATTGATTAAATTCTCAGACTGTGTCAAAACCTCGGTGCACCTGGATTGGAGTTCACCCTCTTGAGATCACAAAAGTTGTAGAGTTAGACTATTACTACAAACCCTAGTGAGGCCAAATTTTTCATTTTATAGGAATATGTGCGTTATTGAAATTTTTTTTGGAACATACACAAGTATTATTTCTAGGGATTAGCACAATAAGTCACTATTGCTTGTTCATGCACAAGGTTTCTTTTTCCTTTGTTCATTATTTTCAGATGATTTCTTACTTCCCTTGCTTGTTATTTTGTGTGCTTGATATCTTCTTGGTTACTTGAAATGAACTGTTACATGGATCTTCAAAATTTTCATAACAATATGATACTAAAACATTGAAAATTTGCAAAATCTAAGCAAAAATCCTTTTCTAGAGTGAGAACTGAATATTCTGTTAGAGAACAGCCATCACTGTGTCTCAAAATCTATGCCTCGAAAACTATGTCTAAACTGTCAAACTATGTCCTTTTATCACATGAAATTTCACTTTCTGAGCATTCCTTCACATGAGACAACACATTCTCGCACACAACTTGGTACTTCCTCACATGAAACAACATTCTCTTGCACGAACCTGCCCTGAAATTTGCAAAATAGTGAGCTGATTCCTATCATTTCTAGTCTTCCTTGGTCAGTCCAGGTCAGATCTTAGGTGCTATGACATGTTTGTCAACATCCAAATGAACTTAAATGGTATCACATTTCACAAAATGACTCTTGGTCTTCTTTCTTCCACATCTCCCATGTCTTCCTAGTCTCTCATTTCCATCCTTTCTCTTCTTCGTAAAACTCTTCACGTCTTCTTGATACTTTTCCTCTTATTACCTACTCTACTTTCTTCTATTCATTTCTTTTGTCACTTCCATGCTTGATTCCTCCTCTTCCACAACCATGAATTTCAGCTATCTTGTTATGGAACCTCTCTTGGAAATGGATGATCTCAAACTCATTGCTCAATTCGAAGAGTATTATTCCAAAAAAACCATGAGTGATAAATTTATGATGAAAATAAAGGAAAAATTGATTGAATTAGATGCCTTTGTTAGGATCATACACATGGTCATGTCACGACCTTCTTCTTCCAAACATCTTTCATATTCTAAGTCTTCTCATCATTCCTCATCATCCACATCTTCTTCCTCTACTAGGTCTTCACCTTCCTCTTCTCCACGATCTCGTTCCTCTTCTAATCTCCCAAGAGTCTTACTTCTCTTCTCAAGACATACCATAATGAGCAACATGATAACCCTTATGATACCTCTTCCATGAAGAGTGACACACCCATCCTTGATGACTATGATGACTATGATGATGACTATGATGATGGATAATGTAGTGATACCTATGACACCTCTATTCCTAAGAGTCCTCCTCATCATGTGCTCATGCTTACTGGAAATGGGATGTCACATTGGATAGATCATGATGGTGATCCATATGATTATGATTTTGAAAGAGACTTTGATGATTTTTGTGAACAATACCTAGATGATAAATCTACTTCTATTGAGGAAGAGAAAGCTTATTGCACTGATTATAAATGTAAATACTATAAGGATCTCTCCTCTAAGAACTCTCATGCTGAAAATAAAGATTACACTCTCAAGAAAGATCATGTTAATGCTGAACCTTTGTCTTGTGATGGTTCCCTTCCATCCTCTACTTCCTCCAATACCCATACATTTCCTAAAGCTTCCAAGCCTATCAAATCTTTCACAAGTCCTTCATCCACCAAAGGTCCTAATACTTTTCATGCCATTTCCTATAGTTATCCTCAAGGGCTACCTCTTAAAGAAACTCAAGCTAACCTTCACTTGGCTGCAAATACTTTCAATAATGCTAAACCTAAAGAGCCTAAGCTTTTATATGCTATAATTCCTACTTCAGCTAGTCCTCCACCATCTCTTCCAAAGTCTTCCATACAATTCCAACATGCTTCCTTGTCCTTAGAAGTGGCTCCATGTCAAGAGAACTCTAAAAATGATAAAGAAAAGAACATAAAGAAAGATCAAGATCAAGAAACCTCCATGTCATCCAATCCTTTTCATGATGTCTCTTATCCATTCCATGGTTCTTTTGATCCCGTATGCCCTTTCTCATTCATTCCACCGTGTCTTAAGTCTTCTCCTAAGCAAGATCAAGCTACTACTTACACCGTTGAGCTTATTGAAAATCAAAATAACCTTACTACACTTGCACTTTCCAAAGATTATACTTCCATTAAGGTTATTAAAAATAGTGTTGTTACTTCCAATGTTGAGCCTATTGAAAATCAAGAAAAAAATTGTACGCTTGTGCTATCCAAAGCTCCTTGTCAAGATCAAAGTCTTCCATCTTCTTGTTCTATCACTCCATGTTCACTTCCACTTTCTACTCTTCCTAAGTCTTTTTAAGCTTTGAACAATCCTATCAAAGAAGGTGCTCATATTCAAGATGTCCATGATTCAATTGAAAATCTTAATGCTCACTCTAAAGATGCTGATGTCCTTGGTTGTCATATAAATGTTGATTATCCTTTTGCGTCTTCCACTTCCATCCTTGGACCTCTTCCACCACTACTAAGGGCTTCATGTCTACCTTCCATCTTGGGTCCTTATGTCCCTTCACTTTCCCCTCCTAACTCTCCTAATTCACCATCCATTTTGGGTCCTTACATACCTCCATCTCCTATATTTCCTCAAGATCAACATAGATGCATACCCTTGAATCCTTTTCATCCACCCACCCATATAAACCAGTCATATCCTCCTTCTTCTTCCACAAGTCCCAAGTCTTTTGGAAGTAACTTGAATGTTCAATACAAAAAAAAAAGCAATACAAGAATCCATAAAAAAAAAGATCACCATGTCTCCTTTAATCGACATGGAGGCATAAAGTCAAAAGAGATATCTAAGAAAAAAACTACAAGACAAGTATGGGTTCCAAAATCCATCATTAAAGATATTCTCTCTAGATCATCAAAAAGAAATTAAAAGCCTACGGCTATATGGATTCCAAAATCTCTCTTGAAAAATTCTGGTGTTGAGCAACAAGTGAATTTGACATTCAAGCTTCCAAAGGCTTCCACTTCATCTTCTTCCAAAAATATTCTTCCATTCCATGCACCTAAACCACAACCTCTGCTATCCATTCACCACATTCCTTTACATATTCTTTCATTCACATTTCCTCCATCCTCTCTCCACCCTTCAATGTGTGTGTTGATGTTGATCTTGCCTTCCTTTCCATCTACCCTTTCACAATCCTTCCATTCATTATCCTTCTACCTTCTATCCTTTTTCCTCATTTTCCTATTCCTCCTATCTTCCAACCTCACTCGCTTTACATAAAACCTTATCCTCCATTTTTCTCTTCCATTTTCCTTTCCCTATCAGCATCTTTGATCATATCATTTTGAATCCTTGGCTTATCATGGTTTATCCTTTCAAGGAGCATTATCTAAAAATCTTGCCTTCTTCCAAAAAAAAAAAAAAAGAAATGAATTTTTTTTTTGAAAATGTGCCTTGGTGAAAACTTGGAAATAGGTGCCTTGATAGCAAAAGTAAAGAGAAATAAATTTTTCCTATGGTGAAAAACACTCCCTTGTGGCACCTTGGATAAGTACCATGATGAAAACATAGCAATTATACATCATGCATAGTTCTTCTACATATTTCATCCATTCCATCTTCTCTCTTTGATCTTGACAATGTTGATCTATACATGAACATTTGGCTATCTTGTGAGCTATCTTACGATGATCTTGCTTTCATTCCCTTCCTATTTAGCCTTCATATTTATTTTCCTCCATTCATTCTAGCCTTTTGCTATCCTTTTCCCTTTTGGTCTTGATCTAAAAAAAAAGGGAGTAAAACACAGTGCTATGAAACCTCTTGACATGTCTACTCCTTTGGACTACATCCTTTCCTTCTTTGGCATTACGCTTTTGTGACTTATCCTATGCTGGCCTTTCATTGCTTGTCCAAATGTGCTTTACATGACAATTTTTCCCTAGCTTGGATACTCTTGAGGAGTTTTCCCTTGAAGATTTCTTCACTTCATTCTCATTCATTCTCTTGTCTTCCATCTCTTCCACTAGCTTGCTAATCCCTCTTGTTCTCCACCTTGCTAGACATTGGGACTACACGATGTGATCTTTCTTGGGTGTTTGATGCCCATTTTGTCTGGGGGCATCCTTTTTACATACTGATCGGTACTGCCTATTGAGGTTGAAATCCCATCACTAAGAATTAGAATGCATGGTCTAGTAACTGATGTTGACTACAGAGTGTCTAAGTTGCAAGAACTTGAACTACTAGATGAGCACAGACAAGTAGTGTATGATCATCTTAGAGTATATTAGAAGAGAATATCTAGAGGCTACAACAAGAAAGTCAGACACAAAATTTTAGGTTGGCGATCTAGTCTTGAGAGAGAATCCTAAAAATCAATCACATAGAGAGCACAAGGGGAAGTTTGAACCCAACTAGCTGGGTCCCTTTGTAATCACTGCTACTTTTGGCTTTGGTGCCTATCAAATCTCAATGATTGAAGGAGAATAGCTTTGAGAACCAATCAACATTTTTCATTTGAAGAAATTCTATGCCTAAGGCATTTAGTCTATGGTAAAATGTCCTAAAAAAATAATAAAAATTGGAAAAAGTCCTGAAAAAATGAACATCTTGGTGAAAATATAGCAATAGGTGCCTTGATGATTCACAAAAAAAGTAAAAAATATCAAAAGTACAAAAAATTTAAAAAAATGAAAAATACAAAAAAATGAGAAAAAGAGAAAGTGCCTTGGTGAAAACTTGGAAACATACGCCTTGGTAGCAAAAATAGAATCTCTACCAAGATGGTGAAAACCTGGAAAATGGGTGCCACTTGTTCAAAATACTCCATCTATCACTGCAATCTTCATCTTTCCCATCTTTCAGTCTTGCTTTAGTTTGTACATACCTCCCGATTTGTTTCTGCATTCCTATTTTAAATAAAGTCAGTTTGTACACCAATCAGCTCAAGCGTCTATATCCTATCAATGCTTAACACTTCAGGGCAATCAATGTCATATCCTATGGTCTCCAGTATACCTCAGATGAGTCATGTCTAGTTAGAGTCCTTTGAAGCTTCATCCAAGTCAGTTAGTCAATCTCCTCTCTAGAAAGGGATTTTGCATCTCCAACAACACAATCAAACATCAACACAAAATGAAAACAATCTGTGCTTTATGCTTTTATCTCCTTATATGCTTACTGATTCACATTGAGATTTTTGCATATTTTGTTCCCACGAGCTCTTCGATGATGTCCTTTACAGGATTTAGAGAGTGATGACTGGGGGCATAATCTTTTCTTTGTCTTTTGCTTGTATGTGAAAATCTAACAACTTTGGAAATTTTGGATTGAAATGGTGTCCGTCTGTAAGAGCCTCTATCTCGAATTGGATGGCCATGAGTACGTTGACCATTGATACTCACAAAATTCAAGAAAGTTTGATCTCACTATTGTATTTTTGAGTGAATTGTTTCTCCTACTGTGAAATGCGATCTTACCTAAGGATGTGAATGATAAAGGGTCACTACGGGTAATTCACATTGGACTTAGAATGATCTCTTGACTATTTGATGTGTTTGTCATGCAAGGCATATTATGGTCATCACAACATTTATGTTCTGATGCTTATACAAATTTCTATATCAAAATGGACATGATATTCAGGTCATCCTGGCGTTTGTGCCTTGGTGTTTATATCTACTCTGACATTCTGAAATAAAATCAATATTCATATGTCCATGGTTATCTAACCAGTGGGCATTGTATTGATTCTCACGCGTACAAATTAATATTCATATGTCTATAGTTTCCCAACTAGTGGGCATTGTATTGATTTATCCGGTAACCTAAAAAGTTCAATGATGAGAATGAATTGACACATGATCAGTGACTAGGTCCTAGGTCCTAGATTTGCATTTCATTTTGCATTTCATTTTGCATTTCATTTTGCACTTTGCATTATTTCACAAATTTCTTGAACACTTAAATGATTCTTCAAAAAAACAAAATGCTAAACATGACTACAAGAGCTGAATCTTACACAAAAGGTCCATCCAACAAAATAGCAAGTAGAATCCTTTTTTAGGATCAAAATCAAAATTTGAGATCATTTATATTATTAACTAGCATAATCGACCTTCAATCATCACATAAATCTAGAATTCAACTTAACTGATTATCTTACATCAAACTATCAAAATTTCAACTTGGTCAACCATGGTCAACTCATGGTCAAACCTAGTCAAACTTGGTCTTCTGGACCTCTAAACGATGCAGAATGCATTCTCAAATGTCTATAACCACTTCTCAAATCAATTAACATGCTTCTAAACTATAACGCTGACTTTTCTTGCCAGATTTGAATTTTAATCCCAAAGGCGGCATGGTATTGCACATCATTCAAGTCTATAAATCTAAATTTGTAATCAATCTTTCCTCAGTAATCAAGACAACAACCTCATCTAGTTGCTGATTCATCTAAAGTCCTTGTCGCTTGGGGAAAATCTATTGCAATCTGGTATCCTAAATCTATCTTGCAAACTGTATCAGCTTTTGTAACTATCAGTTCATTAGCGTCATTTCCTTTGTTCTTTGTAATTGACAGGTTCAGGATGTGATACCAATATGATTCATACAAGGACATTCAGGTCTGGAATCAGTCACTCACTTCTTTGCAATCATAAGCTTCAGAATCAAGTGTTTTGGCACTTTTTCGTAATCACTAGTTCATTGTTGCTATAGTTGACATTATCTTTCGTCAATCAGGACCTAAATCTCAAATCTTGAATCTTTAAATCTTTCAATCGATTTCTATCTTGGAATCGGTTCATCTTTCAAAACAAATAAGTTTCATACATCTTTATCATACACAGACTATCTTGGAACCACTGCGCTTCGCACAGTAATTCAAAGAGGGGCAAAATGTAATACCCCAAAAATGGGCTATAGGTTCATTAATCTCCTATATCGACACATCGAATGAAATTTATACAAAAGTCCTAACCTAAGGCACATCTTCACATTGAAATCTGAATTAATTTTATCTTAATTTTGCATTAGGGAATATTTCCTAAATATTCCTAATTTATCTAATTATCTTTAATTAAATATTATTTGGCGATAAATGTTATTATTTATCCTAAAGTTGATTAATTGAATATGATGAATATTTAATTAATTAATTTAATTTTTCCACTTAATTATTTAATTAGATTTAATTATATTTATTCCTAATTAATATTGTTTTTTTGACAATAAATCAAAATTCCTACAAACAATCAATTGGATATTTATTTAATTGATTTAAAATCAAAGTTGTCAAATTTAATGATTTAATTGGAATAAAGTTTGATTTAATAATTGATTAACCCATAAATCAATTATTTTAATTCAAAATCAGTTAAGTGGAGAACAAATCACTTTATTTATTAAATTAATTCATATTAAATCATGCATAATCAGAAAAGCAGTCAACTTTAAAATAATTTTAAATCAATTTTCAATTTCAATTTGTTAACTTTCTAAACTCAACATTTGATGATGAGTTAAAAAAGAGAACTAAAGTTCTATTTTGAGATAAAAATTGCTTTTGCATGATTTTATGAATGAAATATTCTTAATTTCTTGTTAACTCAAAAATCAACCTGAGTTTATCAAGAGTGATTTATGGCTTTTCTCAATGCATCCTCAAGCCCTGGATTTCTATTAAATCAAGGCTCAGCTCTTCACAATCAAGACCTCAAAATTGCATAATTACTCTGGCGAATTGGTGATTGAAGGATTGAGCACTTGCGACAAGCGATTTGTGAGATCTTTCATAGTTGATCATTAGCTTTTGCATAGTTTCATATGATAGATTTTCATATCATTCATATCATTCTTAGATTAAATCTGCATTCAATTTCAATTTCATTCATATAGCTTAGATTCATACAGTTTCTCATTTTTCATTCTTATTGCATAGAAAATACAAAAATATAGATTAATTTGCAATCATATTTCATTGCTTTCATCATCTTAAATCCTTCATTTAGGTGTTGCATTGTCACTGATCTTGATTCCAATCTAAGAACATCATACTCGCACCTACTAGAAGGCAGTAAATCGCCTAGTTAGCATAGTTTCAATTGTTTGTTAGATTTTAGTTTTTGTTAACTTCTAATGTTTTATTAAAGTGTTGAGTCTACAGCTAGGTACAAAATTCACACACACAATTGTATCCAATACAGCTAGTGTCTCCTTTGATTCTTCTTGCATACAACTATGATTCTATCAATTTAGCACTGGTGTGTAATTTGTCAATATGAGCCTTTGATTTCTTTAATTCAGATTCCAAGCTCTCTTTGATATTCTTTAGCTCCAAGATTTCTAAGTTAGCTTCCCTTAGTTCTTCATTCAGTTGAAGGTTCTCCTTGACTTGTTCATTGTAGACATCTTGATTATTCATCAGTTTGTCATCTAATTCTTCAAGCTGACTTAACAAGGATGCATTTTCTTCACTCAACTTCTTGACTTTTTCTTTGAGTTCATTATTAGAGCTTCCTTTCAAATCTTTTCTTAGTCTTTTGATAACTAATTGAGCATCATTGAATTTTTCCTCGAGTTCTTCAATTTCTCTTTCTGAATTGTCTAGGTCTTCAAGAGCTTCTTCAAGATTCTTCTTCAAATGTTTCATATCTACTTTGTCCATGATCTCCTCAAGTGGTTAAACTTCTTTGCTGAGGACCAGAGCTCTGATACCAATTATTAGGATTGGGAACACTAAGAGGGGGGGGGGGGTGAAATTAGTGTTCACTATATTTTAAATTTTCACTTAATCTGAATACTAAATTATAAATGCTTAAGTACTGAATTAAACATTCACATAAACATGAAATCAACACGACACCAATATGGTTATGGGGAAACCCAAATAGGTAAAAACCCTGGTGGGACTTGATGTGCACTAATATTTTGCACTAGTGTTTTGTGATCATTGTTAGAAGACCCTTTACCCTGTTAGGAGTAGCTTTACAATGCTTTTAGTACAGTAGACCTGGTTAAGGGTCGGACCCTATTAGGAGTCTTTTACAATGATCCCTATTAGGGGAGTGGACTTATTTTCCTAGAGCTCACTGCTCAAATGATGAAGGCTACAACCTTCTGAATCAGATACACACTATATCTGCAGGTGAACTGTCACTGTGACACTACTTGTCAGATCAGTTCCTTTGGTGCGCTAATGCTTTGACCTCTAGAAAATCTCTAATACATCTTGTGCTCACTTAGCATACCTCTTCTCTACTTATCACAACTCTCTTGAAAATTCCATACTGATTACAATGGGCACACCTTATATTTATGCACTCATACCAAATATACAATTAGGTCGGCACTATAACTAATTGCAAATAATGCTTCCAAATGAATTAGCTTAAGTGTGCTTACAATTATACATATACATATGTCAGAAACCTAAATATAATTGGGGCATAGCCTCTACAACATTAATTTATAATCACATACCAAAATAGTCACTATCGGCTCCATGCTCTATTTTCTGTTGGCACATACTGGCTATGCAACTTCAACTGATTGTAACTTTCACTTCTTTGCATATCTACTTATGTGCTCTTGGACTAAGCATAAGTATAGTCTAAAAAACTTAACTTCCAAGGTGCATACCTTAATTCATCCATACACATGTGCACTGATGCTCTGAGTCTCTAGTGCTTTGTATGCTGTCTAGTCTTCAACACTTAACTGAATTCTGATCTTTACACTTAGTGCGCTGACTCCAAACTGCTATATGACTTTGTTACCATAATGACAACACTATAACTAGTCATATATCTCAATATAGAAAACTTGCCAACACTTCTTTCTTTTCTTCCATCTTTTCTTCTTCTTTCTTTTCATCTGATATATCCTCAATCATTACTTCTTGTGGATTGGGAGAATTGTGACCACATAAAATTTTAGCTTCTTGTGTGCTCACAAAATCTTCTTCAAACTTGTCCAATTCAGTGTTAGTGGCTGCCATGGCTATCTCTACATTATCAATGATAATGGTGCTATCCTTTAGTGACTCTGCCATGCGTACAGACTTATCTTCCTCTATTTGTGTTTCAACTACAGGCGCTGAGTCCCGAGGACCTTTCATTGATGCATTAGTGGGCTCTACCACCTTGACTTCCTTTGAGGGTACTTGTGCTGTAGGCGTAGTAGCTAGATACATGTGTCTATTCATAAAGACCTTCTCAAAGGCTTTCTCTATTTCTTTTGCAACTAATTCATAGTTTTTATCCATAATGTGCAAAGTCCTTAACTTGGTTATGAGGTGTGGTTTTACTAGATCTAACAATAGAGATTTCTCTTCTAAGGAACATACAAGAAGGGTATCATCTAGAAGCTTTTCCCTTATCCTTAAATCCTCTTCAATGTCCTGTCTCTTTTGGAATTCTAAGATATTCCATACATTATGAGGAATCATGGTCTTTAGTTCCAAGATTGTCTTCTTGAACTTCAACATGTGTTTGACTATTATTCCATGTATCTCTGATTTGTCTATCTCACTATTATTTTCATAAAACTTTTCTACTTGATCAATTCTTCCCTCATCAATTATTCTTGCACTTAGCACACTGAGACTAGGTTTGAAACTTACTTTGGGAGGTGCTTGTGAGTTCTTTCTATTCCTTGTTACTCTTGAGGATGGATGACCAATGCTGATCTCTTTCTTCCTCTTCAACATTACCTTATACTCAGGAGGAGCAGTAAGGTCAATGGATCCTTTGGGCATAGAAGGAGTAATATTAGTTTTACCCTTTTGTTCATCAGATTCTTCTATCTTCACCTTCTTCAAGTTAGGATCATCTGATTCAGTCTTTGCTATTACTGCACTCTCAATTTCCAAAGCAATATTTTGTTACCTTGCTTTGTCTAGGTCTTCTTGAGACACTCCATGAATTCTCAAGATTTCTGAGGTAACCTTAGCAACCTTCCTTTTTGTTGCTACACTGTTTAACACTGCATCAACTTCTCTTGTTTTCTCCTCATAGGTTCCCCATCTTGGCTCATTAGGGTCTTTAGGTGATGCTAACAAAAATTGAGCATAAGCCTCTAGAATAGGCTCTTCCACTTCATATCCTAGTGGATGAATCCACTTTGTTCTTGGTTCAACTACCTCCATGCATGTTGTGTCTGTCTCAACCATGAAGCAAATAGTATCCTTGTACTTTTCAACTATCTTCTCTAGTATTTTGAATCTCATCTGCATCTTAGCCCTGAATGTCTTTAGCTCCAATGTCATGTAGTCTCTTAGTGTGCTCTCTATAGATGCCTTGAAAGATATCTGAGGCATAGTAGGAATAGTCTTGTCTAGGTATGAATCTGACACCTTTCCAACAATATGGAAGTACATATAGATAATTAGGGACCCAAACCTGAATATCTTGGTTTTATCATGCTTGATTGCCTTGATGTTGTCAATTAGCTGTGCACACAAGATCTCACACAGGTTGAACTCTCCATTCTCATTGACAATTGTTATGGCTACAAGAATTATGGCCGCAGACACACTATTTACCCTGCTGGTGTGTTGAAACTTGTATCCAAGTATCATAGACATTAATTTGATGTCATCTTGCTTAATAGGTTCAATAGTCATACTATGATTATCACTTCTTGATTTGCAAGTCTGTTCAACAATCTTCCTCACATCTTTTCCCACTGGAAGGAAGAAGCCTATCCTTGAGAGGCTTGTCATCTCATGAATTAGGTCACTGGTAATTCTAACCGACACTTCACCTATCCAAAATAGGTCATCATGAATTCTTCTTAGTAGAATCTTGATCCATTCTAATTCATAGAACTCATATGCCATAGCATACTCCACTATAGGGTGATTATTCCACCATGCATACTCATCCTTGAAGGTTTTTTTTGGTTTTAACATAGTTTCCATGTGCGCCCTTAACCTGTCCAATCCCACTGGTTCTTTCTTACAGTAGATATATGCCCTAATGTCCTCAACATGCATAATGGCCATAGATGTGTGAGAGAATGCCCCTTCTAGGTCATCTAGTGTAGATTTAAATGGATGCCTCTTAAACACATATATTTTCTTCTCTACAACATCAAATACTATAGGAGTAGTCATCACTTGTATAACGCTTCTTTAAAGGTTTCCAAGAGATTCTGAATCGGCGTGACGAACTAGGATTTTTGCAACTGATCAATTGCACAGAAAGTCACTTGATGAATCTAACTGCAATACTTCTAAATCAAATGCTAAGGCTCTTCTAATCTCCAATCTCTCTCAATATGAATGCAATGAGAGATCTTCTATCTTCTATGTACTTTAAAGTAGAAATTCTATCATTAATGCTTGTCATGTAAACCAGGCTATCACTAGGAAATTCCTAACTTTCTTTCTTCAAACAATCAGCTGGTGCACTCTTGCGCAAAGGTTCCTCTAGTCTCCAAAAGCTTAATTCCAAAGGTGCATACTCTGAGAGTGAGTATACCAACGATGCAAGGTTCTAGAGCTAAATTAGCTCCCCCTATGACCCTAAGGGAAATTCATCAAGATGTAGAGGGTGCATCCACAGTGGATGCATCCAATAAATACTCATCAACCTTGTCCTTCTTTGATTTTGACCAAATAAAGCTCGCATCCTCTGAAGCTTTCACAAAATTAACTTCTCCTTCGGGATCCAAAACTAGTTCTTCAAGATTTTTAGGGCTTTCCTGACCTTGCTTCCTTGATCTGCAAAACTTTGAGATGTGTCCAGCCTTGTTAAAAGACTGACAAATGATCGGAGGCCTTATATTCCTTGGTGCATTGACATGAGTCACCATTTTACATTGTCTAGATGAGTGACCATTATAGTTACATATCTAAAATGTAACATTCTGAGAACTTCTTTCATTTGATTGATTCTGATTTCTTTGATTATATCGAGTCCCATTCTTTTGAATTGTCTTGCAATTCATAGCTCTATGACCAAATTTATTACATGAATAACAGTAACCATTGAAAGGTCTTACCTTTGTATAGTTCCTTGCTATGTGTCCATGCTTGTTACATGCATACCAAGTGCAGGCTACTGGCTTGCGCTCATTCTTAAGTATTTCAATATGATCCTTAGTCTGACTTCCAATCTCCTTAGCATCAGAGGTACCTTCTAGTGCTTTCATTCTTGCTCACATGTCTTCAATCTGATTTTGTGCTTCATTGTATCCAATGCAATTAGTATCTCCTTTAGCTCTCCTTGCATATAACTGAGATTCTATCAATTAGAACTAGTGGGTAATTTATCAATGTGATTCTTAGCAGCTTTCAATTCAAATTCCAAGCTTTCTTTGTTGTTCCTTAGCTCCAATATTTCCATGTTTTCTTGCCTCAATTCTTCATTCAATTGAAGGTTCTCTTTGATTTGTTCATCATAGAATTCCTGATTGTTAGTCAAATTATCATCAAATTCTTCAAGTTGTTGTTATTTTAAGGATGTATTTTCTTCATTCAGCTTCTTGACCATTATCCCTAGATCATTGGTAGAGCATTCTTTCAAATATTTTCTTAGCCTTTTGATGACTAATTGAGCATCACTGAGTTTTTCTTGTAGTTCTTCAATTTCTCTTTCAGATTTGTCTAGGTCTTCAAGAGAAGCTTCAAGATTTCTTTTTAGATGTTTCATTTTTACTTTGTCCATGATCTCCTCAAGTGGTTAAACTTCTTTGCTAAGGACCAGAGCTCTGATACCAATTGTTAGCAAGGGGAACACTGAGAGGGGGGGTGAGTCAGTGTTCACTATATTTTATCTTTTCCCTTATTCTTTAAACTGAACTTAAATGCTTAACTAGTGAAATAAACATACACATAAATATGAAACATGAAATCAACACATAACACCAATATGGTTATGAGGAAACCCAAATAGGTAAAAACCTTGGTGGGAATTGACACCCACTAATATTTTGTATTAGTGTTTTATGATTCTTGTTAGAAGATCCTTAACCTTGTTAGGAGTTTCTTTACAATGTATTAAGTACAGTAGACCTTGTCAAGGGTTGGACCCTGTTAGGAGTCTTTTACAATAGTCCCTATTAGGGGAGTGGACACACTATCCTAGAGCTCACTTCTCAAGTGGTGAAGGCTACAACCTTCTGATCTTAGATACACACTATATCTGCTGGATGAACTGCCACCGTGACACTGCTTGTAAGATCAGTTCCTTTGATGCAGTGATGATTTGACCTCTTGAAAATATCTAATACATCTTATAGTCTCTTTGTACACTTCTTCTCTACTTATCAAAACTATATATCAACATCCATACTAATTACGATGGGTGCATCTCATATTTATATGCGCATACAAAACAAACAACTAGGTCGACCCTTAAACCTATTACATACAATGCTTCCAAATGAATTGGCTCAAGTGCGTTTTACAAAAAAACATATTTACATGTCAGAAACCTAATTACAACAGGTGCATAGCCTTTACATCATTAGAATATAACCACAGCTCAAAATGCTAACAGTCGGCTGCTTACTCTGTTCTTCTCTAGTGCTTATTGGCCGTGTAACTTCAACTATCTGTATCTTTCTCATACTTGTATATCTGGTCATGCACTCATAGACTAAGCATGAATATAGTCTAACCAACTTATCTTCTAGGGCGCATACCATAACTCGGTCATGCGCACATGCATTGATGCTCTAAGCTTTAGGAACTCTGTACACTGTCCAGTCTTCAACACTTAGCCAATTTCTGATCTTCTCATCAAGTGCGTTGACTCCAAACTACTATATGACTTTGTTACCATAATGAAAACACTATAACAAGTCATATACACTAGTATAGCCAACTTGCCAACAACATCATCATCATCGTCAATTTTATTCTTAAACAAACACATAAAACAAATGTAAAATTAGTATGGTCATTGGCTTGATGTCCAAGTTAGTCTTGTCTTATATTGATCTTTACAATTCATGTTTCTATGTCGGGATGGGTCATGGCTCTATATTTATTTATCTAGTGTTTCTGGGGTGTTTTTAAGGAAATATATTTTGGGTGCCTATGATAGGTAGGACCACATATGAGAAAAGAATCTAATGCATAAAATATTATAAAGGAAAACAATGCTCATGGCTTTTTTTGCACATACCTTGACTCTTAATGCCCATCCTTACATGGATTGGTTAACATTTCTTGTCTATTGAAAGTGTCTTTCAAAAAGAAAAGGGACAATCCTACCTTGATCTTTCATATCTTGGTAGGGAAGCACATCTTTTACTAAAATAAAAGTGGTTCAATGATGAAATAATTGCTCAAAAAAGTTAGAATGGAAAACGGTTAATGATTTCTATATTTTAGTTAAGGTTCATTGTCATATTATCTCATCTAGTCATATTACTCATTCCTTATCCATCTATACTAACAATTCTCTCAATCAGTCCTATCAGTCATTAAGGTGTTGTATTATGACACAACCAAAAATAATGCACTCTTCATCCATAACATGTTTTTGGATTAAGGAAATTTTTTTTTTGAGGGGTGCCCCAAAACCCCTTACAAAGCATTACAAAAGATAATCAGTAACATTATTCATGGAAAAATATTGTTGGAGATGGACCAACCAGTAGAACCAAACCAACAACCAACAACAAAAAAAATGACAACCAAATAGAAACAACAACCAGACATAGAACAAAACACTAAGAGAAAAACAAATAGAACACTAGGCCAACATTTTCAGAGAAATGACCACTTCCTCTTCAATGATAGTAACATCTTCCATAGTATCATTTAGAACTTGGAGAGCCATAAGAGAAGCATAAGATTTGTTGGAGTAAATTTTAGGCTTTCTGAGAAGTGTCAGTTCTTGTCCTTAATTGCATCTAAATCATGCCTGTGTATTTTTCATTTCGTGTATCTGCAAGAAATTGTCCAATATTTGAGATTTGAATCTCAAGAGAATCATGTGAAAAAATGTCTGCAAATTCTTTCCCTGGGTCTTTTTTCCCTTGGTAGGGTTTTTATCTTTGAAAATGTTCTTAAGTGTGCCCTAGACATTATGTTTTCATGTTACTTTTCTGAGCACTTAAGTTCCCAAATGAGAACCTGGTTATTCAAATTCCTTGTGTTCACTGAATCTCATAATAAAATTGTTAAGTCCTTGTTAATCCAATGAATAAGAGACACGATCAAGGCTTTTAATCTATTTTATGCAGCCGTGTGATCTCCAGATATGGTTGGTGCTAAGTAAATTCATCACATGACTCATCGACAGTGTCTTCACCAGATCGCGTGATTCTTGGTGATTTTCCCTAAACATCCAGTGATTCAGTGCAGCGGTTATTGCCAATTCGCTTGATGTAGCGGTGAAGTTCTAAAATATTTGGCGATTGAGAAAAG
Organism: Chamaecyparis obtusa; assembly: GCA_027943335.1. Taxonomy (NCBI): domain Eukaryota; kingdom Viridiplantae; phylum Streptophyta; class Pinopsida; order Cupressales; family Cupressaceae; genus Chamaecyparis; species Chamaecyparis obtusa. The sequence goes on along the minus strand of BSBK01007015.1, from coordinate 1,203,328 downwards.
ACCATTGATAAAATCCCAGATAGATGGGTGTTATTTTATCTCAGGATAAAGGTTGCAATCAGTGAAAGATTTAGCAATTTAGTGCAACAGTTATCGCATGGTCGCTTGATTTTGACGGTTAGTGAATTAACATCCAATTTCCTAGCGAAAGAAGGGTTCACGTAATCTCTAAGTCACAACGGTTAAGTGTTAAACATCTAGCAATTTAGTGACAAGCTTATGAAAGGATGGTAGTTTATTCAGTCACATATTCTCCAAATGTTTGAAAGTTAAGAAAATTACATTCAGTGTTTCAGTGACTAAAGGTATTCACTTAATTGCATAAAGTTGGAAGTTAATGACTTTACATCTAGAGATTTAGCGACAAAGTAAAAGATAACAAGATGAAGGTTCTCTCTCATTCAACGATCAAGTGACTAAAGGCATTCGCTTAATCTTGTGATAAAAGGGTTAAGTGTGAAAACATTCAACGGTTTAGCAAGGGCCATGGATAATGATGAAGATCAACGGATAGCGTTTAATCTCATGATTGAACTAGAGTTAAGAATAATATCTAGCGACCTGGTGATAAAGGTGTTCCATTGAATTGCATGATATAATTGGTGTTAGTGATGATGTCTGGCGACTATGCAAATACAGTTGTTGCTGAATGACGTGATCAAGCCTAAGTTAGGTAAAGCATTCTAAGATTGTGCAAATACAGTGTTTTTAGGATCACGTAATACAACTAAGGTTAAAAGGAAGATCTAGAGATTGTGCGAAGGCTTCAATTGCTAGATCTCGCAATCAAATGTGAGTTAATTTAAGGATCTAGAGATTGCGTAAAGGCTTTAGTCACTCATTTGCAAGAAGTAACCACAGTAAAGAAAAGTATTCTGAGATCATGTAGAGTCTTCAGTTGCTGGATATCCAGATTGAGCCATGTTAAGTTCTCATAAAAGAAAAAGAAAAAGAGTTGTTCTGACGTGGAAAGGTACTTTTCCAAGATGGAAAAAGTACATAGACTAGCCAATCAGATGTCAAGTGAGAGGTTTTATCAATTTTCAAGAGCTTTGAAGAAATTACACAGTAATCATTCATTTTAATTACTTTCCAAGTTTTAAATGAAACCTATCAACATCTCACCTTATGGCTAACTTTGATTTGAATTTGGTGTTATGTAAGAGTGAATGCTGAAGTGACTTGGGATAAAGTTGCTGCAATCTAAGCAATCTTTGCGCATTCATTGATCAATAATATATAGACAACACATTCACACCTTTACACTTATCATTCTTTCAAAGAGCAATTGTGAATTTTGGAGTTGTTGCAGTGTGTGTTTGAGCAAGAGAAAATTTGCAGAGCCAAGATTTTTCAATAGAAATTACAACATGAGTCAACCTGAGTCAAGCCAAGCCTCGTCTAGTGAGGAAGTGAGGAAGCAAAATTACAGGGAGATGAGCAGAAAGGAAAACCCAATTTTTTTGATGAATTCATTGAGTTTGTACCTAGTTCCAATCAGACCAAGAAGGAAAATGATAAAGCCTTCATCAATGACTTGTCAAATTGTAGGGATCCTAATACCCCTTCTTGCTCTAGTTTCATTCTTTTCAATTTTTTTTACAATAATCATTTTAGATATATCCCAATCTGTAATGTATGGACTCTATGCATGATAAAGCTAATAGTTCTTGATGATTTTGTCGATGTTGACCTTATGTTTGAGTTAGCTAGGAATTATGATCCTGTGTCTAAGACAATGAGGAAAGGTGACCAGTCAGCCGTAGTTACTCTTGATAGGGGATACTTCATGAAGGCCTTCAATCTATATTCCTCATCTTCTATTGAAATTAACCTAGGAAAAGATAAAGAGAAATATGTCAAGAAAGTTGAGCTTGTGAAGACCCAGATTTCCTGTCACATGCCTAGGACTAGTAATAACGTTTCCCCTCTCCCTACACATATGAAATCTCCTTATGAGTTTAAATCCCTTCATTTTTATATGAAATATCTTACATATGGGTTATGTCATGTTTTGGGGGTAGATGGAGATCAAGAAAGATTGCCAACTAATTTGCTGATGATAATCCCATACATACATAACACACATATGCCAACATAGATATTTGAATCAAAAAATTCTAGCTTGGTGATTTGGTCCTTCAATGGAATGCCAGGGCTGAACATAAGGGCAAGCATAAGAAATTTGAATCCTTATGGTTGGGTCCTTATGTTATCCATCAGATTCATGGAAATAATTCATATTTTCTAAAAAATCTAGATGGTGAAGAACATGAATTGCCAGTGCATGGACAATTTCTAAAATTTTTCTTCAATTGAGTTCTAATCTTTTCCATGCATAGTAGTTCTATAAAATGTGTATAGGTGTGTTTTCTTTTAAGTTGTGTGTTTTCTTTGCACAATAGGTTAGTGTTTTTTTATAGTTGAACATGAACCGCTAATCTAGCCATATACACAACATAGTCATTGCTCGATCATCGAATCATGAAGATGAGTATGAATCACTCAATTCACAAGATTCTATTGATTCAACCTGTTGCCTTCTAATTAGTTGGGGTGTTTGAATTACTCTCAGAACAAGAGCCAACAACCAAAAGACCAAACTAATATGAAGGATTTTGAAAGCTTTAAAGTTAAACAAATTGCAATTAATCTAGAATGAGTATGAAATTAATCTAAGAATGAAGTGCATATTTTAATCTAAGAACCTGAAAAAGATATGAGAATTAATCTAAAAACATATAAGAAATCTAGTTTAATATGAGAATGCAATCAACTAGAAATGGAAATTAAACTAATTATGCAATAACAAAGCTTGAAAGTATGAAAATTGAGACTAAATTTGACTATAGTTTAGATACTCTCACAATTGCCTTTTTTTTGAATGAGGAAGAAGGTTCATAATATAGAAAATCCGGGAGAGATGATGAAGAGTTTCTTGAAATGAAACGGTTGACTCTTCATTTCCAATTGAGACAAATATTGAGGAATTACTTAATTAAAAGAATGAATTATTGCCACATATGGGTGACCCTTCGAATAATTTGAATTATTAAATCCAAATAAGATAATCCATTCAAATAACCAAATAATATTAATTCCTTTTATGTCTATTAGCTAAATGGGGTGAGTTTAATTTAATTTAAAGAACTTAGGACTTTAGAATTAAATCAATTTATCATAGGGATTATTTAGCTAATAAAGTCAAATACTTAGGAATTAATTATAGTGTGAGATTAATGCAATTTAGGGTTTTTGCAATTGACACCAAGTCAAATAAAGTCAGGTAGGAGAGAGAAAATTGCCTAGTAAAATAGGACTTTAATGATGTAAAATCAAAGAAAATGCACCAAAATTGATTGAAATTATAAGGTGCCAATTTTGGGGTATTACATTTTCCCCTCTTTGAATTGATGTGCGAGTAGCACGTTGATTCAAAGAATAGTCTAATGTGATAGATGAGGTTTCAGGATTATCCCCATAATGGAGCTTAACCCTCAAAAGTCAAGGTTAGGATGCCAAGACATAGAAATAGATCAAATTGCAGAACCACCTCCAAAACAAGGCATGATTCTTTGAAGTCTAAGTTAGATTGCGAAGACAACGGTCTAACGACAACTTGAGAGGAGTCTGGGATTGGGGTTAGATTGCCCCAATGCTCATTGATCAAAATGATGACAGATGCAGATTTAGGACTATCTCTAGAATCAAGGTTAGATTTCCCCAATACCAAGCTTAGCCCTCTGAGGCCCAAGTTAGATTGCCTAGATAATGGTCTAAAAATAGATTTTGAGAGCCATCTCCAAAATGAAGCTTGAATTTTAGGAATTTGGGTTAGATTACCCCAATATCTAATGAGATTTCAAGAACCATCTCTAGAATGAAGCTTGATCCTTGAGGATCTGAGTTAGATTTCTTAGATACCTAAAAGATAGATGACAAGATGAGAAGATATGAGGCCCAAAGATGCCCCTAGTGATGAGATGCCCCAAGTGGTGAGGACTTTGATTTAGATCAAATTGATATGAGACTAGTTCAACAAGATTCAAATGATGCAATCATCCTACCCCCTTGAGAGTGAAATTGAAAGATGACATATTAGAAGGATGATTGACAACAAGAGGTTGCAGAATAGGAGCAATCAAACTAGATTCGAGAAGTTGCAAAAGTAATTTGGAGTGATTTGGAGGTCTTGTTGACCAAGTTTGACCAAAATTGACTAGAGTTGACTTTGATAAAAACATTGAAGATCTCAAGAAAATGATGAGGAGATGAGAATTTGGCAGGAAAATGACGCCAGAAGGCTGACTGCACAAGCGTTTGATCCCAAAGGATCCTAGAATTTTAAAACACAATTTCAAGCCATCTAGAGATGTCAAATTTCAATTTTTATCCTGTAAATGGATTTAGGGCAGTCAATTTAGCCAAGGGTGCAATTTTCATGCAAAACGGAGCATTTTGAAAATTAGGTCAAAAAGCTATATAAGGCCCGAAGGGGTCATTTTAAAATCATTATTCACTTTGTCTTCTAGCGATTCTGAGCTCTAAGAGAGAATGGAGGGTGTTTCAGTTTATACACATCGATTCGAGCACTCCCGATGCCACAACCGACCGCCAGAGTATGACCCACCTATGAGTAGCCGATAAACCATCCTGCATTTCAAGTTTTAACTGCTTTATTAGGTCATTTAGGCTAGATTTAGCATGTTTTAAGCCTTGTTCTTTAAGCCTCGCATGAGGAAATAGTTTCCTAGCACTGGCCTCAGTCGCCCCTCATGCGAGGAAATGATTTCCTCACATGGGTTAGGGCTTCCTCCCCTGGGGCTTCTCTGCAAGCTCACGTGAAGCGCTAGTTGATGTTGCGTGAGATTTCATCTTCTCGCATAGGAAGAGATCCTGTCTCGCACGAGGGAATAGTTTCCTCACGCGGGAAGCTACTGCAGTGTTTAGAATCTTCATCCAATTTTGCATAAAGTTAGCCAATTAAAACATGCCAGAGTCATGTTTAGGATAGATGTGTAGCCTCATTTGCTTGTTATTACTTTGAAACCATCATGTTGAGATACTGATCCAATGTTGTCGCTTGCTTTTTAGGTTGAATTCCCTGATGTCGCATTCTAGTCGCACCACCTTGTCATCACCACATTAGTTTAGAGGTTGACCGATGCTGAGAGTGCCCACATTTATGGACTAGGATTGACTTATCTACATGATATACTCGACATTTGGGTAAATCATGATCTTCTAGGTGCACTAGTTGAGCGTTTCCATTTGGAGATGAACACAATTCATTTGTCGATGGGGGAGATGATAGTCACTCCTGAAGACATCTATAGGATATTGAGGATACCCTTCCACGGTGCTCATGTTGAGTATGATATACAGTCGAGGGCAGGTACACTGGCACTAAGGGCCATATTAAGGTTTGATTTATTGATGGGTCAGGCCATCTCATGGGATGAGATGGTTAGTAGATATGGTGGTACTCATCAATTAGTAGTTGTTTTAGACATATTCATAAGCTGCTACTTGGTTCCAGATAGGGGACAACATAGATTGGAGTGTGGCTGGCGACGGATGCTACAGAGGATGCTGGATAGGCCAGTCATCATATTCGGATGGGGTGAGCGCATGCTCTTATAGATGTACCATGAGATGCATGAGGTCATGTATTGGGGCACCAAGACCATGGCCACTGGAGTTTTTGTGTTATAGATCTGGGCCTGGGAGCATCTCCCTATTTGCAAGCTGATTTTTCATGATACACGGTAGGCCCTCGAGCCCTACATTTACAGATATACATGTCCTATTGTAGTACCCCAAAAATGGGCTATAAGTTCATTAATCTCCTACATCTTCAATTTGAACGAAATCGACATCAAAGTCCTAATCTAAGGTACATCTAAACATCATCGAATCATAATTGATTATCTTAAATTCTACATCGGGGAATATTCCTAGTAATATTCCTAATCATCATAATTATCTTTAATTTTATAATTATTTGGCAATAAATCACATTTATCCTAAAATTTGATTAATTAAATATTTTGCATATTTAATTAATTAGATTTAATATTTGCCACTTAATTGTTTAATTAAATTTAATTCTATCTATTATTAATTGTATTATTTAATTTTGACAATAAATCAAAATTCCTATGAATAATTGATTAAATTCTTATTTAATTAATTAAAGCATGTTGTCATTATTTAATAATATAATTTTTAATAAAAATTTGGTAAAATAGTTAATTAACCCATAAATTAATTATTTTATTTCAAAAAGAAATTAAGTTGAGAATAAATCACTTTATTTATTTATTAAATCATAATTATCCATGTGCACATTCAAGGACCAGTTAAACTCAAAATTGGAAAATCAATGCAAGTTGTTAGCTTTTTGAAACTCAACATCTTTTTGAGTTTTAAAGTGGATCTAAACTTCTAATTCGAGTTGAATTGTGCTTTTGCGTGATTTTTGTGACTTAATTATCTGTTATTTAAAAATAACTCAAAAATTAACCTGAGTTATTTGAGTGATTTATCCCATTGAGAATGCAAGGGGAAGTTTGAACCCAACTGGCTGGGCCCCTTTGTAATCACTGCTACTTTTGGCTCTGGTGCCTATCAACTCTCAACAACTGAAGGAGAACAACTTCGAGAACTAATCAACGTTCTCCATCTGAAGAAATTCTATGCCTAAGGCATTCAGTCTATGGTTAAATATCCTGAAAAAATCTTAAAAATCAGAAAAAGTCCTAAAAAGATGAACATCTTGGTGAAAACCTAGCAATAGGCGCCTTGATGATTCGCAAAAAAATTAGAAAATATCAAAAATAAAAATAAAAATTGAAAAATGAAAAATACAAAAAATACAAAAAAAAAAAAAGTGCCTTGGTGAAAACCTGGAAACAGGCGCCTTGGTAGCAAAAATAGAATCTCTGCCAAGATGGTGAAAACTCGGCAAATGGGTGCCACTTGTTCAAAATGCTCCATCTATTAGCACAATCTTGGTCTTTCCCAGCTTTCAGTCTTGCTTTAGTTTGTACATATCTCCTAGTTTGTTTCAACATTTCCAGTTTTCAATAAGTCGGTCTGTACACCAACCAGCTCAAGCGTCTGTATCCTATCAATGTTTAACACTTGGGGGCAATCAATGTCATATCCTATGGTCTCCCATGTATCTTAGACGGATCATATCCAGTCAAAGTCCTTTGAAGCTTCATGTGAGTCAGTCAGTCAGTCTTGTCTCCAAAAAGGATTTTGCATCTACAACAACGCAATCAATCATCAAAACTCAATTGAAAATAATCTATGCTTTTTACATGCTTTTGTCTCCTTGTATGCTTACTGATTCGCATTGAGATTTTTGCATATTGTGTCCCTTCGAGCTCTTCGATGATGTCCCTTATAGGATTTAGAGAGTGATGACTGGGGGCATAATCTTTTCTTTGTCTTTTGCTTGTATGTGAAAATCTAACAACTTTGAAAATTTTGGATTGAAATGGTGTCCGACTATAAGAGCCTCTATCTCGAATTGGATGGTCATGCGTACCTCGACCATTGATACCTAGACAATTCAAGGAAGTTTGATCTAACTATTGTCTTTTTGAGTAAGTTCTTTCTCCTACTGTGGAATGCGATCTTGCCTAAGGATGTGAACGATAAAGGGTCACTATGGGTAATTCACATTGGATTTAGAATGATCTCTTGACTCTTTGATGTGTTTGCAATGCAAGGCGTATTCAGGTCATCATGACGTTCATGTTTTGATGCTTATACAAATTGCTATATCAAAATGGACATGATATTCAGGTCATCCTGGCATTTATGCCTTGGTACTTATATCTAATCCGACATTCCAAAAATAAAATCAATATTTATATGTCCATGGTTGTTTGACCAGTGGGGGTTGTATTGATTCTTGCGCATACAAATCAATATTCATATATCTATAGTTTTTTTTAGCTAGTGGGCATTGTATTGATTTATCTGGTTACCTAAAAGTTCAATGATGATAACAAATCAACATATGATTAGTGACTAGGTCCTAGGTCTTAGGTTGCATTTCATTTTGCATGTCTCTTTACATTTTGCATGTTGCATGATCTCACAATGGCTAAACAAACTTCAATGCTTAAACAATTCTCCACTCGCATCTTCAAGTCTAACAAGAGCTGAATCTCACATGAAGGTTCCTCCAACGAAACAACAAGTAGAATCCTTTTTCGGGATCAAAATTCAAATCTGAGATCGTTTAATACGTCAAAATCATGATTTAAAATTTTGGACCTAGGACGGTCTACTGCTTGCATAAATGACCTTCAATCATCACAGAGATCTAGTATTCAACTTAACTGATTATCTAACATCAAACTATCAAAATTTCAACTTGGTCAACTATGGTTAACTTTGGTCAAACCTAGTCAACCTTGGTCTCCAGGACCTCTAAACGATGCAAAATGTGCTCTTGAATGTGTATAACCACTTTTCCCATCAATCAACATGCTTCTGAGCTCTCAACGCTGACTTTTCTTGTCAGATTTCAATTTTAATCCCAAGGGGGCATGGTATTGCACATCAATTCAAAGTCTATAAATCAAAATTCTATCGATCAAGTCTATCAATATCTTTCATCAGTGATCAAGACAAACAATCACGTCTAGTTACTGATTCATCAAAAGTCCTCATCGCTCGGGGCAAATCTATCATCACTTGGGGCATATCAGATTCATCAAGATCCATATCAATCTGGTATTCTCCTAATCTTGTAAACTATATCAATTTTTGCAACCATCAAATCATAGTGTTCTTTCCTTGGTTCTTCAACGACTGAAGGGTTTGCATGTGATACCTGCTAGTTCTGCTAAGACAATCGAGTCTAGAACGGGTCACTCACTTCTTTGCAATCCTAAGGTTTGGAATCAGGTGTTTTGACACTTTTTCACAATCATAGGTTCATTTGCTATTATAGTAAACATTATCTTTGGTCATTCAGGACCTATTATCTCCATATCAAATCAATATCAATCAGCTTCTGTCTCAATTTCAAACATCAGTTTCATATCTCTATCAAACATAGACTATCTTTGAACCATTGTGCTTTGCACAGTAATTCAAAGAGGGGCAAAATGTAATACCCCAAAAATGGGCTATAAGTTCATTAATCTCCTACATCTTCAATTCAAACGAAATTGACATCAAAGTCCTAATCTAAGGCACATCTAAACATCATCGAATCATAATTGATTATCTTAAATTCTACATCGGGGAATATTCCTAGTAATATTCCTAATCATCATAATTATCTTTAATTTTATAATTATTTGGCAATAAATCACATTTATCCTAAAATTTGATTAATTAAATATTTTGCATATTTAATTAATTAGATTTAATATTTGCCACTTAATTGTTTAATTAAATTTAATTCTATCTATTATTAATTGTATTATTTAATTTTGCCAATAAATCAAAATTCCTATGAATAATTGATTAAATTCTTATTTAATCAATTAAAGCATGTTGTCATTATTTAATAATATAATTTTTAATAAAAGTTTGGTAAAATAGTTAATTAACCCATAAATTAATTATTTTATTTCAAAAAGCAGTTAAGTTGAGAATAAATCACTTTATTTATTTATTAAATCATAATTATCCATGTGCACATTCAAGGACCAGTTAAACTCAAAATTGGAAAATCAATGCAAGTTGTTAGCTTTTTGAAACTCAACATCTTTTTGAGTTTTAAAGTGGATCTAAACTTCTAATTCGAGTTGAACTGTGCTTTTGCATGATTTTTGTGACTTAATTATCTGTTATTTAAAAATAACTCAAAAATTAACCTGAGTTATTTGAGTGATTTATGGCTTTCTTTCACAACCTCCAAAGCCTTGGATTTCTATAAAAATAAGGCTCAGCTCTTCATAATTCATCTCTCAAATTTGCATCCAAGCATCTCATATTTTTGCACAATCACGCTGGAGAATTGGAATTGGGAGAATCAAAGCTTATTGTGAATCAAGGCTATTGTGAGATCAATTTGTTTTTTTTTTTACATTCAGTTAGATTCTTTTTCATATCATTGTTAGATCATTTTAGCATATCAATTTCCATATTAGCATAGATTCATATCAGTTTTTCATTATTATTGCATAGAAAATCAAAAAAATATAGATTAATTGCATTCAATTCATATCTAGATCAATTGCATTCAAATCCTTCATTTAGGTGTCGTCTAGGTCACTGATCTTGATAACAATCTGAGAACATTAATCTCACACCTACTAGAAGGCAGTAAATCGCTTGGTTAAATTAGATTTCAATTTTGCATGATTTTGATTATAGCTAACCTCTAATATTTTATTGAAGTGTTGTGTCTATAGATCAGGTACAATTTTCACACACACACCTATGACTCAACCAGCACGGGGTAAGACCAAGCAGTGGCGAGGATAGTTAGATGATATGGTAGGAGTTGTGTGGAGGCCTTGGGTAGCCATGGAGCCATGGGATGATGCTCGATGGGAGCTGGCACACATGTTTGTCTTGCGTCCACTGATTGGATGTACTATTTCTATCATTGAGTGATTCTTGCTCACACGGGTTATGAGATAGTTTGGGAGATAGTAGGACATCTCCCAGGAGTACGCTTCATATGCTCGCTTCGTCAATGAGAGGAAGAAGGGATGGCAGCGTAGGTTAGATTAGGGTAGGTGCACTATTGAGGCACGAGTACCTCCATCTCAGTGGGGCTACATGGTTGATGTCACCAATGTAGGGATGATGCCTGCATATAGAGATCACTTCTTGGTGCACCCCTTCCATAGATTCATAGATCTTACTCAGATGGGATAAAGAGCACAATAGTGGCATGCATAATAGTAGCCTACACAGTAGCCATAGGGACATCAACAATAGCAACAGGTACCTGCCCAATAAAAGATACCATTACAGTAGCATGGGTAGAGAGCATTGAGGATGAGGATAGGGCAGACAGACATCCCTACTAGATAGATGGGGTCAGATGTAGGTGCTAGGAGCAGTGGGACCCAACAAAAGTCCATTAGGTAGAGGACAGGAGATACCTCATGTCAGCCGCCTCCTAACAAGGAGGCACATGGTGATGATATTGACATGTTAGATTAGGCAACACAAGGGGATAGTACAACTAGAATAGGTACATGAGGCTCTCAGGAAGAGCTAAGAGAGATTCCAGAAGGTACAGTAGGAGAGGGATGACTTCCATACGTGGGTCATCATCCAGGAGACGCGGGTGGCCGAGAGGGATCGGGATATCAGAGAGCTCCGAGAGGAGCTGGCGAGGTCATGGCTATAGAAAAGATATGAGTCTACTCAAGTAGCCTACTACTACATGACATATGTTGTCATTGTTCTAGATCTATCAGAGCAGGTGCCTCCATTTTTTGAGTACGCCAGAGCACCACAGGGGCCACTGCTGCAGGTACCTCCACAAGAACCACCACAGGCACCACCACAAAGACCAATGCCTCCCCTGTAGAGACTAATGCTACCTCCATAGACATCACCACAAGGACCACTGCCACCACCTCCTCTAGGTGGCGATGGGCAGAGTTAGCTCATTTTTGACATTCATATTGTAGCCCATATTTTGATATTGTGCTTGAGTAGTGCCATTCTTTTTGTACATGACATTGATCTACCGTGAGATATATATATTAGATCACCTTTTTGATATCATTGTACTTGTTTATATATTGCTTTAATGTTGATGTTTATGTTTTATGAGATGTTTCCTATATGCTTAGATGTATAGATTAGATATTTATGAGATGCACATGTTTTCTTTTATGATATGAATATGCACATGTTTTATTTTATGATGGTATATGAATATGCAATGTGAAATGCAATGATAGATGATAGATAAATGAATACAATGTATGATTTTATTTATTCTTATAATGGATGCAAATAGAAATGACAATGAAAATGCAATGTATGTAGAAATGTGGTACTAATCATCTCATGCAGGATGTAGCAATATATGACAGGTACTAACCAAAAGAATGTTTTGAAGATTGAGAGCGAGGACTGGACACTTGTGCAACCAAGATGAACCCAAGACAAAAGATGAGAACCTTTGATGAATAGATCTAGAGGAAGACAATCAAGAGAGCACCAAAACACTATCTCAATGCAAGCCTAAGCTAGATGCAAACCCTAGGACTTGGTTGTTGGACTCATCATATTATCATCATAGAGTTTTTAGGTATGGGATGATCCCAAGATGTCATACAATCCTCACTGACATTACAATCATGAGAATATGAATATGGCATAAGTCCTAGAGTTGTCAGAATGAGATGTAAGAATTAAGGCACAAGAAGCTAGAATGACCTAAACACCCATTCCTTTTGATTTAGAAAGTTAACATAAGAATTAAAGCATACTTGCTAGAATGACCAAAATTTTTCTTGCATACAAACATGCCAAACACATGAGAGTTCCTTCTTTTGCCAAAGAATGCTCACAGTGACCCTTACATTCACTTAGTAGGACAAGCGTTAGAAATTTTACTTGTAGCAGAAAGAAGTCACTCAAAATAGACAAGGAGAAGAACCAACCTCACCAAAGCATCCATATAAAAGGATTCAAGGTACACATGGCCATTCAATACATGATACAGATGGACACCCCTCTTATGTGAATTCCTTGGATCATTGGAACTAAACCAATAAACAGAAAGCAAAGGAAAGATCATGCCCCCATTCTTCGCATTTCTCAATCAAGACAAACATCTTAGATCCGCTCGAGGGGAAATGAAAAAATGAAAGAACAACACACAAAAGAGAAAAACTCAGCATGCTTCAGAGAATAAAAAATTTAGTTTTAGTTTTTGTTTAAGTTTGTGTTCAAGCAGATTGAAGTCGAACTGGAAGTGTACGGTGTGAAAAGTCATCTTGAAGAGAAAATCAGAGTGCTAAACAAAGTATCGGTAGGTAGACATAGCAAGAAATGCTGGGGATCGATACAAGAGAGATCCTCAAGGAGAGAGATCTCAGAGATACTAGTGAGACATCAATAGGCAGACATAGTGGGAACCACTGGCAACTGATGCAAGAAAGTGTCTTCAAAAGTGATAGGACAATGCCCCCTAGACCAGGAAGGTGCCCCCAAATGTGACTAGTTCCAATCCATGTAGAGTTGAGGAAAATCTTGAAGAGAGATGAAAACAAATGCATGAGCTAGCAAGCTAAAGTGGGAAATGAACTAAAGCAGGAAACTAGGAAAGCAAACTAAAGTAGGAAACAAGGAAAGCAAACTAAAGCAAGAAAGAAAGAGCCAAATGGTGCTGAGATGAGATATAGCTTTGGGAAAAAAGAGGTGCTTGTTTACCAGGTTTTCACCATCTTGGCAGAGATTCTATTTTTGCTACCATGACGCCTGTTTACCAAGTTTTCATCAATGGCGCATTTTTTCTCTTTTTCAATTTTTTTGTTCTTTTCTCTTTTTTGATTTTTTTTGTATTTTTGAATATTTCATTTTTTTTTGTATTTTTTCAATTTTCAATTTTTTTTTTTGAGTATTATCAAGGCACATGTTTACTAGGATTTCACCAGGATAATAGATACATCAAAGCACCTGTTTACTAGGTTTTCACTAAGATGATCATTTTTTTTCAGGACATTTTGCAATTTTTAGGATTTTTGACAATATACCATTTTTTTGGATTTTTTCAGGATCAATAAATATGTACATGAGCATACAAGCAATGTCTCAGTTGTAGAACTTCTTCAAGTGAAGAGCATTGATCAGCTCTTTGAGTTGTTCTCCTTTAGTAGTAGATAATTGATAAGCACCATACCCAAATGCTACAGTGATAACATACAAACCAAGCTAGTTTGGTTCAAATTTCCCTTTCTGGACTCACTGCTGTTAATTTTTGGGGTTTTCTCTCAGGACGAGATCACCCACTTGGAATTCCCTTTCTTTGACTTTCTTATTGTAGGCTTTAGACATTCTCTTTTGGTATGCTCAAAGATGATCAAACACCACCTTCCGACGTTCATCCAACAACTCTAGCTCTTGAAGCTAGGATATTCTATTTTCTTCATCAATGATGAGGCCCCTTAGAGAGACTCGCAATGTAGGAATCTTGACCTCAATAGGAAATAATGCATCTACTCCATAAACCAAGGCAAAGGGCATGGCCCCCGTTGGTGTTTGGATACTTGTTCTATAGGCCCATAAAGTTAGATTAATCTCTACCAATCTCTACCAGATTTATAAACTATTCTATACAAGATTTTAAAAATTGTCTTATTAGAAGCTTCTGCTTGTCCATTACCCTAGGGATAATAGATAGATGGCCAATGGTGAATGATCCTGAATTTGGTGCATAACTCTTTAAGGTCCTTGTTCTTGAATTATCTCCCATTTTTAGTGATAATGGATGAGGGTACACCATATCTACAGATGATATAGTTCAGTATAAACATAGCCATAGACTTGCCATTAGCTATAGTCAGAGGGACTACCTCAACCCACTTAGTAAATTAATCTATAGCTATGATGATAAACTTATGTCCTCTTGAAGAAGAAGGATGTATTTGACCCACCAAATCAAAGGCCCACTGTTGGAATGGCCAGAAACTCATAAAAGGAATAAGCTTTTTAGCAGGAGCAAGGATCAGATTTCTATGAAATTATCACTATTTACAAGCCTTGGCATATTTAACAACTTCTTTCTCCATATCTGGCCAGTAGTAACCAGCTCTAATAAATTTATGAGCTAATGTTAGAACAATTGAATGAGACCCACAAATACCTTCATGTACCTCAGCTAATGCATGTTTGGACTCATCGGGTTCTAGACACCTAAGGAGAGTACCGTCTAGACCCCATCTATACAAGTCATTTGCTATGATGACATACCATGAAGCATTATGAATTAGGTGATGCTTTTCATTTCGGGTATAGGTGTTGGGAATGATTTGGTCACAGAGGTAGGAATAGATATGGTGGTAGTGGGATGAATCATGTCCAATGACTGAATAGATCATCCTAGGTTTAGGAATGTCATAGGCAGGGTAGCGTAATGTCTCCACTAGGAATTCATGTTTGAAGTCATTTTCTAGCATCTGTAACATTGAAGCAAGAGTTGCCATAGCATCGACTACTTTATTGTCGGCCCTTGGAATTTTCTAGAAAGAAATGTGTGCAAAATACTATTTGAGATCATCCACCATTCATTTGTAAGGCTCTAGCTTGTCATCTTTTGTTTGATAGATACCATTAACTTGGTTGATGACTAACTGAGAGTCTCCAAAGCCCTTGAGCTCATCCACACACCATTCAATGGCTATATTCATACCATTGATGAGAGCTTTATATTCAGTGATGTTTTTTGTGTAGGGAAACAAAATTTTATAAGCTTTTGGCAATGAGTATCTTTGAGGTGTTATAAACAGAATGCCTGCACTTGATCCTTGCCGAGTGAATGATCCATCAAGGAACATGCTCCAAGCCTGATGTGTGAGAAGCATGATAGATTCATCTAGGAATTCAATTTTCAAAGGTTGGTGATCTTTCAGAGGAGCTTCCACCAACTAATCAACAATCACTTGTCCTTTAATAGCTTTTCTTTCCACATACTCAATGTCAAATTCATTGAGTATCATAACCCATTTTGCTAGTCTACCTGTGAGGGCAGCCTCTCTCAGTAAGTACTTTAGTGGATCAATTTTTGTAATAATCCTTGTAGTGTGAGTGAGCATATAATGCTATAACTTCTATGAAGCAAACACTACTACTAGGCAGGCTTTCTCAATGATAGAATAGTTCATTTCATAAGAAACCAATGTTCTGCTGATATAATAAATGGCTCTCTCTTTGTTGTTCTGATCTTCTTGAGCTAGGAGAGCAGCCAAAGATGTGTTCATGGCTAAGATGTATAGTATGAGTGGCTTCCTATGAATAGGAGGCATCAATATAGGTGGATTAGCAAGATACTATTTAATTTGAGTGAGTCCTTTGCCACATTATTCATTCCATTCATAAGTCACACCCTTATGCAAAGTTTTAGTGAATAGTTGTGACTTGTTAGCCAACTATGAAATGAAGCACCAAATAGATTGTAGGCTTCCCTGAAGTCCTCTCATCTGACTGATGTTCTTAGGTGGAGGCATGTCCATAATAGCTTGAACTTTTTTCAGATCAAACTCTATGCCTTTAGCTGAAATGATGTAACCGAAGAGTTTCCCAGAAGTGACACCGAATGCACATTTTTTTGGATTAAGTCTGAGACTAAATTGTTCCATGCGGTCAAGTATGGGACCCAAATCTGTAAGATGAGTTTTTTGCTACATGCTTTTGGCTAAATTATCTTCCACATAATCTTCCATTGTTTTATGCATCATATCATGGAAAATGGTAGTGAAAGCTCTTTGATATGTTGCTCCAGCATTCTTAAGCCTAAAGGCATGACATTCCAGTAGAAGGTGCCCCAGGCACATGTGAAAGTAGTCTTTTCTTGATCTTCTGGTGCAATTTTTATTTTATTATAGCCAAAGAAGCCATCCATCAAGGAATACATCTCATAGCATATTGTCATATCCACTATCATGTCAATATTGGGTAGTGGGAAGTCATCTTTTGGACATGCCTTATTTAGATCCTAGAAGTCTATGCACATAAATGGATTTATCATGTTTGGTGACTGGAAAAATATTTGAAATCCACTCTGCATAGTTAATAGTCCTTATGAAACCAGCCTTAAGAAGATTTTCTAGCTCTGCTTTGACTAAAAGTGCCACGTGTGGATGCATCTTTCAAAGCTTTTGTTTGACAGGTTTAATACCTAGTGCAATGGACAGATGGTGCATGATTAGATTAGGGTCCAATCTAGGCATGTCAGAGTAAGTCCATGCAAAGTTGATTTTCTTGCTTTGAAAGAAGCTAGTGAACTCTTCCTTTTCTTTTGCAGATAATGACTGTGCTAGATGAATAATTTGTGGAGCAGCCTCTGTACCCAAATTCACTGGTTGTGTCGGCTCAATCAATATTAATGATCTCTCTTGAAAGTGGCTCCAGAGCGTATCAAGTATCTCATCCTTGGGAACCTCAGAGAGGTTTTCACCCTTGGATACATCTTTTATTTTTACTATTTTTGGCTCTGATACTGCCACAATGTGGTTTTCACCATCAAAGCATCTATTTTTTCTTCTTTTAATTTTTTGACTAAGATACTTGATATCAGCCTCTGTCATGCTGACATTGCCTTTGCTGGTGGAAGACATTATAGGTTCAATAGCATAGAGGTAACATGCTAGAGTGTAATCATTCTAGAATGTTAGGACTTCATTGGATGAGGAGGGGGAGTTCTAGTTTATCAGCTTGGGATTTTTGAGTGAGAGAGAAGTAGTGGCTAGTTCAATTGCGTTCACAATATAATCATCAAAAGCATAGATGAGCAAGTCAAGACCTAGAGCGATCTCATCCAAAGGAGCATTTGAATCCCTATGAGACCCCACATCAAAAGTAGAGGAAAAGTTAACACCGATGGCCTCTAATTCATGCATCCTAACACTAGACCCTTCACCTACTTTGAGAAGGTTTTCATAGGTATGCACCATGTCTATATCCTTATCATAAGTAGCATCAGACAAAGAGTCAAACTTGTACTCATGTGAGTTAGTACTTCATGTGAGAATTCCATTAGCACTGGCTATATCATCTAACTCATCTTCATCTCTTGTAGTGTTAATGGCTTACTGAAGTTGGTCTTGTTCAAACCACTCTTGGAAATGTAGTGGTATGTATCATTCACCCTGAGAATTAGAATTAGCCATTTGTATTTCTCTCCATTGGTCATACGTGAGTCGATGCACTGAAGTGGTCTCATCAGAATCACTATCAGTCCCTACCAGGTGGACAGGTATAATAGGTTCATCCAGTTCTACAAAGAGTGCAGCAAATTACAGAGGAATAGGATATGGAAAGGTGTCTTCATCAGAGTTGGCCTCTAGGTTTACCTCTGGAGTAGTATCTTCAAATTCTAGTTTAGGTTCAGGTTCTGGCACAAATTTGTTTATCCCTAAATAAAAGGGGATCTTTTTGAAGCCTAAGCCAGTAGTATCCCTTGTGCGGTGACCTGTAGCTTCAATGGGTTTTAGCAAACCATTGTCATTCATTCCTATAGGACCACTCCCTTTATAGCCAAAGCACTTCATGATCTTGAAGGCCTCACTGTATGGCTTTTGCTCTAAGTCTGGAGGTGTAGTTGTTTCAGATGTTTCTTTCCCTTTATAGATCCAAACTATGATAGCTCTTTCTTCATCCTTATCTTCTAAAGGTATAGATGCCCGTACAAAGGTGCCATCATAGACTATTTGAGGAGAGTCATCAGAAGGTTTGTTACTCTTAGAAGGTCTCCTATAAGAATGTGGAGATGGAGGGAGAGCAGTCAATGATAGCACAGGTTCAATTTGATATCATCCCATGCCTGTATCCTTATGTTTTAGAGTCTATTCCATTTCCTTGAGCTTAGCATCATAGAACTTAGTGGACTCTCTATTAGCTGGAACAAAGCTATCTGTAGATTGCGTAAGGGTATTGCAAAAATAGTTGGTATTAGCAGGCACAATGACTTCCACTCCATGGAATGGAAACTTGATGCATTAATGGTATGTAGACAGAACTGCTTGCATCTCATGAATCCATGGTCTACCTAACAAGATATTGTATGTGAGAGGAATGTCTAGAACTTGAAAGGTAACCTCTCTCAATAGGTCCTATGCAGATAGGTAGCATAGCTAAACCTTGGGATTTTTGTTCCTCTTCATCATAAGCTTTGATAGTAATCTTGTTGTAGGAGTCTATACAATCCTCATCATAGCCTAGCTAGGTAAGAAAATTAGCAGCATAGATATTGAGACTAGCACCATTGTCTATGAGCACTCAGCGGACATGCTTGGGACCTATCATGACTTCTATATGCAAGGGAGCATTATGCAGATGGCTTAGAGAGTGATCATCTTATTTGAAGAAGGAAAAATAATGAGGTGAGGTCAAATGACCCACCATAGATTGGAACTGATCAAGGTCAAGATCTTTGGAGACATTTGCCTTGGTGAGGGCTCTATCCAGAATCTGCCTGTGAGAAGGTGAGAACTTCAACAACTCAAAAATGCTAATTTGAGTGTTGGTCTGTTGGAGCTGATCTAAGATGCTATAGCTAGCTGTGCTAGGTGTAGGGACTAATTTCATGTTCTTGTTGGTAGGGCCAATAGCAGTCTTATCCATAGTCTATTTTGGAGCAGATACAGGAGGATCGGGACCTTTCAAAAAAATCCTTCCATGTGATCAAGTAACAACATTGGCACAATCCTGAGGTTGTTCAGATTTAGATGAACAAGACATGGAACTACACAAGATGAAAGGAGTCTTAGGTTTGGGAGCATCACTACTCCCCTTAATAGTAATCATGTCACAATAATCAACCTCAACTAGTTCGATCATACCAATGACATTGTCATCGTTAGTGTATGTGTAATTGACCTTAGCATTGGTATTCTTGGTCTTTGAAGATTCACCCTTTTCATGAGGAGGGAAGGGATCCTTAAATGCCTAATGGTCCAAATTCTTGTTATGGCTGTCCACAACAATGTCACCACTATCAATCAAATCTTAGACCTTATGTTTTAGCTGAAGACAAGTAGAAGTCTTGTGACCCTTATTTTGTGATAGTTACAATATGCGTTGTCATTCCACCAATGAGGTCATGGTTGTGGGTCATAGAGATGCCTTTCCAAAGGAGTAAGTATCTAATTCTACACAAGAGTTTTATAGACCACATCAAGTAGTTTTCCCAAGGAAGTGAATTCACGCTTGGGTCGAGATGCCCAAGGTTTGTTCCTAGAAAACCTTGAAGGTTGCTGATTTTTCATCATAGGCTTTTTAGTGGCTTTGATCACTTGTATGCTAGAAGAGAGATTGAAAATAGACTTAGTAGGCTTCAAGGTCACATTGTCAACCACTCCATCATTTACAATGTCTCTATTCTTGTTGACAAAATTCCCTTTATCTTTGTTCGAGGTTGAAGATCCTTGTTTGTTGTCCTTGTTCAAAGCCAATTCCCTTTCTTGATCATAAATGCCTCTATTCGCACTACTTGTTTAATCATGCTATCAAAGGTTAGGGGACCTTGTAATTGCACTTGGTATCCAAAGTCTGGGAAAAGATTGTCCAAAAAAATGTCGAGTCTCTCAGACTTTGGTAGCTTGTGGGGACACCTTGTACATAATTGTCTCCACCTTTGGAGAAATGTTAGAAAAGATTCCCGTTGTCACTATTTCAAATTGCAAAGATCTTGAATGTTGACCAGATGCTGAATATTATGCAAGTAATGTTGGAGAAATAGATTAGCCATTTCATCAAAAGTCTTAATGCCAGTGGGCAATTGAGAAAACCACTCCATAGCTGGTCCACCCAAGCTATGAGGAAATAGGTGCATAAGATAGGTTTGATCATGCATGAATTCCATGGATAAAGCACCAAAATCTCTTAAGTGATCTTGGGGATCAGTAGCACCCAAGTATTTCTCATATTTAGGTAGCTCTACACCTTTGGGAAAAGGTGGCATGTGAAGACTCCTATCAAAGGGGAAAGGACAAATGCTTTCCATTGTGAATTGTTGTGTGGGTTTGTCCTTATTCTTCGCAAGTTGGCTAATCTGATCTTGCATGTTTCAAACCATCTTTTGCAACTTATCAGTCTTAGTTTCTTCTTCTGTGGCCACAAGCATTTTGACTTGATAATCTAAGAGTAATTTAGCCCCTTGTTTGGCCAGCTCAAGAAAGTATTTTTCCTTCTCCTCTAGAAGGAGGATCTCCATCGTCTTGATAAGACCCTTGTTTTATTTCATAGTGTTTATGTCATTTTGAGTTATTATGTCATCACCATCATTGCTAAGAATCTCATAAATGCTTGGGACTTTATTTTGACTCTAATCATAAGGAGGAGGACAATAGTGATATGTTGGTTGACCACCTTGAGCTTTGTTTTGAGCTTGGTGTTGATTCTGATCATTTTGGGATTGATCATAAAGTTGCTCATTTTGAGGTTGAGCATGACATTGGTCATTAGAAGATTGACCATGATGTGGTTTGTTTTGAGATTGATCATAAGTTTGGATGTATTTTCCTGGTTGGAAGTCAAATGGATCTCCCATCTTGTCAATGTAGGACTGCACAACAAATGAAGACTCAATAAAATGATGTGAATGATGCTGAAAGGGTGCAACTAAGGTAACCTTTGGTGCATGAACTAGATCAAGAGGGTCAACAGGCTCAAATGAGTCAATATCATCAACATGATCGATAGGTTCAATGATAGGACTAGTCTGAGGAAGTGGTCATCCAAAGTTATGAAACAATGAGTTGTTTTGGAAGAATGAGTTGTCCTGTTCTTGAAACAAGAAACCAGGTTGCGCTTGAAACAATAGATTAAAACACTCTTGGAACACCAGAGGTGATGATTGAGATGGGCTATCTTTCAAAGTACTCAATGAAGAACTTGAGGATCCCTCATAATGTTCAGATTGCACAATAGGTTTGGGACAACTTGTTTCCTGATTATGAGATTTACTTCTACCTTGACTAATATTACGAATGGGGTAAGTGTTGCCACTTCTAGTCATGACATTCATAGACAAAGATGAGATGAGAGAAGACTCTGGATAATGCTAGAAATCTATCTCTATGAATAAAAAAAAGGAGATAAAGGCTAGAACAACCAAGATGTGAGATGAACCTGACATGAATCATCAAGAGTATGGCTAGAATAGCTGAGATAAGACTATCATGACATGAGGTAAAAAAGAACAAAAGATGAGACAAATAACAAGGAGACAATCATGATTTCAAGAAAAATTATTCCATTCGTAGCTCAAGACACTCAGTTTCAGAAAGTGAACGACAGGAAAAAAGGAAACAAACATCAGACAAAAATCAGATCAGGTAAAAAGTTGACTAGTCAACGGGAATAAGCTCACTATTTTTGAAATATGGGTATAGGTTTGCATGAGAAAGTGCTGGGCCACATGAGAGAATGCAAGACTTCATGCAGAGAATGAAATCTTGCATGAGGAAATGCTTTGAAAAGTGAAATTTCACACGGGAAAGAACCAAAGTTTGACAGTTCAACACAAATTTTGAGATAAAAGATAGATTTTAGTACATAGTGCGAATGGTTCTTAGACAAAAAATCTAGTTTCAGGATAGTTTAATCAACACTCTCATTTTGAAGGTTTCAAGCATTCGTTTACAAGCATGAAGGTTTAGAACAAGCAATGGTGACACAAGAAGTAGTCGCGAATAGACCTACCAAGGAAAAAGTAGCTTGGCAGTATCATGGTAGTCTTTGTTTAATCATGATGGACAAGTTTAAGACTTGATAAAAAACACATAGTTATCCCTACAAAAAAAATGGTGAGAAGACAAAATCTGTGCTTCATTGCTTATGCGCATGCATTCACCTCACACAACCGTGTCACCCCCTAGAGGGTGCCCATGTTTTTGGTGTTTCCAAGGACTCAATAGTATATGTTCAAAGGTTACCCTTGAAGCAGGGGCTAGTGTCATGTACCATCTTCAAACATCCAGGTGGATGCCTATGGTGAGAATCTACAGGAGAGATTCTTCCCCCTCCCTGCACAAAGATTATGTCTCCTTCAGAGGTGATCCAGGTAGGAAACTAACTAAGGAAATTTTTTAGTGGGCTTCAATTCACACTAACCTTCAGTGCCCCTAATATAGAGTTGAGGCCTCACAGCCACACCAACACCTGAAAGTCATAAACTCCCACAAGCAGGGGTAGGAGCGGTGCCGCTCAGTACAACAGACGGAGCCTTCTCAAGATGATAGTCAAAATCAAGAGAAAGAAGTTAACATGGTTTTGGAGTCTTGAGACTCAAAAAAAAATTCTTTATTATAGTGAGGTGAAATCACCAGCAATAGGTGTGTACTCACTTGGGTCATTCCCGAAGGTTCAATTTCCAGCAGGCCCTCTAAAGGTGACACAACTTGGCTTGGATTCGAGGGTTAGATTTTTTGATTCTCTCAAAGAGAGAAGAGCATGATTCTCTACCTCTTCACATTACCCAAACACATCAAGCATATTCATCACTGAGCTAGGTTTACTCCACCAAATCCATGAGCTTTTGGGTTTCTGGTTCTCTCAAGGAGAGAAGAGCATAATCCCCTAACAAGTAGATGTGCTAAAGATTCACTACCTTGCTTTGCTTCCCTAGGTATCCATCATTCTAGCAACATCTGGGTCTCAGTTTCATTCATGGGCATCACTTCCATGTAATGAAGAGCCTATTCCCCTACTTTTCTATTAGGACCCTTAAGAAATTTTAACAAAGCCCTAGTTAGACTATGTGAATGAAAAATAGTAAACAAGCACAACATTTTTAAATGATCTTCAACAATCGTCCTGCAAGCAAACTATTAGCAAGTTTTATATGTCTTCTACAAGCAACCTACATACCATTGTTACGTTGTAGTAGAAATTAGAAATATGAAAGCAACAATAGAAAGTAAATGTTAGGAAAAGTAACAGTAAATTACAGAATCTGGAAAATTTAATGACTGATAGAAAAACTTTGCACGAGAAACTACTGCATTGCGTGCGAGAAAATACAAGGACCTGTGTGCAAAAGTGTTTCTTCATGTGACATAATTCTACTGGGAGAAAATATTCACATGACATGCTCTGAAATCTCATGTGAAATTCTGTACACAGTGAAGTATGGACACATGACAAAGTTCAAATTTCTTGTCAGAAAAAAATTGAGAGTGAGGTCAGAAATGATTTTTCTGCCCCACAGTGGGTGCCAGAATTTTTATAGCTGAACATGGACCTCTAATCCAGCCATATACACAACATAGTCATTTCTCAATCATCGAATCATGAAGATGAGTATGAATCACTCAATTTGCAAGATTCTATCGATTTGACCCGTTGCCTTCTAATTAGCTAGGGTGTTTGAATTACTCTCAGAATGAGAGCCAAAAACCAAAAGACCAAACTAATATGAAGGATTTTGAAATCTTGAAAGATAAACAAATTGCAATTAATCTAGAATGAGTATGAAATTATTCTAAGAATGAAGTGCAGATTTTAATCTAAGAACTTGAAAAATATATGAGAATTAATCTAAAAACATATAAGAAAACTAGTTTAATATGAGAATGCAATTAACTAGAAATGGAAATTAAACTAATTATGCAATAACAAAGCTTGAAAGTATGAAAATTGAGACTAAATTTGACTATAGTTTAGATACTCTCACAATTGTCTTATTTTTGAATGAGGAAGAAGGTTCATAATATAGAAAATTCTTGAGAGAGGATGAAGAGTTTCTTGAAATGAAATGGTCAACTCTTCATTTCCAATTGAGACAAATATTGAGGAATTGCTTAATTAAAAGAATGAATTATTGCCACATATGGGTGACCCTTCGAATAATTTGAATTATTAAATCCAAATAAGATAATCCATTCAAACAACCAAATAATATTAATTCCTTTTATTTGTATTAGCTAAAGGGGGTGAGTTTAATTTAATTTAAAGCACTTAGGACTTTAGAATTAAATCAATTTATCATAGGGATTATTTAGCTAATAAAGTCAAATACTTAGAAATTAATTATAGTGTGAGATTAATGCAATTTAGGGTTTTTGCAATTGACACCAAGTCAAATAAAGTTAGGTAGGAGAGAGAAAATTGCTTAGTAAAATAGGACTTTAATGATGTAAAATCAAAGAAAATGCACCAAAATTGATTGAAATTATAAGGTGCTAATTTTGGGGTATTACAAGTGTTTTGTTTGGTCTACCACCCATAGATTCTAGGTTACTTGCTATGAACTTGCATTCAAGCATCCTTAGATAGAGCTACTATTGGAGTAAAATTTAGGTTTTCTGAGAATTGTCAGTTCTTTTCCTTAATTGCATCCAAATCATGCTTGTGTATTTTTCATTTTGTGTATCTGCAAGAAATTGTCCAATTGAGGTTTAAATCTCAAGAGAATCATGTGCAAAAATGTCTACAAATCTTTTCCCTAGGTCTTTTTCCCTTGGTAGGGTTTTTATCTTTGAAAATGTTCTTAAGTGTGCCCTAGACCTTATGTTTTCATGTTACTTTTCTGAACACTTAAGTTCCCAAATGAGCACATGGTTATATGAATTCCTTGTGTTCACTGAATCTCATAATAAAATTGTTAAGTCCTTGTTAATCCAACGAATAAGCAAAATAGTCAAGGCTTTTAATCTATTTTATGTAGTCGCGTGATCTCAAGATATGGTTGGTGGTTAGTAAAGTCATCTCATGACTCAGTGATGGTGTCTTCACTAGATCACATGATTTCTGGTGGTTTTCCCTAAACATCCAACAATTCAATGCAACAATTATTGTTAGGAATGGGAACATTGAGAGGGGGGGGGGGGTTGAATCAGTGTTCACTGTAATTTAAATTTTTACTTAATCTTAAACTGAACTTGAATACTTAAATACTAAAATGAACATCCACATAAACATGAAACATGAAATAAACACATAACACCAATATGGTTACGGGGAAACCCAAATAGGTAAAAACCCCGAGGGGAATTGACACCCACTAATATTTTGTACCAGTGTTTTATGATCCTTGTTTGAAGATCCTTAACCCTATTAGGAGTTTCTTTACAATATGTTTAGTATAGTAGACCTTGTCAAGGGTCAGACCCTGTTAGGAGTCTTTTACAATAAACCATGTTAGGGGAGTGGACGTGAGGTGTGGATGCACTGTCCTAGAGCTCACTGCTCAAGTGGTGAAGGCTACAACCTTTTGATCTTAGATACACACTATATTTGTTGGATGAACTATCACTATGACACTACTTGTCTGATCAGTTCCTTTGATGCGCTGATGCTTTGACCTCCTCCAAAGCTCTAATACATCTTATCAACTCTTCACATACCTCTGCTCTGCTTATCTCAACTCTATAACAACTCTCATGCCAATTACAATGGGTGCATCTAATATTTATATGTGCATACATAACAAATAACTAGGTTGGCCCTTTAACTGATTACATACAACACTTCCAATTGAACTAGCTCAAGCATGTTTACAAATAAACATAATTACATGTCAAAAACCTAATTACAATAGGCACATAGCCTTTACAGCATAATAATATAACCAAAAACCAAAATACCTTCTGATCATGAATATGATGTTACCAACTTAACTTCTAGGGCACATACCATAATTCTATCATAGGCACGTGTGCTGATGCTCTGATCTTTAGGTACTTTGTACACTGTCCAGTGTTCAACACTTAGCCAATTTTGATCTTCTTATCAAGTGTCCCGACTCCAAAACACTATATGACTTTGTTGCCACAATGAAAACACTATATTAAGTCATATACACCAGTATAGTCAACTTTCCAACAATCTCCCCCTTTGTCATTGATGGCAACAAAGGAATATGGCACAGTTACTAACTGGTCTCTTATACAAAAAACTTTTGTTATATTCTATCTTATATCTCCCTTATAATCTTTACTGTACATATTCTTTATATATCTATAACTCCATATTGTATCCATACTCCCCCTTTGACATTTATGAAAAAGGTGCATCAAAACTATATCTACAAATACTTACAGTGAGAGAACATCCAGATATGCTATCTGTAAATTTTGGATCTCTTTCTTCCAAAATGTGATCAATGAATTAAGAATTTGGAGATGGGCGCATACAACATACTTTAGCTTTTCCATCTTTTCCAAGTCTATGCTAGGACCTTGATCATATGTCACCATGGTGGCATTGATCTCCTTGATATTCTGATTAAGTATATCTAGCGAGGGTGCAAGAGCATTTCTAAGCTGAGTCTACCTAGCCCTTATCTTTGACATCTCCTTTTCTACCTTCTCAATCTTGTCAATTTGTCCTTGATATGCATTATTGCACATATTTATATTAGTGGATGGGTCTTTCACTAATTTCTTTACTTGATCTATCATAGCTTCCACCTCTTGTATCTTCTTGAAGTGGTCATCAACTAACTTGTCCCAATCCATACAATCTGCAATGATCTTCCTTCCATTTGCTGCAAACTCATTCAAAGATGCTTGACCAAGTTTTAGAGAATGTAGGTCAAGTTCAAAGTTACTGACCAGTTCACTCAGTCTCTTCTTCTGATACTTTTCTTCTGCAACTTGAGATGCTGACTCTTCCAAGGTAGAAAAATTTGTTTTAAAGACTGTGAGGATGTTGCTAACATCATCAACTGAATGTACCTTAGACACTTTCTTGTCTGAAGGTAATAGACTATTCAATATGTTGACTGATTCAACAAATAGTGGGTTTCTCATTACCTATTTTTATTTGGCTTTCTCCATTGCTAAGACACTGAACTTGATCAGGTCTTCTTCTCCCCATGAATCCAAACTAGTTGTGCCAGGTGTCAAACTTGGCAACAATGCTGCTGAGGGTAGTAGAGTGTTGTCCTCTATTTCTTGCTTTACTTTGATTAACATTTCAACAAATTGCTCATTTCCTTTTTCTTCTTCTTTTTCTTTCTCCTCTTCCATCTTTTCTTCTTCTTTCTTTTCTTCTTCTTTTTCTATTTCTTTTTCTATTTCTTTTTCTTTTTCTACTTCTTTTTTTTCTTCTTTTTCATCAGTTATATCCTTAATCAATATTTCTTGTTGATTAGGAGAGTTACTACATAAGTTCTCAGCCTCTTGAATACTTACAAAGGCTTCTTCAAACTTGTCCAAATCCATGTCTATGGCTGCCATAGTGACTTTTACATTATCAATAAAAATTGAGTCATCCTCGAATGTCTCTGACATGGGCGCATACTTATCTGCCTTTGTGGATGCATCAATTGCATGCGCTAAATCCTATGGACCTGTAGATGGAACATTTATGGTTTCTGACTCTTTTTCATCCTTTGTGGGTACTTGAGCTATGGGCGCAATAGCTGGATACATGTGCCTATTCATGAAGACCTTCTCAAAGGATTTCTTTGTTTCCTTTGCAACCAATTCATAGTTCTTGTCCATTATGTGCAGGGTCCTTGACTTGGTTCTAAGATATGGTTTTACTAGATCTAGTAATAGATATTTCTCCTCTAGAGAACATACTGGAAAAATCTCATCTAAGATCTTTTCTCTTATTCTTAGATCTTCTTCAATGGTTTGTCTTTTTATGAACTCCAAGATGTTCCACACATTATTAGGAATCATAGTTTTTAGTTCTAGGACTATCTTTTTGAACTTTAGCATATGTTTGACAATCATTCCATGGATTTCTAATTTGTCAATTTCACTAGACTTATCATAGAACTTCCCTACTTGATCTATCCTACCTTCATCAATGATTCTTGCACTTAACGCACTAAGACTAGGTTTGAAGCTTACTTCTGGAGGTGCTTGAGTGTTCTTCCTATTCCTTATTGCTCACGAGGATGGATGATTGGTGCTAATCTCTTTCTTCCTCTTGGGCATTGCCTTATACTCTGAAGGACCAATAAGGTCAATTGTTACTATGGGTGCAGAAGGAGTAACATTAGTTTTACCCTTCTTATCATCTAATTTTTCTATTTTCACCTTCTTCAACTTTGGATCCTCAGATTCTGTCTGTGCTGCTGCTGTACTCTCTATTTCCAAACCAATCTTCTCTTCCCTTTCTTTGTCTAAGTTTTCTTGTGATACACCATGGATTATCAATATCTCTAAAGTAACCTTGGCAACTTTTCTTTTTGTTGCTGCACTATTCAATACAACATATACTTCTCTTGTTTTCTCTTCATAAGCTCCCCATCTAGGTTCATTGGGGTTCTTAGGTGCTAACAACAAAAATTGAGCATAAGCTTCTAAGATTGGTTCTTCAACCTCATATCCAAGTGAATGAATCCACTTTGTCCTTGGTTCAACTACCTCCATGCATGTTGTGCCTGTCTCAACCATGAAACAAATAGTATCCTTGTATTTTCCAACTATCTTCTCTAGAATTTTGTATCTCATCTGCATCTTGGCTCTAAATGTCTTGAACTCCAGTGTCATGTAGTCCTTCAATGTACTCTCAGTGCATGCCTTGAGAGATATATGTGGCATTGTGGAAATAGATTTGTCTAGATACAAATCAAACACTTTTCCAACAATATGGAAGTACATATAGATAATTAGGGACCCAAAACTAAATATCTTGGTCTTTTCATGCTTGATAGCCTTAATGTTGTCTATTAAATGTGCATGAAAGATCTCATATAGATTAAACTCTCCTTTTTCTTTCACAAGTCTTATTGCTGCAAGAATTGTGGCCGTAGACATACTGTTCACCCTGTTGGTGTGTTGGATCCTGTATCCCAGTATCGTGGACATCAATTTGATGTCATTTTTCTCAATAGGCTCTATAGTCATTCCATGCCTATCACTTCTTGATTTGCATGTTTACTCAACAATATTTCTTACATCCTTACCCACTGGAAGAATGGCACCTGTCCTTGAGAGGCCTATCATCTCATGAATTAAGTCTGCTGTAATCCTGACCGGCACTTCACCTATCCAAAATAGGTCATCATGGATTCTATTGAGTAGGATCTTGATCCATTTTGACTTGTAGAACTCATATGCCATAGAATATTCCACTATAGGATGATTATTCCACTGCGCATACTCATCCATGAAGGTTTTATTAGGTTTCATCATGGTTTCCATGTGCTCTCTTATTCTATCCAAACCTACTGTTCCTTTTTGCAATGAATGTATGCCCTAATGTCTTCCACATGCATAACACCCATGGGAGTGCAGGAGAATGCACCTTCTAGGTCATCTTGTGTGGATGTAAATGGATGTCTCTTAAACACATATCTCTTCTTCTTCACCACATCAAATACAATGGGAGTAGCTATTACTTGTATATTGCTTTCCAAATGATCTTTAAAGACTTCTGAATCAGTGTGACGAACTAGGGTTTCCACAACCAATCAAATGCATTGCAAATCACTAATGAATCAATTTGCAATCCTTCAAAATCAAATGCTAGGGCTCTTCTACTCTCCAATCACTTTGAATTTGAATTCAAAGAGAGATCTACAAACTTCTGTGTACTTTAAAGTAGGAATTCTGCCATTAATGCTTGCCACGTAAACCGGTTATCACTGAAAATTTCTAACTTTCATTCTACAAACAATCAGCTTGTACGCTCTTGCACATAGGTTCTGTTAGTCTCCAAAAGCTTAAGTCCAAAGGCACATACTTTGAGGGTGAGTATACCAGCCATGCAAGGGTTTAGAGCTAAATTAGCTCCCCCTATGACCCTGAGGGCCATTCATCCTGATGTAGAGGGTGCATCCACTATGGATGCATCCAATACATTCTCATCAACCTTATCTTTCTTCACCTCTAACCAAATCAAGCTCGCATCCTGTGAAGCTTTCACAAACTTGACTTCTCCTTTGGTATCCAATACTAGTTCTTCAGGATTTTTAGGGCTTTCCTGACCTCACATCCTTGATCTATAAAACTTTGAGATGTTTCCAGCCTTGTTACAAGAGTGATAAATGATTGGAGGCCTTATATTCCTTGGCACATTGACATGGGTCACCATTTTACATTGTCTTGCAGAGTGAAAATTATAGTTACATATCTGACATGTAACATTTTGAGAACTTCTTACATTTGGCTGATTTTGATTTCTCTGATTGTGCTAAGTCTTGTTTTTTGACTTGTCTTAAAATTTATAGCTCTATGACCAAATTTATTGCATGAATAATAATATCCATTGAAAGGTCTTACCTCTGTACAGTTTCTTTCTATATGTCCATGCTTGTTACATGCATAACAGGTTCGATCTACTAGCTTACACTCATTCTTGGATGGTTCAACATGATCTTTAGTCTAACTTTGAGTCTCCTTAGCATCTGAGGAGTCTTCTGGTGCTTTCATTCTTGCTCACATGTTGTCAATTTGATTTTGTGCTTCATTGTATCCAATGCAGCTAGTATCTCCTTTAACTCTTCTTGCATAGAACTAAGATTCTATCAAATTAGAACTTGTGTGCAATTTATCAATGTGATTCTTTGCCTCTTTCAATTCAGATTCCAAGCTTTCTTTATTGTTCCTTAGCTCCAAGATTTCCATGTTTGCTTGCCTCAATTCTTCATTTAGTTGAAGGTTCTCTTTGATCTGTTCATCATAGAATTCCTGATTTTTAGTCAGCTTATCATCTAATTCTTCAATCTATTCTTTTAGAGATGAATTTTCTTTATGAGCTTTTTGACCATAATCCCTAAATCACCAGTAGAGCATTCTTTCAAATCTTTTCTTATCCTTTTGATGACTACTTGAGCATCACTGACTTTTTCTTTAATTTCTTCAATTTCTTTTTCAGATCTGTCTAGGTCTTCAAGAGTAGCTTCAAGATTTCTTTTCAAATGTTTCATTTCTACTTTATCCATGATCTCCTCAAGTGGTTAAACTTCTTTGCTGAGGACTAGAGCTCTGATACCAATTGTTAGGAATGGGAACACTAAGAGGGGGGGGGAGGTGAATTAGTGTTCACTATAATTTAACTTTTTACTTAATCTTAAACTGAACTTGAATACTTAAATATTGAAATGAACATCCACATAAACATGAAATATGAAATCAACACATAACACCAATATGGTTACGGGGAAACCCAAATAGGTAAAAACCCAGGTGGGAATTGACACCCACTAATATTCTGTACTAGTGTTTTATGATCCTTTTTAGAAAATCCTTAACCCTGTTAGGAGTTTCTTTACAATATGTTTAGTATAGTAGACCTTGTCAAGGGTCAGAACTTGTTAGGAGTCTTTTATAATAAACTCTATTAGGGGTGTGGACACACTGTCCTAGAGCTCACTGCTCAAGTGGTGAAGGCTGCAACCTTATGATCTTAGATACACACTATATCTGCTGGATGAACTGTCACTGTGACACTCCTTGTCTGATCAGTTTCTTTGATGGGTTCATGCTTTGACCTCTTGAAAAGCTCTAATACATCTTATCAAATCTTTGCATACTTTTTCTCTACTTATTTCAACTCTATAACAACTCTCATGCCGATTACAATGGGCGCATCTAATATTTATATGTGCATACATAACAAATAACTAGGTCGGCCCTTTAACCAAGTACATACAATGCTTCCAATTGAATTGGCTCAAGTGTGTTTTAAAAAAAACATATTTACATGTTGGTAACCTAATTATAATAGAAGCATAGCCTTTAAAACACAATAATATAACCACAAACCAAAATACCAATAGTCGATTGCCTGCTCTGCTTTTCTATGGCATTCACTACCTGTGCAACTTGAACTCTCTGTATCTTCCTCATACTAAACCTTCTGATCATGTGCTCTTAGACATAGCATGAATATGATGTTACCAACTTAAATTCTAGGGCACATACCATAATTCTATCATATACATGTGCGCTGATGCTCTGATCTTCAGGTACTCTTTACATTGTCCAATCTTCAACACTTAGCCAATTTTGATCATCTCATCAAGTGCGATGACTCCAAAACACTATATGACTTTGTTGCCATAATGAAAACACTATATTAAGTCCTATACACTAGTATAGTCAACTTTCCAATAGTTATCACCCATTCGCTTGATGCAGTGGTGAAGTCCTAAAATATTTGGCGATTCAGCAAAGACCATTGATGAAATCCCAGATCGCCAGTTATTATTTGATCTTAGGATAAAGGTTCCTCTTAGAAAAAGATTTAGCACAATGGTTATTACATGGTCACTTGATTTTGATGGTTAGTGAATTAACATCTAGCGACCTAGCAAAAGAAGGCTTCGCGTAATCTCTAAGTTCCAGCGGTTAAGTGTGAAACATATACAAATTCAGTGACAAGCTTATGAAAGGATGGTAGTTTATTCAGTTGCATATTCTTTGAATATTTGAAAATTAAGAAAATTACATTCAACACCTCAATGACTAAAGGTATTTGCTTAATCACGTAAAGCTAGTAGTTAATGACTTTACAACTAGCAATTCAATGAAAAAGTAAAAGATAACAAGATGAAGGTTCTCTCTCATTCAATGATCAAGAAACTAAAGGTATTCTCTTAATCTCATGAAAAAATGGTTAAGTATGAAAACATTTAGCAAGGGCCATGGATAATGATGAAGATCAATGGATAGCATTTAATCTCATGATTGAACTAGATTTAAGAAGAATATCTTGTGACTTGGCGATAAAGGTGTTCCACTGAATCACATGATATAAATGGGGTTAGTGATGATGTCTGGTGACTATGTGAATATAGTTGTCACTGAATCACATGATCAAGCCTGAGTTAGGTAAAGCCATCTGAGATTATAAAAATACAATGTTCGCAAGATTGCGTAATACAACTAAGGTTAAAAGGAAGATCTAGAGATTGTACAAAGGCTTGAGTCACTGGATCTCACAATCAAATGTGAGTTAAGTTAAGGATATAGAGATTGCACAAAGGCTTCAGTCTCTCATTTGTGAGATGTAACCACTGAATAGTGGTGAATTGGGATCACCTCTATGAATGATATTTGAATTAGTATGTGTGCCAAAATGTATAGGGTTTGAATTTGAATAAGGGTAAGATGTATGATATAGGGGTGGAATATAGGATCTATCCTCAATCCAAATTCCCAAAAGGAAAGATCCAAATGCATTAATCATAAAGAAGTGATCAATGCACAAAAGAATTAAACAATGGAGAATATGAAGAAAGGAGAAAATCCTATAATCTACTATGAAAGGTATATACTCAAAATATGAAATAAATAGAAGGAAAATACTAACCTCAAAATAGGGAAGATTTGGAAAATGCCAGTTTTTGATGTCTATGCACAGTTTCAGGCAATTCTGCAATCTGTTCCGGACTGAAAATGTTGAGATGGAGAAAACCTAGAAAACTATTGTCTTTCAGGAAGCAGGTCATCCTTGACCCAGATAGCGGGGCAGGATCCTACCGCCCACTAAAGGTCATCCTTGACCCAACAAAGCTCTGACAGAAAATCTATTTACAGATCTTGAAAGTTCATCGAAAAGGGTATCCAGATCCAAGCTTTGATTCATAGTCATGTACCTATACCTACAATAAAAATGGTTTTTTTGTTGTTTGGATGGGGGGTTTTCCTTGGTCAAACCCGAGTTTGGAATCAACCTTAATAATGAAATTGAAATGGAGAATGCTAGCAAGTAGTAGAAGTAGATCTAACAACAAAAGTATGATCGTCAATAGATATGCAATTGTATTTCAAATGTAAACAAGTATGTTGATATGAAAGCTTGAACATAACATTAAAAAATGTAAATCAAAACCTCCATGATTATATGCTTGGAATCCACCTTGATATAAGAATGAATGAGTCTTGAGGATGAATAAAGGATCTTGAAGGAAGATCACACCATCATGATGGATAGATCTAGGGTTTTGAATGATGAATCTTGAATGCTTGAACAAAATCCCTTCAAAGGCTTGAATGCTTGAATCCTTGATCTTCAATGGAGAACTTGAATGGAGAAGAGGACTTGAATGCTTCCTTGAGAATTCTTGAGAGAGAACTTGATTGCTTGTGAATATCTCCTTGAGAGCTCTTGATCATGAAGTTGCTTGGTGAATAAAGGATGCGAAAATGAGAGAGGAAGGCTTCCTTTTATAGTGATCTAGGGCACAAACCTCTAGAGAATGCCAAAATTGGGGAATTAAATCCCAATTAATATTAACCCCTAGAAATGGACCCAAATTAAATGCAATTTAAGGATTTACCATTTTAGAGACCAAAACAGCTGACCCGGAAGCAGGAAAACAAATCTTTCTAAAACCTGACATCCAAAAATCATGGGACCTTGAAATTTGAACCCTAGGTTAAGGATGAGGTAGACCCCATCCTAGGTCAGGGTTGAGGTCATCCCTAACCTAGGTCAAGGTCAAGGTTTTCCTTGACCCTCAAGGTCATCTTTGACCTTGAGGTCAAAAACCTCAGGACCTCAATCTAGAATGCTAGGAAATGTAGAAAGACAATGAAAATAGGTGGAGAGAGAAGCAGAACGGGGGGAGGAATCTAGATCCATGAAAAGACCCAATAAAGGCACTTGACATGACCCTAGACCACTCACTCAAAGGGCTAAATGCTCTTAACATGGAAGTGCTTCCATTTTAAGATGATACATTAAGCCCCCACTTTAGCAAGAGTATGGACTCAATGCAAGCTCTTGGTAAAGGGGAAGAAAGATAGAGATCCAAGTGGATTCACAACGTGATAAAATAACACTTAGCTAAGGACAAAAGCTCCAAGACTAAGGATTCTAACTCAACATACATGCATGAGGGTGTGAAAACAAAAACCAAAAGCAACACAAAAGAGGGGTTAGTACTAACAAACCCAAATCAACTAGCATAAGAAACCTCGCTAAGAAATATTTCTCATACTAATATCATATTTGGAAAGCTATCATAAAAGCATAAATGATTACATAAGAAAGACAAGAGCAATAATATAAATAACATATCTTTGTGATCCAGTCCTACTAGCTTGAAAGTGAAAAGAAAGAAAAGTGAAAAGTGACTACCTCGCCTAGTAAGATGCCCACCTTACCGTGAATCACCCTAGAGGGAGAGCCAAATAGGTGGCCAAACCTGATAGTTCACCCATAAACTGTGCTTGCAATCATAGTGCATATTTTGAAAGCTTCTAAAGTACCTATAGATCCACCTTCTTGTATCACTATGAATATAAAATGCGTGTCTCCTCAGGATTTAGAAACTTATGTACGTTACCTTTGGAAGATTTAGCATACTGAAAATGCATGTCTTTTCAGGATTTAGCAACTTATGTGTGTTACCTTCCAAGATTTAGCATATTGAAAATTTGAAAAATGTGTGTCTCCTCAGGATTTAGCAACTTATGTGCATTACCTTTAGAAGATTTAGCATATAAATGTGTGTGTTTTCAGGATTTAGCAACTTATGTGCGTTACCTTCCAAGATTTAGAAAAAAATTTAAAAAAATATAGTACAAGGGAGACCTTGTATATGGCCCCCTCCTTATCATGCCAGTCTACTAGACATGATAAAGAAGAAGAAGAGGATACCTACTTCACAGTGCAAGGAGATATCCTTTTTAGCAACAATGTACACCATATTCTTAGTGAGGGGTATTGACCCCTACATCCAAGAGTATAGATAATTGTGAAAAAGGATATGTCACTCATGGAAAAAGGATCCTCAATGAAAAAGATCTTATCAACAAGACCCCCACCATAGAGGAGTGCTTTTAGATAAAATATCATCTTTCAAAAGACGGGAACCAAGATTCAATCATCAAGCCCCCTACAAAGAAGAGGAAGAGAAATCTTTGGAATGAGGGAAACAACTCTAATGCCAAAGAAAGGGTAAGAGTTTATAAAGAACATAATTTGCAACATAGAGAAGAAGTGATGACCTAGGACAACAACTTCTCATATAAAAAGGTTATCCATATTCAAAACATCTATCAATATGATGAAATAATATTGCAATATAAACAAATATCACTAAGCTAAGGAAAGAAGATCCCTAGACAAAGAGAAGAAGGACCTTTCCCCTCAAGGATAGAAGAGAAGGGATACTTTTTCAAAACAAATGTCTTAGAAAAGATATCTTGAATAAGATCTATGGATGATTATAAACATAATACAATACCATAGAGAGATAGGAGAGAAAGAATACCAATTAAGCCCCAATATAAGACCTAATGGATCCTAGGAGATTGGATGGAAATACACCTCTTTCCCCCTAGTCCTAGGACAAGAGGGGAAGAAAATCTATATTATATTAGAAGAAGGGGAATCCCCTATATCAAAATTATGAAGGAATTGTAAAACTGCACGAGAATGAGGTATAATCCCTAAGGCAGCTCTTTCTCTAACATATAACTTGAAATGTCTACAATCAAAAAGTAAATGTGTATTGCAATAATGAAAAGGATATTTGTATTTATATAAAGCATCTATCAGCATGGGTCTAAATATTTCTTTCTTCTTAGCCACTTCTTGACGAATATTAGGGTTTTCTATTTTAGGTGTAGGGAGAAGAATGTGAAGAGGAAGAAGATGATCAACATCGCCTACCTTGACTTGAGATTTTGAACAACCAACACCATTCATATCTAGTTTAGGGGGTATATGAATTGGAAACCTAATACCATGCTCATTAACTCCAAGCCCTAAACCTTTATAACCTTGTTTAGTCACCATATTATATCCAGTAGTGTACATATTATGTAAGGCTTCTACAGGAGGTGATTTTTTATCATGTTCATGAGTAAAGGTTGTATAAGGTGGAATAATAGGTTTTGGAGAAGTTTCTTTACCCTTTCCTTTAATATCATTATGAATTGGAGGAGAAGGTAAATTAAAGAAGTCTTGCACATCTGCATCCTGAACTATAGCTTGAATTCCATCATAAGAATGGGAAGAGCGAGGCTGAACAGATGGAGAATTAGGTATTGGATTAGGAATAGGAATCAGATTAGGATTGATAGGATTAGGATTAGGAAGATTAGGATATGGTGTATCATCTACCAAATTCTTCACATAATCCAAAAGAGTAATAAGGCTACCACGTAAATCTTTAATGAAAGTCTTGAAAGTAGGAAGACTAGTATTAGTCAATTTCACAAAAGCATAAGCAAGTGCAAAATGAAGAGTCATCAACATAATGAAGTGAATGATACTATCATAAACATCATAGGTATGGTAAAGAGATGCTAAAAGAAGGGTAATAAAGAACATGACCACACACCAAAGCATCTTAAAAATCTCCATAGTAAATAAAATGCAAGAAATGTTTTTGTATTTTATTGAATATATAGATTTTTTGTACTTTTCAGTTTAAAATACAAGAAAATAAACCTAATCTTAATGCAAGAAGAGATTTAAACCATGAATCTAACAAAATAGGGCATCTAAATCCACAAAAGAGAAGGAGAGTAAGTATGTCGGGTTCACCAAAATGAATAGTGGTGAATTGGGATCACCTCTATGAATGATATTTGAATTAGTATGTGTGCCAAAATGTATAGGGTTTGAATTTGAATAAGGGTAAGATGTATGATATAGGGGTGGAATATAGGACCTATCCTCAATCCAAATTCCCAAAAGGAAAGATCCAAATGGATTAATCACAAAGAAGTGATCAATGCACAAAAGAATCAAACAATGGAGAATATGAAGAAAGGAGAAAATCCTATAATCTACTATGAAAGGTATATACTTGAAATATGAAATAAATAGAAGGAAAATACTAACCTAAAAATAGGGAAGATCTAGAAAATGCTGATTTCTGATGTTTGTGCACAGTTTCGGGCAATTCTGCAACCTGTTCCGGATTGGAAATGCTGAGATGGAGAAAACCCATAAAACTTTTGTCTTTCGAGAAGTAGGTCATCCTTGACCAAGATAGCGGGGCAAGGTCTTACCCTAGGGTAGGATCCTACCCCCCACTAAAGGTCATCCTTGATCCAAAATAGCTCCAATGGAAAATCTATTCGTGGATCTCAGAAGTTCACTGAAAAGGGTATCCAGATCCAAGCTCCGATTTGCAGTCCTGTACCTGTACCTACAAGAAAAATGGTTTTTTTGTTTTTTTGGATGGGGGGTTTGCCTTGGTCAAACCCCGGTTTGGAATCAACCTTAATAATGACATTGAAATGGAGAATGCTAGAAAGTAGTAGAAGTAGATCTAATAATGAAGCTATGATATTCAATAGATATGCAATTGTATTTCAAATGTAAACAAGTATGTTGATATGAAAGCTTGAACATAACATTAACAAATGTAAATCAAAACCTCCATGATTGTATGCTTGGAATCCACCTTGATATAAGAATGAATGATTCTTGAGGATGAACAAAGGATCTTGAAGGAAGATCACACCATCATGATGGATAGATCTAGGGTTTTGAATGATGAATCTTGAATGCTTGAACAAAATCCCTTCAAAGGCTTGAATGCTTGAATCCTTGATCTTCAATGGAGAACTCGAATGGAGAAGAGGACTTGAATGCTTCCTTGAGAATTCTTGAGAGAGAACTTGATTGCTTGTGAATATCTCCTTGAGAGCTCTTGATCATGAAGTTGCTTGGTGAATAAAGGATGCGAAAATGAGAGAGGAAGGCTTCCTTTTATAGTGATCTAGGAAACAAACCTCTAGAGAAGCCTGACATTGGGGAATTAAATCCAAATTAACCTTAACCTCTAGAAATGGACCCAAATTAAATGCAATTTAAGGATTTACCATTTTAGAGACCAAAACAGCAGACCCGGAAGCAGGAAAACAAATCTTTCTGAAACCCGACATCTAGAAATCATGGGACATTGAAATTTGAACCTTGGGTCAAGGATGAGGTAGACCCTAGCCTAGGTCAGGGTCAAGGTCATCCCTAACCTAGGTCAGGGTCAAGGTTATCCTTGACCCTCAAGGTCATATTTGACCTTAAGGTCAAAAACCTCAGGACCTCAATCTAGAATGCAAGGAAATGCAGAAAGATAGTGAAAATAGGTGGTGATAGAAGTAGAATGGGGGGAGAAAGCCAAATCCATGCAAAGACTCGATAAAGGTGCTTGACATGACCTCAGACCACTCACTTAGAGGGCTAAATTCTCTTAACATGGAAGTGCTTCCATTTTAAGATGATGCAACCACATTAAAGCAAAGTATTCTAAGATCATGGGAAGTTTTCAGTCATTAGATCTCCAGATTGAGTCAGGTTAAGTTCTCATAAAAGATAAAGAAAAAGAGTTGTTCTAGCGTGGAAAGGTACTCTACCAAGATGGTAAAATTACATAGACTAGCCTATCAGATGTCAAGTGTGCATTTTTATCAGTTTTTGAGGGCTTTAAAGAAATTGCACAGTAGTCATTCATTTTACTTACTTT
The DNA here is from genome assembly GCA_027943335.1 of Chamaecyparis obtusa. Classification (NCBI taxonomy): domain Eukaryota; kingdom Viridiplantae; phylum Streptophyta; class Pinopsida; order Cupressales; family Cupressaceae; genus Chamaecyparis; species Chamaecyparis obtusa. The sequence goes on along the minus strand of BSBK01007015.1, from coordinate 1,163,316 downwards.
CCAAGTTTTAAATGAAACCTGTCAACATCTCACCTTATGGCTAGCTCTGATTTGAATTTGGTGTTATGTAAGAGTGAATGATGAAGTGACTTGGGATGGATTTACTACAATCTAGGTAATCTTTCCACATTCATTGATCAATAATATATAGACATCACATTCAAACCTTTACACTTATCAGTCTTTTAGAGAGCAATTATGAATTTTGGAGCATTGTAGTGTGTGTTTGAGCAATAGAAAATTTGTAGAGCCAAGAGTTTTAAATATAAATTGTGAGATGAGCCAACCTGAGTCAAATTGAGCCTCATTTAGTGAGGAAGAAAAATTATAGGGAGATGAGGAGAAAGGAAAACCCAATTTTTTTGATGAATTCATTGAGTTTCTACCTGGTTCCAATCAGAACAAGAAGGAAAATAATGAATCCTTCATCAGTGACTTGTCAAATTGTAGGGATCCTAATACCCCTTCTTGCTCTAGTTTCATGCTTTTTAATTATTTCTACAATACTCATTTTAGATCTATCCCAATCTGCAATGCATGGACTCTAGGCATGGAAAATATGGTAGTTCCTGATGTTTTTGTTGATGTTGACCTCATGTTTGAGTTAGCTAGGAATTATGATCCCATGTCTAAGAAAATCATGAAAGGTGACCAATCAGCCCTAGTTACTCTTGATAGGGGATCCTTTATGAAGGCCTTCAATCTATATACCTCATCTTCTAATTAAATTAACCTAGGAAAAGAGAAAGAGAAATATGTCAAGAAAGTTAAATTGTGAAGATCTAGATTGCCTGTCACATGCCTAGGATTGGTAAATATGTTTCCCCTCTCCATGCACATATGAAAGATCCTTCTGAGTTTAAATCCCTTCATTTTTATATGAAATATCTTGCATACGGGTTATGTCATGTTTTGGGGATAGATGGAGATTTAGAAATATTGCCAGTTTAATTGCTAATGCTAATCTTGGACATACAAAACTCACATGCCAACACAGGCTGTGATTACATTCAATATGCAATTGACAAGATTCATGAGGGTTTGCTATGCATCAATGCAAAGAAGAAGCCAATCAAATTCTTGTGTTATTCTCTGTTAATGCATTTGATTATGTACTACAATGTTGATAATTTGGATGTCCGCATGTTGAGACCAAGGATAATGTTTAAGGGACAGCCAAATCCAGTGCAACTGTGGTTGAGAGTATGGAACTACACCTCCAATGAAAACAATTTTTACGGTTTTCAAAATTGGATTGTTAATCCAATCTTGAACTTAATGGGGACAAACATCATGAGGCTTCCTGTTAGGTCACTCAAACATCTTAGACCTAAACAATTTATTGACAAATGGAAAAAGGGCCATAATTGGGGTGATTTCCTTTTGGGTCAGACCTATACATTAATTAGAGTCTATGGTTTCCCACAACCCCCTCATATACTACCAAAATATGTACCACCAAGGGTAGCTCTATTGGAATTTCTTTGGCAACTGATATGGATAGATAAGGAGCACTTGGCTCCACATAAGAAGGGAACTTTTACCCCCTGCCAGTTCAAATTGACTACTTTTCTAATTGGGAAGAGAGAATTGCCACATATTAGTATGCAGCTAAATCATTTCAAGATGGCCTCTACTATATACAGATATGTGGATTCTGAATATTTCATTAAGGATGCTAGGAAGAAACTCATCCCCCACATTTCTACTATTAGAAACCATGATGGATGTGATGAAGAAGATGTAGTTAGAAATATGCTAGATGAAGATGAGATACGAAAGAGGCTTACAAAATTCTATGACTTATTGAATGCTAGAATTGCCTTTGGAGGATTTTTCCTAGAGCTCCCCTATTTAACAAGAATTGATAGAATGGTGGATATGTATGACACCCTGTCAAACCAATTAGAGGCCCAGCTTGAAGAAAATCAAGAGGTAAAAAAGGACTATTCTTCTTCTAATTATGAAGAATACAACTCATAGGAATGATATATCCCACCCCAAATCAATAAGCCTCATGTTACTGATCCTGATTAGGATGCCCCTGAAGCAAAGGATTTTTTAGAACCTCCTCAGAAGAAATAGAGAGTTGAGGAAAGAGAGCCTTAAAAAGGAAAGAAGAAAAAGAAAGGAACTGATAGGGTTACAGCCCTAGTACCTGTTGATAGATCCTATTATCACCATATGAGATAGAGCATCATAGAAGGGAAAAAGGTGGCTACACAAGAAGAATTGGAATTTCTCCTTCTTCTTTGCAAAGATGAACGAGAAAAATATCAGGAAGAATTGCTCAATGATGACCAATTCATCAAAAGTGAGGAATTCAAGAACTTCTTGATGTGGAAAAGGCAACAGGAAATAGCTAGATCAATGACTAAGGGTGTTGATCCTAGTAGTGAAGCTCTAAATGCACTTGCTGAATATTACCCTGCGTCAGAAAATATCTCTATTGAGGAAGCTAGGAAACTAGTTAAATCTAGTGGAATGTTATTGGTACCAAGATGGGATTTAAGATCAACTTTCATCACTGATTAGATTAGAAGGCAACCTAAGGGAAATATTTCCTATGAGGCCTGAATAGGTGAAATGATAAGAGGGAGTGGGTATGACCATAAATATCAGGCTTTGGCAATGTGGTCTCTTTCCCCAAGAACTCAAAAGCCTTCCTTGGTTAGTATAGAAGAAAAGACGGAAGGGAACAAGATCATCTAGACTGTTGAAAACATCAATGACCTTGAAGTGTCAAAAGAAGTGACACATTTTTCCCATCTAAATGAGGCTAAAACTGCTCAAGTGTCAGACCGATATGGGAAATTGTTTGATGATGCCATGGTTCTATCAAAAGATAGAAAGAGTGATGATGGTCAATGCACTAGAGGATGAGCTTGAGGAGATAAAAGCTAAACTTGAAGAGGCCTCTAAGGAAGATCCTCCTCCAGTCCTACAAATTGAAGTTGTAGTGTAATTAGTAGAAGAGGTTCATGTTGAGGTAGCAAAAGAATCATAGAAGAACAAGTTGGATATAGCCCTAAAGGCCCTCTCTGATATCATCCAACATATATGTGAGCTTATCAAAGGGAAAATAGACTCAGTCCATAACTCATACACTATGTTGCAAAAGACCAACGAAAGTGTAAAGGATGCTATGACTAATTTAGAGCCACTTTTAAGCATATGGTCTAGTAGGGGTGCCCTGTTTGAAAAACTTGGGATGTTGCAACCACATAAAATAGATATCCCAGAGATAGTTGTTGAAGTGAGAGAAAAGATAGAGTTAATTGGTACCACTTGGGGTTTCTTCAAGGGAAAGGTAAATCAAGTAAAGGCCAAAATGGATATGTTTGGCCTAGGCTACAACAAATATCTACCCCCAATTTATGGAGATGATGGAAGCATCATAAATATTGAGGAGTGGAAATCAGACATGAATTAGTTGGTGACTAGACAGGAGGCCTTTTTGAATGATGATGGCTCTTTAGATATTGATAAGTTCAACGACATTCTGGATGACATGTTTAAAACTGAAAATGAACGTATGCTATTTTTTTGTTGATACAAAAGCCATCATTAATTTTGGATGGGATAAATATGTCAAGTTATTGTAGAGCCTGAAAGAATACACTTGGCCTTCAGAGGAAGAAGTTGCATCTTGGGACAAAAGTACCAAGCCAAAGAATAAAAAGCCAATTGCTATTGACCTTGAAGAAATGGAAGAGTGAACTAGCAACATGACACCTAATCCTTGAGCACATGGAGGGTAACGATCTTGAAGAGGATGATGTATATTAGCCAATAGGCAGTCATCATTCATAGAACAAATTTCAGCAGTTACTTTGAATACTTGTAGACAAAGGTGCCTCTTGAGAAGTTCACCATGAGTAGAAACAAAATTTTGGCGTTAGTTTTCCCTCTTTCTATTCATTTTAAAATGTATTTTGTATTCTAGTGAAATTCACTATCCTAGCCATCTGAAGCTTGTTGCATCCTTTTCTTGAGGATTCCAATATGGCTAGTCTATATATAGTTAGTTCTCTATTTTGTAAGGTGGTGGTGAAATAATTATTGTAAGGAGAGTTTTTGTATTAGTGTTTGATTTTAAGAATCTTAGTCTCTGAATGTACTGATACAGAAGATTTATCAATGAAAATATACTGAAATTCCTTGTATATTTTGTTGTCTTCATGTGTGAATCTTGATTTCTTTATGTATTGAATATGTTAGGAATTTTTAATACATCATCTACAAGGTAGATAGAGGGGTTAATCTTAAGTTTTTTTCAAGGGAAGGGTAAATCTTAAGGGAGGTCTCATGGAATTCATAATTTGTACAAGAATCTAATGACAGTGTATGTCAAGAAGGGGATAATTTGTAAGGCATTTTATCTGGGTTTTGGGATTATTTGATTTGAGAGATTTCCTGTAGATGGATATTTTTTTACTATGATGCCCTAGGATTTGGTATTGGTCATTGCTTGAATTACATTTCTCACCATAAATCAATTAAAATAACAATTTAATTTAAGTTTTGTTAAATGAAACAAATGTTCTTATCTATGTCAAGTATGTAGATTATTATTGTGATTCTTTGAAGAATTGAATCTAATAGGTATACTCACCTGAGCCTGAAGCTCAAAGTGAAGAAGGATCTAAATCCTTAACACCTTAGTGTTTAGTATTGATAGGTGCATCTGTTGGGACCACAAGAGTTAAGTAACATAGTATTTCTAATTGGTATTGGTCATCTGAAACTTTAAGCACAAACAAAATTGGTGACTCTACTGGGGATTTAAATATTTTTTCAATAAGCTTGTTACAGTTTCCTGTTAACCGTTTGTTGTTTTACTTAAAAGACCAATATACAAAATTTATCCCCACAAGTTCTGTGGGTGGCGAATCTAAAATATGTGTTTACCAATTGCTAGTTTAGCATAAAGAAAATTATGAAAGTATCTTGTCAAAGTTACCATGAGTTGACAAAGACACACTAGGTCATATTATAAGGATCACCCAGAAAGTAATATAGGTGATGAGCTCCACACACCTAATAGAAAGAAATGGTCTAAATGAGGTATGTTTAATCATATTTCTCCAAGACCATCTAAAGAGGATGCTTCAACACCTATTCCAAAAGAAGTTCCCTCTTTTTCTAAAAACCCTGAGTTTCTTAGAAGAATGAACCCTGATTCAGTTAGTCCTCCTCAGGAAGATGAATTCATAAACATAGGCTTTTTTCCTGCATGTGAAAGTTTAGACCAAACAGGAGATACCTCTACTGCTGAGACTACTTCTTATGATTTTAAGAAGTTGTGGAAAGAGGTTATAGCTTTGAGGAAAAAAGAGCAGGAACAATTATTAGAAATTGCTAAGAAAAGAAAAGAGTGAGAGCAACAAATTTATGAGTTACTCATGGAGAGACAAGAAATCATGAGAAAGACAAAGAATAATGAGCTCAAAGTGAAAAATATAAATTAGGAATTTAAGGGTTTAGATAGTGACTTGCTTGGTGATATGGGAACTTTGAGACAACAAGTTAGTACTAATGAGCCAACTCCTAAGAAGTATGAGTTTGAGGTTGAGGGCCCTATTCTAAGATAGTTGCATCCATCAAAGATTAGAAGAAATGAAGATCTCAAAATTATCACTAGGGATGCATTTGACAAAGGAAAAAAAAGGTGGTAGGAATAAACATAAATGAATCCAAAATAAATGATGTTATTCCTAATGCTATTTCTCAAGCCGGCTTAGAATTGGAGAAGGCTAGAAATTGCAAAGAAGATTTGGCTATCCAATTAGAGAAGTTGGAGTTGGAGGCTGCTGCAGATGAGATTAAAAGGAAAATTTCCTTCCTACATGCTAACATGAATACAACTGCTAGTAGCTCAGTCCCTATTACTGTTGGGACATTACCACAAAATCAATCATGTGGTCCTATGCCAAGTCTCCAAGCCTCAGGCTCCAAACAAGTGGTTCAAGGACCAGTTTTAAATATCAACCCAATAGTCTCATTGGCTGGTGGTCCCATTGGAAATGTGTTGCATCAAAATACTAGAGATGGTGGAGCCTAGGCTCCACAAAATTTTCAAAGAAGCCCAGTTTATATGGACAAATACTGACCATTATTCTTTGATGGTATTCTTGGTCAACCAAATGCTATCCCAAATGAGGTAAGAGACAAAATCCCTAAGTTCATAGGTAACAATGTTGTCACATGTGAAGAGCATCTTAAGTCCTTTACAGATAAAGTAAATGACTACAAAATTGAGAATGAAGATGTTGTAATGAAAATTTTTGTTCAGTCATCAATAGAAGATGTTAGGGATTGGTATAGGGGTCTGCCTAAAAATAACATTACTTCATGGGATGAATTTGTGAGAAGCTTTAAAGACAAGTGTGTTGAACATGTCAATTCTAGTTATATGCTCAATGAATTCAACAATATCAAAAAGCATCCAAATGAGAGCATGTCTGGATTCAATGGTAGATTTCAAAAGGCCATGTACAAACTATTTCAAGTCTTGAGATTGGATGATGAGGTTTTCTTAACCACATATTTTAATGCTTTGGATGGTAAAATGTCTTATCTCTTGAGAGACAAAATCCCACATAATTTGAGAGATACTTTCAAGTTAGAAATAAACATTAAGAGTAATAGGAAAGCATCTGGTCATATGTAAAAAAGAGATGAAGGAAGATTGTGGAAAGAAACCAAACCACATGTTGTAAGACCAACCAAAGAAGATGACAAGGTTGACAAATTGGAAAGTGTTGTCAAAGATCTTTCCACTAGATTAGAAAAGGGTGGGAGAGGTTTTCAAGACAATAGACCACCATATCAGAGGCCAGAAAGATTCTCTAGGCTGCATGATCAGCCCTACAGACAAATTGGAAGGATGGGAAGCCTATTTTTGATACACATGAAACTCAAAAGGGAAGGGATAAACCCGACCCTTTAAAGAAAAATACAACACATAATATAGAAAGTATTCAGTAGTGTGTGGCTTGTAATATGGCTCACTCACCTTATCAGTGTGTTATGGCCCAAGATTTGGAAGAAGCAGAAGACCCACATGCAGGAGATCATGAAGGATCTGAAAAGCTTGTAGTTAACATGTTTACCATTGGAAAAGTGGAAGAATATTCATCTTCAGAAGATGAGAAAATACTTTTTGATGTTGATCAAAAGTGAAGGGATTTCCCAAGACTTGAGAAATAAGTTTTTACCCAGTCTGATCAAGATGAGTCTGATAATGATGTTTTCAAGGAAAATATGATCAGACCGAAATTAAGTAGTTCTCACTAGAGAAAGCCCAATGAGGAAGAAATTAGAACTTTGACTGTGGCTTCCATTTCTCAAGCCAGATCCTCATATAACATGAGGAATAGAAGAGTAGATGTTGATCAAGGAGTACCTAGGTTAGTATTTGTCAAAGATGATCCTTAGAATAAGGTTTCTCCTAAACCAGATTATTTTAAAGGCAAAAGTGGTAACAACAATAAAGAGGAGCCCATTCTTGTTCAAAATGAAAAAAAAAATGAGGATATTAGCATAGAAAAGAGAAACCAAAAGGTTGGTAGAGGACTTGTCTAATCTTTCTACTGAACCCCCAACTTTTGACATGATACATGCCTTGTCCCAAATCAAGGTCTTAATCCCTTTGTTAGAAATTTTAAAGATAAAAGAGCATAAGGTAGTTGCCTTGGCTTTGATAAATGAATAGTGAGATCTCCCTCTTATATTAGAAAAGGGAAGGCCAATTGATGACCCTGAGATAACCAAGGAGATTTCTAACTTTTGTGTTGGAAATATTGTGACCCAAGAATTGTTGTCAATTGATCCTTTCTATGTCACTCTAATTGTCAATAAGCTTTGCTAAAAAATTGCATGATAGATTTTGGTGCTGCAACTATTGTGATGCCCTATCATGTTATGAAGGAGCTAGGACTTCAAGTTGATACATCTAATGGAAGATGCTATGCCATGGATAATAGAGTAGTTCCCGTGGTAGGGACATTGGTTGGAATAGAGGTGAAAATTGTTGCATTCTATGACGCTACTTACAAGATGGATGTGGTTGTAGTTGACACCAAGCCTCATTATGGTATGCTATTGTCAAGACAATGGGAAACAACAGTGGGAGGAAAACTGCAACTGGACATGTCAAATGCTACAATGCCTGTGAATGGTACTGAGGTGAATTTATACAAAGAGCCTCCCTCTTCTGTCATGATTGAAATGGTAGCACCTGAAGATCTAAATTGTTGTGTTAACATTGACATGGGAAATTTAATGGTTGAGGAAATTATGCCACAACTTAAAAATACTGATCCAATTGTTGATGAACTACTATTACAACAAGATGCACTATGGCAGTTGTACTTTGATGGAGGATTCTCTAGAGAAGGCTCAGGAGCTGGTGTATTGCTTATATCCCCATCAAGTACTACTATTAAATACTCCTTTTTGTTGACCTTCCAGTACACTAACAATACCATTGAGCATGAGGCTTTGATATTGGGATTAGATATTTCCATAAAGAATGGTATAAAATGTTTAAAAGTTCATGGAGATTCCCAATTAATCATAGCTCAGATAAGGTTTGAATATCTTGCCAAGGATGATAGACTTAAATTGTATAGATATGTTGTCTGGGATAGAATAGAATTTTTTGATTCTTTCAATATTATCTAGGTGGAAAGATCAAAAAATATCTTGGAAAATCTCCTTGCAAATTTTGCATTGAAATATAATGATGTCACTCTTGTTGGTGTATCAATTTTAGAAGTAAAAAGTAGACCTATTGTGCTTGACAATGTCTATAATTGGCAAGTCTTTGAAGATGATAATGATATCCTTAGGTTTATTCAGGGTTTGGATTAGTATGACGGGTAGAAAATTGACTGTAATTATACAAAGGAGGTTGTTGATGGAAAGGAGTGTATCCTTGGTAATGAAATAGTTCAGCTAGCTTCTAATCTTATTCCTAAGGGGTTAGTTGAGCTAGAAGGCATGTTCCAAATCAATCACAACTACATGTTACAAAAATCCAATGCTAAGGTTGAGGATTTAGAAGAGATAAACCTAGGATCAAAGACATCCCATCAGTTAGTGTATATTGGAAAGAAGCTGAGTAGGGAGGTGAGAACCAATATGATAAGATTGTTGAAAAAGTATAAACATGTATTTTCCTGGTCTTATGATGACCTCAAAGCATATAGGGAAGACTTGTTTTAGCATGAAATTCCTCTAAAAGAAGATACCAAACCTTTTAGGTAGAAACAAAGGCTGATATTATTGAGCCCATAAGGCATTCATCTTAGGTTTTTAACTTGGTACCAATCAGGAAGAAGAATGGTGACATAAGGTTATGTGTAGATTTTGGAAACCTGAATGTTACTTCATTAAAGGACAATTATGGATTGCCTAATATGGAGGCTATGCTTCATAGAGTGATTGGTTGTGAGCTATTATCCATGATGGATGGTTTCTTGGGATATAACTAGGTGATGGTAAGGGTCAGAACAATTCAAAACAACATTTAAAATCCTTGGGGAGCTTATGTATATGACTGTATGCCTTTCAGTTTGAAGAATGTTGAAGCAAATTTTCAAAGTGAAATAGATATAGCTTTCAAAGATCTTATTAATATTCTCATGGTGGTATATCAAGATGATCTAACTGCTTATTCAAAAAAGGGCTGATGATCATTGCATTCACTTAGAGAAAGTCCTGGACAAAGCCTTGGAGTTTGGCATTTCACTAAATTCTAAGAAATGTCATTTTTCTATTACTAAAGGGAATCAACTAGGGAATATAGTGTCCAAAGAAGGAGTAATAATTGATCCTGAAAGAGTTGAAGAAATTAAAAGGATCCCTTCTCCTAAAAACCTTAAAGGTGTATAGTCATTCCTTGGACAAATCAACTTTGTTAGAAGATTCATTGCTAACTTTGCAAAGTTGGTCAAGCCTATAGTCAAGCTCTTAAAAAAGGATGTAAAATTTGATTGGAGTGAGGAAGCACAAGAGGATTTTGAGAAGATAAAGAAAAAAATCCAAGAGGCTCCAGTTTTAGTATCTCTTGATTATTCAAAGCCTTTCTCCTTGTTTTCTTTTGCATCTTTTCATACTATTACAACATTTTTATAACAAAAGGATGGGGAAGGATTTGATCATCCCATTTCTTTCTTTAGCAAATCATTGCAATCGACTGAACTGAATTATAAGCTAATGGAAAAGAAGGCTTATGCATTGGTTAAGGAAGTCAAGGCTTTTAGACCCTATTTGGTTTGTGCTAAAGTTAATGCATATGTTCCTCATATTGCAGTAAAGGACATACTGGTTCAGAGTGAGGTCATAGGGAAAAGGTGTAAGTGGATTAATAGAATCTAGGAATTGACTTGGAATTTCATATCACTAAGCTTATTAGGGGCTTGGGACTTGAAAAATTAATGACAGAGGAAAATATGGACTTGGTTCAAGTGAACAATGTTTCCATAAGTGGAGGGGCAATTACTAGCATTGAGATGCAACCTTGGTACACCAACATTGTGTATTTTCTTAAAAATGCTAGTTGCCCAAAGGATTTAAATGATAATAAAAAAGAAGCCTTAAATTGCAGGTTCAAAGATATGTATTATTGCAAGGTGACTTGTACTAGAAACATAATGATGGGATGTTTCTCTTGTGTTTGGACCAAGGGAAATCTAAATTTTTTTAAAAAGAAATGCACTCTGGACTATGTGGAGGGCATCATTCAGCCAAAGCAACAACTCACAAGATTTTAAGGGTTGGTTATTATTGGCCTATTATGTTTAAGGATACTCATTCATTTGTCCAAAAATGTGAACCATGCTAGAGGTTCTCAAATAAGCTAAAATTCTCAGGGGAATTACTGTTAAACCCTATGGTTGTAGAAGCTCCTTTTTCCATGTGGGGTATTGATTTTATTGGAGAATTTGTAGAAAAATCTAGTGGAGGACATAGTTGGATATTGGTTGCTACTGATTATTTTACTAAGTGGATTGAAGAAACCCCAACTAAGAAGGCTACAAGCACAATGGTAATTGAAATCTTTATGAATAATGTAGTGACTGGATTTGGTGTCCCTATTGTAATACCCCAAAAATGGGCTATAAGTTCATTAACCTCCTACATCAACAATTCAAACGAAATCAACATCAAAGTCCTAATCTAAGGCACATCTAAACATCATCGAATCCTAATTGATTATCTTAAATTCTGCATCAGGGAATATTCCTAGCAATATTCCTAATTATCTTAATTATCTTTAATTTAACGATTATTTGGCGATAAATCACATTTATCCTAAGTTTGATTAATTGAATATTTTCATATTTAGTTAATTAGATTTAATATCTTGCCACTTAATTATGTAATTAAATTTAATTCTATCTATTATTAATTGTATTATTTAATTTTGACAATAAATCCAATATCCTATGAATAATTGATTAAATTCTTATTTAATTGATTAAAGCAAGTTGTCATTATTTAATAATATAGTTTTTAATAAAAGTTTGATAAAATAGTTAATTAACCCATAAATTAATTATTTTATTTCAAAAATCAGTTAAGTGGAGAATAAATCACTTTATTTATTTATTAAATCATAATTATCCATGTGCACATTCAAGGACCAGTTAAACTCAAATTGGAAAATCAATGCAAGTTGTTAGTTTTTTAAAACTCAACATCTTTTTAAGTTTTAAAGTTGATCTAAACTTCTAATTCGAGTTGAACTGTGCTTTTGCATGATTTTTGTGATTTAATTATCTGTTATTTAAAAATAACTCAAAAATCAAACTGAGTTATTTGAGTGATTTATGACTTTTTTTCATGCACCTCCAAAGCCCTGGATTTCTATAAAATCAAGACTCAGCTCTTCATAATTCATCTCTCAAATTTACATCTCATATTTTTGCACAATCACATTGGAGAATTGGAATTGGGAGAATCAAAGCTTATTGTGAATCAAGGCTATTGTGAGATCAATTTGTTTTTTTTACATTCATTTAGATTCTTTTTCATATTATTGTTAGATCATTTTAGCATATCAATTTTCATATTAGCATAGATTCATATCATTTTTCATATTATTGCATAGAAAATATCAAAAAAATAGATTAATTACATTCATTCCATATCCATCTTTTGCATTCAAATCCTTCATTTAGGTGTCGTCTAGGTCACTAATCTTGATAACAATCTGAGAACATTAATCTCGCACCTACTAGAAGGCGGTAAATGGCTTGGTTAGAGTAGATTTTAATTTTGCATGATTTTGATTATAGCTAACCTCTAATGTTTTACTGAAGTGTTGTGTCTATAGATCAGGTACAATTTTCACACACACATTTCTGGCACCCACTGTGGGGCAACCCACCTTTACATGTTAGTTTTGATTTTTTGGGGGAGCTAAAGCCTTAAAGTTTCAAAGATTTAATTTTATCTCTCAAACAGCTTAGATTTTTTCTCTAAAATTTTTTTTTCAAGTTGAGCATATATCAGAGAAGCTACAATAAAAAATTTAGAATTTTTTGAGATGTTTTGAATTTTCAATAATTTTTTTTTGAAATTATGGAAAAAATTAATATCTGACGTAAATCAGCATATTTTTTAGAAATTTTTATATTTTTGGAAATCTCTTTAAATTATATAGGGGGTCCATTCTTTGTATTTTAAATTTGGATGCAATATAATAGCTCAAATGGTCAATTTATAAAAATTGGTCTATTTTGATAAAACGGGTCTCTAGGGCACAAATGAAAAGATTTTTCAAAATTTTTACATTTTTGGAAAACTATCTATTTTTTAGTAGGGGTCTCTATTTTGAATTTCTATTTTTGTGGCCAAAATCATAAAAGAAAAATCAAATCTTGTTGACTAGGTCAAATGCAGCAAAAAAAATAATTTTTTTTGATGGGTATGCACTTATTTTTTTTTTACATGATTCAATGAATGATATGAGTTGTCATTTGGGTTAATTGCTGGTTATTATTGCTGATAATAATTTATTTTTAGAGCTAACCCTATGGTTTTCATAAGTTGAATATATGTTACATATCTTGTTTGCTTGTTTGCTTGTTGGAGAGTTCGTCACTTGCTTGCATGGAAAAGCTCAACAAGAATTGCTAAAAATCAGGTAAAATCTACTAAGCACATTGCGAGGATCCTAGGTATTCTCCTTCATCTAATAAAATTTCAATTTGGACTTAAAATAAATCTCTTATGTGTCTAGCTTGTGTGCATCTTTTCATGCTTTTGTCTATTTCTACACACTTGCATAATTGATACTAGGTTGTGCCCCCTTAAGGATTCATTAAGTAGTCTTAGATACTTGTGATTGATCTTGATTGCTATCTTGGGTTATTGGACTTGCTAATCCACCAGCCCCTCATTCCACCCCATGGTTGCAATCTCAGCGCCATAAAGGGGAGGGGTCTACAGGAGAGAAGCGTTAATTGTTCCACTAGGCAACCCATTTGTGCTTTTATGAAATCACTTGTTTTCTAAGTTGGGGACTAATTTTCAGCTTGTGTGAGGTGTTAAGTGTTCCACCTTGTGAACTCATCTCATATTTTCTTTAAGCGTTAAGTGTTCCTCTTTCTGCTTTTTGGGTACTTTTGGTAGATTTACTTTTGGAAACATACATCTGTGCTCACATAGTAATTAGGCCCTATGAACACTATTTGTGATTCTTGAGAGATTGGATTCCCAATGAAATCCTTCTTGACGATAGAATCCTTGTAGGTAGGGAGGATACTTAATGTGTTTCACATTCAACTTGGTTAGTGTGTCTTCTCTTATTGATCAATACATTCTCTCCCAAGAGAGGTTGATAGATCACGTGGGGTAGACATCACGAGCTTTGGTGAATCAAAATTGGTTAGTGCATCTTCCCTTATTGATTGATACATTCTCTCTCTGGAGGGGTTGATAGATCACATGGGGTTGATATCATAGACCTTGGTGAGACAAACTTTGTCTTAGTGTGTCAGATTAATCTGCTTGCTTTGTTTGGGTTAAAAGTGAAAAGGCATCAAAAAACTTTGGATCTGGAGCCAAGTCCCCTTGTGGTATACTAATATGAGTCACCTTTAGAGAGGGTTAACCGTAGCGGACAATCCCTTCATAGGGAAAACTACGTTGATGGAACCTCAAGCGGTAATAGCCATTTTTTCCATGGTCGTGACAGCCGCTATATAAATATCCTTGTGGAAGAAATCTCTACGAGTATGGTTCATTGTTGGGTTGTCAAATCTCCCTAGCAGCTCCTGAAGATTAAGTTCTCAGACTATGTCAAAACCTTGGTGCGCTGGGATTGGAGTTCACCCCTTTGGATCATAAAAGCTACAGAGTCAAACCATTACTAAAAACCCTAGCGAGGCCAAATTTTCATTTTATAGGGTATATGTGCATTATTGCAAAACATTTTTGGAACATACCCAATAGCACTTCTGAGGATTAGAACGAATAAGTCACTTGATTGCTCATGCGCAAGGTTCCTTTTGCCCTTGTTTATTATTTTTAGACATGCTTGAAATCACATGCTTGCTATTTTGCATGCTTGTTTATCTATCTAGTTACTGAAAATGAATAAATCTGTTACAATCCTCAAATCTAGACATTGAAATTTGCAAACAATCCGAATCTGTAAACTCAAAATTTTGCAAAAATTTGACGTAAAATTCTTTTCTGGAGTCAAAAGTCATCTCAGGAGGTCAGAAAGTCATATGATTTTTCTCAAAGTGTTGTTTCATTACTGCCCAATTGTCATATGGTAAAGAACCCAGTGTCGTACGAGTTTCCATGCCAGCAAATTCTCAAAGTCAAAATCTTGCAACTGTCATACGAGTTTTTCCAAGTGTCATTTCATTACAACCCATCTATCATATGATTGAGTACCCAGTGTCGTACGAGTTTTCATGCTAGCAAATTCTCAAAGTCAGAATCTTGCAACTATCATATGATATTGTCAACTATCATTTCATTGCTACCCAACTGTCATATGATTGAGTACACAGTGTCGTATGAGTTTTCATGCCAGCATATTTCAAAAAGTTAAATCCTACTTGCAACTATCATATGATTTTTTCAACTGTCATTTCATTTCCTACCAACTGTCGTATGAGTCTGCAGAAAGTTATTTGGGAAAATTTAGAAAAAGTGTCAGAAAGTTGTCAGAATTGCCAGATAGCTAGCTTTTTCAGCCTAGTTCTAGAATCTATCGAACAAATCACTGTGTCAAGAATAGAGCAATAACTATTGAGAATCAGTACACATGTCTCAAAGAATCAGTACACAAGAGGAAGAAGCTCTAATCACTACTATGATGAAGCAGTTGCAAGCTATGCAAGTCTAGCTTGACAAACTTGAGAAAGAAAAGGAACCTAAAGAGTTCTCCATGGAAACTCTATGCTCTTTTCCATTTGATAAAGAATTGTACATGTCACCATACCCTCAGAAAAAATGTGAGCAACGTGACAACCCTTATGATACTTCTTCCATAGAGAGTGACACATCAAGCTTTGGAGACTATGATGACTATGACGATAGACAATGTAATGATACCTATGACACCTATATTCCTAAGAGTCCTCCTCGTCATGTGTTCCTACTTACTACAAATGGGCCGTCACATTGGATAGATCATGATGGTGATCCATATGATTCTAATTTTGAAAGAGATTTTGATGGCTTTTATGGACAATACCTTGATTATGATCCATCTACTACTGCTGAGGACTATAAAATGCATCGTGCTAGCTTGAAGCATCAATATTATAAGAATCCTTCTCTTAAAGACTCTCCTGCTGAAAATAAAGATTATCTTCTCAAGAAAGGTCATGTTAATGTTGAACCTTTGTCTAGTGATGGTTCTCTTCCATCCCCTACTTCCTCCAATACCCATACATTTCCTAAAGCTTTCGAGTCTTTCAAATCTTTCACAGAACCTTCATCCAACACAAGCCCTGATAATTTTCATGCGGTTCCCTATAGTTATCATCTAGGGCTACCTCTTAAAGAAACTCAAGCTAACCTTCACCTAGCTACAAATACTTTCAATGATGCTAAACCTAAAGAGCTTAAGCCTTCATATGCTATAATTCCGACTTTAGCTAGTCCTCCACCATCTCTTCCAAAGTCATCCATACAATCCCAACATGCTTCCTTGTCCTTAGAAGTGGCTCCATGTCAAGAGGACTCTAAAAATGATGAAGAAAAGAACATAAAGAAAGATCAAGATCAAGAACCCTCCATGTCATCCAATCATTTTCATGATGTCTCTTATCCACTTCAGGGTTTTTTTGATCCTGCACATCCTTTTTCATGCATTCCACCATGTCTTAAGTCTTCTCTTGAGCAAGATCAAGCTACTACTTACATTGTTGAGTTTATTGACAATCAAAATAGCCTTACTACACTTGCGCTTTCTGAATATGATACTTCCATTAAGGTTGGTAAAAATGGTGTTGTTACTTCCAATGTTAAGCCTATTGAAAATCAAGAGAAAAATTATGAGCTTATGCTATCCAAAGATCCTTGTCAAGATCAAAGTCTTCCATCTTCTTATTCTACCACTCCATGTTCACTTCCACTTTCTACTCTTCCTAAGTCTTTGCAAGCTTTGAACAATCCTATCAAAGAAGGTGCTCATATTCAAGATGTCCATGATTCTATTGAAAATTCTAATGCTCACTCTAAAGATGCTGATATCCTTGGTTGTCATATAGATGCTGATGAACTTGTTGATTATCCTTTTGCATCTTCCACTTCCATCATTGGACCTCTTCCACCACTACTAAAGGCTTCATGTCTACCTTCCATCTTGGGTCCTTACATCCCTCCATCTCCCATCTTTCCTCAAGATCAACATAGATGCATACCCTTGAATCTTTTTCATCCACCCACCCATCTAAACCAGTCATATCCTCCTTCTTCCACAAGTCCCAAGTATTTTGGAAGTAACTTGAATGTTCAATACAAGAAAAAGAAGCAATACAAGAATCCATCAAAAAAAGATCACCA
This sequence comes from Chamaecyparis obtusa, assembly GCA_027943335.1. Lineage (NCBI taxonomy): Eukaryota > Viridiplantae > Streptophyta > Pinopsida > Cupressales > Cupressaceae > Chamaecyparis > Chamaecyparis obtusa. The sequence continues at coordinate 1,146,270 of BSBK01007015.1, read as the reverse complement.
TGTCTCCTCTAATAGACATGGAAACATAAAGTCAAAAGAGATATCTAAGAAAAAAACTACAAGACAAGTATGGGTTCCAAAATCCATCATTGAAGATATTCTCTCTAGATCATCAAAAGGAAATAAAAAGCCTATGGCTATATGGATTCCAAAGTCTCTCTTGAAAGAGTCTGGTGTTGAGCAAAAATTTAAGTTGACATTCAAGTTTCCAAAGACTTCCACTTCATTTCCCTCCAAAAGCATTCCTCCATTCCATGTGCCTAAACCACAACCTCTACTATCCATTCGCCATATTCCTTCATGTATTCCTTCATTCACGATTCCTCCATCCTCTCACCACCCTTCAAGGTATGTGTTGATGTTGAGCTTTCCTTCCTTTCCATTTACCCTTTCACAATCCTTCCATTCATTATCCTTCTACCTTCTATCCTTTTTCCTCATTTGCCTATTCCTCCTATCTTCCAACCTCACTCGCTTTACATAAAACCTTATCCTCCATTTTTCTCTTCCATTTCCCTTTCCCTATCAGCATCTTTGAGCGTATCATTTTGAATCCTTTGCATATCATGGTTTATCCTTTCAAGGAGCATTATCTAAAAAGCTTTCCTTCTTCCAAAAAAAATAAAAAAATGATGAAAATGTGCCTCGGTGAAAACTTGGAAACAGGTGCCTTGGTAGCAAAAATAAAGAGAAATAAATTCATCCTATGGTGAAAACCACTCCCTTGTGGTGCCTTGGATAAGTACCATGATGAAAACCTGGCAATCAGGCATCATGCGTAGTTCTTCTACATATTTCATCCATTCCATCTTCTCTCTTTGATCTTGACAAGGTTGACCTATACACGAATATTTGGCTATCTTCTGAGCTGTCTTATGATGATATTGCTTTCATTCCCTTCCTGTTTAGCCTTTATGTCCATTTTTCTCCATTCAGTCTAGCCTTTCACCATCCTTTTCCCCTTTGGTCTTGATCTAATAACAAAAAAAGAGTAAAACACAGTGCTATGAAGCCTCTTGACATGTCTACTCCTTTGGATTGCATCCTTTCTTGCTCTTGCATTACACTTTTGTGACTTATCCTATGTTGTTCTTTCATTGCTTGTCCAAATGTGCTTTACATGACAATTTTTCCCTAGCTTGAGTATTCTTGAGGATTTTTCCCTTGGGGATTTCTTCCCTTCATTCTCATTCATTCTCTTGTCTTCCATCTCTTCCACCAGCTTGCCAATCCCTCTTGTTCTCCACCTTGCTAGACATTGGGACTGCACAATATAATCTTGCTTGGAAGTTTGCAATGGAAAAAGATGCTATCAGGTATACCAAGTATCAGGACAAATATCAGAACTAGTATCAAAACTAATATCAGAACAAGTATCAAAACAAGTATTAGAACCAATATCAGAACAAGTATCAGAACCAATATCAGAACTAGTATCAGAACCAGTATCAGAACCACTATCAGAATGAGTATCAGAACAAGTATCAGAATAAGTATCAGAACAAGTATCAGAACTAGTATCAGAATAAGTATCAGAACACCTACTAGGGCTACACCTTTCACTTTAGTTTATGGGTCTGAAGCGGTACTGCCTATTGAGGTTGAAATCTCATCACTCAGAATTACAATGCATGGTCTAGTAACTGATGATGACTATAGAGTGTCTAGGTTATAAGAACTGGAACTACTAGATGAGTGTAGACAAGTAGCATATGATCATCTCAGAGTTTATCAGAAGAGAATGTCTAGAGGCTACAACAAGAAAGTCAGACACAGAGAATTTCAGGTTGGCGATCTAGTATTGAGAGAAAATCCTAAAAATCAATCCCATCGAGAACGCAAGGGGAAGTTCAAACCCAATTGGCTAGGTCCCTTTGTAATCACTACTACTTTTGGCTCTAGTGCCTATCAACTCTCAACAACTGAAGGAGAACAGCTCCAAGAACCAATCAACGTTCTCCATCTAAAGAAATTCTACGCCTAAGACATTCAGTCTATGGTAAAATATCCTTAAAAAATTATAAAAATCAGAAAAAGTCCTTAAAAAAAATGAACATCTTGGTGAAAACCTAGCAATAGGCACCTTGATGATTCACAAAAAAATTGAAAAATATCAAAAATTCAAAAAAATTAAAAAATGAAAAAAAAAAGTGCCTTGGTGAAAACTTGGAAACAGGGGCCTTGGTAGCAAAAATAGAATCTCTACCAAGATGGTGAAAACCCAGAAAATGGGTGCCACTTGTTTCAAAATGCTCCATTTATCAGCACAATCTTGGTCTTTCCCAGCTTTCAATCTTGCTTTAGTTTGAACATATTTCCCGGTTTATTTCTGCATTTCCAGTTTTCAATAAGTCAGTCTGTACACCAGTCAACTCAAGCGTCTGTATCCTATCAATGTTAAAACTTGGGGGCAATCAATGTCATATCCTATGGTCTCTAGTGTATCTTAGACGTATCATATCCAGTCAAGGTCCTCTGAAGCTTCATGTGAGTCGGTCAATCAGTCTTGTCTCCAGAAAGGATTTTGCATCTACAACAACGCAATCAAACATCAAACTGAAAACAATCTATGCTTTTATCTCCTTGTATGCTTACTGATTCACATTGATATTTTTGCATATTGTGTCCCTTCGAGCTCTTCAATGATGTCCTTTATAGGATTTACAGAGTGATGATTGGGGGCATAATCTTTTCTTTATTTTCTGCTTGTATGTGAAAATCTAACGTCTTTGAAAATTTTGGATCGAAATGGTGTCCGACTGTAAGAGCCTCTATCTCGAATTGGATGGCCATGCGTACCTTGACCATTGATACCCTGATGATTCAAAGAAGTATTGATCTAACTATTGTCTTTTTGAGTGAGTTCTTTCTCCTACTATGAAACACGATCTTACCTAAGGATGTGAATGATAAAGGGTCACTACGGGTAATTCACACTAGATTTAGAATGATCTTTTGACTGTTTGATGTGTTTGAATGCAAGGCATATTCAGGTTATTATGATGTTTATGTTTTGATGCTTATAAAAATTGCTATATCAAAATGGACATGATATTCAGGTCATCCTGGTGTTTGTGCCTTGGTGCTTATATCTAATCTAACATTCCGAAAATAAAATCAATATTCATATATCCATGGTTGTTGACCAGTGGGTGTTGTATTGATTCTTGCACATACAAATTGATATTCATATGTCTATGGTTTCATAGCTAGTGGGCATTGTATTGATTTATTTGGTTACCTAAAATTTCAATGATGATAACAAATCGACACATGATCAATGACTAGGTCCTAGGTCTTAGGTTGCATTTCATTTTGCATGTTTCTTTGCATTTTTGCATGTTTGCATGATCTCACAATAGCTAAACGAACTTCAATGCTTAAACGATTCTTCAAATCGCATCTTCAAGTCTAACAAGAGCTGAATCTCACACGAAGGTTCCTCCAATGAAAAAGCAAGTAGAATCCTTTTTCGGGATCAAAATCAAAATCTAAGATCATTCATATTGTCTACTACTTGCATAATCGACCTTCCATTATCACAAAAATCTAGTATTCAACTTAACTAATTATCTTACATCAAACTATCAAAATTTCAACTTGGTCAACCATGGTCAACTCATGGTCAAACCTAGTCAAACTTGGTCTTTTGGGACCTTCCAACGATGCAAAATGCATTCCCAGATGTGTTTAACCACTTCTCAAATCAATTAACATGCTTCTAAACTATCAACGCTAACTTTTCTTGTCAGATTTCAATTTTCATCTCAAAGGGGGCATGGTATTGCACATCATTCAAAGTCTGTAAATCAAATTCAATCATATCTTTCATCAGTGATCAAGACAAACAATCATGTCTACTTACTGATTCTTAAAAAAAGTCCTCATCGCTCGGGGCAAATCTATCATCACTTGGGGCATATCAGATTCATCAAGATCCATATCAATCTGGTATTCTCCTAATCTTGTAAACTGTATCAGTTTTTGCAACCATCGGATCATAGTGTTCTTTCCTTGGTTCTTCAACAATTGAAGAATTCGGATGTGATACCTGCTAGTTCTGCTAAGACAATCGAGTCTAGAACAGGTCACTCACTTCTTTGCAATCCTAAGGTTTGGAATCAGGCGTTTTGACACTTTTTCGCAATCATAGGTTCATTTGCTGTTATAGTGAACATTATCTTTGGTCATTCAGGACCTATTATCTCCATATCAAATCAATATCAATTAGCTTCTATCTCATATCAATTATCAATTTCGAATCCGTTTCATATCTCTATCAAACACAGACTGTCTTTGAACCATTGCGCTTCGCACAGTAATTCAAAGAGGGGCAAAATGTAATACCCCAAAAATGGGCTATAAGGTCATTAACCTCCTACATCAATAATTCGAATGAAATCGACATCAAAGTCCTAATCTAAGGCACATCTAAACATCATCGAATCCTAATTGATTATCTTAAATTCTGCATCAGGGAATATTCCTAGCAATATTCCTAATTATCTTAATTATCTTTAATTTAATGATTATTTGGCGATAAATCACATTTATCCTAAGTTTGATTAATTGAATATTTTCATATTTAATTAATTAGATTTAATATCTTGCCACTTAATTGTGTAATTAAATTTAATTCTATCTATTATTAATTGTATTATTTAATTTTGACAATAAATCCAATATCCTATGAAGAATTGATTAAATTCTTATTTAATTGATTAAAGCAAGTTGTCATTATTTAATAATATAGTTTTTAATAAAAGTTTGATAAAATAGTTAATTAACCCATAAATTAATTATTTTATTTCAAAAATTAGTTAAGTGGAGAATAAATCACTTTATTTATTTAATAAATCATAATTATCCATGTGCACATTCAAGGACCAGTTAAACTCAAATTGGAAAATCAATGCAAGTTGTTAGCTTTTTGAAACTCAACATCTTTTTAAGTTTTAAAGTTGATCTAAACTTCTAATTCGAGTTGAACTGTGCTTTTGCATGATTTTTGTGACTTAATTATCTATTATTTAAAAATAACTCAAAAATCAAACTGAGTTATTTGAGTGATTTATGGCTTTTTTTCATGCACCTCCAAAGCCCTAGATTTCTATAGAATCAAGACTCAGCTCTTCATAATTCATCTCTCAAATTTACATCTCATATTTTTGTACAATCACGTTGGAGAATTGGAATTGGGAGAATCAAAGCTTATTGCAAATCAAGGCTATTGTGAGATCAATTTGTTTTTTTTACATTCATTTAGATTCTTTTTCATATTATTGTTAGATCATTTTAGCATATCAATTTTCATATTAGCATAGATTCATATCATATGTCATATTATTGCATAGAAAATATCAAAAAAATAGATTAATTACATTCATTCCATATCCATATTTTGTATTCAAATCCTTCATTTAGGTGTCATCTAGGTCACTTATCTCGATAAAAATCTGAGAACATTAATCTCGCACCTACTAGAGGGCAGTAAATCGCTTGGTTAGAGTAGATTTCAATTTTGCATGATTTTGATTATAGCTAACCTCTAATGTTTTACTGAAGTGTTGTGTCTACAGATCAATTACAATTTTCACACACACACCTATCAATTTAGTAATGGACAATGCCATGTGTTTTAGATCACAAGAGTTCACTGATTTCTATGCAGAATGGGCATAATTCTATCATATTGATCCCCATACCACCCACAGGCCAATGGACAAGCAGAATCAAGAAATAAGACAATTATCCAAGTTTTGAAGAATACATTGGAAAAGAACAAAAGTGCCTAGCATAAAAAATTGAAATTATCATTATGGGCATATAGAATTATAGAAAAAGGGGCTACACGTAAATATCCCTTTGAATTAGTATATGGTGTAAAGTCTAGATTGCCTGTTAATAATTTGTTTCCCATCTATCAATTTATGCATAATGAAGGTTTGGAAATAGATGATCCATTGCAAGGTATAATGATCCAGTTGTATTGGATGAAACAAGAAGGGAAGGTTAGAGAGAGAATGTAAAACTATAACAAAAGATGAAATATCTCTTTGAAAAAAGAGCAAGTATCAAAAAATTCCAGCCTAGTGATTTGGTCCTTCAATGGAATGCTAGGGTTGAAGATACAAGAAAGCACAAGAAATTTGAATCCCTATGGTTGGGTCCTTATGTTATCCATAAAATTCATGGAAAGGATTCATATTTTCTAAAAAATCTAGCTGGTGAAGAACAGGAATTGCCAGTGCATGGACAATTTTTGAAATTTTTCTTCAATTGAGTTCTAATGTTTTCCATGCATAGTAGTTCTATAAAATATGTATAGGTGTGTTTGATTTTAAGTTGTGTTTTCTTTGCACAATAGGTTAGTGTTTTGTTTGGTCTGCCAGCCAGAGATTCTAGGTTACTTGCTATGAACTTGCATTCAAGCATCCTCATATAGAGCCACTGTTGGAGTAAAATTAAGGTTTTCTGAGAAGTGTTAGTTCTTGTCCTTAATTGCATCTGAATCATTCTTGTGTATTTTTCCTTTTGTGTATCTACAAGAAATTTTCCAATTGAGATCTAAATCTCAAGAGAATCATGTGCAAAAATATCTACAAATCCTTTCCCTAGGTCTTTTTGCCCTTGGTAGGGTTTTTATCTTTGAAAATGTTCTTAAGTGTGCCCTAGACCTTGTGTTTTCATGTTACTTTTCCAAGCACTTAAGTTCCTAAATGAGCACATGGTTATTTGAATTCCTTATGTTCGCTAAATCTCGTAATAAAATTGTTAAGTCCTTGTTAATCTAGTGAATAAGTGACACAGTCAAGGCTTTTAATCTATTTTATGTAGTCGCATGATCTCCAGATATGGTTGGTGGTTAGTAAAGTCATCTCACGACTCAATGATAGTGTCTTCACCAGATCACGTGATTCCTGGTAGTTTTCCCTAAACATCTAGTGATTCAGTGCAACATTTATCACTCATTCTCTTGATGCAGTGGTGAAGTCCTAAAATATTTGGCGATTCAGCGAAGACCATTGATGAAATACCAGATCGACGATTATTATTTGATCTCAGGATAAAGGTTGTAGTTAGTAAAATATTCAATGCAAAGGTTATCACATGGTCACTTGATTTTGACGGTTAGTGAATTAACATCTAGCGACCTAGCAAAAGAAGGGTTTGTGTAATCTCTAAGTCCCAGCGGTTAAGTGTGAAACATATAGAAATTCGGTGACAAGCTTATGAAAGGATGGTAATTTATTCAGTTGTGTATTCTTTGAATGTTTGATAGTTAAGAAAATTACATTCAGCACTTTAGCAACTAAAGGTATTTGCTTAATCATGTAAAGCTGGCGGTTAATGACTTTACATCTAGCGATTCAATGACAAAGTAAAAGATAACAAGATGAAGGTTCTCTCTCATTCAATGATCAAGCAACTAAAGGTATTCTCTTAATCTCATGATAAAATGGTTAAGTGTGAAAACATTCAGCGATTCAGTGAGGGCCATGGATAATGATGAAGATCAATAGATAGCATTTAATCTCATGATTAAACTAGAGTTAAGAAGAATATCTGGTGACTTGGAAATAAAGGCGTTCCACTAAATCACATGATATAACCGGGGTTAGTGATAATGTCTAGAGATTATGTGAATATAGTTGTTGCTGAATCACATGATCAAGCATGAGTTAGGTAAAGCATTCTGAGATTATACAAATACAGTGTTCGTAGGATCGTGTAATACAACTAAGGTTAAAAGGAAGATCTGGAGATTGTGCAAAGGCTTAGGTCACTGGATCTTGCAATCAAACGTGAGTTAAGTTAAGGATCTAGAGATTACACGAAGGCTTCAGTCCCTCATTTGCAAGAAGTAACCACATTAAAGAAAAGTATTTTGAGATCATGTGAAGTCTTCAGTCATTGGATGTCCAGATTGAGCCAGGTTAAGTTCTCATAAAAGATAAAGAAAAAGAGTTGTTCTGGTGTGGAAAGGTACTCTACCGAGATGGAAAAAGTACATAGACTAGCTAATCAGATGTCAAGTGAGCATTTTTATCATTTTTTGAGGGCTTTAAAGAAATTGCATAGTAATCATTCATTTTACTTACTTTCCAAGTTTTAAATGAAACATGTCAACATTTCACCTTATGGCTAGCTTTGATTTGAATTTGGTGTTATGTAAGAGTGAATGCTAAAGTGACTTGGGATAGATTTTCTACAATTTGGGCAATCTTTCCGTATTCATTGATCAATACTATATAGGCAACACATTCAAACCTTTACACTTATTAGTCTTTCAGAGAGAAATTGTGAATTTTGGAGCATTGTAGTGTGTGTTTGAGCAATAGAAAATTTCCAGAGCCAAGAGTTTTAAATAGAAATTGCAAGATGAGTCAACTTGAGTCAAACTGAGCCTCATCTAGTGAGGAAGAAAAAGTACAGGGAGATAAGAAGAAAGACAAACCCAATTTTTCTAATGAATTCATTGAGTTGCTACCTGGTTCCAATCAAAATAAGAAGGCAAATAATGAATCCTTCATCACTGACTTGTCAAATTGTAGGGATTCTAATACCCCTTCTTGATATGGTTTCATGCTTTTTAATTATTTCTAAAATAATCATTTTAGATCTATCCCAATCTGTAATGTATGGACTCTAGGCATGTAAAAGATGATAGTTCTTGATGTTTTTATCAATGTTGAGCTCGTGTTTGAGTTAGCTAGGAATTATGATAATGTGTCTAAGACAATCAGGAAAGGTGACCAATCAGCCCTAGTTACTCTTGATAGGGGATCCTTCATGAAGGCCTTCAATCTATATTCCTCATCTTCTAATGAAATTAACCTAGGAAAAGAGAAAGAGAAATATGTCAAGCAAGTTGACTTGTGAAGACCTAGATTGCCCATCACATGCCTAGACTGGTAAATATGTTTCCTCTCTCCCTGCACATATGAAATCACCTTATGAGTTTAAATCCCTTCATTTTTATATAAAATATCTTGCATATGGGATATGTCATGTTTTGGGGATATATGGAGATGAATAAAGATTTCCAGTTGATTTGCTAATGATAATCCTAGACATACAAAACTCACATGCCAACACAGACTATGATTACATTCAATATGTAATTGACAGGATGCATGAGGGTTTTCTATGCATCAATGCAAAGAGGAAGCCAATAAAATTCTTGCATTATTCTATGTTAATATATTTGATTTTGTAGTACAATGTTGATAATTTGTGTCAGACCTATACATTAATTAGAGTCTATGGTTTCCCACAGCCCCCTTATATACTGCCAAAATATGTACCCCCAAGGGTAGCTTTGTTGGAATTTCTTTGGCAAGTGATATGGATAGATAAGGAACACCTAGCTCTACATAAGAAGGGAACTTTTAATCCTTGAAAGTTCAAATTGACTAGTTTTTTATTGGGAAGAGAGAATTGCCATAGATTAGCATGTGGCTAAATCATTTAAAGATGGCCTCCGCTATATACAGATATGTGGATTCTGAAGATTTCATTAAGGATGCTAGGGAGATACTCATCACCCACATTGGTACTATTAGAAACCATGAGGGATGTGATGAAGAAGATGTAGTTAGAAATATGATAGATGAAGATGAGATAGGAAAGAGGCTTCCCAAATTCTTTGACCAATTAGAGGCCTAGCTTGAAGAAAAGAAATAGGTAAAAAATGACTATTCTTCTTCTAATTATGAAGAATACAACTCACAAGAAGGAGATATCCTGCCCCAAATCAATGAGTCTCATGTTACTAATCCTGGCTAGGATGCCCCTAAGGTAGAGGATGTTTCAGAACCTCTTCAGAAGAAATAGAGAGTTGAGGAAGGAGAGCCTTCAAAAGGAAAGAAGACAAGAAAGGAACTGATAGGGTTGCAACCCTAGTACCTGGTGATAGATCCTATTATCACAATATGAGAAAGAGCATCAGAGAAGGGGAAAAGGTGGCTACACAAGAAGTAGAATATCCCCTCCTTTGCAAAGATGAAGGAGAAACATATCGGGAAGAATTTCTCAATGATGACCAATTCATCAAAAGTGAGGAATTCAATAAATTCTTGATATGGAAAAGGCAATAAGAAATAGCTAGATCAATGACTGAGGGTACTGATCCTAGTAGTGAAGCTCTGAAAGAACTTGTTGAATATGACCTCGAGTCAAAAAACATCTCTATTGAGCAAGCTAGGAAACTAGTTAAATCTAGTGGAATGTTATTGGTACCAGGATGGGATTTAACATCATCTTTCATGATTGATCAAATTAGAAGGAAACCTAAGGGAAGTCTTTCTTATGAGGCCCAAATAAGTGAAATGATAAGAGAGAGTGGGTATGACCCTAAATCTTAGGCTTTGGAAATGTGGTCTCTTGCCCCAAGAACTCAAAAGCCTTCCCTAGTTAGTATAGAAGAAAATATGTAAGGGAACAAGATCATCCAGACTGTTCAAAACACAAGTGAGCTTGAAGTGTCAAAAGAAAAGACACATTTTTCCCGTCTAAATGAGGCTAAAATTGCTCAGCTATCAGATCGATATGGAAAATTGTTTGATGATGCCATGGTTATAGAAAAAGACAGAGAGAAAAGAATGATGAAGATCAAGGCACTAGAGGATGAGCTTGAGGAGATAAAATCTAAACTTGAAGAGGCCTCTAAGGCAGCTCCTCCTCTAGTCCTACAAATTGTAGCTATAGTGCAATCAGTGGTAGAGGTTCCTATTGAGGTAGCAGAAGAATCAGAGAAGAACAAGTTGGATATAGCCCTAAAGGCCCTCTCTGATATCATACAACATATATGTGAGATTATCAAAGGGAAAATGGACTCAGTCCATAACTCATACACTATGTTGCAAAAGACCAACGAAAGTGTAAAGGATGCTATGGATAGATTAGAGCCACTTTTTAGCATATGATCTAGTAGGGGTGCCCTGTTTGAAAAACTTGAGTTATTGCAACCACATCAGATAGATATCCTAGATAGAGTTATTGAAGTGGGAGAAAAGATAGAGTTAATAGGTACCACTTGGGGTTTCTTCAAGTGCAAGGCAGATCAAGTAAAGGCCAAAATGGACATGTTTGGCCTAGGATATAGTAGATATCTTCCCCCAATTTATGGAGATGATGAAAACATCATAAATATTGAGGAGTGGATATCAGGGATGAATCAGTTGGTGACTAGACAAGAGGCCTTTTTGAATGATGATGGCTCTTTAGATATTGATAGGTTCAATAACATTTTGGATGACATGTTTAAAACTAAAAATAAATGTACCAAATTTTTTGTTGATACAAAATCCATCACTGATTCAAGTTGGGATAAACATGTCAAGTTGTTGTAGAGCCTGAAAGAATACACCTAGCCTTCAGATAAAGAAGTTGTAGCTTGGGACAAAAGCACCAAGCCAAAGAAGAAGAAGCCAACTGCTATTGACCTAGAAGAAATGGAAGAAGAGTGAACTAACAACATGGCACCTGATCCTTAAGCCCAAGGAGGGTAACTATCTTGAAGAGGATGATGTATGTTAGCCAGTAGCAATCATCATTCATAGAAAAAATTTCAGCAGTTACTTTGAATACTTGTAAACAAAGGTGCCACTTGAGAAGTTCATCATGAGTAGAAACAAAATTTTGGCATCACTTTTCCCTCTTTCTGTTCATTTTAAAATATATTTTTTATTCTAGTGCAAGTCACTATCCTAGCCATCTGAAGCTTGTTACATCCTTTTCTTGAGGATTCTAAGATGGCTAGTGTATATATAGTTAGTTCTCTATTTTCTAACGTGGTGGTGAAATACTTATTGTAAGGATAATTTTTGTATTAGTGTTTGATTTTGAGAATCTTAGTCTCTGAATGTACTGATATAGAATATTTATCAATAAAAATATACTAAAATTCCTTGTATATGTTTTGTTGTCTTCATGTTTGAATCTTGATTTCTTTATGTATTGAATCTGTTAGGCATTTTTAATACATCATCTACAAGGTAGATAGTGGGGTTAATCTTAATTTTCTTTCAAGGGAAGGGTAAATCTTAAGGGAGGTCTCAGGGAATTCATAATTTGTGCAGGAATCTGATGATAGTGTATGTCAAGAAGAGGATAATTTGTAAGGCATTTTATCTGGGTTTTGGGATTATTTGATTTGAGAGATTTCCCATAGATGTATGTTTTTTTTACTCTGATGCCCTAGGATTTGGCACTGGTCATTTCTTGAATTACATTTCTCACCATCAATCAATTAAAATAACAATTTACTTTAAGTTTTGTTAAATGAAACAAATGTTCTTATCTGTGTCAAGTATGCAAATTATTATTGTGATTCTTTGAAGAATTGAATCTAATAGGTATACTCACCTGAGCCTGAAGCTCAAAGTGAAGAAGGATCAAAATCCTTAACACCTTAGTATTTAGTATTGATAGGTACATCTGTTGGGACCACAAGAGTTAAGTATCAGAGTATTTCTAATTGGTATTGGTCATCTACAACTTTAAGCACTAACAAGCTTTCTTCCTCATACTTTCCTATGTGTACTTTCTAGGACCTTTGGCAACAACAATAGCTTCAACGCCCTTGTCTAGCTCAGTCTGACTAGCTTCCCTATTCTCAGCAATCTTCTCCATTCTACTAGTAAGGTCCCTTAACTTCTGGATGGTTGCTTTCATATTCTCATTACTACCATGAAGGATATTCCCTAGGTGCTCCTCATAGGCTTTTATTTTCACCAGAAACTATTCAAAGTTCTCCTCTAAATTCTTTCTAGACTACATTTCCTTATCTAGCTAATCCTCCATGCTATTCAACTTGGACTTAATATTATTAATTTAACTTTTTACCTAGTTATCCATGGCATAGGATTTATCATCTCTGATTTGGGCCTTATGAAGGAAATATAGAGGAGATTCCAAATTACTCTCAAGAGGACCAAGAATCAAATGGACAGACTCCTCTTTCATCTCAGAACTTGTAACAGTTTGTTCAAAAATATTTTTAGGGCCAAAAGGGGGAGTAGTTGAACTAGAACTAGGATAACCCACAATGTTGAGCATTTGTTCCTTACCTTTCTTGCTATTTTGTTTGTTTCCCTTATCATCTTCCTCCTGCAAGACCTTATTAGTAGCTTCCATCACCTCCTTGCCATTTTTATGACTTTCCTCCTTATCTTGCTCACCCTTGGTTAGACATATCTTCTCTTCCCGAGTGGTAGTGTCAATCTTCTCTTTTAAGGGGATACCCTTGTTAGACTTGGACACTAAAACAATATTTTCCTTTCTAGAATTGGTAGTTGAGTCATTTTCATCCTTCATTTCCATACCTTTATCTTCATCAAACCTATGTTTAGAAACACTCACTTCCTTCTTCTCAGAGTCACCATCACTATCATCCTTTGTATCCATACCCTTTGCACAATCAAAGTGATTTTGGAAGTTTAGAGGAGTTTTTTTTTTCCTATAGTGCCCCAAGGTATTTTCCTCTCAACCTCATCAAACCCAAAATTCTTCACTTTACTCTTACACTTAGACTCCTTAATTGCAAGCTTAGGGGTCCTCGCCTTATAATAATAAAAAATGAGTAGGATACACCCTTCATGTAGAATGGGCTTCTTGGGTTCAACCATACTATGGATCAAAGACTTAAGAAGAAAGAAAGGAAAGGAGACATGATCATTGTATCAAAATGATTTAAAAACAAAAAGTGGTAGTTGTGTATCCTTGTGTATCTACCATCCAACATGAAATAAGCCATAACACAAGTCAAGAATTTCTTCCATATAGGATTAATATGTTCAATGTTGCAATAATCCCTTATTTTCAATAAAAACTCTTCCTCCTCTTCAATTTTAGGGAATTTATGCACTACAACGTCAGATATATTTCTTTCCTTAAAAAATTCCTTCACAGAACTAGAAATACCCATGATTTTAGAAATAAAATTGGAATTTAAATCAATATTGACCCCATGCAGAGTGACAAAGGATCCATTCCATCCCTTAAAAAAATTAATTCTTTATCTCTTTATTAAACCCATGAAACCATTCAAAATAGGAGGTGAAAATGCATTTCTTGAGATGCTTCTAGACCTCCTCCTCTTTCTATTCCTTGTAGAACTTGGGCTCCTATCTCTTAGGATCCCCTCCCATATTGCTATCACCTATAAACATACTAGAGTAGTTTCTGAAACTATAGAAGATAGCGATAGCCCAATGGTAACCTGGAAAACATGTCGAGTGCGATTGTAAGATATTTTTAGCACTTGCCCCAAATCAACATCATACGTTCCCTAAAAATGAAATGACTAAATGTCATTTCCATCATTGTCAATTATACTCCCCACATTACTATGCATCATATCATAATTAATGATATCTTTTAACTCTTCATCATGCTTAATTCCTCCCTACCATGTGATAGTTTCATAACATTTAACAACAATATTGGCTAATCGATCTGCCACTTTTTTAACTTCATGATACTTGTGGGTGTAATACCCCAAAAATGGGCTATAGGTTCATTTACCTCCTACATCGACAAATCAACCGAAATCGATACAAAAGTCCTAACCAAAGGCACATTTGCACATCAGTTTATCAAAACCCTAATTGATTTTATCCTAATTCTGCATCGGGGAATATTTCCTAAATGTTCCTAATTTATCATAATTATCCCGATTAATGATTATTTGGCGATAAATTATATTTATCCTAAAATTTGATTAATTGAATATTTTGAATATTTAATTAATTAAGTTTAATTTTTCCACTTAATTACTTAATTAGTTTTAATTCTATTTTATTCCTAATTTATATTATTTAATTTTGACAATAAATCAAAAAATCCTATGAATAATTAGTTGAATTCTTATTTAATTGATTAAATCTAGTTGTCAATATTTAATGATATAGTTAGAAATAAAAGTTTGATTTAATAATTGATTAACCCATAAATCAATTATTTTTACTCAAAAATCAGTTAAGTTGAGAATAAATCACTTTATTTTTAAATTAATTCATATTAAATCATGCACAATCAGAAAAGAAGTCAACTTCAAATCAATTATCAATTTCAATTTGTTAACTTTCAAAAACTCAACATGTGATTGTGAGTTGAAAAAGTGAACTAAACTCTATTTCGAGTTAAGAAGTGCTTTTGCATGATTTTGTGAGTTGATTTATTCTTGATTCCTTGTTAACTCAAAAATCAACCTGAGTTTATCAAGAGTGATTTATGGCTTTTCTCAATGCATCCTCAAGCCCTGGATTTCTATATAATCAAGGCTCAGCTCCTCACAAAAGGATCCTTCAAATTTGCATACTTACTCTGGCGAATTTGCATATGAAGAATCAAGCTCTTGCAACAGGTGATTGTGAGATTTTGGTTATTTTGATTATAGCATTCATTATTTTCATATCATAGCATATCATCGTTAGATTAATTTGCATATCATTCCAATTAATTCTAGACTAGTTTCATATCAGTTTTTCATAAAATTGCATAGAAAATACAAAAAGATATATCAATCTACATTCATCTTCATTGCTTTCAATCATTTAAATCCTTTGTTTAGGTGTTGCATTGTCATTGATCTCGGTCTGAATCTGAGAATACCATATTTGCACCTACTAGAAGGCAGTAAATCACCTGGTTAGCTTAGTTCATTTATATTGCAGATTTCTTGATTTTCTAACCTCTAATGTTTTACTAAAGTGTTGTGTCCACAACTAGGTACAATTATCACACACACATTTATGGTGCCCACCGTGGGGCCCTGAAATGGGTTTCCATTATGTTCCATCAATTTTCTATCAATTTCTCTCAAAACTACAATATTTATTTTCTGTTAGTACAATTTTCATACGACATTTGATAGATTGTCGTACCAGGACCCCCTGATTGTCGTACGATAGGTGACAATCTTGAGAATCATACTGGTTGTTAGGTATTATCATTTGGGAGTTACTTTATCATGTGCATACTGACCCACTATCATTTCATGCCTGGATTGTCATACGGGAGGTAGCACCCTATCGTACGAGTTTTCATACTAGAAATTCAATTGTCGTATCAGATTTCTAGGTTGTCTTTCATATTTTATTTTTGAATTTGGACTAATAGATAACCCTAACAATTGATCTTTGTTGTTTATGGTTGGTACTTGTTGTTTTTACTCACAGAAAAGTGCAACAAAATTGAAAATTAGGTAAAATATACTAAGCACATTACGTTGGAACTCAAGTATTCTGCTACATCTGATAACATTTTGATTTGGGACATAAAATTAACCTCTCACGTGTCTAGCTTGAGTGTCTTTCCTGCTTTAATAAATCACACTTCGATCTTGGGATCTAAAAAGAACATAAATTTTCTTTTTGCATATCTGTTACACATAGTAATTAGGCCCTATGAACACTATTTGTGGAGTTCTTGAGAGAGTGGGCTTCATTCACTTTTTTTGCATGTGAAACTCTTCTTGAAGATAGATCCCCTTGTAGGTAAGGAGGATATTGTTGTTATCTCATGGTCTTACTTGGTTCAGTCCCTAACTTTGATTGGTACATTCTCTCTTGGTCCCACTTAGGGAGCTCAGTTGACATTGTTGTTGACATCACAAACCTTGGTGAGGTAGTTTCAGTCTTAGTGTGTCAAAGAATCTATTTGCTATGTTTTGGTGAAGTGAAGAGGCTAGAGGATTATGCTCTACTCCCTTTTTGGGTAGTATCAGAAACTCAGATCCTTGAATCTGAACTAAGTCTCCATGTGGTCCATTTTGTGCATCTCCTTTTAGAGAGGGTTAACCATAGTGGACATTCCCTTTATTAGGTCAACCACGTGGATGAAACCTCAAGTAGTAATAGCCATTTTTTCCATGGTAGCAACAACCGCTATATAAATATCCTTGTGGAAGAAATCTTCACACGTGTAGTCTCTTATTGGGCTATTAGATCTCCTCAGCAACTCCCGATTGATTAAATTCTTGGACTGTGTCAAAACCTTGGTGCACCTAGATTAGATTTCACCCTCTTGAGATTAAAAAATTTTTAGAGTCAAACCATTACTACAAACCCTAGTGCAACCAAAATTTTATTTTCTAGGACTATGTGCGTGATTGCAAAACTTTTTGAGAACATACACAAGTAGCATTCTTAGGGATTAGAAAAATAAGTCACTATTTTTGTTCATGTGTAAGGTTTCTTTGTCCCTTGCTCAGTGCTTGAAGATGATTTCTTGTTCCCTTGATTGTTGTTCTGCATGCTTGATATCTACTTGGTTGCTGAAAACTGAAAATTTGCAAAATCTGAAGCAAAAATCCTTTCTAGTGTCAAAATTCATCCTGAAACTTCAAAAATCATACGAGTTTTCCTAACTGTCATGCCAGAACCCCCAAAAATTAGTATGGGAGATTGTATACTATTGTACGATCATTGTTAGAAAATTCAAGCACATTTAACCCTAGTGTGAACTATCATACAAGCCTTGTTAATTGTCATGTCAGACCCTACCCAGACTCATACGAGCCTGTATAAACTCGTATCAAAATTTTGTCAATTGCCAGAAACCTCCAAAATTTGTCAGAAATCCAGTTTTTACAACCAACTTCTAGATTCTATCAAAAAATTCACTATGTCAGGAACAGAGAAAAAACCAGAAGAATCCAATCAATTTTCCTAAAGTGGTCTCTTGAGTTTGATCCAGCCTTCTGATCTATCAATTTGAATCCTGTTTGATCTTGTGTCAAAACCTTGTCAAAATCATCTTCCCATCAATCCTAAAAAATAGCTGTGTTGCGAGCTCTTGTCTTCTATCCTTTGGGCATCTATCAATACAACTAGGTCACAGTATCCTACACTTACGTCCAATCAGTCTTTTTATCAATTAATCAATCCAATCTTGACAAGGTTGCATCATTCGATCTTTCCTAAACCAGATCATTCATCAGTTATCTTCATCTTGCTCTTTTGCTTCGCCCAAGGTTAATGGTGGAAACTAGAGCTTCCTCACAATGAAAACAAAGAGAACAACCCAGAATCTCTTTAGTAGCATATTTTATGATTTCTCAAACCTTCCATCAGCCTTACGACACAAATCTATTTAGAGAAGATGCTCTTGGAAATATTTACTTGAAAGGTGGTTACAAAACTCCTCCTGTGTTAGTCCACAAAGGTGCTCAATCAAATCCACATCAATCAGTCCCTGGTAGTCCTCACAACAACACAATGTCTCAAGGAGGAGGAAACAAAGGATCCCAAGGCCATCAATCTAATCATGAAGATCCTAAACCCACTCCATCTGAAATTGAATGATATAGGAGTGATGGACACTTTTGAAAGTTGATGAAACATTTCTTACAAGAAGAGAAAGAAGCCTATTTCTTGGATCTAGCTCATCAAGGAGCCAAACTTCCTCCAAAATTTAATGTCAAAGATATTATCACTCAAGAGGAAGAAACTCCCATCATAGCCATGATGAAATAGATTCATGCCATGCAAGTTAAGCTCAACATGCTAGAAAAAGAGAAGGAACCTAAGGAGTTCTCCATGGAGGCCCTATGTTCTTTTCCATTTGATAAAAACTTGTACATGCCACCATTCCCAAAAAGAGTGGAGATACCAAAATATGACAAATACAATGGAAAATCTAATTTGCAAGATCATGTCAGGGAATTTTGTACTCAATACATGGAGTTTATGCATGAACCAACCTACTTAATGCATCTTTTCCCATGATCTTTGGGAGGAGCAGCCATTCATTGGTTCTCTAAAATGTCTCCAACAATCAAAACCTTTGAGGAGTTGATCAAACTATTCTACCAACAATACTCCTACAATATCCAACACTCGGTCACCATGATCGATATCTGTAATCTAAAGCAACACTCAGGAGAACCATTCCTGACCTTCCTCAAATGATGGAGGAAGAATTTTTCACTCTATGCTCGACCTATTCTAAAAAATGAAAAACTCAAGATCTTTATCAACAATCTGATTCCAGAACTCAATTATCATCTATAGATACATAATCATACTTCTTTTAAGAGAATGGTGGAAAATGCCATAAAGATTGAGAATTTCCTTTCTCGAAAGGTAGACATGTCGAGTAACAAGGATAGTAAGTATGAATCTAGTTCTAGTTCCAACAACAAAGATAGAGTTAAATTATGGAACAAGAAAAAGCATGTTGTAACAGATGGTGTTGTCGATCACATCAGTGTTCCATCAAAGGAACCTATATTCAATCTCATCATGGGCACTCAAGCCATAAAAGATTCTAAACAAAAGGCATCTAAATCATCCAAAAAGTCTAATGACTATAAACCATGGGTTTCAAAAGAAAAGTGTGAGTTCACTCCTTTGGGTGAGTCCTTAGAATCTACCATGAAAAAAGTATTGGCGAACATATTCATCTCATTTCCTGAGGTAAAACTATTTGACCCCGAAGTTAAACCAAAATGGTGGAAAGAGATTGATTTTTGTGACTTCCATCGAAACAAGGGTCATAAAATCAATAACTGCATACGCTTAAAGCATCTCATTCAAGACAAAATTGATGAAGGAGAAATTGTAATTCACAACCATAAAACCAACAATGATCATACAACATTCACAGAACCATTTCTAAAGCATAATCAAGAAGATTCATCTTCTTAGCCTAACATGGGTGCTAAAGTCAATTATGCCTACTCTAGAAACAATGCTATCATAAACATGGTTGAACCATGCCTATTT
Source organism: Chamaecyparis obtusa (assembly GCA_027943335.1). Taxonomy (NCBI): domain Eukaryota; kingdom Viridiplantae; phylum Streptophyta; class Pinopsida; order Cupressales; family Cupressaceae; genus Chamaecyparis; species Chamaecyparis obtusa. The sequence continues at coordinate 1,126,537 of BSBK01007015.1, read as the reverse complement.
GAACATTACAATGTCATCACTACTGTAAGAAAAGATAGAGATAATCAATCAGCAAATGTAGTAAATCGATCACAAGCTCAGGTACATATACAAGGACAAAACTCGGGTTCATCAAATACCCCTAAGGTGCCTTTCAATCTTTCATCTGCTTCTAAATAGAGGGCTGCCTCAAAATCATTGAATCCTAAAGAGACCAGGCCAACATCATACATCATTGTCCAACAACTCTAGCATACCAATGCAAAAATATCCATGTTTGAGTTGCTTCAGATATCTCCTACTCATAGGGCTATTCTGGATAAAGCTCTGCTCGGTTCCAATGTTCCTAAAAATATTGATCTAGATAGATTCCAAACTATGGTTGGTCATTTGACATCACCCCAATATATCTCCTTTTTAGAGGAAGATGACAATTTGTTGAGTCATCCGCATAACCAACCCTTGCACATTGAAGTCTTGATCCAAAACCGTCACGTCAAACATGTGTTGATAGATGGAGGTGCTGGTCTAAATATTTGTTCCTACAAATTGATCACACAACTGGGATTATCAAAAGATTCTATTGATCCTAAAAAGAAGATAACTATAAAAGCTTATGATGAACAAGAGAGAGCTTCCAAGGGAACAATTGTCTTGCCTATTATAATAGGACCAATCATCAGAGACATCACCTATCAAGTTCTAGATCTTCCATTGGCTTATAACATTCTTCTAGGGAGGCCTTGGATACATGAGATGCAAGCTATTCTATCAACATACCATCAATGTGTGAAGTTTCCTTATGATAGAGTAGAGGTGACTACCCTAGCTAACATATCCAAATTTTGCAATGCTTTGAAAGAGAGTGCTGATCAACTTGTTCCACATAATAGAAAATCTTCCACTAAGCAAATAGATATAGCATCAACATCCAAGATGGAAGACATTGCCAAAGAGGTCAAAATCAAAGACACGGGCATGGGGGAATATACTATGGAACTAGTCCTATCTCTCACATCCCTCCCAATCTCACCTAAATCTTATGGGCAGTCTTTAACACAGTCAAAGAAAGAACCTAAAGAACCTTAAGCAATCTACAATGGAATTTTTGTCATAGAGAAAGTATCCAAACAAGAGTTTGAAGAAGACAAAGTTGTGTTGGCATGGTTATACAAAGATGAGTCTCAATCCCAAACGGTTCAAAAATGTGACTCTAAAACACCTAAAATCCCTATCAAATCTTATGGACCAGGTCACAAACTCATGTCAAAAATGGGATATATTGGAAAAGGACCTCTAGGAACAAGAGGCAAAGGCATTATAAAACTAGTTGAACACTGTGGAAGGATGACCAAAGATACTACAAGTCTAGGATATCAAAAGAATCCTTTTCATCTTAGCAAAAAATCTCCACATGTCTTAGAGAAGATCGAACCATGAATAGAAATTTAGATAAAGGAAGAAACACAACAATCAGATAGTGATGATTCAGATACCAGAAATCTAGTTCCCTATGCATGTTTACCTAAAGAAATCCTTGATATTCTTAAGGATGAAGAGAAACCTAAGGAGAATATAAATGTAGTAGATACACAAGAACCTACTACTGAACAAGAAGTAGGTAAACCTATCACAATAGCTGAAAATTTGGGACATTCTAGTGATTCTAAGATAGACTCCCATGAATATGAATTCTGCTCAGAATCTGAAGGTAATCCTGCTTGGGGTATTCGCCTTGACTTTACACATGTTCTTAGATTTCCCAAAGGTATAGAAGAGGAATTAGAGGATGAATCAAATGACTATGAATGGGGAGTTATCCCAGAAGAAGATGAGCTTATCACTAAGAAACACATTGATGTCATTCACCAATATTCACCTAAATATGACCTGAGTCTAGAGTGAAATGATGAACTTAATGAGTCTGATCCACCTACTGTTGAAGTGGAATCCAATAATGGCATTGAAACTATTTGTGAAATGAACATTCTGGGTAGTAATATCATCTTTGAATTCAAGAGTTAGGTTAGGACCAATGATGACAACACCATATGCATGAACACCATTTCCCAATCCTTCCCTACATTGACTATCCAACATCCAGAGCTTATTGACCAAACATCTATCGATCCAAACCAAGATAGCCATACCTTTTGAAATGACTATCCTCTTGCCTACTACCTCAATGTAGTAGAACCTATGACAACTTCCATTGGAAAACCTAGCATTAGCATGATAGAGTCAGATATCAAATATCTCAATTAGAAAAACAAAATAAGATCTAAGGGTGAAAACCACTTTGTGGCAGTCTCAGAACCTAAAATAGTAATGATAAAAGACATATCCAAAGGTGAAAACCTCTCTGAGGTGCCTAAGGATGAGATATTTGATGTCCTTCCAAGTCATTTATAGGACATATCTCTAGTTCTAACAGAGCCCACTGAATCTATCAACTTGGGTACACCAAAGGAACCACAACTGATTCATGTAGCACAATCCCTATCAGAGGAAGAGAAACAAGCATTCACTACTTTCTTGATAGAAAAGAAAATCAACTTTGCATGGAATTATTTTGATATGCCAGGGTTAGATCCAAATCTCATAATGCATCATCTTTCTATAGCTCTAGGAGTCAAGCATGTTAAATAGAAATTGTGAAAGATGCATCCACATGCTGCATTACTAGTCAAAGATGAGCTTGAGAAGCTACTAAAATTGGATTTACCTGAGTTATTGATTATGTAGAGTGGATCTCTAACATTGTTCCAGTGTCCAAACTAGAAAAATCTATATGAGTATGCATAGACTTCAGAGATGCAAACAAAGCATGCCCTAAGGATGATTTTCCATTACCAAACATTGATATGATAGTGGACATGACTACGGGCTTTGAGATGTACTCCTTGATGAACAATTTTTATAGATATAATCAAATCAAAATTGCTCCAGAGGATCAAGAGAAAACTGCTTTTACATGTGCATGGGGTACCTTCTATTGGAATGTCATGCCATTTGGCCTTAAGAATGCTGGAGCTACATATCAATGAGCTATGACATCTATCTTTCATGACATGATGCATCAAACCATGGAAGACTATGTTGATGACACCTTGGATAAATCTATGATAAGATTAGAACATTTGAATGACTTGAGAAAAATACTAGATAAAATGGAGAAGTTTAGTCTCAGATCGAACCCTAAAAAGTATGCTTTTGGTGTCACTTCTGGAAAGCTCCTGGGCTACATTGTTTCAAAGAAGGGTATTGAAGTAGATCTTGCTAAAGTCAAAGCTATCATGGAGATGCAACCTCCCAAGAATATCAGTCAAATGAGAACTTTACAAGGGTGCAATCAATCAGACATTTCATATCTCAGCTAGTAGATATATCACAACCTTTCACAAAGACATTACATAAAGGTGTGACTTTTGCATGGAATGAGAAATGTGAAAATAACTTGAACCACATCAAACAATATCTATCAAATCCTCCTATTTTGATGCCTCCTATTCAAGGGAAGCCATTGATCCTATATGTCTCTACCATAGATACATCACTGGGGGCATTACTAGCACAGCATGATGACAAAAAAAAGGAAAGAGTTATTTATTACATCAGTAGAATATTGGTAGCATATGAGAACTATTCAATGATCGAGAAAGCTTTTCTAGCTGTGATCTTTGCATCGCAGAAATTGAGACATTACATGTTAGCTCATACAACATAATTGATAGCTAAGATAGATCCATTGAAATACTTATTGAGAAAAGCTTCCCTCACGGGTAGATTAGATAAATGGGTGATGCTATTGAGTGAATTTGACATAGAATATGTTGAAAGGAAAGCTATCAAAGGATAGGTTATTGTAGATCAGTTGGCTAACACATCAATGTTTGATGATATACCATTATAGATGGAATTTCCTGATTCATCCATCATGCACATATCTTCTAGGACTTGGTGTCTTTTCTTGATGGATCTTACACACAGAATGGATATGGAGTAGGCATATTTTTCATAACTCCCCAAGGTTACTCAATACCTAAAGCATTCATAATCAAATTTACTTGCACAAAAAATATTGTTGAATATGAAGCTTTACTTAATGGCATGAAGATCACAATTGAGTGGGGAGTGACAGAGTTGCACATTCACAGAGACTCACAACTAGCCATACACCAAGTCAATGATGTGTACCAAACAAAAGATGAGAAACTTGTTCCTTACAAATGCATGGTAGATGACTTAAGGAAATATTTCATATCTATCACATTTGAGAATATTCCTAGAATGGAGAACAAGGCTGCTGATGCTATGGCAATGCTTTCATCTCTACTAAAAAATCTTGAACATGAACTATGTTATGAGTTCTTGGTGGAAGCACTGTCATTCCCTGCATATGATTCCCCCAAGACCCGCATGATCTGCACTATTGTTGGTCATGATTCTTCCAGATAAAAACACCTTTTCTCCTACCTTCAAGACCAAATCATCCTTGATACCTTCAATCACCATGAGAAATGATACCTTATCTGAAATGCATCCTAGTATGTCATTATTGGTAATGATATGTACAAATGGAGTCTAGATGGTACACTTCTTAGGTGTTTATAATGTGAAGAGTCTCAATGTGCATTAGAGGAAGTCCATGACATTATATGTGGATCACATTCCAACAGTTTAACACTAGCTCAAAAACTTATTAGGGTCAGGTACTATTGGCCTAAAATGGAAAAAGAGGCTATCAAATATGCAAAGAACTATCAAAAGTGCCAAGTACATGGTAACTTAATTCATGCACCAGGGAGAGATCTGATTCCCTTTACTACACAATGGCCTTTTCAACAATGGGAATTTGATCTTATAGGGGCTATACATCCTCACTCTTCTAGTGGACATACCCATATCATTACAGCTACAAATTATTTCATAAAATGGGTAGAAGCAGTCCCTTTGACTCAAGCAACCGGCAAACAAATTTCAATGTTCATCCTAAACTACATCATATGTCGGTATGGAATCCCACATTCAATAGTCACAGATAATGGTTTCCAATTCAAGAATAGGGACTTAGATTCCTTATGTGCTAAATTCAAGATCATACAACATTGTTCGTCCATTTATTATCCTCAAGGGAATGGATAAGAAGAGGCATCCAACAAGAATTTGTTGAAGATTCTACATCAAACATTTAATAAAATAGGAAGAGACTAGCATCTCATGATCAATATAGCTCTCTGGGCCTATAGAACAAGTATCAGAATGCCCACTAGGGATACACCATTCACTTTATTTTATGGGTCTGAAGTGGTACTACCTATTGAGGTTGATATCCCATCGCTAAGAATCAGAATGCATGGTCTAGTAACTGATGATGACTAAAGAGTGTCTAGGTTGCAAGAACTTGAACTACTGGATGAATGCAGACAAGTAGCATAGGATTATCTCAGAGTATATCAGAAAAGAATGTCTAGATGCTATAACAAGAAAGTTAGATAGAGAATTTTAGATTGGTGATCTAGTCTTGAGAGAGAATTCTAAAAATCAATCACATCGTGAGCGCAAGGGAAAGTTTGAACCCAACTGGTTGGGTCCCTTTGTTATCACTACTACTTTTGTCTCTAGAGCCTATCAAATCAACAACTAAAGGAGAATAGCTCTAAGAACCAATTAACATTCTACATCTGAAGAAATTCTACACCTAAGGCATTCAATCTATGGTAAAATGTCCTAAAAAAAATAATAAAAAAATCAGAAAAAGACCTAAAAAAATGATCATCTTGGTGAAAACCTAGCGATAGGCGCCTTGATGTATCACACAAAAATAAAAAAATGGAAACATACAAAAAAAATTAAAAAATTGAAAAGATAAAAATACAAAAAAAGAAGAAAAAGAAAAAGTGCCTTGTTAAAAACCTGGAAATAGGCACCTTGGTAGCAAAAATAGTATCTCTGCCAAGATGGTGAAAACTTGGCAAATGGGTGCCACTTGTTCAAAACACTCCATCTATCAGTGCAATCTTGGTCTTCCCAGCTTTCAGTCCTACTTTAGTTTGTACATATCTCCTGGTTTGTTTTGCATTCCTATTTTTAATAAAGTCGGTTTGTACACCAATCAACAAAAGCATTTGTATCTTGTCAATGTTTCAAACTTGGGGGAAATCAATGTCATATCTTGCAGTCCTCAATACCTCAGACATGTCATATCCAGTCAGATTCCTTCCAAGCTACATCTAAGTCAATTAGTTAGTTTCCTACCAGAAAGGATTTTGCAATTGAACACAAACAAACAACAACAACAAATTGAAAACAATCTTGGCTTCACATGCTTTTATCTCCTTGTATGCTTACTAATTCACACTGGGATTTCTGCATATTTTGTTCCCTCGAGCTCTTCGATGATGTCCTTCACAAGATTTAGAGAGTGATGACTGGGGGCATAATATTTTCTTTGTTTTCTGCTTTGAGTGAAAATCTAACAACTTTGGAAATTCTGGATTGAATTAGTGTCCATCTGTAAGAGCCTCCATTTCGTATTGGATGGCCATGTGTACCTCGACCATTGATACCTAGATGCTTTAAGGAAGTTTGATCTAGCTATTGTATTTTTGAGTGAGTTCTTATTCCTACTATGAAACATGATCTTATCCAAGGATGTGAATGATAAAGGGTCACTGTGAGTAATTCACATTTGGATCTGAATGATCTCTCCATTGTTTTCTATGTTTTTATGCAAGGCGTATTCAAGTCATCACAATGTTTATTAATGATGCTTATACAAATTGCAATATCAAAATGGACATGATATTTAGGTCATCCTGGTGTTTATGCCTTGGTGCTTATATCTAATCCAACATTTCTAACTAAATATCAATATTCATATGTTCATGGTTTTCCTAACTAGTGGACATTGTATTGATTTATCCGGTTACCTAATAAAATATTTAGTGATGAAAATGACCAACACATGATCAGTGACTAAGTCCTAGGTCCTAGGTGCATTTCTTCTTACATTTTGCACTTTGCATGATTGTATTTCTCTCACATGTCCAAAATTAGCTTGATGCTTAATGATTCTCCAAAACTACACTAAACATGACACCAAGGATTGAGTCTCATGAGAAGATCTCTTAACAGATCAGCAAGCAGTCGCAATCCTAGGTTAACCATCCTTTTTGACAAATGACTGAGTACTTGTCTTCACAATATATCATGTGTATCATTACATTTACATTACATATCATAATCATTCCATTGCATTCATTGTATTACATACATGTACATCCATAAAGCATAAGCAAGTCATCCATTTACATAATCCATAATCAACTGTACTATATGAACCATATATATGAAAGGAATGATTGCATTGCATAATCTATACATTCTACACTACTCAAAGCATCTAAAAACATTTACATCACATGGTATCATCATACACAAAATGACAAGTACATATGAAGTCATAACCCAAAAATCAATCTCATATATATCATAAAACCTTAGAATGGGGTGCACCAATGACATAGTATACAAAAGAATGAGCTCATGTGAGCTATTTGAACAGATCAATGTATATGGACAAAATGACAAAACAATCAGAATACTAAGGTAGATCAACTGTCTGCCTACTCCTCTGCATCTGGTGGTGGTGGGGCAAGTACATCTAGTTGTGGATCAGTCCACTGTGCTCTAGCTCCCTCTGATGCAACCATGTACTAAGAGTAAGTAGGTACTCTCTGCACCATAGGAACTGTCACATAATAAGCTGAAACATAGTAAGAAGCCCATGAAGTCTGATGTATAACCTTTTCCTACAGTTGTCTCACATTTGCCTCCTACTCTAAGCACTGCCTCTCAGACTCCTTCAGCTACACCTCTAATGTAGCATTCTGCAACCTCAAATCTCTAATCTGAAGCCTGAGCCACCTAATGATATCTTGAGGAGTCTGCCTTAGTCCATGATCTACATCCAGAGCTGGCATCTCTGTATCCTTAGGCTGATCAGTAGCCTTTTCTCTGTGCACCTTCTGGCATCTAACCTCATCTCCCAAATCAAGTTCAGGATCAGCCTGTGTATCATCCTGCTGTGCACCCAGTACCTCATATGCACTACCAATGCTACCTAGTGTACCACTCTCTCCTCTAGTATGTCTCCTCTAAAGTATTGTAGGTCTACCTACTGTAGAACTTAGAGGGTGACTCATTTATCTAGCTGGTCTTTGGGGAGTAACAACTACTCCGAGCCTTGGTGGTGTAGGCTACACCACTGGTATCTATACATCATGGTGTCTCTGGCCTCTACCCATGGGTGCACCTGTAACATCTATTGCCTCCTCCATAGTAGGAATCATCTTTGTAGGATTCAAAAATCTGTGCATAGGATGCTCCACCAACCAAGCAATGAAACCATCAGTGACCCCAGCATCAGCTACCTATGGCTTGTAGTCCCAATCTCTCGACACATATCTGGTATACTCCTAACTACAAAGAGCATAAGATAATCAGGCTATCCATCCCAACCCAAGCTCTTGAACCATCTGTGCATATGTGGCATAGTATTGTGGAACATCTTGTATGATCTCATACTACCTCCACACACATGTAATGATAAATTGCTCTAGAACAGTGGTAGAACTACCTATAAGAACCTGATTTTGAAAAAAGTAACTAAACTGGGCAGGTACAGCTGGCCATGCCTCCACTTGTAGATACAGTTTCCAAATGATGAAGGTCATGTCATCAAGGACATGCCTCCAGTACTCTATAATACCCATCTGAACCTGTGTGACATATCCAGAGTACCTGTATATCAATGGCTCCTTTGGCTACCTACCCTTGCTGCATACCAGTTGACATATTAGGATGTGCTCCCATGCCCAAATATGTAGAACCAGTGTACCAGAAGAAAAATATTTTCCCTCATGATACACTATCTCATGCATCTTTGAGAACATATGAGCAAGTAAGCATTGACCCCATCCTAACTCAGAAGGTGAAGCCATCAAGTGTGCTACCATCGGGGCCTAGCCCATCAGAAGACCATTCTGCTGATGGTCAAACATGATGATCCCACCGATCATCCCTGCTATGATACACTCCATTCTATGGGTCTGCCCATATCTCTATACCAAAGCCTCCCAAGAGATAGACTAAGCCAACTGATCATCATCACCAAATAATGTCTGAAAAGCATGCAGACCAACATTCCCCACACTGATATAATTAGGATGAGGACCATGAAATGGTATACGCAGAATCCTATACACGTCCTTAGGTGTCACCATGATCTATCCAGTAGGAAAATGAAACTTCTACATCTCTGAATGGAATCTCTCGATCGATGCAGTCAGCAAACCATGGTTCACCTGAATCTCAAGAAAATGTACCAAGTACTCAAAACCGTAGGCAGCTAAGTGCACTTTGAGCGGGTCAGGCAGTGACATGCAAAGGCTCTGGGTGGCGGGATGTGAAATCCATACATGAACATAAGGATAGATGACCTACACAACACAAAAATAGGGTACCCTATCAGTAACTTGGTCAAAAATTAGGCTATAAGTATAGAAATTGCAAAGTTGAATACTTCAGAAGGTGTAACAAATGCTAAGGAATCAACCTAAGAAATCAGAAAAATAAAAAATTTGACCTAAGGTTGAGAAAAACATCACTGTTTTCCATACAAGTTTTCAAACTGGTGTCAAAACTCATACAAGTTTCTACAGGTTCCTGCATGACATTTTATGCATACAAGACTTTCTAAAAGTTCCCATACGACACTTGAGGGACCTGATGAAATGTCGTACGATAGATGGGTCCCTCTCATAGGAGTTTCAGATACAACGGGGATAACTTTCTAAAGGGAATTGAAAACTCATATGAGTCCTAGTAGACTTTCGTATGACTTTTCATGGTACAAAAATTCAAAAAGCTAAAACGTATGAAAAAAATCCTAAAAATGCTAAAAACATGGAAAATTTGAATTCACGGAGAAGCATAGAGGTCCACTTACCAGGTTCCCATACTGCAGAGGCCGCTGGTACTACCGGTTGTGCTCAAAATAATGTGAGGTGACTTGAACTACCATATTCTCCATTTTTCTCTCAGAGGGATCCACAACAATCACCAAAGACAAAAGTGAATAATGATTTGAAAATGACCCTTCTGACCCTTATATAGGTTTTGACCTAATTTTTCAAAGTCCTCCGTTTTCAATGAAAATTGCACCCCTGGCTAATTTCGACGATCTGAACCCATTTTAGGGATCAAAATCAAAATCTGAGATTAGTTATATTGTCAAAATTGTGATTAAAATTTTTTGGACCCAGGACAACCAACTTCTTGCATAATCAACCTTCTAAACATCAAACGAATCCAAGATTCAACTTAATTGATTATCTAACATCAAACTATTTGAATTTCAACTTGGTCAACCATGGTCAACTCATGGTCAAACATGGTCAACTCATGGTCAAACCTAGTCAAACTTGGTCTCCAGGACCTCTTAACGATGCATAACACATTTCCAGACGTGTACAACCAATTCTACAATCGATTAACATGCTTTTGAACATTCAACGCTAGTTTTTCTTGCCAAATTTCAATTTTCACCCCGAAGGGGGCATGGTATTACGCATCATTAACTAATTTTGTCAATCAAATCTCTCTTTCAGTAATCAAGACAACAACCACGTCTAGTCACTGATTCATTAAAAGTCCTCATCGCTTGGGGCATATCAGGTTCATTAAGATCCATATCAATATGGTATTCTCTTAATCTTGCAAACTGTATCACCTCTTCGTAACCATCAGTTCAGTTGTGTTATTTCCTTGATTCTTCATAGCTGAAGGGTTCAAATTTGGCATCCTTTCGATTCCTTTGGACAATCAGGTCTGGAGTCAGGATAATCATTTCTTCGTAATCATAGGTTCAAAATTAGACATTTTGGCACTTCTTCGTAACACTGGTTCATTGTTGATATAGTTAGCATCATCTCGATTCCCTTGTCAATCAGGACCTGAATCAAACATCTTAAAATATATCTATCAGTTTTTGTCTCAAAATCAGTTAATCTCTAAAGATCAGTTTTCCCACCACATAACTGAGTCCACATCTTTATAAAAAATAGACTAATCTTTGAACCACTCCGCTTCCCATAGTAATTCAAAGAGGGGAAAAATGTAATACCCCAAAAATGGGCTATAGTTCATTGACCTCCTACATTGACAAATCGACTGAAATCGATACAAAAGTCCTAACCAAAGGCACATCTGCACATCAGTTTATCAAAACCCTAATTGATTTTATCCTAATTCTGCATCAAGGAATATTTCGTAAATGTTCCTAATTTATCATAATTATCCTAATTAATGATTATTTGGTGATAAATCATATTTATCCTAAAATTTGATTAATTGAATATTTTGAATATTTAATTAATTAAGTTTAATTTTTCCACTTAATTATTTAATTAGTTTTTAATTATATTTTATTCTTAATTTATATTATTTAATTTTGACAATAAATAAAAAAATCCTATGAATAATCAGTTGAATTCTTATTTAATTGATTAAATCTAGTTGTCAATATTTAATGATATAGTTAGAAATAAAAGTTTGATTTAATAATTGATTAACCCATAAATCAGTTATTTTTACTCAAAAATCAGTTAAGTTGAGAATAAAGCACTTTATTTTTAAATTAATTCATATTAAATCATGCACAATCAGAAAAGCAATCAACTTCAAATCAATTATCAATTTCAATTTGTTAACTTTCAAAAACTCAACATGCGATTGTGAGTTGAAAAAGTGAACTAAACTCTATTTCGAGTTAAGAAGTGCTTTTGCATGATTTTGTGAGTTGATTTATTTTTGATTCCTTGTTAACTCAAAAATCAACCTGAGTTTATCAAGAGTAATTTATGGCTTTTCTCAATGCATCCTCAAGCCCTAGATTTATTTATAATCAAGGCTCAGCTCCTCACAAAAGGATCCTTCAAATTTGCATACTTACTCTGGTGAATTTGCATCTGAAGAATCAAGCTCTTGTGATAGGCATTTGTGAGATTTTGGTTATTTTGATCATAGCATTCATTCATTTTCATATCATAGCATATCATCGTTAGATTAATTTGCATATCATTCCAATTAATTCTAGACTAGTTTCATATCAGTTTTTCATAAAATTGCATAGAAAATACAAAAAGATAGATCAATTTGCATTCATCTTCATTGCTTTCAATCATTTAAATCCTTCATTTAGGTGTTGCATTGTCATTGATCTCGGTCTGAATTTGAGAATACCATACTTGCACATACTAGAAGGCAGTAAATTGCATGGTTAGCTTAGTTCATTTATATTGCAGATTTCTTGATTTGCTAACCTCTAATGTTTTACTGAAGTGTTGTGTCCACAGCTAGGTAAAATTTTCACACACACAGTGGGATATAAAAAATTGATTGAATGTACCAAGAATGACCTCAACTTCCTTAATGATGGGATTAATAGACCATGATTCCTTATTATTACCGCATAAGCACTTGATAATGTTATTTGAATTTCCCTCCACCCATAAATTTTGGCAATTCAACTTCTTAATGAGTTTGATGACCTAGAGGGCTCCCATCACTTCATCCACATGGCTAGTTTGAACACCCAAAGGGAGATCCACTGCACCAATGCATTTACCATACATATCTCTGACCAAACCGCCACAACCAGCCTGACCCGAGTTACCTTTTGCAGCACCATCAAAATTGGCTTTAAGCCATCCTTGAGGAGGAGATAACCACCCTCTTATTCTCCTTCTTTCCTTTTGAATTGAAGTTACATAACAAAAAGGAATTGGGACCATAACCTTTCCCTTTAAAAAATCCTTCACCCTTTGCAGATGCAAAGTTCTCCTTAATAGCTATGATAATGTTTTTAGCAACCACTAGAGGAGGAGAATCTATCTCTAAAAATTCTATTACAGCATTCTTTCCATAAGTTCCAAAAAACATGAGGAGAAACCAATGACCAAACCAACTTGGTAGCTTTATTAGAGGTTGGACATTTTTAGTGAGAAAGAAAGTCCTTTATGTTCCCTGGAAAGACCCAAGAGAGATTCCACCCCTACAAAATTCTTCCCCAAATATCTATAGAAAAAGTATACTAGAAAAAAGGTGGAAAATAGTTTCAACTTCATTCTTTAAAAAAAAAGCACATGTTAGTTAGAAAGAAACCCCTCCTACACAAGTTATCAATGGTTAAAATTTTATATTGAACAAGGGGCCAAAAAAATATCTCAACTTTAGGAATAATGGATTTTTTCCAACAAGATGCCCAAAAAGGGGTCTCCCCTTCAAAAACATTTAAAGAAAATAATTGAGAGGAAATAATGAATTTCCCATTGGGGTTAAGAGCCCAAATCAACAAGTCTGGTTGTTCTCTTCTAACAAAGATGGAATTAAGATAAATTTAGATTTGGGATATATTTTTATCTATCACACTTACATTGGCCCAAGATTATTCAATCCATTATTCAGAAACTAGGTCTCCACAAGAAATTTTACATCTCTAAATGATATTATTATCTTCAATAAGCATCTCTAAAGGTTTATCCAGCAACCAATAGTCTTCCCAAAACAAGATTTTGTTGTCATTTCATAATTTCCACATTTTCCCTTGCAAAACCACATCCTTAACATCTTGTACACACTTCTAGATATAGGACCCATTTATGATATTGGGAGAGAATAAAAAATCCTCAAGGGATGGAGCATTAAAGAGATACTTTATTTTCCAAATGAGATTTAACTTCTCATACATTCTCTAAATTTGTCTGGCTAGCAAGGCTTTATTTAACATCTGAATAGGCTTGATACCTAATCCACCCTATTTTTTAGGTTTACACAACTACTCCCAAGAAATCAAAGTCATTCTCTTCTTTTCCTCCATTCTAGACCAAATAAATTTCTTTTGTATTATTTCCATAATTTTATCATATTTTTCTAGAATTTTGAACAAGCTAAGGGCATAAACTAGGATATTTTGCATACACATTTTGAGTAACTACACTTTTCCAACCTGACTTGACATATTACCTTTCCAACCAGCTATCTTGTTATTAAATTTTTCAACTAGAGATATCCAAAAGGAATTTGGGGGTTTGTATCCTAGAGGCAAGCCTAAATAAGACCCAAGAAGGACGGAAATAGCACACCCAATAATTCTAGAGATCTTTAATTTTCTTTTCAAAGTGTTGATAAAGAATAAAGAGCTTTTCCCCTAATTAATCAATTTCCTAGATGCATTGGAATAAATATTCAAGGAAGATTTGATGTTTCTAAATTCTTTTATTATGGTTACCCCCATAAGAATGGTATCATCTAGAAACTTCTCATGACAGAAGGTTTGAGGATGAAAATAAGGATTTAACCCTTGAATAACTCTAGATCTATTAAGTTTAATAAAATATCTCCCTAGACAGTCAACCATAATAGAAAAGAGGATAGGAGAAATGGGACCCCCTTTCCTGAGCCCTATAGAAGGTTTGAAAAAATAAGAAGATACCCCATTAACCATTACAACAATAGAAGAAGTAGAAATAAGTTGATGAGTCAAATGGATAACTTTATTACCAAAACCAAAAGCCTGGAGAACCTTTAAGATAAATCCCCAATCAATTCTATCATAAGATTTAGATAAATTTGCTTTCATAAGAAATCCCTAATTTGAAGAATTGATAAGAGAGTAGATATTCTCATGCACAAAGATTATAGAGTCCAATATTTTCCTACCTAGTACAAATCCATTTTGTTGGGGGGAAAATAAGAATAGGAAGGAAATTCAAAATTATGGAGGTCAATAATTAGATAATTTTGTATAGAGAGTTGCATAAGATGATAGGTCTAAAAGAGTCCACCAAGTCAGATCCAACCATTTTAGGAATCAAAATAAGGAAAGTGGCATTGACCTCCTTGAGGATTCTATGAGCACCAAAGAATTCTTTAACAACATCAGACACATCCTTTCCCATAATATACCACATCTTTTGAAACACAAACACTAGAAAACCATCCAGTCTCGGGGCCTTGTCTCCTTCAAAATAGAACATAGTATTTCTAACCTCCTTGGAAGATGAAATGGCTTCAAGGAATGTATTCTGACCTTCATAAATGATAGCAGGAATAATAGAAAGAATCTCTTCCCGATTCTCATTATTAAGGGTAGAATTGACTAACAATAATGATGAGAAGAATCCCACCATTTCACTCCTAATATCCTCTTCCTTCTTGAGTATGTTCCTATCATAATTAAGAGAGGAGATATGGTTGGATCCTCTATATTTGAGAGTAGTCATATGAAAAAACTTGGTATTCTTATCTCCCTCCTTAATCCAAAGAGACCTAGACCTTCATCTCTAAAAAATTTTCTCCTTAGCAATAACATCATGATATTTGAGTAATATCTCATTCTCTTTATCCAGAAGGTTTTGAGAATATCCTTCCTCTTGGATTTTATCTTGAATATATTTTAGATCCAACTGAATATTAGATTTTGAGTTGAAGATGTCACCAAATGTGCCCTTATTCCACTTCTTAACATAGCCTTTCACATTCCTTAATTTCTTATCAATCCTAAACATACAAGTTTCATCCATCAAAATGCCCCACCAAACCTTGAATCTTTCCTCAAAGTGGGGATGAAGCATCCACATTTTTTCAAATCTAAAAGGAAAGTTTCTCTTTCCAGAAATTGGATCAGCCACAAAAATAATGGGAAAATGATCAGGTCCAATTTTAGAAAAAGAAGAAAGAGAGAAGAGATACCTTTGCAACTAGTCATGAGAAATCAGGGCCTGGTCCAACTTGACTTGGATCAGATCCTACTCTGCCACCCTTCTATTAGACCTTTTAAAATTAATACCTTGGAGGTCAACATCTATAAGATCTTGTTGATTAATGAAGTCCATAAGGTCTTATCTTCTATCTAGATGACTTTGCACACCTCTTGACTTCTCACAATCTCTAAGAGGAGTATTAAAGTCACCCATAACCAACCAAGAGATGTTAGGGAAATCTATCCTACTAGAGGCAATCTTATCCTAAAATTTCTTCCTGCTAGATTTGTTATTTGGGGCATAGATATTGGATATCACCCAAGTAAAATCATCTCTTAAATGATGGAATTTAACAACCACAAAATTACCTTCAACCAAAAAAACATCACCTTCAATGTAATTTTGGTTCCAAAAAATAATAGATCCTCCTGAAACACCTTTAGAGTGTCTTCCAACAACACCACAATTTTTGAAAATATTTAATTTTCCCACCTTTTCTTTAGCTTTCTTAATTTCTTGAAAAATAACAATATCAAGTTTTTGATATCTAATAATATTTGTTAGAATATCTTATTTATGGATATTATTAAGCCCTCTCATATTCTATGAGACAATCTTCATTTCTTACCAAGAGTATAGTCCGAGATGGTAGCTTGTTTCTCATAAAAAATGTTCTACTTACTTTCCAGATCCTGTATTTGTTTTGTAGATTTTATGCCAAGGGGTTAATTTTGTTTCCCTATATAAACATTCATTCTACTCATGGTGGCCACAACATGTTGTGATGAGGAAGAAGACAACTTATCCCCAATTTTTTTCCTCCTCCTACTAGCCCTTTGGTTTGAACCTTCCATATCTCCTTTGCTAGTAGTCTGTTGTTTTCTATCTTTTCTTCCCATCTCTTGGCTTACAAAAGATTTGACATATTCCAAGAAGGGAGATTTAACAACTTCTCGATCCTCCAAATCAAAAGATTCAATCATTGAATCACCCCCTAAGATAATACATTATTGAGAATCATTAAATGACTCTTTCATTTGATCATTTTTCTCAAATTAAACAGTCTTCTACCCTTGAAGGAATTTCTATCAGATTGTCTTGGGAACCAATACTCTCATTAATCTCCCCTTCTTCAAGGGTATCATTTCTAGCACTTCACATACTAGTGCCTTGGTTAGCCTCCTCAAATGCTACCATCGACCCATTCTCTTTTCCTTCTTGGCCTTCCTCTATTTTCTCTTTTAACCTTTCCTCTTCCTCCCAGCCTTTCCCTTCTTCTTGACCTTCATCCTTTGGGTCATCCATGTTCAAGAAACATTCATATTGTTCCCTGCTACCTTCTCCAACCAAAGGAGAGGATTCCCCATTGTCACTATTGTCATTTGGGTTTTCACTTGAAATATTCTCACCTCTTCCAGCCTTCTTCTGAGTCTTTTCATTGGTTTTTTATGCTTCCTCATAAGTTCCCTCTTTTCTTCTAGCCTTCTACTAATCCATCTCCTTTGAAGTTTCCTTGTCAGAGGTCTTCGGTTTCCATACTTTCTTATCTCAGGTTTCTTGGCCCCTATATCTAAGTTATTAGCTATCATTTTCACCTTCTTTGGACAAATTTTGGCCGAGTGACTAGTTTTCTTGCAAGAACACTATGCAAAAGGCAAGGATTCAAATCCACTTCCTAGCTCAACTTCCCCAACTTGGAAATAATATTAATATTTGTGGGAAGATCTGATAACTAGTGAACATTCACATAGATTCTTGCATAGACCAAAATTTTCTTAGATGAGATCATAGGATCAATGGATAGAATCTCTCTAAAGGAGGAAGCTAAACTATTTAAAAAATCTTCATTCCAGTATTCCAGAGGGAACCTTGGGAAGTGCACCCATACAGGGGCTGATATGAAAAAAGTATCATTGAATTCTATCTTAGGCCCCCATTTCCTAAGAGCTAGGATTAGCTTTCCAAACATCCAGGAGGCCCATAGAGCACAAAGTCAAGATCTTCCTTACTTGATAATTCAAAGGATAGGAAACCTTTAGGAAGAGAAAAAATATCTGCTTGGCCTTTGAGTTTCCATTTCCCTTTAACCATCAATTTGAACACCTCAATATTCAGCCTAGACCCCAAGAACTTTCCAACTAGGGTAAAATCCATAGTAGAGATAGAATGATCCATCATAGGATTGTGGATAAATATCAACAACTCACCCTTATGTGGATCACATTTGCATGTGACTTTTGAGCAAGAATATTTCATTTTAGGTTTTTTACCAAACAAGGAAGACCACTATTTTGGAAGACTTGTGCTCTCTACATCCTTGGTCCCCATGAGGGAATCACATGGGTTAGTATCCCCTTTACCAGCTAGTTCAATGGGAAAATCCTCATCCTATGGGTCCCCATTTAGACCAAATTCATTGGATTCCCCCGTTGACTTCAAACTATCCTTACCTCCTACAATCAATGAGGGAATCTGTAGTGACCCACCCGTGCTGGAAGCCTGACCTCTGCCATTGCTGGTTTTCTTGCTTGCTCCCTTCACTGTTCATCCACAACATATTAGTAAATAGATCATAATCATAAATATAAGTACCATCATAGTCCATTCATTACATCAAATAAATGCATAGAAAACATAAGATCATAACACATCATATTGGCATTACATATAGTCATTTGTATAAACATCTCATAGATCGTATAAAGAAAATTATATAAATGCATAGAAAAATTAAAAAATAGAGAACATCATCTATTAGTAATACATCGTACATCCATGTATACATCTCATATATTATAGGAAAACATAAAAGCATGTAATTACAAAAGCTAAAACATAGGTCACTATGCATCATCATATATATAAATCATCATTAGCATAAAAAATAGACATCATCTCATAAAACCATGTGCATGAAATAAAACACATAAGACATACTCTCGCCAAAATTGCATATAATATGTATAACTTAAAAATATATCATAATACAATGTCAATGTCTATCTAACATGAGCTTACAAGCTCATAAAACATATGCAAAATGTGTCTGCAAATACAAAATTGTTACTAGTGTTGCTTCCTCCCTTTGATATAGTAGGTCTCAATCATGCATCGATTGAGGGTTCTACCTTAGGCTACACAATAGGTGTAGCTACATCTATCCATGGTGGCCTAAGAACTATGTTACTATACCACTTCCCTATGACCTATGTGACCTCTAGGATCTCTTAAAAGCTATATAGCTATTGATCAGGAGGAACCACCCACTCATAATTATCCCTCTAGTATTATATCTCCCTACCAGCCTCTTTGCCTACTTTTTACATCTAGTCAATTACCCTATATAATGTCAAGTCCTGTACATTGTTAATGAAAGACAAAAAGTCCAAATCCACCTATCTCTCTCTATTCTTTGTAGTGTGTTCCCTACTCTTCATGCCCAACCTCTTCCCTCAGACTATCCCTCTCCCTCTCCAACCTGGCTACCTAACCTTCCAAAACTAACACCCTCTCCAATAAATAGTGTCTCTTAGATTTAGATGTTTCAACCTAACCCTCTACCACCACTTCCCTAGCCTATTTCTATGAATCCTTCATCGTTGCAACATCTAGTCACTCCTATAAAGATCTCATCTACTCTTGCAAAATAGATATTTGATCTATCAAGTCCCTATTTTCTGGGATGTTCTATACATCCTTACCTATAGTTATATCATATAGTGTAGCTCCATTGTCCTCAAAACTTTCCATGGCCAAATTTATCAAATTTTTATCATCCTCCTCCATATCATTATCATCCCTCTCCTCATCCTCCTCTAATGAGCTAGTCTCATCAGTTCTCTTAGTGTTAGTTTCATCCTCACTAGACCCAATCACATTTACCTCCTCCTCCATTGAATCATCTCCTCTTATGTCCTCTCTTGCAACATCCATACCCTCATCTCCTCCACCTACCAATGCAACCACTAGTGCAATCACTTGGGGAAACTTTTACCACTATAACTCCTCCCCTATCATCTCCCCCATCTTACCTTTGTCACCCCTCTCTCCATCTCTCCCACCTTAACCCCTACCTTAATATTTCCCATATCTCTCTCTACCTCTACCTCCATCTCAAACCATACCACCATCCTTTCCACCTATACTACCTCTCTTTCTATGTCTCCCTAATTTATTGCAAGGTGGTTTAACCCTCCCACCATATCAATCAACATAGGAACACCAAGTTTTGTATATGGAACTAGTTGATGTTTTACCCACCATGCATCAAACTTGAGCATCATTCCTAATCCACCACCTATGATATTCAAGCCCCTCTTTGAGGTTCCAATCCATAAAATTGAATCACTACTATATCCATAGGAATAACTAGTCCCAATCCTCTGATATCCTCATTACACAATGGAAAAACTATGTAAATCTAGTAAGCACATCCTATCTCTCACCAAAATGATGAAGAACATTGTCTTGAAAATATATGTATATAATTTTGTGGGATTGTGTAGTCCTAACTATAAGGTACCTCTCCTATTTTAAATAATCTAAATGGTCTACCTCACCATCCCATGCTATACATCCAACATACGGTCTCCATGTAAAATTTCTCAAAATATCAAATTGATGTCTCCAATACATAGTATTTTCAACATGTCTCTATGTCACCACCTCATATTAATATACATAGGTTTGACCTACCTTAAGTGGTTGTCTACCAAAAACAAGGTGACACATAGCTATGTACTCGCAATCCCAAACTTGGAGCAACGTAACCCCACACCCTAAAGATTGTGCATTGTGGTAGGCTATATCATGAATCTGGAAATAAATCATGGCTAATATACGAGGCCCCCAAGTATTGGTACAATTAAACCTTGATGTGTAATAAAAATAATCCCTATCCTCAAGCCATGTTGTATATTACCCATCAAAATACAATTTCCATGTTTTTTCTTCAATGTTGAGAATATTTGCATCTAGGAATTCAACTTGTATAGGTTATTTACTTGACAATGGTACCTCTTCTAGTTTATTTTATATGACTTGGCCTTAATATATCTTCATCCCACATACTCTATATAAAATTCACTTATCACCATGACTCATTTGGCTAACCTTCTTGTTAGAGTTGATATACTAAGAAGACATTTCAAGGGATATATTTTAGCAATTAATCTTACTTGATATGCTAGCATATAATGTCTTAATTTTTTAGAAGAAAAAACCACTTCTAGACATTCTCTATCTATAAAGGTGTAGTTAATTTCATACTTGACCAAAGTCCAACTAATGTAGTATATAGCCTTCTCTTTTCCTTTTTCATCTTCTTGGGCTAATAAGGCTCCTAATGAATTATTCATTGCTGAAACATAGAGTAGAAATGGTTTCCTAGGTATTGGAGACATTAAAATTGGAGGATTCATCAAGTATTTCTTTAAAATATTAAAGGCATCATCACATTTGTTGTCCCACTTGAAATAAATGTCCTTATGCAACAATAGGGTGAACGAATGACACTTTTCGGCCAATTTGAATATTAATCTTCTTGTGAATTGTAACCTTCCTTTCAATGACCTCAATTGACTTATATTTCTTGGAGGTCCCATTTCCATGATGGATTTAACTTTGGATGGATCCACTTCTATTCCTTTGGCTGAAATAATATAACCAAGAAACTTTCTTGATTGGACTCCAAATGCACACTTTTTTGGACTTAATCTCACTTTGAAATTGTCTAACCTTATGAAGATTTTGTCTAGAATTGGTATATGTTCACCTCTTGTAAAATAATTGGAAAAGATTTCATCTACATAATCTTCCATGAATTTTTGTATCATATCATGGAAAATGGTTTTCATAGCTCTTTGGTAAGTGACTCTAGCATTTTTAAGACCAAAGGGCGTCACATTCCAATAAAATGTACCTCATGCACATGCAAAATAGTTTTATCTTGGTCCCTAGGTGCTATATTTATTTGATTGTATCCAAAAAATCCATCCATTAGCGAAAACATGGAATGTCCTTTTGTTAGGTCCACTATTGTATCGATATTTGGAACAGGTAAGTCATCTTTGGGACATGCCGTATTCAAATCTTAGAAATTTGTGCAAAATCTTAAGGTCTTATTAGGTTTTGAAACAAGTACTATATTTTAAATCCATTCTACAAAGGCAATATGTCTTATGAATCTGATATCCAAGAGTTTCTTCAACTCTTCTTTAACCAACAAGGCTATGTGAGGATGTATCTTTCTCAATTTTTTCTTGACAAGATTAACTCCTGGAGCTATATACAAATGGTATATTATCAAATTTGGATCTAGTCTTAGCATATCAGCATATGACCATGCAAAAATGACTTTTCTTTCCTTGAAAAAGTCTATAATTGTTCTATTTCCTATTTGGACAAGGATGTTTCTAAATTAATATTCTTAGGATCTTCCTCAGTTCCAATGTTCACTTTCTATGTTGGCTCAATCAACATAGATGACCTTTCTTCATAGTGTTTGGGTAAAGTGTCAAGTTTATCATTTTTAGGTGCCTCAATTAAGTTTTTGCCTTTAGGTACATCTGTTATTTTTACTTTTTGTTGATCTAGCACTACCATGTGATGGTTTTCACCACTATATCTTTGATTTTTTCTTTTATTTCCTTTATTTTTTTTACTAAGAAACTTGACACTTTCTGATTTTGTTTCCTCTTGATAGGATTCTTGGATGGAAAATGGTTCAACCACATTTAGGTACATGGAAATATAATAATCATTTGGGAAGGTGTCTATTTCATTTGGCTCAATTTGATCCCAATCAATAAGTTTAGGATGGATAAGGGGTAAAGAATCATTGAGTGGGTTTAAGTATATGGGATTTAATCTCCTAACTTCATTATAACTTGGTTCATACATTGTATCATCAAGATATATGATGTGATATTGTTCAAGATGGTCCATAGAGTTTGGATCTATTTCTTCCTTACTAGAATAGACATGAATGCATTGTGGATCTAACTCTTGTAAGGTAAACCTAGAGATTTACCCCTCTAATAATGTAGGTATGTATGGATCTCCTTCCCATTCATAGCTTAAACTTGCTACTTCCTTTGATGTAGGTGTGTAAGAGTGGATCACATAAAATTCCTTGTCACGGCATGACTCTTCAGATAAGAAATCACATTCCCATTTTGTTGAATCGTCATCACTATATAATTCTATGTTGGATATTTTCTCATGCATGTGAGAGAGTTTCTTTTCATCATGTCCTTGTTCATGGTACCCTAATCTATTTTTCTATTAAATAGACCTCCAAGTGGTTTTTAGGGGTTCTAAAAATCCTTCATTTCTTCTACAAAGAGGAAACCTTCCTTAGTAACCCATTTTTTGCATTATTTCAAAGCCTTTCCCATATTGATGTGTGGGAATTCTAATATGTTAAACCCTCTAATTTGACTCTTCCGCATCCATTTATAACTAATTTATAATTTTTTTATCCTCTTCTACCTTTGTTGATGTACTAGCCCTTAAAAAATTATCATTGTACCTTTGGATACTTGAGGTAGATGGTTTTCCATGTGACATAGGAGAAATGGGTAAGTTTACCATAGATAGGGAATATTCTTCTACCCCTTTGTGATGAAGCTTGCATTTCTTCTCAAAGTATTTTATTAGTGTATCCATATTTTGATAGTGTATTTCCTTTTCTTTTCCTTTTTATAAATTTGTACCTTTTGATTCTTTTTCTACTTGATTCGAAACATTTGAACTAGAGGATTTATAATTTCCCTCCTTTGAATGTAAGAGACCAATTCTCTCTTTAGCCTTGTTTGATGTAGGTGGACTAGTATTTTCACTATTTGAGCTAGTGGTATCATCTTTTTCATTTTTTTTTCCCATTTCTTTAGATGGTGACCTTGCACTAGGAGTTTATTCTTTATCTTGTTCTTGGGATGAATTTAATGTGAAAGCCTCACTATTATGTGGTTCAAAGGAATCCATAACTAGTTTTATATTATTACAATATTGCAAAGGGTTAAGGTCACCTGTAATTGTTATTTCTTGTCCAAGGTAAGGAAACTTCAAATATTGATGATAAGTAGAAGGAACGGCTTGAATTTCATGAATCCATGGCTTACCTAGCAATATGTTGTAGGTAAACCTGAGGTCTATCACTTGACAAACTATCTATTTTTTAATAGGACCAACTCAGATTGGTAGAATGACCATACCCTTGGAGGATGTCTCTTCATCATCATAAGCCTTAATAGTTATCTTTCTCTTTGGATCCATGGATTTTTTAGAATACCCCAAAGATTTTACAAGATTAAGGGTGCATATGTTCAAACCAACACCTCCATCTATCAAGACTATTTTGACACTATGCTTGTGGATTAGGACTTCAATGTGTAAGGGAAAATTTTTGGGATGGTTTAAGAACATGTCATCTTATTTGGAAAAGGATGCGAAATGTGACGCAATATGATGACCAACCATGGTTTTAAATTGTTCTACATCTAAATTGTTAGGAATTGTTGTATCAACCAAGGATTTTACCAAAATTTCTTTATGGGACGGTGAGAATTTTAAAAACTCCAAGATTTATATTTGAGCTAGAGTATTTTGAAGTTGGTCCACTAGATTGTATTACCTTGATAAAAAAATATGAAGGATTAGGCATGTTTTTTTTTTTGGCAATTCCTTATAAGGTGACTTTTGATGCTTCCCCTTGGTGAAAACATTGGCAGGCTTGTTTTTTTTGTTTATCTTTCATGGCTATGACTTTGATGGTATTTTCAAAACTAGATAGAGAATTTATATTATTATCTTAAGTGTGGGAAAAGTTCACCTTGTTCTTTCCTTTCTTTTTATTTTGATTTGTGTTGGAAGATTCACCTTTATCATGGTTCAAGAAAGGATTTTTGAAAGCCGTGTGATCTTCATTGTTCTTAGGTCCATCAAATTAAATATTACCATCATCAATTAGGTCTTAAACAACATGTTTTGACCTCATACAATCATTCATCTTTTATCCTTTATTTCTATGATACTCATAATGATGTGATTCATTCCACCAAGAGGTCTTAACTTGAGGTTCATATCCTCTTGAATCAAGTAGAGTAGTGATTTTGTTAGCAATAAGAGTCTTTAAAGATTCCTTAAGATATTCTCCCAATGGAGTGAATTTTATCATTGGCGAAGTATATTGTGACATAAATGATGGTTTTGGCTGATTATTACCTTGAGTATTGTTGTTATTCTTGAAAGAGGTGTTTCTTGGGGGATTGATATTATTGGCTTGATTATTAGAATTACTAGGAAGATAGAATGGTTTAGTTTTGATGTTTTTTGATTCAATTACTTCATAATTCATTAGATTCTTGTTGGTGTTTGTTCACCAAAATTTGGGTTTATCATTGTTATTGTTGATTGATGAGTTGTAGTTGTTATAGGAATTATTATTGTTTGAGAATCCCTTTTTATCCTTATATAGCTTTAGTTCCCCTCTTCTAATTTAAGTTTCTTCTATTTTGATTACGTTCTTAATCATTTTGTCAAAGGTTGGAAGACATTGGATTTGTAGCTGGAAATTCATTTCATTGTTAAAGTTGTTGATAAAGATATTCATCTTCACTTTTTCTGGTACACTTATTGGGTACTTGGAAAAAAATATTCTCCAACATTGTAGGAAATTCAAAAGGATTCCACATTCCTTTGTTTTGTATTACAAAAATCCAACATGGTCACTTCATGTTAAATATTATAGGACTATTGGTTGAGAAATTTTGAAATCAATTCTTCAAAGGTTTTAATCCTGGGTGATAATTTGGAAAATAATTCCATTACTTGTCCACCTAAATTTCGTGGAAACAATCTCATTAGATATGCTGGTTCATGAATGAACTCCATAATCAATGTGAAAAACTCTCTAATGTGGTCTTGAGGGTCATTTGTACCCATGTATTTTTCATATTTAGGAAATACCACATTAGGTAGGCAAGGTATCATTACCAAACTCTTATCAAAAGGAAAAGGACCAATAGCTTATAGCATGTATTTATTTGGATAGTTTGTCTTTTGAATGTTATCCAAATGTTATCCAATTATTTTTGAAGAGATTAGATATGTCTATTTAGGATTCCTAGAGGGTTAACTTCATTTTCATCTTGCTTTAGTTGAGACACATCATAGTCATGAGGTAGTTTAACTCCTAGTTGAGCTAATGTAAAGAAACACCTCTATTTTTTTTTTCCAATACTCTTTCCATCATATTCATGAAATTAATTTTTTTTTGTACCTCCTTGACCTTTTCACCTTCTTCATTGTCATGATTTTTGTTGCAGCTATTCTTAGCCAAATCATTTTCTTCTCTTTCCATATTGGGTATATTTTTTGTGTTTTCCCTTCATGATGAATTGGACCCTCTTGTTGATCTTGGTTAATTTGATAGGTATGTAATTGAGGTCATGTCTTTTGTTGAAATGGTACTTCTTCATTAATCATCTTTCCATCCTCTTGGATTTTATACTTATAGGACCTTTTCCTTACTGACATGAACTTGGCTTATGTATCACCTTTTAGATAAAAATATCTTTGAATAAATTGAATTGATTTAAAATCCAGTTTAGATGGCCTACATAATTGATTTGATGATTAATAAAGTCCAATATTAATATATCAATTTGTGTAAACTCAATTATGAACTCAATTTGTGTGATAGTCCCAATTGTGAAGAATTTTACTTATGTTTGATGAAATGGACTCTACTCTATAAAGGGTGCCTAGAATTGATTTCAATTTTGACCAAAAATTCTTGCAGATACTAACTATTTTATGGAACAAGTTTATAGGCATTATTTTATTGGTTACATGCATTGTTTCAATGCTCACAGACTTTGTTTGAATGTTTATAGGCACTGAAACTTTGTGTTTAGGGAACAAAATTTTGTGCATTGACACTTTACTGATTGATCTTTTCTTGTTTTGTGAGTTTTTATCTTTTTTTTGTTTGATTTTTTAGTTCCAAATGGATTTTTCCTTCTGATTTTGAGATCATCAAACATAGAAAATACACCAAAATAAATCCACCCTAAATCTACACAAAAATTATATGTTATCGATCATTTCAATGGGTCTTTCACATGGAAAACACTTCAAGAAAGGTACCTATGGTTAATTTTGGCTTTACATGGATAAAATAGGTAGGATTACTACTTAATTGGGATTTAATAAGGATTATATTCAAAGATATTTTATTTTTACCTCTCTTATGAGAGCTTCCCATGAATGTCAGGGAGGTTTTGCACAATCCATGAGGACTACTCAAGGAAGGCTATTATACAATGCTCTTTTCCCTTCACTCCATTAAGAATGAAGGAATTTTTTATAGTAGGTTTCATAACCATGGATAAAATGGTTTTGTATCCCACTTTGGGTTGTCCCTCTTACCAGTCATGTTAAAGAAAGTCTTGGGAGGTGAGCCCCTTATGACTTGAAAATAAAAATACACTTCTTCAAATAAAATTGATATAAAGGTAGGTTTGGTATTTTTATCACCTTAAGAAAGATGAGAGAATATCCCTAATACCTTTTTCTCTTAACATAATAGGCATGGTGTTCATTTTTACACCTTTAACTATTGGAACTCCACTAGATTTTTCATTTTGATCACCTTAATAAAGGTGAGAGTATATGCCTATTAGATTTTCTCACAAAAAAATGAGGTCTCCTTACTTAAACTATGTGTTTGAGTTTGAAATTTTCCAAAAGTAAAATTAAAGGTACATGAAGGTTCAAAATATTGTAGTGTGTACATTATTCAAAGTTATGAGCATTTTTTAGATATTTCATTTTTATTATACATTACCTCGGTGATAATTCTAGCTCCTAAGCATCCCCTTCCACTCATGTTAATCCAACACAAGACAAGAAAAGTAAAGGAAATCTAAAATAAATTGACAAATTGACAAAATTTTTGAAAAGGAGAAGCATACATGTCAATCATTAGAATATTATAGAAAGCTTGATAAATATTGATGAGTTTAATATATCTATCATGAGCTTTACCTTCCTCACCTAACCTCTCGATCTCATTGGCCCAATATAGCTTCTATTCTTACTTGCTCAATATTTTTTCTTCTTTCTCCTTGTAATGATCTGGTAATCTAAATGCATGTTTATGCACTTTCCTTAATCTAGCTATCTACAAACATTTTAAACAAAATCAAAATTTAAATTTTAAATTCTTAAGCTCAAATTTATAGGCACTATTTTACCTCTTAAAGGTAATAATATTTAAATGGTAGGTGCTAAACTTATGCTCATAGGTGCTACGATTTAGTGTATAGGAGATGTATAATAGTAAGCAATAGAATTCTACAAGAAAAGTGATAGAATTATGCTAGAAAGAAATAGAATAATGAGAATAGGTGAAAAAATGCATTGAATAGGTAGCTCTCTTCTATATAGGTGACAATATTCTATGTGTAGATGTTGAAATTTTCTTCACATATGCTAAAATTTAATGTATAAGCGATGAAATTTGAAGCATAGGAAATAAAATTTAGTGTATAGGTGCCTTTCTGCATACTCCAAACCTATAAAATGTTAAATCTATAAAATAAAAGATGTAAGATTAGTAAGGCATGGTCCCCATGGTGGGTGTCATTTGTGTGTGTGTGTAAAATTTGTAATTACAAACCTTCATGAAATATTAATTCAATCAAATATCAACTTGAAAGCAAAAGATCTATACTAATTAAATCATTCAAATTGAAATAATTGAGAGCATTTCACGGATCTCTAACTAAAAGGACTTAAATATTTCTCTCAGCAAAAATGCATCCTTAAGTGACAACTCCTAGAATGAGAATATACAAAGATAGATGTAATTTAGATCTAAGATGCTTGATTGATTCAAAGAAAAGTTGAATGATGCAAATGAAACTAGTTTGCATGCTTAAATTCACTCAAAACCTCATGGGAGTTCTTCATTATGATGTCACTATGCAAGATACTAAACTAAAATGAACTCAAATTACTCTACTCTCAATGATATTCACCTATAATGGTGATGAAATGAAGATGGATATGAATGCTCTAATTGTGCATCCTATGATCAAAGCATAAGGTTGGGTTTTGTTTGTTGAGGTGTCCAATTTGAAAGGAAAATATTGAATCTCAAAAGTGGATGGGCCTTTGAGTGATCCATGTGCACATTTCCCTCCTCTCCCATTGGTTGATTAAATTTTGTCATGTAGTGGTAGGTGAGAAATTTGAAAAATAATTAATTCAAAAGAATTAACTAATTTAGCCATGTATTTTTATTGAATAGGTTGGATTAAATTATTTAAATGAACTATATAATCAAGTGATTAAATTAATTACATAGTTATTTTATTTTTGAATTTAATTAATCCAAATGACTTGAATTTGATTAATTTTGGCTTTGACCATTTTTAGGCATATACAGAACTAGCAACATCTTTTATGTGCTCAACTAGAATAGTTTGATCCTCTCTAGTAAAGAAAGTAATTCTCTTCAAGGAAGCTACTAGGATATCATCATGTTGAGCTAAATTTAAAGAGCTACCTTTATTGAAAGGGACAAAATTTTGATTCCAAGGTGCAACCATAAGAATTACTAGAGCTTGGTAACTTGGGGCATCAATATGGAATCTTCTAGTAGGAAGTGGAAATTTAGCACTTCTATAATAGACAATATCTTTTTTATCTATCTCAATTACTCTCCCTTTACTTCTAGGTGGGAACAATTGAAAATGCTCAAAAGGAGCTAAGCTATGTCTTGTTTGTACTCTTTTCATAAGTTGTTATGCACTAAGTTTACCACACCAAAACTCAAAGTCACCAGGTATGTAATATTTTTACCTTTTTAAGGATAAAATTACTATTATACACATAAAACATCAATAAAAAAATATATAAAATGGAGTGAAAATTATTCCTTTGTCCCACCAAGCATGCTAAAAACTTTTATCCCACAATCTTTCACCCTATTAAGCTTGCAACTCTGCTACCTTGTGACACATGGGAACACCTCCATGCTATGGGTAACCAGTAATGGATATGGACCTCTAGAGAAGGTTAGTTCCTTATAATGCCTCACCTAAAACCTACTCTAAACTACTTACTTTTAGAGTAAACGAGAAAGAAAAGCTTAAAAATAGCCTAAAATGCTTCTAAAATTGAAACTACAACTATAATGGTGATGCACCAAATTTATGCTTCTGACATCCACTAAGGTTTTGACATATAGTATCTTAACTAACTCAAAAAATATTTTTAACAACTTGACTTTTTCATAGATTCCTACTTCAACACTTTACATTAAGGTGTTGAATTTTATCAAACTTGAGAAGGAAAAACTAGTGTTTTTACAACTCAAGTTGATTTTACTATTTACAAAAAAAGTAACCTACAAGAATGAATCACTAGTACATTTGAGGTCAAATTCTGATGGCCATTTGTCAGATTTGCAATGCTAATTTGTCAGCATTTCGACAGATGAGTCTGTCGCCATTTTTGCGTAGGAAATTGCGATAGAAGACGTATCTGTTGGTTTACCAACACCATATCATGTCAAAAACTTGCACATGGCAACAACTTCATTATGGAATTTTTTGCGGTTGATCCATTGAAATTCTGACATAATGACCTATCGGAAATAGACAATCTCTATCGGAATTAACTGTCGAAACCATATCCTTTCCGACATTATAACTGTTGGAATAGTGACAGTTTCCACCTAATTTTGATAGATATATCTATCAGTGATATGGCATTAATGTCAAAGTTTCTATCAAAATATTTCTATTTGTGACACTTAAACTATCAGAAGAGCGATAGTCCTTCAGCATTTCTCCGATAGGTTTCCCTGTCGAACGTATAGCATTACTATCGGAAGTATTGTCGTAAATTATTTTTCTCCAACATTTTATCTATTGAATGCATAGCACTTCTATTGGAATTAATTATGAAGTGTCAAAAAAATGACGGATATGCACATTAAAGATAAAACAGCTCAAGAGACCATCATAGGTTCTCTCTTTCTTCAATCTATATTATTGACAAAATGTTTTACCTTTCATTAGCTCATCAAATCCAGGGATTTGAAAGAATTTAATAGAATATTTTCATGACAACATATATTATTTAAGTTGAAGTTGCACAAATTTATCTACTTCACGCACTTGTAGACTATGAGGATGGCGACAAAGAAGCATGGCCATGGGAGGAGATGCTTCTTTATCATCGTCTTCATAGTATACAAGTGGGAAAAGTAGATAAATTCATGCAACGTCAACTTAAATAATATACATTGTCATGAAAATATTCTATTAAATTCTTTCAAGTCCCTAGATTTGATGAGCTAATGAAAGGTAAAACATTCTGTCAATAATATAGATTGAAGAAAGAGACAACCTATGATGGTCTCTTGAGCTGTGTTATCTTTAGTCCTAGCTATTGTCCTCGCTACCTGTCAATCGTCAAGAATAATCACCACCTTGCATTTATGTACACTGCACAAATTAATCCCAGTCTTGCAAAAACATTTTACACTTGTACATCTCATCAATATTGGAGGCCTAAAGTAATTTTATACGATCACTAGCACATTTCATGCATGGATGAGAAACAGTATCCAAAGTTTCTAGATAACCATTTTTGAGAAGAGGAATGAGTGCAGGCCAAAGAAGGGATAATTCCATAGTAGAAAGGAAGACATCTTTTTAGCCTGGGTCTAGATCCTACCCCATTTATCGAAGGATCTAGGGCCAGTCTAGAAGGATGTCTTCCCATTCTGTCTACAACATTGTGTCCATCCATGATCTTAGGAATATCAACATCTTTCTACTCTTCATTTGCCAAAATATATCGCTTCTTCAAGCTTGCAGAGTAATCTTATTAATAAAAGAACTCTTGCCAACATTAGGGTACCCACAGATCAAAATAGTTGATGTTATTGGTTCTTGTGCTCAAGGATATCAATTCACTATTTTGAAATGGCCAAATCATTTTTATTTCATTTGTAGAGAAAAGGAGTGGGAGAAAATGAGCGGGTGAAAGTTGATCGAGCGCGAGAGAAGGCATTGCATTTTATTTGATCATGAATGCACTCTAAAATGACCAATCATGTTTTCTATTTGATTTTTTTTGGTGTTTTTTTTTCCCATATTCAGTAGATAAAAATCATGGCGGCAGCCACTTAGCCATCTTTTTGATGTTCCAGGTATTTTACAAAGATACAAGTATGTGGATTTATCATTCAGTTGCTTGCAATTATTGGTCAAATGCAAATATTTTGTAAGTTGAAAGGGTAAGATATCAGTTTGGTGTTTTTGGTTTGTGTTAAAAGTTGATTTGGTAAAATCCTCAAAAAACACACTACATGTTCTAAAATGTAAAGAAGTTGAATGTTAAATGTAAGATATATATCTCATCCATAGTAATCAAAAGAAAGGACATGAAACTTATAAGGAGATTTACCAATCCAAAAATATAAGCGAATAGGAAACATGATTGGTACCTTATGAATTGGTTTTTGAGGTGCACAATCTTCATCAATCTCCTGAGAACAAGACCCCTCCTCATGAAAAATGCATTTAACGGATTAAACAAATCTACAAACTGAACCAATGGCATGTTTAGAACAAAGAAATAGATTGATAATAATATGTTGAAAATTCTATTATGTTTAATACATGCAAAAGGACTAGTCCCAACAATTCTTAAACATACTTTATCTGATATGATAATAACATGCTAATTAAACTGATAAAGGTGTTATCTGCATTTAATCTGCCAATTACTAATTATAAAAAAAACAAATTACAAAACTGAACCAATGGCATGTTCTTCATGTGGTACAAGGAAGATTTGGCTATGAAAAAAAAAAGTGAAATGGCCTCATCATTTTTATTTCGATTGGATAGAGGAGCGAAAGATGAGTGCGAGAGAAGGTGTGTGATTTCTTCATCTTTCCAGAATATGGCATCATATTTGACTGCAAATTTCAAATGCATTGCATTTTATTTGATCATGAATACTCTCTGAAATGACCGCATTCTACTGGTGTCATGCCCTAGCTCGTGCTTTATCTCCATTATTTGATATTATTGGTGCTTGTGCTCAAGGATATTGATTCACTATTTTCAAATGTAGGTTTGATTTAGTTAATGTTTAGAAGAGATCAATAAAGTATTTAAAGACAATCTTACATGTTTGGAGAGGTTTGACAGGCACTTATCATGACTATACCCTCACAAACATAGGCATAGACTGGTTTTACTAAGTTTCCTTTCTCTATTTTGAGGTTTCCTTTCTCTATCGCAAGGGTACAGTCAGAGGGTTCATTGACAAAATGATCTTTTGAATGGTTACTATGAATATGAATGATTTGATATAGCATATTTCTCATTTTACTTGAAGTTTGGAATAGCTTGTGCAAGGGTGAAAGTAGTTTTGATCATTTTGGTCATGACTATTCCTCTACACAGTCAGGAAATGTAACTATATAATGATTATATGTAATGTTGAATGGATTAAATGCTTTATTCTTGGTAGAAGTGAATGGAAGGAATAGTGATGGTGTTAGGTTTCATTTATTATTTAATTCAATGGTTTCCAAGATGTGTTGAGGAGTTTTCTCCTTGTTTAATGTTAACTATTCCTGCACAATCCACTCATACAACAGTGAAGTTACAAAACTGAATCAATGGCATGTTTACAACAAAGAAATAGAATGATAATAATATGTTGAAAATTCTATTATATTCTATTTAATACACACCAAAGGACCGCATTCTAAATTGTTGTCACTGAAATGATCGCATTCTACTAGTGTCGTGACCTAGCCCATGCTTTAACTCCATTATTTGATATTATTGGTGCTTGTGCTCAATGATATCCATTTTTTTGAAATGTTGACTGTGGTTATCAAATGGACAGCCCATGAGCTTCTAGCTAGGTGCCATTTGCATTGATAGCTTAGGGCATCAAATGTATTGTATCATTGATAGTTGATACTTTGTTAAAAGGAAATAGGACAAAGAATGATTTTTATTTAGTTTCTCTATTTTGATCCCTAAGTGGCTTACAACCCTAGAGAAGTATATGTAGATTTACGGATGGAGTTGCAGGATACATAGCAGCTAATAATTCACAATAAATCCATGCATCCAATTTGAATAGTAATTAATACAAAGAACTAGGGTCCTCCAATGGCCCAATCATCTGGACCTTGACTATCCCCTCAACTAGTGACCCTTCAAAACTGGGTTATCATGCAATTAGTGAGTGATCCTTCATTCTCTTGGTGAGCTTCTAGGTAGGTGCCATTTGTATATTTGATAGCTTAGGGAATCAAATGTATATTGTATCATTGATAGTTGAGACTTTGTTAAAAGGAAATAGGACAAAGAACGATTTTGATTTAGTCTCTCTATTTTGATCCCTAAGTGGCTTACAACCCTAGAGAAGTATATGGAGATTTACGGATGTAGTTGCAGGATACATAGTAGTGGATAATTCATAAGAAATCCATGCATTCAATTTGAATAGTAATTAATACAAAGAAACAGGGTCCTCCAATGGCCCAATCATCGGGACCTTGACCGTCCCCTCAACTAGTGACCCTTCAAAACTGGGTTATCATGCAATCGGTGAGTGATCCTTCATTCTCCTAGTCTGCCCTGCAACCAAACATATTGGAAATACACAATACAATGATAACAAGTCTTTCACAATCCCCCTTCCCTCAAGGAACACTATCAACCATCCCTTCCACATAGCATTTCACTATTGTATGAGTGGATTGTGCAGGAATAGTTAACATTAAACAAGGAGCAAACTCCTCAACACATCTTGGAAACCATTGAATTCAATAATAAATGAAACCTAATAGCAACACTATTCCTTCCATAGTTGTAGGATACATAGCAGTCGATAATTCACAAGAAATCCATGCATCAAATTTTTATAAGGATATCCTACTAATCAATAGGAATTTTCTTGAGATGACCAATGATTATGCATTTTGATGGTAGTGTGCTAGTTCAAAAGCATAATATAAATCTGAAACAATTTTTTTTGATTTTCTCAAACTATAAATGTGGTTAAAGGGAAAATATTATGTGGAAAACCCACAAACCAAGCTAGCAAATGATTGTACATCAAATTATTCCTATATTCATTCAAGTATTGCTATGCTTCAGCTACCTGACCTTTGAGCTTCATCTAGAGGAATGTGTAGCTTTAAGATAGAGTTACTTCTTGGGCCTTACAATAGGGTGGAATATGATCAAGATTTGTTTAGGCTGTATCTTTGTTAGTCCCATTGTTAGGTTCTTATAGTTCATGGTTTGAATCTATTATGGTTGTGTAAGGGATTTGTAGATGCTTTTTCTAACATAATTATTGGACACCATGATTGGAACAACTGGTTGTTGGCTATTGTACACATGAATCATATCTGTCAATGGTTCTTTGTGTTCAAGAATTCATTGATCAATCTTTGAGATTTATTGTCCCAACTTTAAAAGAGTGATAAAAGATATAGTGAGTGCTATCTTTTCCAAGTTTTTTGTGGGTGCCATCATCTTCTAGGAGTAATTTTTGGAACCAAATTATGTTCTTTGCCTCTAGTAAATATTGCAAACACAACCATCTTCTTGGTGAAGGGTTTCTTCCATCCCCATGAGGCACTATTGCATGGTTTCCATTCCCTTGTAGTATACTGAACCTAATTTAATACAAGTGTGCACTATTTTGGGTTCCATAACTTATGGCCCCTACACTGTGGTTGTTAGCCTAATTAAGACATGCCTACCTTTGCATATAATAAGAGGCCAACATGAAACAAACATCCAGAGGTTAGGGGGTTGTTCCCTATCCATAATTTATTATTTAAGTGCTAAGTGATGATGGGTATATCGTGTAATTCATACCTAGTGTGTCTCTTTCTTTCTCTCCACATTTCACATTAGGAGTATATGTTATAAAATACTAATGAAATCAACTATAGGTCAAATCTAATCAAAATTGCAATATAAAGATTAAAATAGATCTTGAAGAAATATGGGAACCATTTTTGATAGATATTATACAAATGAAGAGAATACTCCAAAGAGGAAATGTTTCAATGTGGAACAATTGAAGGACAATATTTTACTTTTATATGCACATTTGCAATGTTTTTGATATATTTTTGAGATAACAAAACCATATAAAGAATAGCATATAGAAGAAAGTAAAGAATAGTGATCATACTTTGAGATATTGTGGAAAATTAAAGGAAAGAATGCTTGGTGGGGTTATCATGCAATCAGTGAGTGATCCTTCATTCTCCCAGTCTGCCCTGCATCCAAACATATTGGAAATACACAATACAATGATAATAAGTCTTTCAAAATCCCCCTTCCCTCAAGGAACACTATCAACCATCCCTTCCACATAGCATTTCACTATTGTATGAGTGGATTGTGTAGGAACAGTTAACATTAAACAAGGAGCAAACTCCTTAACACATCTTTGTTGTAAACATGCCATTGGTTCAGTTTTGTAAATTTGTTTTTTGTGTTAAATGCATTTAAATGGAACATTAAGCATAGTAATAATATGCTTATTCTATTAGTAATTGTAGATTAAATGCCCATAACACCTTTATCAATTTAGCATGTTATTATAAGATACTAAAGAAGACCTGCTATTTGTCAGAGAAATCTTCACTGTCCCCCACAATGAAGACAATGAAGATTGACCTCCTACCACACAACAAAGAACATTGTAATAAGAATAAGATAGTGCCAATAAAAATTTTCACAAATATGAAACATGAGGAAAATTAATAACATTAACAATGCCAAGATTCACAGCATTAAATTTCACCTGCGGATGAGTTTCTGCAGTGGGTTGCCCAGCATAAAAAATATGTTGAGTTGCATTTGAGCTATAACTAAGAGTATCATGTAGAACATACCCTAAACTTGGAAAGCGTTCTCCAACTTGGCAATTCAAAATTCAATCTAGGCAAGCATCAGTAAGTGAAATAAATTATAGACATCAACATCAACATCAACATCATCATAGTCATTAGACATAAATTATAGACATCAACATCAACATAATCATAATCATTTGGAGGGTATTCATTTTGGTCCTTGGATAGTACTATGTTTCTTGAAAGTTCTTATGATGCTTCTAAACTTTAAAGACATATTTTATGGCTTAGTGATAATATAGATTAGTGTTTTGTTTTCTAATGGAATGTTGTTGATCATTCATGGTCTTGAAGAAACTTTTGATTGTTTTGATTCTTGAGTCTTGACATTGTTTCTCAATGTGATATAGACTGACTAAAAGATGGTTCAGTTGGTCCTCTCTTTCTATTTAATCATTTGTCTTCTTCATGGTGTAAGTGTCAATATGTTATAATCCAACCAGCATGTCATACCCCCACTTCTGACAAACCTCACAGCATGCAAATCACATCCAAAGACTTGGGTGATCACATACACAAATAGAGATTACCCTTAGGAAATAATGATCATTAATATTCATTAATGGTAGGTAGTGATTCCTTAGTAATAAAGGCATTTCCAACATTCATCATCTTAACCAAGTCATGGGTGGTGATCCTTGAATCTGGAGTGAGGAAGAAGGAAAATTAGAAAACAAAATATATAATAATCAAGTTAGAATTGGAGAAGAATTCAGAAATAAACTTGAATTAGAAAAAAGCCAAGTTATCTAGTTCTTTGTTTGAGGTTGGGTTCTTGTTAGCACCTATAAAATTTTTCATGGCTCTAGCCTTTTTCTATCGGTCTCTGCAGTTGTTTTTAGGTCTCTGGCTCAAACCCTAGGTGAAAATTTTGAAAAACTAGCCGTTGTAGTGAAAAAGCCCTAAAAATGCCCTGGCCTTGTTCTAATTTTGTGTTACTTTATTCAGGCCACTTAAAACTCTAAAATGCATGGGCTTAATTGTTAACCCCTTTGTCACATGATTGCGTGAACCTTTTTTATGTTATGCGATCTTGCAACTAATGTTTTTCGGGCCCCTTTTAATAATTGCTAATTTGCCTAAGTCTCCCAGGTTAATTTTTCCTAAGTCTCCAAGCCCAGGGGTGCTTTATTTTTTCCTAAGTTAGTGCCTTAATATTTCCTATGTTTTTGGCTTGATGTTTCTTGGGCCCAGGCTCTCTGACACCATCTTAATCCTATGGTTATCATAAGTTCACAAGGGTTTTGTCAGAGGCTTGCGATCTTACGCCAACCGTTGACTCTCTTTGTGATGTAGCATTTCAAACAGGTGGGTCCAAGGTGACACATATGCACAAATGGTGGTCTCTGATTGGTCCATGTTGTGTGATTGGACATGTTGTCAGTGGGTTCTGACACTTGCAGAGCATCGACGGTCGATGTGTAATCTAATGGGTTTTTTCTAACACATGCGAACTTAAGACAGTCGTTGATCTCTTTCGGTGTCAGAGGGCTATCAGAGCAGGGTAAGATTCTTCATCCAATGGTTTTCTTATGATCTAAAGGAATCTTGGAGGTCTATGTGAAGATGAGGCAACCGTCGATCTTCTTGATGCGGGCCCAGTAAAGTTTTCTCAGTCTTTTGGCAGTTTAGATAAAGTTCTGGCGGTTCTGACAAATGCTTGCTTTGTTCACTGGTTCACGTGATGTTTTGGTGAAGGGTCTAAAGACTTAGTGATTTGGTGAGCAGTGTTCACATAATAGCCAAATAATTTAGTGGGGCTCTTAAAGTTCTCACGAATGGGTGAAGGTTTTTTCAATCATGTATTCGCCAGATTCTTATAAAGTAAAAACATAACCCAGGAAAAGGAAAAGCATATAATGGTCATGATATAAACCAAGTTCAGAGTTGAATGTGGGCTGTTGATACATTGGTAAGCACCATAAAGTAGCCATTCTCTATAGATTTGAAAATTTGAATGCTTTCCAACGATAGAAAGGACCAGAATTGAATGTTTCGATGGCCGAACTTAATAGAAATGATTTGCAGTTGTTGTGGTGTGGTCCAGTGAGTCTGTGATTATTTGCAGAGAGTTTTGTACCATGAGGGGATGGGTTTACTTGCTCAAAGCATGTTACAGGGGTCAAATCAAATGGATTTTTAGGAATTTCTTGATCTTCAGTACATTTCTAGAAGAATTACCATAAGTGAAGATTGAATTTTAGATCTGATTGCTCAGGGTTGCTTGGTTTTCCCTCCAATGTATTAATTTTTGATCTGTTTGAATTGCTTGGTTGGTGGAAACCCTAACCCTTACCCTAGTTATCCATAGCTTGTTGCATCCTAACTTGTGTTTGATTCCAAGGTAACTAGTGGTATATAGTGTTGAATTTTTTATTTTGTAGGGGTTCCAGTTTCAAAGTTCAAAAAAAGAGTCCCTAGTTTCTAGTCCCAAGGTTTTGTAATAGTTTTTGATTTAGTGTTTGTTAATGAAAGAAGAAAGTTGTAGGTCTAAGTTGTAATTTGCAAGTAGGGTGCCTTGTGATTCATTGTATATGCAGAGGGAATTCATCATACTTAATACAAATATCTGATTCTTGTCTCTCCTTTGTGTCAAGTCAAGTAAGCTTTGAGTTTTCTAACTAATTACATATTGTTTTTATGTATGTATCTTCATTCTTGAGTTCTGATCTAGGATTAGATTAAACTATGCTTTGGATGGGATATGGGTTTGCCCTTGTCTATGTAAGGATGTTTTGTAAGCAGTAAAAATTAGGATAAATGTATTTATGGCTATGAATTCTCAGGTATTTGCAAATTTGTGTGTCTTTATGTCTAAGAAATCTTTCCCAATGGATGAGGCACTGGCCTAAATGAGTATCTCTCTTGTTAACATACATTGATTGAGGTTATTACATTCCAAAATCTTAAAATCAATAACCTTTCTAAGCTTTAAGTCTTTGGTTGTGTGGTTGTGTTACCCAATAGTAATGGAGAGTCAATGAATGTGAGGTTAGCATTTAGTACTTTCTTACTATCAATCTATTGTTTAGACCCAGTCTTTGGTGTGTGAAGTATAGTTTTCACTGGGTTAGGTGCACCCACCTTGGTTTTGTAGAGCCAGAAGTGAAGA
The DNA here is from genome assembly GCA_027943335.1 of Chamaecyparis obtusa. Classification (NCBI taxonomy): domain Eukaryota; kingdom Viridiplantae; phylum Streptophyta; class Pinopsida; order Cupressales; family Cupressaceae; genus Chamaecyparis; species Chamaecyparis obtusa. The sequence goes on along the minus strand of BSBK01007015.1, from coordinate 1,086,618 downwards.
GGGAAATCTTGTCCCTATAGTTGGTCCAGTTACCCTAAGATCCATATACATTTTGGAACTAACCAATCCTAAAATCAACTTGAGGGTATATTGGTAGCCTAAGAGCATAAGCATCCATTTTGTACACCAACAAGATGGTGACTCTACTAGGGACATGTTACACAAGTCTATAATAACCAGTAGGTCATCATTGGAAGAAACAGGGTTATTCTTGTCCCTTGTCTTGTCTAACTCATTTGGATATTTGTTAAGTGAGGAAGTTGTATTGTAAGATTCCCAATATTCTTGGGTGGTGACTCAAACATCTCTGCAGCAGTGCTAGTCAGTAGATTTTTTATAAAATGAGTTACAGAGGTACTAGGTCTCAGAGAAAGGAGCATCCTGAAGATAGAATGGAAGAAGGTATTCCAAGAACTTCTAGGCCTAATCAGACAAGGGGAGGAAAGAAGAAAAGAAATGTTTCTCATACTTGGAAAAGTAAGAAGGATACAAGGCAAGAAACTCAAACCAAGCCTAGTCAAGAAGAAAATATTTTAGAATATGAAGAGGCTGTTGATTTGGGATTGAACCAGTATGAGGATGAGTTTCAAGTGGGAGATGATGAGTCTAAGACTGCTCTCTTAGAATTAGAAGAAATATTTGAAGAGCTAAATGTATTAGAAAGAAGAGTCCAAGAACAAGTTGCTATCAGACAGCAAAGAGAAAAGGACAAAGAAGACAGAGTAAGACAAGCAATGATAAGGGTTGATCAGCTAAAGAGGTAGTTGTTAGATTTGGAGGCAATTAATTTTGTCCCAAAACTTGAAAGAGCAGAGGAACAACCTATTGTGCAAAGAACACATGAGATAACTAGGCCTAGAGATAAAGGCAAACAAAGAGCTGTTGGAATTCAAATCAATGAACAAGTTCATGTGGAAAACCCATTAGAGCAAGGGTTGAGATTAGATGTGGACCTTGAGAAAGCTAGAAAGGAAAAAGAAATATTAGATAAAGAATTAGAGAAGGCAGAATTGGAGGCCACTGCTATAGAAATAAGGAAGAAGATTGATTTTCTCAAGCATACCTCAGGACCTTCAAATGTTGCTGCTTCCTTTTTGGGGCAAGGTGGAAATCAAGGTAACCTTGCAACTCAGACAAATGGCATTCTGGGTGCTACTAAAGTTCCTGCTGGTTCAAACACAAGGATGTCTACATCTCAAGGAATGGACCCACCTCAAGGAGTTCCTGTTCATGAAAGGTACAAACAACTTATCTTTTTTGGTATTCCTGGTTATCCTAATGTAATTCCTGATGAAATTAGAAAGAAGCTCCCAAAGTTTGCTGTGAACAATGTCATCACATGTGAGGAACATCTAAATTTTTTTATGGATGTAATAGATGATTATAATGTTGAGCCTGATGATGTTGCAATGAAGTTATTTGTACAATCTCTGACTGAGGATGCTAGGGATTGGTTTAGAGGATTGCCCCATGCTAGTATAGGATCTTGGAATGAATTTAAAATTTTTTTCGAGGAGCATTATGGAGATAAAACACATGAGGGTTTTATTTTGAATGAATTCAATAACATAAAGAAAAATTAGAATGAAGAGGTCCTTGAATTTAATATAAGATTCCAAAAGGCTATGCATAGGCTCCTGCAAGTTATCAGGTTAGATGATAGAGTGTGTCTTGTGACATACTTGAATGATTTTGATGCAAAGATGGGGTACCTTTTAAGGGATAAGAACCCTAGAAATCTTGGGGAGGCTTACAAGTTGGCTATCAACATAGAAAGTAATAGAAGACTATCAGGAAAATTAGGGAGAAGAGATGATTATAGGTCTCAAGTGAAAAATAAGAAAGAGATGGGAAGGTTTTCTAATTTTAAGCCAAAGGAGGAGGATAATCTAAAGTAGATTCTAAGTGCTTTAGAGGATCTAAATCCTGATGAAAAAAGAAACAATAGGGTTGTAACAAATGACTGGCCTATTTCAACTAATTTTAGCAGGCAACCAAGAATGTAGAATTACCCATACAATACTCAATGGAAGGATGGCAAGCCCATTTTTCTAGTTAAAAGGGATATGCCTGATGATAGGATTCCTAATCCTTTGTAAAGAAATTCAGTTAACATGAATGATGATATCCCATGGTGTACTACTTGTCAATCTCCTCATAATCTAGAACATTGTGTTATTGCTCTGAATTTATCTAAGAATCAAGAATAGGATGAGCAATATGATAAGAGTGGTTGTGCAATGAATTCTTCATATGCATGGGATGAGGTTGACTCTGATAATGAGGAAGAAGAATTTGATGATGTTGGATGTGGTATAGTGAAGTGCGAGGAGCATGTTTCCTTAAGGAGACCCTCTGATGAGGAAATTGCTCAAATCACTGCAAACATGGTCACTCAAGCCAGGAGAAATTATAATTTGAGAAATAGGACAACTGGAAGAACAAATGGTAAACTTGGTAGCATGTTTATCAAAAAATTAGAAAAGAGTACACAACAACATGAGGAAAAGGAGAAAGATGCTAGTGTTGTCAGTAAGGTTAAAGTAAAAAATAAGATGGGACCTACTACAATACCTCAAGGTAAAGCAAAGACATCAGAACTAGTTGTTCCTGTACCTCAAAAGGAAGATGAGTTTCTACACAAAGGTAAATCTGACTTGACTATCAAAGTAGAAGATAAATATGGCACTATGGTTAAGGATGACATGGGAAACCATACATATGTTCCCATTAACATGACTAAATTGCTTTCACAAATAACTATCAAAGTTCCACTTTTGGAAATGATGAGAATAGAAGAGCACAAGGTCAAGGCTTTGGATTGGGTAAATGGTGCTTCTTTAATAAAGGTCCAAGAAATGAATAGAGGTGACAAGCATGTGGCTTCTTTAGATGACACACCTGATAGTAAAACTGAGAAAATTGTCTCTAAGATTCCTCAGATATTTTTGAATGCAAATGCTATAAATGCTGCATTAGGGACAATTGATCCTTTTTTCTTGTCCCTTATGATAAATGGCAAATTATTGAAGAATTGTATGATTGATTCTGGAGCATCAAACACTGTCATGCCTATAGAGATCATGAAGTCATTAGGGCTAAAGGTTGATACACCTCATGGGAGATGCCAAGCTATGGACTCAAGAGAAGTACCAATTATTGGTACCATTAATGCTTTGCTTATAAATTAGTAGCATTTCCTGAAAAACAACTAACTATGAGTGTTCTTGTAGTTGACATTCCTCCTTAGTATGGAATGCTATTATCTAGAAAATGGAGTGCTTCTATGGGGGGAAGTATGCAATGTGACTTGTCTTTTGCTACTTTTAGCATTGAAGGAGAAAGTGTGAAAGTTTCAAGGGAAGCTAGAACTCCACATATGATTGAGGAGGATGGAGATGACAATATGAATTGCTTTGTTGACACTGATATTGGTTCTTTCCAAGTTCAGGAGAAAGAGGTGCAAGAAAAGGTCAAGCCTGTCCTTTTGGATGATGATGAAAATAACATGGCAGAAGGTAATGTCTTATGGACCCTGTATTTTGATGGAGCAAGTTCTAAGGAAGGTGCCAGAGTAGGAGTGCTATTGATATCCCCAAGTGGTAAGACTTTCAAGTTTTCTTTCACTCTCTTGTTCCTTTGCACAAATAATGTTGCTGAATATGAAGCCCTACTGATTGGTTTGAGACAAGCATCAAAACATGGAATCAAACATCTTAGGGTAATTGGTGATTTTGAGTTAATAATTTCTCAGATTAGATCAAAGTATGCATCTAAGAATCAAAGGTTGAAACAATATAGAAATGTTGTTTGGGATGAAATTGAGGGTTTCAATGCCTTTGGTATTGATTGGGTGGATAGAAGCCAAAAAAGGATGGCTGACTTATTGGCAAACATAGCACTAAGGCCAAAGGATATTACCTTTGCAGGGATATCCTGGATTGAGTGTAAGTCTAGGCCTTCTATCCCAAACAATGTTGAAAATTGGCAGGTTTTTTCTAATGATCAGGATATACTAAGGTTTTTGTAGTGTGAATCTCATTTTGATGGTCAGGAGATGGATTTCAGCACTTATGTTGACATCAAAAATGGAAAAGAAAATGTTCTTGGGAAGGAAGCTTTGCAATTAAAATCACATAGGATCCCAAGGGGATTGGTTTCTCTTGAGAGGGCATTTGATGATAAAGAAAGGACTTGTTTTCCTAAATTTGTTGATAAGATAAATGATTTAGAGGAAGTAAATTTAGGAACAAGTCAAGTACCTAGAAATGTTTACATAGGTAAATGTTTGTCTCAAAAAACTAGGAATAATCTGATTGATCTTCTCAAAAAATTTAGACATGTCTTTGTATGGTCTTATGATGATTTGAAAGCCTATAGAGAGGATCTATTACAGCATGAAATACCATTGAAGGAAGGTACTAAACCTTTTAGGAAAAAGTTAAGGCCTGTGAATCCTACCTTGGCACCAAAAATGCAAGATGAACTCAAAAGGATGATGGATGCTAGCATCATCAATCCTGTCAGACATTCTACTTGGGTGTCAAACTTGGTTCCAGTCAGAAAAAAGAATGGTGACATTAGGTTATGTGTTGATTTTAGGAATTTGAATGTCAATTCTTTGAAGGACAATTATGGTTTGCCTAATATGGAGAATATGTTGTAGAGGGTTACTGGATCAGAGTTAATGTCCATGATGGATGGTTTCTCTGGATATAATTAGGTCATGGTCAAGGAGTTAGAACAGTTCAAGACTGCATTCACTACCCCTTGGGGAACATATGCTTATGTTAGAATGCCTTTTGGTCTGACAAATGTAGGAGCTACTTTTCAGAGAGTTATGGATGTGGCCTTTGCAAACTTCATAAACAAATTTCTAGTGGTATATCAGGATGATCTCACAGCATATTCAGATAAGGAAAGTCAGCATTGTGAACATCTTGAGAAGATTTTTATCAGGGCTTTGGAGTATGAGATTTCTTTGAATCCAAAGAAGTGTTCTTTTGGTGTTGTGGAAGGCAAGCTCTTAGGACATATTGTGTCCAAGGATGGAGTGAGAATTGACCCTGAAAGGGTTATGGCTATAGATAAGCTCTCACCTCCTAGAAATGTTAAAGGAATACAGTCTTTCTTTGGGCAAGTAAACTTTCTAAGGAGATTTGTTACAAATTTTGCAGAAATCAGTATCCCTATCTCTAGAATGTTGAAAAAAGAAGCAAAGATTGAATGGAATGAAGAAGCAGATGAATCTTTTAGAAGTATCAAAAAGGCCATCAAGGATGCTCCTGTTTTGAGGACACCTGATTATGGTAAGCCCATGTAGATTTTTTCTTTTTCTTCTTGTCATACGGTTGCAGCAGTTTTATTGCAAAAGAATTTAGATGGATATGAACAACCCATATCATTTTTTAGCAAATCCCTACAAGTAGCAGAATTGAAATATGATATTACTAAGAAACAGGCTTATGCCTTAGTTAAAGAAGTCAAGGCTTTTAGATGTTACCTTGTGGGAGCTAAGGTGGTTGCCTATGTTCCTAGTGTTGCAGTTAAGGATATATTGGTGCAACAAGAAGTTTCAGGGAAAAGATGTAGATGGATTAATAGGATCCAAGAATTTAATATTGACATCTAGATTACAAAGCTGGTAAGAGGCTTAGGTCTTGCAAAATTAATGACACAAAGCAATTTAATTGCTAATCATGTGAATGTGTTAGAAGAAGAACAAAGGCCATATATTTGTGATATGGATCATTGTGATTGGTACAAAGATGTTATTGGTTACTTGTAGAAATTGATCCTTCCCCCTAAGATGGATGAAAATAGAAGGAGAACTGTCAAGTTGCAATCTGCAAGGTATGCCATTATACATGGTAAGTTGTGGTGGAGAAGCAATGAAGGAGTATTGCTAAAGTGCATAGATCATGAGAGGTCTAAGTCTCTATTAAAGGAAATGCACCAAGGTGTTTATGGAGGACACTATATGGAAAAGACCACAGCTCACAAGATCGTTAGGTCTAGATTTTGGTGGCCTATAGTTTTCAAAGATACACATTAGTTTGTAAGAAAATGTGATGCATGTCAGAGATTTGCTGGAAAGTTGAAATTTAATGGAAATTTGCCACTCCAACCTGTTGCAGTTTAGCTCCTTTCTAGAAGTGGGGTATTGACTTTATTGGGGAGTTTCCAAACAAGTCTAGTGGTGAGCATTCTTACATACTAGTGGCAACAAACTATTTTACCAAGTGGGTTGAAGCTATCCCTACTAGAAAGGCTACTAGCAAAGTTGTGACGGACTTTGTGATGCAAAACATCCTTACCAGGTTTGCTTGCCCAGAGGTAATTGTGGTTGATAATGCAATGTGTTTTAGATCATAGGAATTCAGTGATTTTTGTCAGCAACATAGGATACACATTTCATTTTCTTCCCCATATCATCCACAAGGGAATGGCTAGGCTGAGTCTAGTAACAAAAGTCTGATCACGATTCTCAAGAAAGTGTTGGACAAGAATAAGAAAGCCTGGGACTTAAAGTTATGGTGGGCATTATGGGTTGATAGGGTAACTATTAAGAAGGCCACAAGTTGTGCTCCATTTGATTTGGTCTATGGAATAAGTGCTAGACTACCTCAAAATAATTTATTGCAGATGTATAAGTTTATCCAAGCATATGATGAGGACTTGAATGATGAGATGAGAGTAAGAATGGATGAACTGATCCAGTTGGAGGAGGTGAGGAGAGATGCACATGAAAGAAATGAGGCATTGCAGAGACAATGTAAAAATTTATTTGATAGAAGGGCCACTCATAGAAGTTTTGAAGTTGATGACCTTGTCCTGATGTGGAATGCAAGGTTAGAAGATAAGGGGAAGCATGGAAAATTTGATCCAATTTGGTTGGGCCCTTATCTTATTGAGAGCAAGTGGGGGACAGATTCATATGTCCTAAAAGATTTAACTAGTGGTACTTTGGAATTGCCTGTTCATGGGCAATTCCTAAAGTTTTACTTCTCCTAAAGTATCTTTTCCATGAGCAGTAGTTAGGCTTTCCCCTATACAGTCATCTTTTTTTTCTTTTTGGGTCAAAATTTTGAGTTGTTCTGCTCTTCCAGGAGATTCTAGCTTGCTCGTTGTATCTGCAGGAGATACACATCCCCGAGTATGAGCCACTATTAGCACCTATAAAAATTTTCATGGCTCTAGCCTTTTTCTACCGGTCTCTACAATTGTTTTTAGGTCTCTGGCTCAAACCCTAGGAGAAAATTTTGAAAAACTAGCCGTTGTAGTGAAAAAGCCCTAAAAATGCCCTGGCCTTGTTCTAATTTTGTGTTACTTTATTCAGGCCACTTAAAAATCTAAAATGCATGTGCTTAATTTTTAACCCCTTTGTCGCATGATCGCATGAACCTTTTTTATGTTATGCGATCTTGCAACTAATGTTTTTTGGGCCCCTTTTAATAATTGCTGATTTGCCTAAGTCTCCCAGGTTAATTTTTCCTAAGTCTACAAGCCCAGCGGTGCTTTATTTTTTTCTAAGTCAATGCCTTAATATTTTTGATGTTTTTGGCTTGATGTTTCCCGGGCCCAGGCTCTCTGACACCATCTTAATCCTATGGTTGTCGTAAGTTCGCAAGGGTTTTGTCAAAGGCTTGTGATCTTACGCAACCATTGATTCTCTTTGTGACGTAGCGTTTCAAACAAGTGGGTCCAAGGTGAGACATATGCACAAATGGAAATCTCTGATTGGTCCACGTTGTGTGATTGGACATGTTGTCAGTGGGGCCAAGTTTTTCAAGGTTCAGTGGGTTCTGACACTTGTAGAGCATCGACGATCGACGTGTAATCTGATGGGTTTTTTCTAAGACATGCGAACTTAAGATAGCCATTGATTTCTTTTGGTGTCAGAGGGCTGTCAGAGCAAGGTAAGATTCTTCATCTGATGGTTGTCTTATGATCTGAAGGAATCTTGGAGGTCTATGCAAAGATGAGACAACCGTCGATCTTCTTGATGTGGGCCCAGTAAAGTTTTCTCAGTCTTTTGGTGGTTTAGATAAAGTTCTGGCGGTTCTAACAAATGCTTGCTTTGTTCGCTGGTTCACGTGATGTTTTGGTGAAGGGTCTAAAGACTTAGCGATTTGGTGAGCAGTGTTCACATAATAGCCAAATAATTTAGTGATGCTCTCAAAGTTCTTGTGAATGGGCGAAGGTTTTTTCAGTCACGTATTCACTAGATTCTTATAAAGTAAAAACATAACCCAGGAAAAGGAAAAGCATCTAACGGTCACGATATAAACCAAGTTCATATTTGAATGTGGGCCGTTCATACATCGATAAGCACCATAAAGTAGCCGTTCTCTAAAGATTTGAAAATTTGAATGCTTTCCAATGACAGAAAGGACCAGAATTGAATGTTTCGATGGCTGAACTTAATAGAAATGATTTGCAGTTGTTGTGGTGTGGTCCAGTGAGTCTGTGATTATTTATAGAGAGTTTTGTACCATGAGGGGATGGGTTTACTTGCTTGAAGCATGTTGCAGGGGTCAAATCAGATGGATTTGTAGGAATTTCTTGATATTCAGTACATTTCCAAAAGAATTACCATAAGTGAAGATTGAATTTTAGATCTGATTGCTTAGGGTTGCTTGGTTTTCCCTCCAATGTATTAATTTCTAATCTGTTTGAATTATTTGGTTGGTGGAAACCCTAACCCTTACCCTGGTTATCCATAGCTTGTTGCATCCTAACTTGTGTAGGATTCCAAGGTAACCAGTGGTATATAGTGTTGAATTTTTTATTTTGTAGGGGTTCCAGTTTTGAAGTTCAAAAAAAGAGTCCCTATTTTTTGGTCCCAAGGTTTTGTAATAGTTTTTGATTTAGTGTTTGTTAATGAAAGGAGAAAGTTGCAGGTCTAAGCTGTAATTTGCAAGTAGGGTGCCTTGTGATTCATTGTATACATAGAAGGAATTCATTATACTTAATACAAATATCTGCTTCTTATCTCGCCTTTGTGTCAAGTCAAGTAAGCTTTGAGTTTTCTAACTGATTACATATTGTTTTTATGTATGTATCTTCATTCTTGAGTTCTGATCTAGGATTGGATTAAACTATGCTCTGGATGGGATATGGGTTTGCCCTTGTCTATGTAAGGATGTTTTGTAAGCAGTAAAAATTAGGATAAATGTATTTATGGCTATGAATTCTCAGGTATTCACAAATCTATGTGTCTTTGTGTCTAATAAATCTTGCCCAATGGATGATGCACTAGCCTAAATGAGTATCTCTCTTGTTAACATACATTGATCGAGGTTATTACATTCCAAAATCTTAAAATCAATAACCTTTCTAAGCTTTAAGTCTTTGGTTGTGTGGTTGTGTTACCCAATAGTAATGGAGAGTCAATGAATGTGAGGTTAGCATTTAGTACTTTCTTACTATCAATCTATTGTTTAGACCCAGTCTTTGGTGTGTGAAGTATAGTTTTCACTGGGTTAGGTGCACCCGCCTTGGTTTTGCAGAGCCAAAAGTGAAGAGGGTAGTCTTGTCCCTATAGTTGGTCCAGTTACCCTAAGATCCATATACATTTTTGAACTAACCAATCCTAAAATCAACCTGAGGGTATATTGGCAGCCTAAGAGCATAAGCATCCATTTTGTACACCAATAGTTTTGATTCTACTTTTATTCTCCTTTGGGTTCGACTTGGGTTCCTTTGGTAGGAACTTGGGTGCCTGGGCCAACCCCGGGTGCACCTACAGTATTATAAATATGATACACAAGGTATTTTATTCATAATTTTATAGGCTAACTCATTATTATGGTAACATGGGTATGACCACACTCCATGGCTTATAATGGTACCCGACATGGAGTGTGGTTCAAATGAAGTTGAACCAAATGCTAACCGTGATGGCTATGATCATGATAAAGATAAATATGAATATTAAATCTAAAATATGGCTTGTAATTTGAATTTTCATTGTGAATGAAGAAACTATAGATTCAAGTTGACTCATTCTATGTTGTAGTATATTTGTTCCCTAGATCTACCATATTATATATGTGTAGCCTGTAAGGGACATCTTCTGCTCATCCATGTATCATAGCTCAGTGAGAGTTCTTAGGAGAAAGACAAGATGTTAGTGGGAGATGGAGAAACCAATATCAGAACACCACTTGAAGCCTTGCAATGTTGAGAGTGGGATAAAAGCTACACTTGAGACCCTATATAAGGAACAAACTTATTGAGCTTCACTTTATTTTGAGAATAGTTTTATATTCTATACTAAATAGGGCCAACCATGTGAAGGTGGAAGCTCATTTTCCCCGCCCCCACCCCCCCCGAACATCACTTTAAATTCCCCATTAACATCTAACATTCATTCATTATTTTGTCCATTAATAAAATGTAACATTCATTAATTATCACACGATAACATTCATTCACACATTAATAAAATGTGACATTCATTAATTATCACATGATAACATTCATTAGCACATTATAAAATTTATGAACATTCACTACCACATAAGTAAATTCATTGGCATATAAAAATTAGTCATTATCAATTAAGGTGCATAGATGACAATCATTTATTTTTTTCTTTTGATTTCTAGTTTTTAAGATGTAATTGTTAAGATGAGTATTGATATCATCATCATGATCATCTACCCTCTCATTAGATCTCAATGCACACCTAGTTCTCTGTTGATGCAAAGGGGGGTCATCTACAATAACATATAAAAGGGTTAAATTAAAAACATTTTATTATAATTAAAAACATTTTAAACATTTTAAAGTATTTCAGTACTTTATAGGCCATAATCGTATAGCTCTTTACTTGATCTAGTCACATCATCAACATCGAGGTCAGTTTGTCTGGCCTCGGCCTCAACCTCAACATGCTCATTAACAACGGCCTCTCCACTCTCTGCAGCTGCAATACAAATTGTTACATTAATCCAAACACCAATTGCAATTAAATTTGTATTACTACACCAATCAATTTAAGATGTTTACTTGTATTACTGTGATGCACATCCTCATTGTCATCAACACCCATAGGTTGTGTACGGTAAGAATCGGCAAGTTGCATTTCAATTTCATACACATTCATGTTATCATTGTTTTCTTACTTAAAACAAATTTACTCACTTTATGTTGGAACTTAACATCAAATAAACTAATTGGTAAATAATTAAATTTGAAATATCATCTATTTAGCTTACTTACCCCGACGGATCCATCAGTAGAACCTTGTGCACTTCTTATTCTTTCTGCCATGACTTTATAGCCTTGTTGGAAGCCAATTCTCTTGTCCTCTTCTATGAGACTTATATTGAACTTTGCACCTTGCATTTTTGCTTGGTATCGTCAAATTTTATTTTATTGTTTCATAAAAAAAATAAAAATTCAAATTATAAATAAATATTTAAAGATCAAAGAATTATTTTCAGTGTTAAAAGCCATGTAAAGATTGTATTTTTCCAACACTTACAACTCATGCAGCAAGTTTCGAATAACCGCCAGAGCCTAGCTTGTGTTGCCCGTGCTTTTTCAATCTTGCCTTTGTTGCCTTTGATGTGTCAGGCAATCTATGAAGAGATTGAAATATGTTAGTTCATATAAATATGAAGAGTATTTAGTACACAATTACATTCTTAACAGTATCACATACCTTCTTCTATTCTCTAGTGGTGTATTTCCTTTTTTTACTTCAGTTTTCTCATTCGCATCCAAAATAATAGATTTCCACTCTAAATCAGGAATGCAAGGCAGGCACTGGTAATGTGGGTTTTTGGTTAATGTACACTTGTACTGGTCCCTAATATACCTCAAGCATATCCTGGCTCTTTGAAGGAGCTTACCCTTCTCAAATGCACGAGGTCCAAACAAGTTTGTGATACTCTCTATGAGATCATCCTTTAACTTTTGATTTTGGGTTTTCCACCTTTTAAGAAAGAAAAAAGTGTTAGATTCAAAAATGGATGTAATGATAACTATCCTAGCAATGATATGAAATCAAAATAGTGGATTGGGGTTTTAGTTCAGATATGATGTTTCACCCTGTACAGATGGTGGGCCCAAATATCCGCAAACACTCGTCATTAAGTTTACTATAGAAAACATCATTCCCTACAAAATAATCATGGGATCATTAGTCAAAGGATATAATAGTATAAAATAAGAACACAATAGGTGTAAGCTTCTCATATTGAATGCAAGGTGTAATTAACATACGATTGTATAGTAAAAGAAAGGTCCAATCTTTAAAGTACCTGAAAGTTTTTCTATTTTCAAGGGAAGTCCTTCTTCTTTGGACACAAGCAATATGCAATCCTTCACCATTCCCGTACTAGCAATACTAGTACATCTAGGAAAATCACCATCAAGTGTTGCATCCCCTATTGCATAAATTAAATCCATTACAAAATGGCCCTAAGAAAGAACACTTCAAGGGAAATAAACATATATATAATGATAGAGAAAATAAAATACCTATACGAGTAGGTGGTGCCATGGTGTTTGTGGCCATGCTATGTGTTGCCGACATTTCAGGATGCGATACATCTGAGCCTGCCATCGTATGAGGGGGCGATAGTAAATGATCATTGACATGTGCTGAAGAATAAGATTGTTAGAGCATAATAAAACCAGTGATTAGCATGGACAATATTGTTAGAGAGTAAAAAAAATATAGTTCAACATGTGATCTACTTGAACCAACTATAGTACCCTCATCATGGCTGCAAGGATCAAAATTATGCAAAAAAAGATGTAAAAGAAACACATCCGCTTATTTTTTAATGACATAAAAGACTACTATAACATAAAAACTATTATTGAACTTTTGTTATAATTAAAAATTACGTTAATACTTACTCGGTAATTTTGAGATAGGTGCATTAGTTTAGTTGCCCTCTTTTGTGACTCAAGAGTTGAAGGGAATATAGATGCCAATTCAGCCAATCTATTTCCAATTTTGTGGAGGCATTTTTTAATTGTAGAGGCCGGCTCATCACAAGAACCCAAATCAAAAACTAGGTCATTGTCAAAGGACTCCTCTTTAGGGACTGTGGGTTCCTTTCCCTTTCTTTGCTGACCACCTGTCTATGACAACAATATTACTAACACTATTAGAATTAATCTAAAATAGTGATGAAAAGAATATAATAAAAAAATTTATTTAACATTTTGCTTCTATCTAATTTGTAGTTCAATAACAAAGAGGTTACCTACTGGGAAGAAGTGCATGCACGATCATCATTGTCCCCACTACGTGGTTGCTCCATATTGTGGTCCTATGTTATTATTTAAAGTTAACCAATAATTAGAAAGGACTACATTAATAAATTTCATTAGAAGATGATGGAGATGAGGTGGATGGGGAGGAGACTCTCTAAATGTGGTTGGCAAAAAAACTCAATTATTTAATGGTACATAGTATGTACCTACACCCTAATGATAGTGACATCATTTATATCTATGCGATTCAAATTGTAATCAATAAGCAGCTCTTCCCTTGCACTTATTGATTTTATCGCACATACAAATACATGATTTCCCTCACGTGCCTCAAATATGCAATTGGGTTGCGTAATAGTTGACAGAGGTTGCGTGCTATTTATAAAACCTACAATATTCCCAGATGCTTTTGGCCTTCCGTTAATGTATATAGCCACTCTTTTACTTTTCTCATTGTCTTTTTGTTGAATATAATTTGCTGAGAGTGCATACCTATGCATACTTTTTTTATATTGAACAATTCGCATCCAACTTTTGTAATCATAACAAGGTCCAACATACTCCATCAATTCAACAACTTTGTTGTAAGAGACCTTTATGCCATCCATGGAAAATAAGCCCAAACCATGTATTGACGATGATGCAATATGATATATCTTGCCTTTAACACTAAAATTAGTGTTTATTGGAGGAAGTTCCTTGGGGACCCATTGTTTCTGTAGATTTTGGTACCTAGAGGGCACCTCAATGTCACCTTTTCTCTCATCATCATAAGAACATGACCCCCCTTGAGCAAGGAAAAATTTCATGCATCTATTGAATTTCCTTCTAGTCTTTTGACCTCTAGTTGATATTCCTAATTCAGACATACTAAATGACTCACTTTCTTTGCTCGAGGAAGACACATCTAACAAATACCTATTTGCTACTACCTGCACTCCATCAAATGAGAGAGATAGCAAGTAATGCAAGATATTTTGCAAAATGTGAAATACATTAATCTCTATAGGGTGTATTGACTTATACTTGTCGATCCATGAGACTATGTGGGATGCTCGTGAAAGGAGTCTGGGTACCTACATATGTAATTCAATTATCTAATGTTAGCTAAAAAACTCATGATACATATTGTGAGTTTGAAGAGAGTTCATGCCATGTGTGATAGAACCTACTTTATCTAATATGGTGCATTGTTAAACAAATTAAGGGTAGAGTAGTTATTACTTAGTTTTTTGTGGGGGACAATGAAGATATGTTTGACAAATAGTAGGTCTTCTTTAGTATTTCATGAATTTTTACCACATATACTGTTTCAAGCCTTTGAGTTCTAGAGAAGAAGAATGGTGTAAGTTGAATAGATCAGAGTGAATGGGGCATTGAAACATGGTGAATAGACCATGATGAGATGATACTTGATGTCGTGACTAAGTTTCCCTCACAAACATCAGCATAGACTAGTTTTACTAAGTTTCCTTTCTCTATTTTGAGGTTTCCTTTCTCTATCACAGGGGTACAATCAGAGGGTTCATTGACAAAATGATCCTTCAAATGGTTACTATGAATATGAATGATTTGATATAGCATATTGCTCATTTTACTTGAAGTTTGGAATAGCTTGTGCAAGGGTGAAAGTAGTTTTGATCATTTTGGTCGTGACTGTTCCTCTACACAGTCAGGAAATGTAACTGTCTAATGATTATATGTAATTTTGAATGGATTAAATTCTTTATTCTTGGTAGAAGTGAATGGAAGGAATAGTGTTGTTATTAGGTTTTATTTATTATTTAATTTAATGGTTTCCAAGATGTGTTGAGGAGTTTGATCCTTGTTTAATGTTAACTATTCCTACACAATCCACTCATAAAATAGTGAAATGCTATGTGGAAGGGATGGTTGATAGTGTTCCTTGAGGGAAGGGGGATTTTGAAAGACTTGTTATCATTGTATTGTGTATTTCCAATATGTTTGGATGCAGGCAGACCGGGAGAATGAAGGATCACTCACTGATTGCATGATAACCCAGTTTTGAAGGGTCACTAAAAGAGGGGAATGAAGGATCACTCACTGATTGCATGATAACCCCACCAAGAATTCTTTCCTTTTATTTTCCACAATATCTCAAAGTATGATCATTATTCTTTACTTTCTTCTATATGCTATTCTTTCTATGGTTTTGTTATCTCAGAAATATATCAAAAACATTGCAGATGTGCATATAAAAGTAAAATATTGTCCTTCAATTGTTCCACGTTGAAGCATTTCCTCTTCGGAGTATTCTCTTCATTTGTACAATATTTGTCAAAAATGGTTCCCATATTTCTTCAAGATCTATTTTAATCTTTTATATTGCAATTTTGAGTAGATTTGACCTATAGTTGATTTCATTAGTATTTTATAACATATACTCCTAATGTGAAATGTGGAGAGAAAGAAAGAGACATACTAGGTATGAATTACATGATATACCCATCATCACTTAGCACTTAAATAATAAATTATGGACAGGGAACAACCCCCTAACCTCTAGATGTTTTCTTCATGTTGGCCTCTTATTATATGCATAGGTAGGCCTGTCTTAATTAGGCTAACAACCACAGTGTAGGGGCCATAAATTATGGAACCCAAAATAGTGCACACTTGTATTAAATTAGGTTCAGTATACTACAAGGGAATGGAAACCATGCAATAGTGCCTCATGGGGATGGAAGAAACCCTTCACCAAGAAGATGGTTGTGTCTGCAATATTTACTAGAGGCAAAGAACATAATTTGGTTCCAACAATTACTCCTAGAAGATAATGGCACCCACAAAAAACTCGAAAAAGATAGCACTCACTATATCTTTTATCACTCTTTTAAAGTTGGGACAATAAATCTCAAAGATTGATCAACAAATTCTTGAACACAAAGAACCATTGACAGATATGATTCATGTGTACAATAGCCAACAACCAGTTGTTCCAATCATGGTGTCCAATAATTATGTTAGAAAAAGCATCTAAAAATCCCTTACACAACCATAATAGATTCAAACCATGAACTATAAGAACCTAACAATGGGACTAACAAAGATATGGCCTAAACAAATCTTGATCATATTCCACCCTATTGTAAGGCCCAAGAAGTAACTCTATCTTAAAGCTACACATTCCTCTAGATGAAGCTCAAAGGTCAGGTAGCTGAAGCATAGCAATAATTGAATGAATATAGGAATAATTTGATTTACAATCATTTGCTAGCTTGGTTTTTGGGTTTTCCACATAATATTTTCCTTTTAACCACATTTATAGTTTGAGAAAATTAGAAAAAATTGTTTCAGATTTATATTATCCTTTTGAACTAGCACACTACCATCAAAATGCATAATCATTGGTCATCTCAAGAAAATTCCTATTGATTAGTAGGATATCCTTATAAAAATTTGATGCACAGATTTTGTGAATTATCAACTGCTATGTATCTTGCAACTATGGAAGGAATAGTGTTGATGTTAGGTTTCATTTATTATTGAATTCAATAGTTTCCAAGATGTCTTGAGGAGTTTGCTCCTTGTTTAATGTTAACTGTTCCTACACAATCCACTCATAGAACAGTGAAATGCTATGTGGAAGGGATGGTTGATAGTGTTCCTTGAGGGAAGGGGGATTGTGAAAGACTTTTTATCATTGTATTGTGTATTTCCAATATGTTTGGATGCAGGGCAGACCAGGAGAATGAAGGATCACTCATTGATTGCATGATAACCCAGTTTTGAAGGGTCACTGGTTGAGGGGATAGTCAAGGTGCCGATGATTGCACCATTGTAGGACCCTATTTCTTTGTATTAATTTCTATTCAAATTGGATGCATGGATTTCTTGTAAATTATCAGCTGCTATTTATCCTGCAACTGCATCTGTAAATCTCGATATACTTCTCTAGGGTTGTAAGCCACTTAGGGATCAAAATAGAGAGACTAAATCAAAATCATTCTTTGTCCTATTTCCTTTTAACAAAGTCTCAACTATCAATGATAAAATATGCATTTGATGCCCTAAGCTATCAAATATACAAATGGTGCCTACCTAGAAGCTCACCAGGAGAATGAAGGATCACTCACTGATTGCATGATAACCCAGTTTTGAAGGGTCACTGGTTGAGGGGATAGTCAAGGTCCAGATGATTGGGCCATTGGAGGACCCTATTTCTTTGTATTAATTTCTATTCAAATTGGATGCATGGATTTATTGTGAATTATCGGCTGTTATGTATCCTGCAACTCCATCCGTAAATCTGCATATACTTCTCTAGGGTGGTAAGCCACTTAGGGATCAAAATAGAGAAACTAAATAAAAATCATTCTTTGTCCTATTTCCTTTTAACAAAGTATCAACTATCAATGATACAAAACATTTGATGCCCTAAGCTATCAATAAAAATGGTGCCTAGCTAGAATCTCACGGGCTTTCCATTTGATAACCACAGTCAACATTTCAAAAAAATGGATATCCTTGAGCACAAGCACCAATAACATCAAATAATGGAGTTAAAGCATGAGCTAGGGCATGACACCAGTAGAATGTGGTCATTTCAATGACAACAATTTACAATGGCATCATTAAACATATATGCTAGTAATATCAACAAACGTGAATCCAAACATTTGAATACAGTGAATCGATATCCTTGAGCACAAGCACCAATAACATCAAATAATAGAGATAAAGCATTGGCTATGGCATGACACCAGTAGAATGCGGTCATTTCAGAGAGCATTCATGATCAAATAAAATGAAATGCATTTGAAGATGATGCTAGAGGCTCGAAAGATGAAGAAATCACATACCTTCTCCCATGCTCAGCTTTTGCTCCTTTTCTCCTGCTCCCTCTATCCAAGCAAAATAAAAATGATGAGGCTGTTTCACTTTTTTTTTTTTATCTATACCCCGAATCTATCAGAATTTTGATGGTCAATTAAACACCCATCGGAATACCGACATCATCGGGGCCTATTACAAAAAAAAAACACCAAATTCGTAATAAAAAGTTACCCATCGGAAACTTCTGTCGAAATTTGGCCCCAAATGTAGTAGTGAATATATTTTCCTATCCCAATATGTTGAAAGAAAGACATTCACTCATGGATTTGATGAAATCACATAAGTACATATCTAATATGAGATTGTACACAAAGAAAGAGAAAATTTTCAAGGCAATAATATGAAATTTATAAAGAGAAAGATGTTACAATCATGAAAGTCTAAAAATGATTGAGATTTTACTTGAAAAATAATGATACAATTGTTGTTTTAGTCACATAATGATTGATTTTGAGCTACAAGATTGTAATTTTTTCTTGAAATGTCTCTAAACCCTACAATGCTTAGCAAAAATGAGAGCAAGAACTAACTAAAAAGAAACCAAAGAGTTGTTCTTTATAGAATAAAAAAAATTTCTTACATCACTAGAGAACATTAAATGCATAGAGTAAAAGGTCCATTACTTGTTTTAACCATCTTCTTGATCGTCCAAGCTCTTAAGTGCTACTTTTCAACCTCCAAATTTGGTATAAAAGGTGGTCTTCATAAAGGAATACCTTCATGTTTGACTTATCTATGGATAAGGTCTTCAAATATTCTCCTAATTGCTTGAAATTGATTTGAAATAGTCAACACTACCTCCAACTACCCTATATCTACTCCATGCTTCTGATATCCATGGTTGATGTCTCTAAACTAATTTTCTAGCCTCCCAAAAAATATAGGGCATGTGCTCTTTTATTCTTTCTTTTAAAGTTGAGAAAGTCTTGGCATCAGACATAATAGATTGAGTCATAAAATTCTCTCTAACTACCTTAGAATAAATGAGTATGGCTTGTGATTGTCCCTTAAATGGATCCATACCCATTGAGAACCTTTTTCACATGCCAAAAGACACATTTGACCATTAAACTACCTTCTTTTATAAACTTGTTTCATGTTGTCCTCAAATTTCTCCATGCTTTATTGTCCATTATCATCCTTTAGAAAAATATTTCATCATTACTATTTCTTTTAAGCATCATGTTAATTTTTATCTTTATCACGCATCAATATTTGTCATTTTCTTTCTTTTAGATGGGATTTGTACTTGTATCTTCCAACATAATTTTTATTTTATCCTTCACTTGATTTGTCACCCTCCATAAAACTATCTTTTCCACCATTTTATGGATTCTATTCATCATTTTGATCATGGACTAAAATATGATAGTCTCAAATATGCATCTATAGTGAATTTTCAATATAAAGATCTTTACCCATCTTTGTCATATCTACCCTTAAATTCATTGTATTGGTCTTGTATAATGCACATCAAGTTTCTCATTGTCTTTCCATCTTAGATTTCCTTGAATGAGATATGAAGCCTACTTTTCCATGTTCCCTTCATTGTTCATATAATTTTTGTCCTTTTATTTCATGGCCATTATAATGTTTTCCTTTCACTTCATTTTTTGTTATCGCATAAAAAATTGTTATTTCTTTGCATTGAAATTGTTATGAAATCTCCATCCCTTTTCCTCTAGATATGTTCTCATGATTTTCATTAAATTCTCTATTCTAAGATAGTCAATGAAACCTCTAGATATCTTTTTATTCATTGTCTTTTAAACCATCATCAATCAATATGACTATATTTTTGTCACTATGAACATGCACATTACTATCATTTACTAGATCCAAAGTGGTATCTCACCTTCATAATGTCATCCAATAGTTACCTTACCATTATACTTGTGGTATTTCCCTTTTAATTTAAGATTTCTCATCATGGTAATATGAAGATCATATTTATTGACTATGTTTTTATCTAATGATTGATCTTTACTTCCTCAATACTGAACAATCTTATTGTCTTCATAAGACAAGACTACTCTTTCTTTTCTTTGGATTCTTCATCTTTGTATGTAAGTGCAACTATCATATAATTGTTTAAATGCGTGTAATTTTTTTGTGTGTATGTTGACCCTAATTTATCCATCTTTATCATTTTACTATCACTATCTCTTGTTGTCCTTGTACATTTGCCCAAACTACCATGGCTTCTCATTGTGTTTTCATAATATCATTGTCATGGAATTTTAATCTATGTTCCTTATATTTTTGTTGGCATGGCTTCAACATCATTGTTATCTCTTTCTTCTATTCACAACTCATAAATATTGTCAAGGCTCTTCTTTATCACTCCTACATCCCTTAAACTTCTATAAGAATGACATCTATTATTACATACATTATAGAATGTTTGGATCCTCACCATGACAAGAGATATTTATGAATACATTTTTATCATATTATCTTTTCAATAATTACACATCAAATCAATGCCATCATTATAAATGTATAACATCAACTCCTTATCACTAATTAGTGAGGATTGTTGTAGGTATTACCCTATCATCTATAAATATCTATGATAAGTTTCACTTCATTTGAGAGGATCCAAAAGATTTAGTCTTTATTCTTGCAACTCTTCCTTGAGATCTGGCCACTTTTGGTTTCTTATAGCTTCTTCAATGACCTCTTTTGTCATTGACCAATGTCCTTATTTTTACTCCTATCCTAATGTTGTCCTTAATTCCAAACCACTAACTTTCATTGGTTGCATTGATCTAGTGCTATATATTTGATAAGGTTGAATTGAAAGATGCATTGATTAGTGGTATAAGTTTGATTACCATCTTAGCGAATTCCCATGATTACCATCTCCTTTGTTGTTTCTTAGTGATATATGATTTATTCAATTTTGAAGTTGATCAATGATCCATTCTTAGTTGATATACATATTTGATTCAGTTGATATACATTTTTGGTTCATTTTGTGATCTCCTTGCTTTTGATATATACATATGTTGACTTCACTCAAAGGGTAATATGTCAATGGTACTTGCAGATGGAAGTGAGAGAAAATGTATTATGTAAAGCTTGTAATCTATTGTTTTCATAGTCACTAAATGACTAAGGTATTATTTAAATTGTGACCATGGAAATGAAAAATTTTGTATGTTAGGTAGGCCTTTTGGTCAGCCTCCTACCTATTTGAAGTTATAAGTGTTCAACATTTGTAATTTTAACTTAGAAAGGTTTTAGGTTTCATTTAGAAACCCTAGCTCAATAGAGCTAGGGCATGATAATTCTGGGATAGTTACTAGTGATCCTTGTTGACAGAAAGGTCAAAGTAGTTGAAAAAAGGTTGTAATTGTGATCAATCAATTTGGAAAGAACTTGTGAACTGGTGTGAAGGAGATTCATCTTCAGATTATATGGCATTTTTGGTGGTTAATTAGGTTTTTTTGTTCATTGTTTTCATGTTGATCCTTCTTTGGTTAACAATATGTTTATCTTGTTTGTTAAAGTTTTTCATTAGTATATGCTTGAGTATTTTTTGTCTACATTTAACTTTTTTTGTGTATCTACATTTTATTTGTGAATACAAGCAATATACTATGGTATTTCATGTTTTATTTGGGAAAGGGGACTTTGTGTTCTTTTGAGTTTAAAATCTCTCTAATCCTAGTTAGGGTTTCTATGTTATTTCAAAGTAGCAAGGTATCTTTAATTAATTTGATCATCACATTGTCTATTTCATGTTGTATCATATAGTTAGATGCATTTTTTTAGACCCTAGTTGAGGGATCTTGGGTTAGAGGTTATTTTTATTTTTTTCGTTAAACTCTTGAGTCAGGTTTGTATAGTATTGGAGTCTAACCTAAGGTTGAGTATTTGGTAATTATGAGTATCAAGTTGAATATAGTTGTTATTATATTTTTGAGGTATTTGTTTAACTATTATCAAGCTCAACAACATGATTCAATTTATTTTTTGGAAACAATTTTAATTTGTAAATCATACTTCAAAAGTTTTGGATAATGAAATGAGGTTAATAATTAGTTGGAAAAGAAGTAGTTTTAGGTTTGCAACTATTATATGGTAGTTTATTTGGAGTTCCTATCTGAGAAATATTATAAATAGAAGATTCATATTTTCCTTTCTTGATATGCAAAGAGATGGAATATATTGTACTACCAATTTTTGAAAAAATATAAATCGGTGAAATACTAAGATATTTCTTTGTAAAAGTATATATATATGAATATATTATCTTTGTTATGTCTTAGTAAAATGAATTATTGTTTTACAAAAGTTTAATGAATGTAATCAATCATTTATTATATTAAGTATTATCTCTAGTATATATACATTTGGTTCTAAGTCTTAGATAATACGAGACTAGAACATGTACTAGATTGAAATAGAGATTGAACTTTGTATTTTCTATTAGATTGTTAAGAGTGAAACATAAGCCAGTGAGGCATTCAATAGAAAATGAGGCACATTATACCAATGAGGTATTTATTTTGAAAGTGAGACAATAATATCTAGTAAGGCATTTTGTGTTGGTGAGGTAATATAGTCAGTGAGACATTGTAAAAAGATATTTTATATAATCTAGTGAGGCAATTTGAGTGGTTTTTTACCCGAAGGGTTTTTCACGGAGGAAATTTTGTGGCATGTGTTCATATGTTATTTTGTCTCTTGATTCACTTGTCTATGTTATATCTTTTAGTTTTTTGGATTTTTCTTTATTTTCACACAAGTCTTGATTACCTCATGTGTATGTCAAATATCATTCATTATTGTTCATTTGATCTTCCTATTCATTATGTGTCTTCACTTTTAAAATGATAATTTTTGTTTACAATCTTTATGGTTAATTATGTTAGTTATTGGTATCCTGATAGATATAATGTTTAATTTTCTTCAAAAGACTATTTGAAATCAATTTAAACTGATATACCACTGATTCACACCCCCCCTCTTAGTGGTATTATACTCCAACACTTTTTATGCATGATTGTCTTGTAGTTAAAACCTTCTATGATGTGTGGATTCTTCTTACTAATCTTTCCACATAGAGATATTTGTAAATACTAACACTCTTTTTCATATTTCAACCTTTGTTGATTAGTTTGTTCCTCTACTTCACTTGAGTTACCACTTATTATTTATTCCAAAATAGAAACTATTAGATCATATAATCTTGAAGAACTATTTTTTTATTTCATATTATACTTTTTTGTTATTGAATCATGGATAGAAGCACAAACATCACCAAAAGGAAAGGTTGGAATTGAAGTCCAAAACTCTCATTGAAAGCCTAAAAAACAATGTTTTGAATAATTGAAAAAATAGGTTTTGAAGGGGCCCTGAAAGCCTGTACAAAAAAGAAACAAAAGATAGAGCATTAAGAGATCCCAAAACACAATGCACCAGTCATCATGAAAGGCTTGTAACCCCAAGAAATACACAAACAATCACTTCCAAAGAAAGGAACAATAACCTAGAGAAAAAACACCCAAGATGCTACACAAGATAAACCATTATAAATCAATAGCAGAAGGAAAGAGAACTATCCTTTTGTCCCCTTCTTATGGAATTGAATGGACATGTCAAAAGAAGGAGAGGTCTTCTTAGAATGTTTTCATTTTACTATGATCCAACCATCTTCAAATCTAGCAGTCTCATCCTGTTAGCATAACAAATCAAAAGTCGAAGATCCAACACCCAAAAATGGTATTGAGTCTTCCAACATAACAGCCAGCGTAGGGCTAGCTTTAGGCCTAGCCAAAGAGAGATCAAATAATGGATCTAAAAAACTAGAGCCAACAACAGCCAAAGCACTAGCAGGGCCAGCAACACCAGCACCCTTAGAGCCACTAGAAAAAAGCCTATCACCATCCATCTAAGAAAGAGAATGTCCAGATCCAGCAGAAATAGGAGTAGAACTAGCAGCCAAAATAGACCCGACAAGAGCAGCAAGAGGCAGATTACGACATGATTCATCCACCTCAATAGTAGACACTTGATTTCCTATATCAGGAACAACCTCCTTCCCAGGATGAGAGGATCTTTTCAGGACTATGTAATGTTGGGTGGAGGCACCCTTCCACCAAGAAGGAGAATATTTCTTCTTCTTTGAATCAAAGCCACACTAGGCAGAAATGTGACCAGTCTTAAAACATTTTTGACACCTAAAAGGAATTCCCTCGTAGTCAAGCCATTGGATCCAAGATCCCAAGGATGATTCAATTTTGATTTTAGCTGGGAGACCCTTTGAGGATTTTTTAAGAAGGATTTCTTTTGGATTTTTTAAGGCTTTATAATTCTTACATTTTCCTCAAGGTCCTTCCATGTTCAATTTATAGTATGTCTTACTTACAAACTACATAGAAAAGAGAAAATTTGTCAATCAAAGATGGAATTAAACACAATCAATATCTCAAAAATAATCATGCAAATAAACCAAAGGGAAAATATAATTATAGGCCCAATAATTCCCATCTTGCATGATGGAAAAATGATCATATTTTTATTCATTAGAACTTTGGAAAAGTCTCCTTGTATGTAAGAGAGAAAAAATAGATACTTGGAAGTTGGAACAACAAACACATTCAATGATTCCAATGTAGAAAGTGTAGAATCTTTCTCCATGTCTCAATGTGCCATATCCTTCTCTTTTTATCTAAAATATGTATAAACCCACATTCCATATGTCATGAAATTTCCTTTCTATTCAGTGATGTGAATCATTTTCTCCAAGAATTCTTCATACCACCAAATCATTCTTCCAAATATTTATGTTTCCCTTATCAACAACCTATTTACCCTTAACATGAAATAATAATTTCCCTCTTTCAAAATTGGTGTTTTTATAAGCTTTTTTTCTTATCCATTCCTAAAATGAAGGCTATTTCCCCTTGGAAACTAATAGTAATACCCTAATACTTTTTGTAGCTTGGGAAGAAGCTTTCAAAAGAAGGGAAAAATGAATAATTCCTCTTTTCTTTTCTCTTAGTATAATCTTAGCAAAATCTTTTGATTTATCTTCAACCTTTTGATTCCTAGGCTCTATTACACTTGATTTTGGATCTTGACATCATTTTGGACTTGAGTTGATAAAAAATTTCCAAAGACCCTTAAATGGCTATTTTAATGAAAAATATTAAAATATGTCAATAGGTAAGAAGTTCTTAGATTTAAAATTTATTGTTATCCCTATTGTTACTCCTAAAGAGCATTAATGGTTGTCATTAGTATCATTCAGTCATAAGTCGGTAAAGGAGACAAGACATGATAGTTGATCAGTACACAAAGTCTATCCACCAAGTAGAACACAAGGAAGTTACCTAAGTTAACTGAACATAGCTTTGATTGAGCACTCTTACTAAGCACAGTGATCATTGAGTAGCGAGCACAATAGTCACCGAGCATTCATATGAACCAAGCACCAGTTAATTACCGAGCAATGAATGTAGTATACACTGAGTGAAATAGGAAAATGGCATAGAAGTTTAAAATGGCACAAACATGAAGGAAAATATTTTACACCAATTAGAAATGATTTACCAAGATTGAGAAAAAATTTAATATGGATGTAATCATGAAATTGTTGATGATTCCTATGTATTGTTGATCTAGGTTATTTATTTACACCGTTGTTCTTGGGTTTTCTAAGATATTGTAAAACTCTAATTAGGTCAAATTAGTTTGATATGAAATTTGCAAGGATGTCAGTTTATCAGAATATACATAAGGCTACCAAGAAGTATAGAAGAACATGCACATCACAAGAAGGTGATATCTTTATAGTACTTTATAGATCTGAGTCAAGCAAGTTTGATTTTGTATTTATTGATCAACTTTACTGTTACTCTTTAACCATTGTAGAAGATTCTAAATCTCTTAACGGAGTGAACTTAATAGTTCATTTATAAATCTCTTAACCGAGTGCACACTTGATTGTGTTTCTAAAATCCTCTAACTAGGTAAATCTAGTTGATCTTATTATTACTCCTAACAAGGTAAGATCACCAGAAGTGATCATAATCTTTGTAACATAGTCAAGGATGGTGGATCCAATGAAGGACTGTCCAACCTTGTAGCTAATTAACAACACAATGGAATAACACAATAAGATAGCTCAAAATTAGATTTTCATTAACATGTATGACTATAAGGCCTTCTAGGTTAGGGCCAACTACAAATAGAAATAGTTCTGCAAGATCAAAAGAGATCCAATCCAACTCTAGCTAGTCCAGTTCTAAAATAGATCAGCAACTGATGGAAACCCTAAGGTAGATCTGAACTTGTGCTCGCAAGCCACCAAGAAATCCCCTTGTCTCCAAGCATGCAAACTACTAGCTCTACTAATACAACTATCAGAATTCAATCTAATCTACAAGATCTCATAGGATCCAAGATCTTTTCCACAACTTCACTAATCTAGTTCTCCCCAAACTGTTGTCTCAGATCTCCTCCTCTCCTCAAAAACTACCCAAACACTCCTTAAATACTAATCTTTAGCCACAAGTTGGCTGGAAGAAACAATTAACTCCTAAGCCAAGTCGGCTTCTACTACAAACAAATATTAAATGAAATACAAGTCGGCTCTCAAATACCCTTACAATTATTAAATTCAACATGTCGGCCTCCAGATCCACATAGGAGAATCCAACAAAATCTACCAACAATAAATGCACCAAGTCGTCAAAGCAAATAAAAAAGAATTCCAATCAGTAAACTAGAACTACTGAGTGCCAGAGAAACCATCAAGCACTAGTGAAACAACTGACCAAGCCAGACAACACCGAGCAACACAGGCATCACCGAGCACCAAAAGCTTCACCAAGTTCCTTTAGCGACCGAGCCTTCTTCAATAACCAAGACCGTTGGTTAAAGTTGCAACTGAGTACCATAGAACCAAAACAACATACCTCCATGCAAATTCACTGAGTACCCTAGAATGCCCCTACATCACTTTGTACCCTTTATTGACAACTTTGTTACTGTAGTAGTGAAGATTTTTGGGTGTCATACCCACTATAATTTTTGCCTTCTAACAAGGTTTTTTGTGATACCAAAACATTTTTGTTATGTGTATGAAGTTTCATGAATGGTTTATTGATTAGGTTGTACATGCATTTACATTTTTAGTTATATTTTGAATGTACATTACATGCAATGGATTTAGTCGATTAATGATATCTATGTTTACAAAGATTCAGTTTGAAATATTTTAAAGGTACCGATTCACCCCTCCCCTCTTATTACACATCTTTCCATAATCTCAACAATTCGTATCAAAGCTAGTACTCTTATTTTGGAAAGTTTAATCACTGAAGAGAAAAGATCTTAAGGATGGAAAGGTATAAGCTTGATAAGACTATTAAGAATTGAAGAATACAAATGTTGATCTACATTGAACAATTCAAGGAAGCCAAAGAAGAACTAAGAAAGTTACTGATCAAAAGGAAGGATATGGAACTTTGGTATAATGAGACTTATTATCATGAAGAAGAGATATATGATCCATTTGAAGGATCTAGATCTGGATTTGGTAGCATATTTGATGCATCTGAAGGAATCATATCAGATCTATCTAAAAATAATCAACATCTTACTGAACAGGTAAAAGCACTATAGATCGGTCAAGAGTCACAAATGGTCAGAATAATTAATGTAATGAACAATGCAAGGCAAGCTAAACAAGAAATAAATTTGGATATTGAGGATATGAGGCAAATGAATGACAAGTTGCAAGAGAAGGAATCTGAGATATTAAGACTCTCTGAGCATCACTTTGAAATCTCTAATCAGATGGTTATCATAACTCAGGAAGTCAACCGAGTAAATAGTGAGCTTACAAGGAAATTGGAAGACATCGGTAAATTAAGAGAAGAAAATGAAAGATTA
Source organism: Chamaecyparis obtusa (assembly GCA_027943335.1). Taxonomy (NCBI): domain Eukaryota; kingdom Viridiplantae; phylum Streptophyta; class Pinopsida; order Cupressales; family Cupressaceae; genus Chamaecyparis; species Chamaecyparis obtusa. The sequence continues at coordinate 1,058,607 of BSBK01007015.1, read as the reverse complement.
AAGAATGAAGTAAAGATTCAATAACAACATAATGAGATGATCAAGAAAGATGAAGAAAGTACTAAGAGAATGGATGAATTCTTGAACAGTTAGAGAATACTTGATAACACTACTGGGTTAGGCTATACCGAGTAGGGAGAGTCATCAAGACAAGCTGAATAGAAGAGTGCCTATGCTAATCCAAGGCCAAAGAAGTTATCATGTTATCATTGTGGAAAACTAGGCCATACATCAAATGTTTGCAGAAGAAAAGAAAAAGGTATTCCTAAATCCACTCCTAAATTTAATGGTTATTGTTATTGCTGTAATAAGTATGGACAACAAGTACATGAGTGTAGAACAAAGTTGAACAGGACACCTAAGAAACCCTATATGGAAAAGCATTTTCACACTTGCAACATGCATGGACACATATCATAGGAATGCAAGACAAAGGTGAAGCAAGTCTAGACACTAAAAGAATAGAATAAGACATATCAATTGAGAAGGCAAGGTAATGCATACACTTGGGTAAATTTCATAGCCTGTGGTAGATATGGACATATTGCAACAAATTTCATGAGGAAGAATTGGAGAGGAAGATCACATAATTGGACAAGTACTACTATGGCATGCTTACACTATCACAAGGTTGGTCACTTGAGAAAATATTGCAGAGACTGAGCACCAAAGATAAATGAAAATAAAAATGGAAGTAAAATTGAAGAAATCATGAGGATAAGAAATCAAATGTGGAGAAAAGAATCGAATGACAATGTTGGATCAAGCACTATAGTCAATGACACCTCGTCCATTGGATTAGGTGATATCACCACCTTCACCTAAGAAATTAAGGTATGCATGGAACTAAATTTCAATTGGTTATATCTTACATCAGTTCCTTATATCTCATGAATGAACACAAAATCAGCATGAAATAAGATTCACTATGGTACTATATGTTTAGAACTTAAAATGTGTACAGTCAGTAAAAGCATGACCGAGTAAATGTTTTCTAGTCGGTAAATATTGGCAAGGTTAACCGAGTTGAAGTATCAATAGATATAATATCTAGTGTTAACTAAGATGAATTCTTTGAAGTGTTAAGAGAATGTAACTGTTTACCAAGATGTGGTAGGTAATGCATTTAATACGGAAGTTTGAGTGGGAAAATAAATTTTAGGTATAAATATGCGATGAATCAAGTCATTTCAACACACAACAATCATGAGAAGAACTAGAGCGACTTGAGAGATTTGAGCAAATAATTTCTTGAGTTTTTAACATAGATTTAAGGAGATCCTGAGTGAGTTCATCACTATTTCAAGTAAGTTTCAAGCTACCGAGTTTTTTTAGTAAGATTTCATGAAACCCTAAATTTGATAAAATAATGGCGTCTTCATCCAAGGTTGTGAAATTAAAGTCTAAGAGTAAAAAGAAGGTCAAATTGATTAAGTTCACAACTTATGATGAACCCAAATACAAGTTACACCCTGAAATTGCATCATAGATTGATCAAGTGGGCGTGTTTTCTAGTATACCGTCTAAGGTTTTGTTGGTGGAAGAAATACATGTATATATCCATTGTAAATTAAGTGAAATCAGAGATTTTGAGCTTCAATCAACTTACCAGGAACTGAGTGTAAACAGAAAGCTCAAGGATGAGAACAAACACATGGAAGTTAAGGGATTAATGAATGACCTATATTTCCTGAGAGAATTCAAAAAAGAATAGATTAGGGTTGTTCTTAGCTGAGTACATGAAGGTAAAATGTGGCTAGATGAGTCAATTAAACTATCCAAGGTTATCATTTATGCACTTACCAGTTACCCCACTACTGATAAAGCTAAGGCCATAAGGAATGCATTGAAGGAAAAGGTTGAGAATCTCACAAGAGCTGAATGGGATGGAAGAGGAATGAGAGTTAATATAATAATTAATCCAAAAATAGGGTTTAGAGCCTATGTTATTGGCTATAAGATATTTCAATCTAGCAGGCCCAACAATGTACCTTGTGGAGCTGTACATATTGCATATAAGATTGTTAAGAAAGGTCTTCAATTGGACCTCACCGAGCTACTAATGAAATAGCTAGAGGATAATATGAGAACCATTTAGGTAGAAAATACAAACACATGTAATTTTGGTTCTATACTGGTCTGTATATTTTTCCACCTGTAAAACTTCTTTCCATCTATTGGTAATATTGATTGGGATGTCAACTGACTGGTCATTATGCAAATAAGTGAGTTTATTCAAAATCTAGGTCATAATTTTGTCACTATTATGGATGATTACTTTGGACAATTCAAAGATAAAATGCATAAAAGAAGCAGGATACTAGGTCAACTGGTAGAGAAACACAAGGATGAAATATATTTCCTAGTGCATATCGACACCACTCTAATCAAGGCATTTGAACCAAGGACTTCTTGGTTACCCCCAATGGGCTATCAATTGGATATTGACCGAGACTCTAGGTCAATAAAGGCACTGTTGGCCATGCCCAAAGATCCAAAAGATACTAGGTTTGGAACCTATGAGGAAGCTAAGTTAAGAATAAATATCTATCTAGTCAGAGTGAAAGTAATAGAAAATATAAAAAGATAATTGAAACACTGGAAAAATAATTTGGAGATGATGAAGAAGAAGAATCATCAACTAATCCGATTGAAGAAGCAACTGAGGAACAACTTTTGATTGGGAACGGTGAACATGAGGAGGATACTGAGTCAAATAAGGACATTAAAGCTACACTAGTAAAGGCCATAGAGAAGAGAAAACAATCAAAGACACCTATAAGATCATGGAAAAGATCCTTAATAGTTTTTTCTACTCTCCTAAAGAAATGAATAGCAAAAATTACAAGGCCAACTCCCACAAAGACGTATCAAAAAAATAAAAGAGGTGTCCAAGTCACCACCGAGAAACCTAAGAAGAGGAGAAGGTTGATAAGAGCTAAGGATGATGTAGACTCTAAAGAAGAAGAAGATCAAGGTAAATTTAAGGTTGTTGTAAATAAAAGTCATTTGGTAGATGAATTAGTTAAAAACATAAAGAAAATGAGTAGACTAAGTCACCCTAAGATGAATCGGTATGCATACATGTCAACTAAGGATTAGGAGAAGGTAGAAGAGGTTGTTATTCATATGATGAATAAGTTTAAGATACTACTGATAGAGATTGTAAAATATGTTCCTAAGGAATTACATGAGAAGGTATCAGCAAGGTGGACATATGCCCTACATACAGAGAAGAAAATGAGGGAATAATTATTAATTTTGGTAATGCCTACCTTATCTATTACTGAGATTGATGAGTTGATGAAGTAGTATTCCAATCAATTTTTGATAAAGGGTAGAGCACTTAATATTTTGGTAGGTAATATTGAGGCAGTTGATGAGGACAACAAGCTTCTATGGGAAAATTTTTTGAAATCAAGGGCAAAAGCTGATCAACTTGCACTCGCTATCATACTCGAGAAGAAAGATGAAACCAAAGGAAAAGGAATCCAATCGGACAATGCTGATATATCCACCAAGGAACCTATTCATATATTTGATACTAAGAAAAAAGAAGACACATATGTCATGGATTTCTACCCAGTCAGATATACTGAAGAGGATACATAGGTGTATGTGACTGAATGTGACCTCTAAATCAGGCACAACACAACATGGTCATTATTCACTTGATAGAATTCAAGAGAGAGTATGAAGAACTCAATCCAAATTCCATGGTGAGGTGACCTGTTGCCTCCTATGTGAATGGGGTGTTTGAATACTCTCAGAACGAGAGCCAACAGCCAGGAGACCAATTCAACAATGGAGGATTTGAAAGCTATAATGAAGATATGCAAAGCTGAAATTAAACTAGAATGTGATGCAATTAATCTAAGAATACTTTGAAAGAAATATGAAATGCAGATTTTTATTTAATTTTGAAATAAAGATGATATTAGACTAAGAACAAGTAAGCAAATTTAATCTAAATGAGAAATGCAATTACACTAGAATGAGAAATTAAACTAGATGCAAATGAAAGCTTGAAATTCAATCAAAAATTCACTATAGTGCCTTTACTCTCAAAATTGTCCTTCTGAATGAGAAAAAGAGGTCAAATAAATAGAAGAGCCAAGAGGAGGAGGAAGAGTTTCTTGATTCGAAACTCCTGACCCTTCATATCCCTTTTGGGACAAATAAGCATGAATTACTTTATTAAAAGAATGGAAAATGCCACATGAGGACCTTTCGAATATCTCAAATTATTAATTCAAGAAAAGGTGTCCATTCAAATAACAAGCAATTATTAATTCCTTTTTATGGGTAATTAGCTAAAGAGGGTGGTTTGATTTAATTTAATTTAAAGCGTATAGGACTTTACAATTAAATTAATGTATCATAGGGGTAATTTAGCCAATTAAGTCAAAGACTTTAGGAATTAATTTAGCATTTGATTATTGCAATTTATGGTCTTTGCAATTGACATCAAGTCAAATTAAGTCAGATAGGAGAGAGAAAATTACCTAGGGAACTAGGACTTTGGTGATGTAAAATCGAGATAATGCACCAAAATTGATGAAATTAAATAGGTGCCAATTTTGGGGTATTACATTTTCCCCTCTTTGAATTGATGTGTGAACAGCGTGTTGATTCAAAGAATAGTCTGAAGTGACAGATGAAAGCAGATCAAAGCATAAATTTTTCGAAGTCTAAGTTAGATTGCGAAGACAACGATCTTAGAAGAGAACCGAAATCAGAGTTAGATTGCCCCAATACCAATTGATGAAGATGCAGATTTAGGACTATCTCTGAATCAGGGTTAGATTGCCCCAATACGAAGCTTAGTCCTCTGAGACCTAGGTTAGATTGCCCAGATAACGGTCTAAAAGAGATTTTGAGAGTCATCTCCAAAATGAAGCTTGACTCCCAGGAATTAGGGTTAGATTGCCCCAATACCCAAAAGATTTCAAGAACCATCTCCAGAATGAAGAATGATCCTCAAGGATCTAAGTTAGATTGCTCAGATACCTAAGAGATAGATTTCCAGATAACAAGATGCGAGGCGTGAAGATGCCCCTAGCAATGAGGACTGATGATTCAAATCAGACTAATTCAAGAATAGATTTGACAAGATTCAAATGATGTAATCATCCTGCCCCCTCAGGAGCGAAATGGAAAGATGACATGTCAGAAGGATGATAAACAACAAGAGATTGCAGAGCAAAAGCAATTAGACTAGATTTGTGAAGCTATAGAAGTGAAACGGAGCAAATCAGAGGTCCTGTTGACCAAGTTTGACCATAGTTGACCAAATTTTGACTAGGGTTGACTTGATGAAAAGAAGCAAAGATTTGAGAACATGATGCAAAGATGAGGATCTAGCAGGAAGATGACACCAGAAGGCTGCTGCACAAGCATCCGATCCAGAAGGAGTCCAATATTTAAAATGTGATTTTGAGCCACTTAGAGATGTTAGATTTTGATTTTGATCCCAAAAATGGATTCAGAATAGTTGATTTAGCAAAGGGTGCAATTTTCAAGGAAAACGGAGCACTTTCAAAAATTAGGTCAAAAGCTATATAAGGGTCAGAGGAGTCATTTTCAAATCATTATTCAGCGTTGTCTTTTAGTGATTCTGAGCTCTAAGATAGACAAATGGAGGGTCTGCCACTACATACACACCAATTTGAGCACTCTCGACGACATGCCCGGCCACCGGAGTATGACGCACCTGTAAGTAGTCGATAAATTGCTTTGTATTTCAATTCGTATAGCGTGATAGGTTAGATTTTTTTTAAAAAAAATATTAGCATAATGTAAAAAGTGTGAAATATCACGCGAGAAAGTAGTTCTCTCACGCGAAGGCAGGTTTCATTTCGCGCGATAAAGTAGTTTTCTCGCGCGAACTAACAAGCTCCAAGGATAGAACTTTGCGCGAGCTAAGGGATCTTATATGCGAGAATTCTGTTTTCTCACGTGAAATGGTAGTTGTCTCGCGCGAAGTGGTAGTTGTCTCACGTGAAGGAACACTTTTCTCACGTGAAAGACTGTTGTAAGTGGCCAAATTTTATCATATTTGCATGAAATCAGCCAAATAAAGTCTTGTAGAGCCTTGTCATAGGATAGATACTCTGCTGTAGTTGTTGTTGTAGTAGTGAAAACCAACATGATTGAGTTATTGACCTAGTGTCGTCATTTTCTTTGCAGGTTGACTTTCCAGATATCACATTTTGAGCACATCACCTGGTTATTACTACATTAGTTCAGAGACTGACAGATGCTGAGAGTGCTCACATTGATGCTCTGGGCTTGGGATATTTGCGTGAGTTACCCGACATTCGGGTGAATCACGATCTTCTTACTGCATTGGTAGAGCGTTTCCACTCGGACATGAACACATTTCATTTTTTGATGGGAGAGATGACAGTGACCACCGAGGACATATATAGGATCCTGCGGATACCCATTCATGGTACTCGTGTTGAGTACAATACACAGCTGCAGTAGGGTACAGTGGCCTTGAGGACTATCTTCAGGGATGATCTTGTGATGGGTCGGGCCATCTCCTGGGAGGATCTGGTGCACAGATATGGTGGAGCGCATCCATTTGAGGTCATGTTGGCTATATTTCTGAGTTGTTACCTCATACCTGATCGAGGTCAGCATGGACTAGAGTGTGGTTGGGGTACTATGCTGCAGAGGATGTTGGACAGACCAACTGTGAGATTTGGATGGGGGGAGTGTATGCTAGCACACATGTATCACGAGATGCATGAGATTATGTACAGCGGTGTGAGATCGATGGTGGTAGGAGTCTTCATCTTACAGGTCTGGGCCTGGGAGCACCTCCCCATTTGTAGACCCCTATTCCATGATACGCGACAGGTGTTGGAGCCTTATATTTATAGATATTCAGGTGTGATGACCTAGCCCCTCCTGGGTAAGACAGAGCAGTGGAGAGCATAGTTGGATGACATGGTCGCTATAGTTTGGAGACCTTGGATAGCTACTGAGCCTTGGGATGATGCTCAGAGAGAGTTTGCTACCATGTTTGTATCACGTCCACTGATTGGACGAACCATTCAGACGATTGAGAGATTCGTGGTTACACGTGTCCTGCGTCAGTTTGGCAGACAGCAGGATATTTCACAGGAGTATTGCCCCTACGCTCACTTCTCTGACGAGGAGAAGAAGGGGTGGCATGCACGATTGGATCCAGGGTGATGCACGATAGAGTCACGCATCCCACCAGCATGATGGGATTACATGGTGGATGTCACCAATGCAGGGGTGACACCTGCATATAGGGACCAGTAGATTGCACGGCCTTATCTGAGGTTCACAGATCCAGTTGGCATAGGAGCACAGCAGCAGGCACCACAGCAGAGACCTGGGCAGAGAGTTTTGAGGCCCCAATCAGGATAGGTGAGCATCCCTGCTAGGACCATGGGCTCAGATCCTAGAGTAGGGAGTAGCGGTACACAGCAGAGATCCACAAGACCACATACAGCTGATATATCCTAGCAGGTACCACAGGGGGAGGATACTGACATGCTAGACGTGGCAGCTGGAGCAGGTGTAGGACAGGTGCAGGAGGCTCTCAGGAAGAGCCGAGAGAGAGTACGATAGGTGTAGCATGAGCGTGATGATTTTCACACACGTCTTATCCAAGAGGAGACTCGAGTAGCAAATAGGGATGCAGAGATTAGACAGCTACGGGCGAAGTTAGCGCATTCGAGATTAGAGATGAGATATGAGGCTGCCCAGAACTCAAGAGAGAGTATGAAGAACTCAATCCAAATTCTGTGGTGAGGCGACCTATTGCCTCCTATGTGAATGGGGTGTTTGAATACTCTCAGAATGAGAGCCAACAGCCGGGAGACCAATTCAACAATGGAGGATTTGAAAGCTATAATGAAGATATGCAAAGCTGAAATTAAACTAGAATGTGATGCAATTAATCTAAGAATACTTTGAAAGAAATATGAAATGCAGATTTTTATTTGATTTTGAAATAAAGATGATATTAGACTAAGAACAAGTAAGAAAATTTAATCTAAATGTGAAATGCAATTACACTAATATGAGAAATTAAACTAGATAATGCAATAAAAGAGCTTTGAAAATAATGAGATATGAGACTAAAAAATGCTATAGTAAGGATGCTCTCAAAAATTGCTCTCTTGAATGAGAAAAAGAGGTCAAATAAATAGAAGAGCCAAGAGGAGGAGGAAGAGTTTCTTGATTCGAAACTCCTGACCCTTCATTCCCACATTGAGACAAAAATGCAAGAATTACTTAATAAAAAGAATGGAAAATGCCACACAGGTGACCTTTCGAATATTTTGAATTATCAATTCAAAAAAAAAAAAGTGTGTCCATTCAAATATCAAGTAATTATTAATTCCTTTCAAGGGTATTTAGCTAAAGGGGGTGGAGTTTAATTTAATTAAAAGTACTTAGGACTTCATAATTAAATTAACTTATCATAGAGATTATTTAGCCAAATAAAGTCTAGGACTTAGGAATTATTTTAGCATTTGATTATTGCAATTTATGGTCTTTGCAATTGACATCAAGTCAAATTAAGTCAGATATGAGAGAGAAAATTGCCTAGGGAACTAGGACTTTGGTGATGTAAAATCGAGATAATGCACCAAAATTGATGAAATTAAATAGGTGCCAATTTTGGGTTATTACATTTGCCCCTCTTTGAATTGATGTGCGAACAGCGCGTTGATTCAAAGAATAGTCTGAAGTGACAGATGACGAGAATTTACGAAGTCTAAGTTAGATTGCGAAGACAACGGTCTTAGAAGAGAACCAGAATCGGGGTTAGATTGCCCCAATACCAATTGATGAAGATGCAGATTTAGGACTATCTCTGAATCAGGGTTAGATTGCCCCAATACGAAGCTTAGTCCTCCGAGACCTAGGTTAGATTGCCCAGATAACGGTCTAAAAGAGATTTCAAGAGTCATCTCCAGAACAAAGATTGACTCCCAGGAATTAGGGTTAGATTGCCCCAATACCCAATAGATTTCAAGAACCATCTCTAGAATGAAGAATGATCCTCGAGGATCTGAGTTAGATTGCTCAGATACCTAAGAGATAGATTATAAGATAACAAGATGCGAGGCACCAAGATGCCCCTAGTGATGAGAACTGATGATTCAAATCAGACTGATTCAAGAATAGATTCGACAAGATTCAAATGATGTAATCATCCTACCCCCTCGGGAGTGAAATGGAAAGATGACATGTCAGAAGGATGATAAACAACAAGAGATTGCAGAGCAAAAGCAATTAGACTAGATTCACGAAGCTATAGAAGTGAAACGGAGCAAAGCAGAGGTCCTGTTGACCAAGTTTAACCATGGTTGACTAAATTTGACTTGAATTGACTTTGATGAAAAGAGAAAAGATCTCAAGAACATGATGCAAAGATGAGGATCTGGCAAGAAAATGACCCCAGAAGGCTGACTGCACAAGCATCCAATCCAGAAGGAATCCAATATTTAAAATGCAATTTTGAGCCATCTAGAGATGTCAGATTTTGATTTCGATCTCGAAAAAGGATGCAGCCAAGATGAGACTGGGACAAAAGATGAGAACCTGTGATGAGTAGATCCAGAAGAAAGCAATCAAGAGAGCAACAAGAAAGCACTCCAAATGCAAGCCTAGAATGAAAGATGCAAGTCTAAATGCAAGCCTAGGATGAACAAATGCAATCCTCCGAACTTGGCTGTTGGACTCATCGTATTTATCATCATTGAGTTCTTTTAAGCACGGGACAATCGCAAGATGCCATACAATTCTCACTAATATCGCTATCATGAGAATATGAATATGACATGAGTCTTAGGTTTGTTGGAATAAGATGTAAGCATTAAGGCACAAGGAGCCAGAATGACCTGAACACCTATTCCTTTTAATCTAGCAAGTTAACATAAGCATTAGAGCATAAATGCTAGAATGACCTGAATGTCTCTTGTGAACAAACACACCAAGCACACAGGAGTTCCTTCTTTTTCCAAAGATTGCTCGCAGTGACCCTTATGTTCACTTAACAGGATGAGCGTTTACAATTTCATCAGTAGCAGAAAGAAGTCACTCAAAAGACAAGGAGAAGAACCAACCTCACCAAAGCATCCATATAAAGGAGTTGAGGTACGTATGGCCATCCAATATGAGATAGAGGCTCTTACAGATGGACACCCCTCTTAAATGAATTCTTTGGATCGTTGGAACTAAACCAACAAGCAAAAAGCAAAGAAAGCAAAGCAAACAAACAAGCACTCAAAGAAAACAAATCTCAGCAAGCCTCAAAGGAACACACATTTAGTTTAAGTTTCAGTTCAAGTTCGTGTTCAAGCGGATTGAAGACAATTCAGAAAGATAACGTTCAAAGTCTCAATGAGATAATGACAGTAGGCAGACATAGTGAGAATCACTGGTGATTGATATAAGGGAGAAATCCCGAAGAAGAGAGATCGAATGAAAGCTAGGTATCTGCAGGCAGGCATAGTGAGAACCACTGGCGACCAATGCTCAAAAAAGAGTTTCCGAAAGCGATAGGACAATGCCCCCTAGACCAGGCAGGTGCCCCCAAGCGTGAACCAGTTCCAATCCATGAAGAGTCGAGGAAAACTCAAGGACAAGCGTATGAGCTAGCAAACCAAAGCAGGAAACAAACTAAAGCAGGAAAGCGGGAAAACAAACTAAAGCAAGAAAGGAAGGAAACTAAAGCAGGAAACTAAGAGCCAAGGGACGCTGAGATGAGATGTTACTTCAGGAAAATAAGAGGTGCCTGTTTACCAGGTTTTCACCATCTTGGCAGAGATTCTATTTTTGCTACCATGACGCCTGTTTACCAGGTTTTCATCAATGGCACATTTTTCTCTTTTTCAATTTTTTTGTACTTTTCTCTTTTTTTTTTCTCTTTTTTTGATATTTCATTTTTTTGTATTTTTTATTTTTTCATTTTTTTTGTATTTTTGATCTTTTCATTTTTTTTGTATTTTTGAAATTTTTCTCTTTTTTTTTGTATTTTTTCAAATTTTCTATTTTTTTTGGTATTATCAAGGCACCTGTTTACCAGGTTTTCACTAGGATAATAGATACATCAAAGCACCTGTTTGCCAGGTTTTCACTAAGATGATCATTTTTTCAGGACATTTTGCAATTTTTAGGATTTTTTGCAATATACCATTTTTTTTGGATTTTTTCAGGACCAATAAGTATGTACATGAGCATACTGAGAATGCCAGCTGTAGAACTTCTTAGATGAAGAGTGTTGATGGGCTCTTTGAGTTTCTCTCCTTTAGTAGGAATCTCTGAGAACACAGTCATTTGTAGTAATAGCCAGCTGAGAAGTTTCAGAATTAGAACCAGATGTTGTAGCAGTAACAGGAGAGCCAACCAGTAGTGTCCAACTATTGAGAGATCCATATTCAAGGAAAGATCACTTAAGTGAGACCCACAAATATCCTCATGGACACACCTTAACTCTTCGTCAGATTTCCCACACTCTAAATGCTTAGGAGGAGTACATTCTAGATTTCTCTTAATCATGTCATTAGTAATAAGGAGATACTGATATGCACTTTGGGAAAAGGCAAGATGGAGTGAATAGGGTAAAGTATGAGAGGCAAGGGTGATGAAATGGAGGGAAGCATGAGAATTTTGGAAGCTCGAATGACAACTTTGATTTTTTCTTTCTTTGGAATCCACATAGCTTTTGAATTTTTTCTTCTTTACTTTGAGGTGCTTTTGATGACAATGCCTGTAGAATGGATTTCGAGATCCATTTTTTATTTTATATTCTGGCTTTTGATTGTCTTCTTCTTTTTGAGGACCTTTGTGATCTTTTGAACACCTTTGTTTCTTTCCTTTCTTCGTAGTCACATGTCGATTAGATGGGACATGGTGACCTTGAGATATAAGTGGATTCTTATTATTTTTATTTTTATGTTGCACATCCAAGTTACTTCCAAAAGACTCAGAAATGATGGATGAAAGAGGCTTATATGACTGGTTCAGGTGGAGAGGTGGAAATGGAAGTGGACGGGCCACTTTTTTGGGAGATGAAGAGGGAAGAGAAATTGATGGGATGGGCTCAAGTGCAAATATATCAGTATCATCCTCATCATTCATGAATGCATCAAGTAGATCAAGAAAGTAATCTTCCATAGAGTGTTGTTGATTGTGAGTCATCTTAGAAGAGTCAGATAAGTTTGGAGGAATATTATGTGAGCCTAACCAAGATGGTCTATTCCAAGAGTCAGGTCCCCTTTCAGGTGGTAAGAATGCATGAGTAGGAACCAATTCAATTTTGGATCTTCCAATATTCCATGAAGCTGTAACAGAATGGGGTCTTACATACCCATGATTTGTTGGAGCAGTAGGAGTATAGCTTGGAGTAGATGGCCTAGGAGCCATAGGAATGATCTCCACAGGAGGGTGGAAAGGATCATCATCAATAGCTTGATCTGGAGGATCATAACTTTCTCCTCTTTCTGAGTTGTTAAGACTAGCATATAAGTGCATAGCATCAACTAGTATTTCTATAGTAGCATCTGATATGGAGTCCGATTCAGCTAGAGACATAGTCGGAGGCAGACTTTCTTCATCACTATCATCTGTCAAAGGAAACGTTTCTTCAACAGTAGGATCTTGTTTAGTAGTAGAAGTAGTAGAGTAATCTGGAATAGGCATACCTTGAGGCATACCCAAGAGGAGGGAAGCTTCCAATAGTTGCTCCCAATCAGTATGTGTGCCATTGGAGTTGACAATAGTAGGATTCTATTCAATAGCATAAGTGGTGGAACAATCTAGAGTAGGCATACCCCAGGGCATACCCAAGATAAGGGAAGCATCCAGCAGTTGCTCCCAATCAGTATGTGTATCATTGGAATCGGCAGTAGTAGGATTTTGTTCAACAGTAGAAGTGGTAGAACAATCTAGAATAGGCATACCTTGAGGCATACCAAAGATAAGGGAAGCGTCCAACAGTTTCTCCCAATCAGTATGTGTGCCATTAGAGGCAGTGACATATTCAGTAGTAGCTGCAGTAGTAGAAATTTGTTCAGTAGAGTGTATAAAATCCTCCTGGTGAGGACCAAAATCATGTTCCTGAAGCACTTGAGAAAGTAGATAAGACTCTTTCTGGTAGTCTGAATCAGAATTTTGAACATTCAAAGTTCTTCAATGTGTCATAGGTTGAATCTGTGTTTCTTCATGTGAGTGCAAGCTACGGCTAGGTTGGTCAAGCTCATAGCTCTGATAGCTAATACCAAATTTGTCTTTAGAAGGTTCCTCATAGGAATGTGGAGATGGAGGGAGAGTTGTCAATGTCAACATGGACTCAAACTGATATTCCCCCATGCCAATATCTTTGATCTTCAAGGTCTTTTCTATTTCTTTGAGCTTAGCATCATAGAACTCAATGGACTCTCTATTGGCAGGAACAAAGTTGTCTGTCGTTTGGGTAAGCATCTTAGCAAAGAAAGTATTTTGGCTAGCACTATTGTCAATGAGGACGCGGGGGATATGCTCGAGACCTTCCATAACTTTAGTGTGCAGGAGAGCATTATGTGGGTGGCTCAACAAGTGATCGTCTTCCTCAGAGAATGATAAATAATGAGGCGAGGTCAAATGACCCACCATAGATTGAAACTGGTCGAGATCAAGATCTTTGGGGACGTTCACCTCAGCGAGGGCTTTATCCATAGATAGTTTTGGTCTGGATGTCAAAGGTTCGGGACCTTTGAGAACAATCTTTGCATGAGATCGAGGGATAACATTCGCACAAGCTGGAGATTGTGTGGAGTTATAAGAGGGAGACACAGGGCCTCGCAAGACAAAGGGAGTTTTGGGTTTAGGAGTATCCTTGATCCCTAGAGCAATGTTCATGTCACAGTGAGAGATCCAAGGTTTGTTTCTAGCAAATCTAGAAGACGATTGAGCTTCTATTGTAGCCTTCTCAGTGGCATTGACTATTTGCATGCTAGAGCTAAGATTAAAGACAGACTTTGAGGGTTTTGGCATGTTAGAGCTGAGATTGAAAACCAACTTTGAGGGTTTTGGCATGTTAGAGCTGAGATTGAAAACCAACTTTGAAGGTTTTGGATCTCCCATCTTGAAAATAGGATCAAAAGAGTCAATAGGTTCAATTTTAGAAAGCGACCCTTCAGAGTCTTGCTGGTCTTGAAATAATGGGTTATAATATTCTTGAAATAGTAAGTCAGACTGTATCTGAAACAATGGATTGTAATACTTTTGGAATGACGAAGAATGTGAGGATTCCTCACAAAGTTTAGATTTTGCAACAGATTTAGGATGACCTATGTCTCGATTACAAGGTTTACTTTGATCTTGATCAATGTTTTGAATGGGATAAGTCTTGCCACTTCGAGTCATGACAGTCATAGACGAAGATGTAATGAGCAAAGATTCGGGATAAAGCTAGACTCTGTCTCTAAGATAACAAAAAGGAGATAAATGGCTAGAACAGCCAAGATGCAAGATGAACCTGGTATGAATTGTCAAAAAGAGATGGCTAGAATAGCCGAGATAAGACAATCGCAACACGAGGTACAAAAGGCATAAAGAGATAAGATGAATAGATGAGAGACAACATGAGTCAAAGCAAAGATTGATCGATTCCTAACTCAAGACAACTAGTTTCTGATGGTGAACGACAGGAAAATAGAAAAATAGATCACAGACAAAAAGGTAGATCAGATTTATGTCATTGATCAAGCACATAAGACAGCAATCAAGGAGTTCAAGCAAACAGTCTTCAAGCAATGGGCAAGGGACAAAGCAACCTTGCGCATGAACATGAATAGTGACTTAGTATTTCTACTCCCTAAGGACTCTACTTGTGTATGTTCTTGAGAATGTTTTAGCAGGCACTTAAAACACAACAACATCCTAGAAAGTTGTCTACAAGGATATACATGGCTTTTCTAAAGGAGTCCTTGATATACGCAAGGTACGTGAGGCACAAATCCGTAGATGAGAAGAATTAGAAATCACACAGCCGGGGGGAGACGGTAACCCAAATCTCCTCCTTCACTTCTCAAAGGTATAAATTTCTTTGAGGCTTAGCCAAGAGTGAAATCTAACTCATTCCCAAGAGAGGTGTCTTTGGATTCACCTCCCGATATTTATACTCCGCCGGAACACGGGAGTTAAGGTCATCCCTTGAGGTGATGAAATCCCCAAGCAGGCCTTCTAAAAAAATGAAAAGTAAGTAATTCTCTATCAAAAAGTATTGAAAAGAACTAAAGGTGGTGCATTTAACCCTTCAAGTAAATGTGAGGTGAGTCCACAAAGTGGTGCATTTAACTCCTCACACAAACTCAAAGTGAGTCCACACCCTAGAAAACAAGTGAGTTCCAAAAAGCACAAAAGGGTTGCCAAGTGGAACAATTAACGCTTCTTTCCTATAGACCCCTTCCCTTTAATGTGGCGCTGGGATTGTAACCACAGGGCAGAAATGAGGGGCCGACAGATTAGCGAGTCCAATAACCCAAGATAGTAATCTAGATCAATCAAAAGTAATCTAAGACTGCTAATCAATACTACTCATAAGTGCAAGAGGGTTTGAATCATGGAATATTTAACTTTCCAAGTAAACATGAAGTGAGTCCACAAAGTGGTGCATTTAACTCTTCATGTAAACTAGGAATGAATCCATGCCCTAGATTACTCAATGAGATGTTTTGATATTTGAAACCAAGAATTACTTAAGGTGTAAAAGAAAATCATGCACTTAAACACAAACTTGTATGAAAGCAAATCTATGTTCCTTTATTTCCCATTAAGAGCATAAAAAATGTGTTCTATGAATGCATGTAACACTCAAGCCAAACACATGAGAGGTTAATTTTATGCCCAAACCAAGTGTTATAGAGTTTTAAGAACTCACCTTAGGTCCAAAAATCTGCAATCCAGCATTTAGCACACATTCGAAAGTATATAATCAAGACAAATCAATGACAAACCGTAAGATATGTAACATTGCTGTCTTCAAGACAGTCTTTAAAGATTGATGTATTTGACCCATAAAATCACAATATTAAAATTTATGGAAAGAATGAAGTTTTTAGCCAACATCAAGAACTACCATTTTCCAAAATTATAAGGTCTTATGATTCAATTTGGTTCTTCAACCATTAACCTTTTTAGACTGCAATTGTTCTGTCATAAATCCGATTTAAAACATCAAACCCTGCCTAGGGAATCACATATCTTTCTCAAAAAGAATCAAAATGAAACCAAACTAAATTCACAGTAACTATTAATGAATCTAGTTTCCAAATATATAATCCATTTATTTTTCTCATTCATAAATCATTTTCTAAGAATAAATCATTGCCTGCAACTCCAATATAGATTGTTAAAAATCAGTTTTCACTCAAATGCCCATAACTTTCACAAATCTGTATAAAAATGACTCAAACCAAAAGGAAATGAAAGCTAATTCACGTATCTTTCCAATTAATATTATAAGAGATTTTGATTCTTCATAATTTGTCCATACCAGATGTTTCAATCTAACTGTACTCAGAGAATCTCAAATCTGCAAATACCCACTTTCACCAAAATGATCATAACTTATTCATTTCTTTATAAAAATGAACCAAAAAAAAATCATGAGAAAGAGGATTCATCATTCTATCCAGTAATTACTATATTATAATGTTTCCAAGCTGTACATGGTCGTACAATACCTGTAACCAACACTAAAATTGAAAAAACAATCAAGAATGAGGCCAGAAATTGATCTTTTCTGCCCCACGGTGGGCGCCAAAATGTATGTGACTGAATGTGACCTCTAAATCAGGCACAACACAACATGGTCATTATTCACTTGATATAATTCAAGAGAGAGTATGAAGAACTCAATCCAAATTCCATGGTGAGGCGACCTGTTGCCTCCTATGTGAATGGGGTGTTTGAATACTCTCAGAATGAGAGCCAACAGCCGGGAGACCAATTCAACAATGGAGGATTTGAAAGCTATAATGAAGATATGCAAAGCTGAAATTAAACTAGAATGTGATGCAATTAATCTAAGAATACTTTGAAAGAAATATGAAATGCAGATTTTTATTTGATTTTGAAATAAAGATGATATTAGACTAAGAACAAGTAAGAAAATTTAATCTAAATGTGAAATGCAATTACACTAATATGAGAAATTAAACTAGATAATGCAATAAAAGAGCTTTGAAAATAATGAGATATGAGACTAAAAAATGCTATAGTAAGGATGCTCTCAAAAATTGCTCTCTTGAATGAGAAAAAGAGGTCAAATAAATAGAAGAGCCAAGAGGAGGAGGAAGAGTTTCTTGATTCGAAACTCCTGACCCTTCATTCCCACATTGAGACAAAAATGCAAGAATTACTTAATAAAAAGAATGGAAAATGCCACACAGGTGACCTTTCGAATATTTTGAATTATCAATTCAAAAAAAAAAAAGTGTGTCCATTCGAATATCAAGTAATTATTAATTCCTTTCAAGGGTATTTAGCTAAAGGGGGTGGAGTTTAATTTAATTAAAAGTACTTAGGACTTCATAATTAAATTAACTTATCATAGAGATTATTTAGCCAAATAAAGTCTAGGACTTAGGAATTATTTTAGCATTTGATTATTGCAATTTATGGTCTTTGCAATTGACATCAAGTCAAATTAAGTCAGATATGAGAGAGAAAATTGCCTAGGGAACTAGGACTTTGGTGATGTAAAATCGAGATAATGCACCAAAATTGATGAAATTAAATAGGTGCCAATTTTGGGTTATTACAATAGGATGCTCCTGAGCAACTAGTAACAACTGAGACAGATAATGTCTTGATAGAAGACATAACACATGGAGATCCTAATGATGATGTAAAAGATGATGAGGAAATCACTATAGGTGTAGATAACACCAAACATAATCAACCTATTGAGGCATAAATAATTGATATATCGAGTGATTTACCAATATTAGTATAAGAAATTGAGATTGCTACACAAGGAGAACTCAAGGGCTCTACACCTGAGTAACAAAATAATACAACTGAGGGATAGGGTGCAAAAGAGAAGAAAGATATAAATGAGCCTAAAAATAAAGAGGCTGAAAGAAATGAACTTGAAAAGAATACACCTATAGAGACGTCTACAACAGACACCAAGCAAGATGCCCAAGGAAAAGACACCGAGACACCAATCATAAGGCAGGATAAGGAAGAGAGTGTGGGTACCAAGAAAGACAAGACAAATCTAGAGACCAAAGCTCTAGTGCCATAATGCAAATCCCCCACACCTGAGAAAAATAAAAAGAAGAAACATGGTAAGGGTCCAGTTACACTAGATGAAATTATAAAAATTCTTGCATGTGACCCTAGGACTCTAAACCCCGAAGCCTTAAGAAGGTATGGTGAATTGTGCACAAGGAAGGGTGCACAGGAGAAGCTAAGACAAGAAAGTAAGAGTAAATAGGTCGTAGAGGAAGTTAGAGATATTTTTATGCAAGTAGTCCTTGATATCAATGTTGATGAGGCAACTCCCATCATTGATCAAATTTCTACTCTAACCGGCCATAACAATGTCCCTGATATTGATACAAAGAAACGAATGGAGGAAAGGGAAGAGTCCAAAATTCAATTGAATCTAGAAGAGAAAATAAGCTAGGAAGTGGCAATAAATAAGTTCAAGTTATCAGAGGTAATCACCAAGCTTGACACCATTATTTAGCAGGTAATTACAATTTTGTATAAGTTATGCTCTATAGACCACTTCACTACCGAACTTAGTGAAAAGATAAAGAAGTTAGATGAAGAAATAAAGGTTAGTGCAAATAATTATTTAACCAAGCCTAATGCATTACATAAGAATTATAAAAAAGTTCAAGAACTCCAGCTATTAAGAATTGACTTGAGGAAGCAAGAAGATACAATCAGAGAGTAAATAACTAAGCTTCAAACTGAATTGCTTCCACATCTCAAGGTAATGCAGAGACATGTGAATAAGGAAAAGGACTTAGTTTCCATCCTATAAATATCAGTGTTAGAGACCATTTTTTATATGCATGCACAAGTCGATTTAGAGCACATTTATCTTCAGAACCTTAAGGAGGAATGGGAAAACCTCTTGGATACACTAAAGAAAACCCATCAAAACATTTTTAACAAGCTATGAGTACATTATTTTTGGCATTCATTTCAAAAAATGGGGAAATTATATATATATATATATATATTCTTGTATGTACATCACACCAACAACATGTACAAAGGGGGAGTTCACATAAGATACATACATTTTTTATTAAGTAAAATTTTTGAAGTTGGTACATATACATAAAGTTTTTGATACTAATGCCATAGGGGGAGAATGTTACTCCTAATGAGCATTAATAGTTTTCATTAGTATCATTCATTCATAAGTTGGTAAAGGAGATAAGACAAGACAGTTGGTGATCCAAGAGCATCTTGGGTGTAAGGGCAATCTTGCATCACCCAAAAATATTTCTAGTTTTTTTTCGATAAGGGCTATCTTGTGTAGAGCTTCTATTTTTGGAAAGTTACTATTTTTAGTAAGTTTTTTGTTTGAGCTCAGAATGGTCTATTTTCTTCCCTGGAGGTTCACTTTGGTCATATTAGCCTACCAGTAAATTTTTATTTCCAAATCAAGTCTAGTTTTGAAGATATTGAAAATTTTTGGTATTGGCAACAGGGTATAGAAACTTTGAACTCAATTTTGAAGGCTTTAGAGGCCCTGAATGAGGTTGAAACTTCATATGACTAGAGCTTGCATGAGTCAGGTGCTATAAATAACTTTGCACCATTTTCAAAATGGGGTCATAGTAGTCAATCAGATCAACGGGTGATGACTTATGGTCTCATAAAGTTGTGCCACCTGAAATGGAAGAAAATGAATTTCCTTAAAATTTCCTTTTGAGTTTCGAAAGTTGTTTGAGCCGACTCTAATATAATAAAAATAAAAATAAAATAATTCTAAGGTTGGTCGTCCTTAATGGTTAAATTTCTTGAACCTTCTCAGACAGTGAAAAAATGCCTATATAAGGAAGGCCTGTAGTGTTGTCTAGGTAGTTCTGAGTAATTCTAGGAAATGATTTGAGGATTTGTCCTATAGCTTATTTTAAGGAAAATGCCCATGTGGCTTTGCATATTATAATTCTAAAAATTTTAATTCCACACTTGTGGAGATAATAAGAAGCCCATTTTATGTTCTTGTAAATTGTTATTATTTCTCTATTTTTGTTATGTGTTTGTAATATTAAGGAGAGTACCCTTCATCAAGTGGTATCAAAGCGAGAGTTCCTGAGTGTGTAGATAGATCACTGACTATGAGGTATTTTGCACAAGGACCGTGGTTTAGGGTTTTAGTGATAACCACAAAAATGCCTCCATGAAGGGAATGTGGTGAAAGAGCTAGTGGTGTGGCAACTGAGGTTAGAGCCCTCCAGAGACAAGTGTGAGAATTGCAAGAATAGATTCATATAGGAATGAATATTACAGTCAAAGATGAAAGTGAGGATGAAGCCGAAGAAGAAAATTTTGATCAAGATGGAGAAGGTGAAATTATGAACCAAGAGGAAGAAAGGATTTTATAGGCCATTTCCAAGATTGGGAAAAGAACTAAGAGTGAGGTTCCCACATTTTCAAGAAATCAATGAATTAGAAGTATATTTTGAGTATGAGGATATCGAGGATCCTGATTGGGTCAAGTTTGTGAAGGCCAGACTAAATGGTCATCCAAAGATCTGGTGGTAGGAGACTCAGAACAAAATAGAAGAGGAAAAAAGAAAATCACAAGATGGGATCGAATGGTAAATAAATTGAAGAGACAGTTCATTCCTATTGATTATGAGCTTGATCTATTGAAGAAAATGCAAGGTTTGAAGAAAGAAGGGAG
This sequence comes from Chamaecyparis obtusa, assembly GCA_027943335.1. Classification (NCBI taxonomy): domain Eukaryota; kingdom Viridiplantae; phylum Streptophyta; class Pinopsida; order Cupressales; family Cupressaceae; genus Chamaecyparis; species Chamaecyparis obtusa. Next base: position 1,037,684 of record BSBK01007015.1, on the reverse strand, counting down.
ATCTGTTCAGGAATATATGAAAGAGTTCTATCGAATCCTCATCAGAAAAGGCCATGCAAAAGTTGATAAGGAGAAAGTTTCTCTCTACCTTAATGGGTTGAGGCCAAGCATTCAAGAGGAATTGAATTTGGTCCAAATAAATAGTATTGAAGAGGTATACCAATTTTCCCTAAAAGTAGAGGAAAATCTAAACAAGAAGTTTGAGAGCAGACAAAAAGGAAGAGGTCGTTGTGGAAGATCCAGTGGACGGTCTTATGGAGGCCAAAATGAAGATCAAAAAAAGAAGGATGAGGCCAATAGCAGTCAAAATTAGAGAGGAAACAATTTCAATCATTTTCATGATCAAAATAATAGATATTAGAGAGGAAGAGGATCAAGAAGAGGAAGCTTCCATGGAACATGTTTTCACTGTGGAGAAGAAGTTCATAAGGCATATGAATGTCCTCAATGCCAAGGAAGGACATATAGGAGAATTGAAGGTCGGGCCAAAGTTGCATATGTGGATGAAGATGCCAAATCATCACATTCTAAAGATGTTGAAAGATGAGAAATGTTAATTAACAGAAGAGTCCTTATGAGTGGTGAGAATGAACCTAAGCAAAGGAGGTGCTTGTTTCACACTAGGTGCAAGGTTGAGGATAAATGTTGCAATGTGATTATTGATAGTAGAAGCACTAAAAATTTGGTGTCAGAAGAGATGGTCACAAAGTTAAAGCTCAAAACATAGAAATACCCACATCCATACTAGATCACCTAGGTGTAGGATGACCACAAGGTCATGGTTAATGAATAGTGCCTAGTAAAGTTCAATATTGGTGGATACCATGATGAGGTACTATGTGACATCATATCTATGGATGCATGTCATATGTTGTTGGGTAGGTTGTGGAAATTTAACAGGCATGTTATACATGATGGTCATGTGGATACCTATTCCCTAACAAAGGATGGAGTGTGACATAAGATAAAGTCATTGAAGGACATAGAATAAAAGGTATGTAGTGTTGCAAGAATAAGTTTTGTTGATGGAAGATAATTTCTAGAGGGTATGAGGCATGAGCATATGTGTTTTTCTTTAATTCTGAAAGCTAGTAAAGAGGAAGTAGAAGATGTACCTGTAATACCCCAAAAATGGGCTATAAGTTCATTAACCTCCTACATCTACAAATCGAATGAAATCAACATCAAAGTCCTAACCTAAGGCACATTTGCACATCATCGAATCCTAATTGATTATCTTAAATTCTGCATCAGGGAATATTCCTAGCAATATTCCTAATTATCTTAATTATCTTTAATTTAATGATTATTTGGCGATAAATCACATTTATCCTAAGTTTGATTAATTGAATATTTTCATATTTAATTAATTAGATTTAATATCTTGCCAATAAATTATGTAATTAAATTTAATTATATCTATTATTAATTGTATTATTTAATTTTGACAATAAATCCAATATCCTATGAATAATTGATTAAATTTTTATTTAATTAATTAAAGCAAGTTGTCATTATTTAATAATATAGTTTTTAATAAAAGTTTGATTAAATAATTGATTAACCCATAAATCAATTATTTATTTTCAAAAATTAGTTAAGTTGAGCATAAATCACTTTATTTATTTAATTAATTCATAATTATTATGCACATTCAAAAGAAACAGTTAAACTCCAAATTAGAAAATCAATGCAAAGTGTTGACTTTTTAGAACTCAACATCCTTTTGGAGTTCAAAAAGCTGATCTAAACTCTAATTTGAGTTAAAAATCTATTTTTGCATGATTTGCATGTTTTTGTGAATTAAATTATCTTTATTATCAGATAACTCAAAAATCAAACTGAGTTAATCTGAGTGATTTATGGCTTTTTTTCCATCCACCTTCAAAGCCCTGGATTTTTATAAATTAAAGCTTCAACTCATCTCAAAGCATCTCATATTTTTGCATCCTCGTGCTATCGAATTGGAATTTGGAGAATCAATGCTTATTGCAAATCAAGGCTATTGTGAGATCAAATTTGGTTTTTGCATTCATTTTCTAGATTAGCATTTCATATCAATTTTCATATTAGCATAGATTCATATCAAGTTTTTTTCATATCATTGCATAGAAAATCCAAAAATAAAGATTAATTGCATTCATATTTCATATCAAGTTTTGCATTCAAATCCTTCATTTAGGTGTCATCTAGGTCACTGATCTTGATTACAATCTGAGAACATCAATCTCGCATGTACTAGAAGGCAGTAAATCGCTTGGTTAGATTAGATTTCAATTTTGCACGATTTCATTTTTGCTAACCTCTAATGTTTTACTAAAGTGTTGTGTCTACAGATTAGGTACAATTTTCACACACACATTTCTGGCACCCACTGTGGGGCAACCCACCTTTACATGCTAGTTTTAATTTTTTTGGGGAGCTAAAACCCTAAAGTTTCAAAAATTTAATTTTATCTCTCAAAGAGCTTGGATTTTTTCTCTAAAATTTTTTTTACAAGTTGTACACATATTAGAGAAGCTACAATAAAAAATTTAGAATTTTCTAAGATGTTTAGAATTTTTAATAATTTTTTTTTGAAATTATGAAAAAAAATTAATATCTGACGCAAATCAGCATATTTTTTAGAAATTTTTATATTTTCAGAAAGATATTTAAATTATACAGGGGGTCCATTCTTTGTATTTTAAATTTGGATGCAATATAATAGCTCAAATAGTCAATTTACAAAAACTGGTCTGTTTTGATAAAACGGGTCTCTAGGGCACAAATGAGGAGATTTTTTTAAAAAAATTTACATTTTTGGAAAGCTCTTTTGTTTTTAGTAGGGGTTTCTATTTTGAATTTCTATTTTTGTGCCCAAAATCATAAAAAAAAATCAGATCTTGTTGACTAGGTCAAATGCAGCAAAAAAAAATAAAGTTTTGTGATGGGTATGCACTTATTTTTTTTACATGGTTCAATGAATAATATGAGTTGTCATTTGGGTTAATTACTGGTTATTATTGCTGATAATAATTGATTTTTAGAGCTAACCCTATGGTTTTCATAAATTGAATATATGTTGCATATCTTGTTTGCTTGTTTGCTTGTTGGAGAGTTTGTGGCTTGCTTGTATGGAAAAGCTCAACAAAAATTACTAAAAATCAGGTAGAATCTACTAAGTGCATTGCACAAATCCCAAGTATTCTCTTTAATCTAATAACACTTTAATTTGGATCCTTAAAATGAATCTCTCATGTGTTTAGCTTGAGTGTTTCTTTGCATGCTTTTTCTACAAATTTGCATAATTGAATACTAAGTTGTAACACCTTAAGTATTGATAAGCAGTCTTAGATTACTTGTGATTGATCTTAATTGCTATTTTAGGTTATTGGACTCGCTAATTTTCCAGCCCCTCATTTCAACCCGTGGTTGCAATATCAGCGCCACATTAAAGGGGAGGGGTCAACAGGACAGAAGCGTTAAGTGTTCCACTTGGCAACCCATTTGTGCTTTTAGGAACTCACTTGTTTTCTAGGTTGGGGACTCATTTCTAGCTTGTGTGAGGGGTTAATTGTTCCACCTTGTGGACTCACCTCATATTCACTTTAAGCGTTAAGTGTTCCTTTTTTTGCTTTTGAATACTTTTGGATAGATTTTCTTTCTGGAATATATCTGTACTCACATAGTAATTAGGCCCCATGAACACTATTTGTGGATCTTGAGAGAGTGGGTTCCCAGTGAAACCCTTTTCAACAAGGGATCCCTTGTAGGTGGGGAGGATACTTAGTGTGTTTCACATTCTACTTGGTTCGTGCGTCTTCCCTTATTGATTGATACATTCTCTCTTTGGAGAGGTTGATAGATCACGTGGGGTTGATATCATAGACCTTGGTGAGACAAACTTTATCTTAGTGTGTCGGATTTATCTATCTGCTTTGTTTGGGTTAAAAGTGAAAAGGCATCAAAAACTTTGGATCTGGAGCCAAGTCCCCTTATGGTATACTATTGTGAGTCACCTTTAGAGAGGGTTAACCATAGCAGACACTCCCTTCATAGGGAAAACTGCGTTGATGAAACCTCAAGTGGTAATAGCCATTTTCACTATGGTAGTGACAGCCGCTATATAAATGTCCTTGTGGAAGAAATCTCCATAGGTATGGTTCATTGTTGGGTTGTTAGATCTCCCTAGCAGCTCCTGAAGATTAAGTTCTCGGACTGTGTCAAAACCCTGGTGTGCCGAGATTGGAGTTCACCCCTTTGGATCATAAAAGTTGCAGAGTCAAACCATTACTAAAAACCCTAGCGAGGCCAAAGTTTCATTTTCTAGGATATATGTGCGTCATTGCAAAACATTTTAGAACGTACACAATTAACACTTCTGAGGATTAGAATGAATAAGTCACTTGATTGTTCATGCGCAAGGTTGCTTTTACCCTTGATCATTATTTTCAGACATGCTTGAAATCACTTGCTTGCTATTTTGCATGCTTGTTTATCTATCTGATTAGTGAAAATGAACAAATCTGTTACAATCCTCAAATCTGGACATTGAAATTTGCAAACAATCCGAATCTGCAAACTCAAAATTTTGCAAAAATTGACGTAAAATCCTTTCTGGAGTCAAAAATCATTTCAAGAAGTCAAAAGTCATTCAAGTTTTTCCAAGTGTCATTTCATTACAACCCATTTGTCATATGATTGAGTACCCAGTGTCATACGAGTTTCCATGCCAGCAAATTCTCAAAGTCAAAATCTTGCAACTGTCGTATGAGATTTTCAACTGTCATTTCATTGCTACCCAACTATCGTACGAGTTTTGCAACTGTCATTTCATAGCATACCCACTATTGTATGAGTCTGCAAAGTGTCATTTGGAAATTTTTTGAAAGTTATCAAAAAATTATCAGAATTGCTAGATACTTTAGCTTTTACAACCTATTTCTAGAATCTGTCATACAAAACACTGTGTCAAGAATAGAGTAGTAGCTATTGAGAATTAGTACACATGTCTCAAAGAATCAGTACACATGAGGAAGAAATTTTAATCACCACTATGATGAAGCAGCTGCAAGCTATGCAAGTTGAACTTAACAATCTTAAGAAAGAAAAGGAACCTAAAGAGTTCTCCATGGAATCTCTATACTCTTTTCCATTTGATAAATACTTGTACATGTCACCATGCCCCCGAATAGAATTTGAGCAACATGATAACCCTTATGATACCTCTTCCACAGAGAGTGACACATCCAGCTTTGGAGACTATGATGACTATGATGATAGATAATGTAATGATACCTATGACACCTCTATTCCTAAGAGTCCTCCTCATCGTGTGTTCCTGCTTACTGGAAATGGGATGTCACATTGGATAGATTGTGATGGTGATCCATATGATTCTAATTTTGAAAGAGATTTTGATGGCTTTTGTGGACAATACCTTGATTATGATCCATCTACTACTGCTAAGGACTATAAAATGCATCGTGCTAGCTTGAAGCATCAATATTATAAGAATCCTTCTCCTAAAGACTCTCCTACTGAAAATAAAGATTATCTTCTCAAGAAAGATCATGTTAATGTTGGACCTTTGTCTTGTGATGGTTCCCTTCCATCCCCTACTTCCTCCAATACCCATACATTTCCTAAAGCTTCTGATTCTTTCAAATCTTTCACAGAACCTTCATCTGACACAAGCCCTGATACTTTTCATGCAGTTCCCTATAGTTATCCTCCAGGGATACCTCTTAAAAAAACTCAAGCTAACCTTCACTTGGCTGCAAATAATTTCAATAATGCTAAACATAAAGAGCCTAAGCCTTCATACGCTATAATTCCTACTTCAGCTAGTCCTTCACCATCTTTGCAATAGCCTTCCATATAATCCCAACATGCTTTCTTGTCCTTAGAAATGGATCCATGTCAAGAGGACTCCAGAAATGATAAAGAAAAGAACATAAAGAAAGATCAAGATCGAGAACCCTCCATGTCGTCCACTCCTTTTCACGATGTCTCTTATCCACCTCAGGGTTCTTTTGATCCTGCACACTTTTTTTCATGCATTCCACCATGTCTTAAGTCTTCTCCTAAGCAAGATCAAGCTACCACTTACACCATTGAGCTTATTGACAATCAAAATGACCTTACTACACTTGAGCTTTTCAAAGATGATACTTCCATTAAGGTTGGTAAAAATGATGTTGTTCCTTCTAATGTTAAGCCTATTGAAAATCAAGAGAAAAATTACACGCTTGTGCTATCCAAAGATCCTTATCAAGATCAAAGTCTTCCATCTTCTTATTCTACCACTCCATGTTCACTTCCACTTTCTACTCTTCCTAAGTCTTTGCAAGCTTTGAACAATCCTATCAAAGAAGGTGCTCATATTCAAGATGTCCATGATTCTATTGAAAATTCTAATGCTCACTCTAAAGATGCTAATATCCTTGGTTGTCATATAGATGCTGATGAGCTTGTTGACTATCCTTTTGCGTCTTCCACTTCCATCCTTGGACCTCTTCCACCACTACTAAGGGCTTCACGTCTACCTTCCATCTTGGGTCCTTATGTGCCTTCACTTTTCCCTCCTAACTCTCCTAATTTTCCATCCATCTTGGGTCCTTACATACCTCCATCTCCTATCTTTCCTCAAGATCAACATAGATGCATACCCTTGAATCCTTTTCATCCACCCACCCATTTAAACCAGTCATATCCTCCTTCTTCTTCCACAAGTCCCAAGTCTTTTGGAAGTAACTTGAATGTTTAATATAAGAAAAAGAAGCAATACAAGAATCCATCAAAAAAAAAAGATCACCATGTCTCCTCTAATAGACATGGAAACGTAAAGTCAAAAGAGATATCTAAGAAAAAAACTACAAGACAAGTATGGGTTCCAAAATCCATCATTAAAGATATTCTCTCTAGATCATCAAAAGGAAATGAAAAGCCTATGGCTATATGGATTCCAAAATCTCTCTTGAAAGAGTCTGGTGTTGAGAAAAAAGTGAAATTGACATTCAAGCTTCCAAAAGCTTCCACTTTATCTCCCTCCAAAAATATTCTTCCATTCCATGCACCTAAACCACAACCTCTACTATCCATTCACCATATTCCTTCACGTATTCCTTCATTCACGTTTCCTCCACCCTCTCACCACCCTTCAAGGTATGTGTTGATGTTGAGCTTGCCTTCCTTTCCATCTACCCTGTCACAATCCTTCCATACATTATCCTTCTACCTTCTATCATTTTTCTTCATTTTCCTATTCTTCCTATCTTCCAACCTCACTCGCTTTACATAAAACCTTATCCTCCATTTTTCTCTTCTATCTCCCTTTCCCTATCAGTATCTTTGAGCATATCATTTTGATTCCTTGGCATATCATGGTTTATCCTTTCAAGGAGCACTATCTAAAAAGCTTGCCTTCTTCCAAAAATTTAAAAAGAAAAAAAAAAAAAAGATTGAAAATGTGCCATGGTGAAAACTTGGAAACAGGCGCCTTGGTAGCAAAAGTAAAGAGAAATAAATTCATCCTATGGTGAAAACCACTCTCTTGTGGCACCTTGGATAAGTACCATGATGAAAACTTGGCAATCAGGCATCATACGTAGTTCTTCTACATATTTCATCCATTCCATCTTCTCTCTTTGATCTTGACAAGGTTGATCTATACACGAACATTTGGCTATTTTTTGAGTTGTCTTACGATGATCTTGCTTTCATTACCTTCTTGTTTAGCCTTCATATCTATTTTTCTCTATTTATTTTAGCCTTTTCCTATCCTTTTCCCCTTTGGTCTTGATCTAATAAATAAAGAGTAAAACACGATGCTATGGAGCCTCTTGACATGTCTACTTCTTTAGACTACATCCTTTCCTTCTTTGGCATTACACTTTTATGACTTATCCTATGTTGGCTTTTCATTGCTTATCCAAATGTGCTTACATGACAATTTTTTCCTAGCTTGAGTATTCTTGAGGAGTTTTCCCTTGAGGATTGCTTCCCTTCATTCTCCTTCATTCTCTTGTCTTCCATCTCTTCCACTAGCTTGCCAATCCTTCTTGTTCTCCACCTTGCTAGACATTGGGACTGCACGATATGATCTTGCTTTGGAGTTTGCAATGGAAAAAGATGCTATCAAGTAAACCAAGTATTAGAACAAGTATTAGAACAAGTATCAGAACAAGTGTTAGAACTAGTATCAGAACAAGTATCAAAACAAGTATTAGAACCAGTATCAGAACCAGTATCAGAATAAGTATCAGAACCAATATCAAAACAAGTATTAGAACACCTACTGGGGCTACACCATTCACTTTAGTTTATGAGTCTGAAGCGGTACTACCTATTGAGGTTGAAATCCCATCACTAAGAATCATAATGCATGGTCTAGTAACTGATGATGACTACAGAGTGTCTAGGTTGCAAGAACTTGAACTACTAGATGAGCGCAGACAAGTAGCGTATGATCATCTTAGAGTATATCAGAAAAGAATGTCTAGAGGTTATAATAAGAAAGTCAAACATAGAGAATTTTAGGTTGGTGATCTAATCTTGAGAGAAAATCCTAAAAATCAATCTCATCGAGAACGCAAGGGGAAGTTTGAACCCAATTGGCTGGGTCCTTTTGTAATCACTACTACTTTTAGCTCTGGTGCCTATCAACTCTCAACAACTGAAGGAGAACAGCTCTGAGAACCAATCAACGTTCTCCATTTGAAGAAATTCTATGCCTAAAGCATTCAGTCTATGGTAAAATGTCTTAAAAATTTGAAAAATATCAAAAATTCAAAAAAATTGAAAAATGAAAAAAAAAAAAAAAAAAAAGTGCCTTGGTGGAAACCTGGAAACATGCGCCTTGGTAGCAAAAATAGAATCTTTTCCAAGATGGTGAAAACCCAGCAAACGAGCACCACTTGTTTCAAAATGCTCCATCTATCAGTGCAATCTTGGTCTTTCCCAACTTTTAGTCTTGCTTTAGTTTGTACATATCTCCTGGTTTGTTTTTGCATTTTCAATTTTTAATAAGTCAGTTTGTCCACCAATCTGCTCAAGTGTCTGTATCCTATCAATGTTCAAACTTGGGGGTAATCAATGTCATATCCTATGGTCTTCGGTGTATCTTAGATGTATCATATCTAGTCAGAGTCATTTTGAAGCTTCATGTGAGTCAGTCAGTCAGTCTTGTCTCCTGAAAGGATTTTGCATCTACAACAACACAATCAACATCAAACATCAAACTGAAAACAATCTATACTTTTTTACATGCTTTTATCTCCTTGTATGCTTACTGATTCACATTGAGATTTTTGCATATTGTGTCCCTTCGAGCTCTTCGATGATGTCCTTTATAGGATTTAGAGAGTGATGACTGGGGGCATAATCTTTTTTTTATTTTCTTCTTGTATGTGAAAATCTAACAACTTTGAAAATTTTGGATTGAAATGATGTCCGACTGTAAGAGCCTCTATCTCAAATTGGATGGCCATGCGTACCTCGACCATTGATACCTAGAAAATTCAAGGAAGTTTGATCTAACTATTGTCTTTTTGAGTGAGTTCTTTCTCCTACTGTGAAACACAATCTTACCTAAGGATGTGAATGATAAAGGGTCACTACGGGTAATTCACATCAGATTTAGAATAATCTCTTGGCTGTTTGATGTGTTTGTCATGAAAGGCGTATTCAAGTCATCACGATGTTTATGTTTTGATGCTTATACAAATTGCTATATCAAAATGGACATGATATTCAGGTCATCCTGGTGTTTGTGCCTTGGTGCTTATATCTAATCTGACATTCTGAAAATAAAATCAATATTCATATATCCATGGTTGTTGACCAGTGGGTGTTGTATTGATTCTTGTGCATACAAATCGATATTCATATGTCTATGGTTTCATATCTAGTGGGCATTGTATTGATTTATCTGGTTGCCTAAAAGTTCAATGATGATAACAAATTGACATATGATCAGTGAGTAGGTCCTAGGTCTTAGGTTGCATTTCGTTTTGCATGTCTCTTTGCATTTTGCATGTTTGCATGATCTCACAATGATTAAACAAACTTCAATGCTTAAACGATTCTTCAAATCACATCTTCAAGTCTAACAAGAGCTAAATCTCACACGAAGGTTCCTGCAATGAAACAACAAGTAGAATCTTTTTTCGAGATCAAAATTCAAATCTGAGATCATTCATATTATTAACTACTTGCATATTCAACCTTCAATCATCACAGAAATCCATTATTCAACTTAACTGATTATCTTACATCAAACTATCAAAATTTCAACTTGGTCAACCATGGTCAACTCATGGTCAAACCTAGTCAAACTTGGTCATCTGGACCTCTAAATGATGTAGAATGCATTCTCGAACGTGTTTAACCACTTCTCAAATCAATTTACATGCTTCTAAACCTTTTAACACTGACTTCTCTTGTCAGATTTCAATTTTAATCTCGAAGGGGGCATGGTATTACACATCATTCAAAGTCTGTAATCTAATTTTGGAAATCATCTCTTCCTCAGTAATCAAGACAACAACCACGTCTAGTTACTGATCCATCAAAAAAGACCTCATCGCTCAGGGCAAATCTATCATCACTTGGGGCATATCAGATTCATCAAGATCCATATCAATCTGGTATTCTCCTAATCTTGTAAACTGTATCAGTTTTTGCAACCATTGGATCATAGTGTTCTTTCCTTGGTTCTTTGGCAACTGAAGGATTTGGATGTGATAACTGCTAGTTTTTCTAAGACAATCGAGTCTAGAACTGGTCACTCACTTCTTTGCAATCCTAAGGTTTGGAATCAGGCGTTTTGACATTTTTTTGCAATCATAGGTTCATTTTTTGTTATAGTGAACATTATCTTTGGTCATTCAGGACCTATTATCTCCATATCAAATCAATATCAATCAGCTTTTGTCTCATATCAATTATCAATTTCGAATCAGTTTCATATCTCTATCAAACACAAACTACCTTTGAACCACTGCGCTTCACACAGTAATTCAAAGAGGGGCAAAATGTAATACCCCAAAAATGGGCTATAAGTTCATTAACCTCCTACATCTACAAATCGAATGAAATCAATATCAAAGTCCTAACCTAAGGCACATTTGCACATCATCGAATCCTAATTGATTATCTTAAATTCTGCATCGGGGAATCTTCCTAGCAATATTCTTAATTATCTTAATTATCTTTAATTTAATGATTATTTGGCAATAAATCACATTTATCCTAAGTTTGATTAATTGAATATTTTCATATTTAATTAATTAGATTTAATATCTTGCCACTTAATTGTGTAATTAAATTTAATTCTATCTATTATTAATTGTATTATTTAATTTTGACAATAAATCTAATATCCTATGAATAATTGATTAAATTTTTATTTAATTAATTAAAGCAAGTTGTCATTATTTAATAATATAATTTTTAATAAAAGTTTGATTAAATAATTGATTAACCCATAAATCAATTATTTATTTTCAAAAATCAGTTAAGTTGAGCATAAATCACTTTATTTATTTAATTAATTCATAATTATTATGCACATTCAAAAGAAACAGTTAAACTCCAAATTAGAAAATCAATGCAAAGTGTTGACTTTTTAGAACTCAACATTCTTTTGGAGTTCAAAATCCTGATCTAAACTCTAATTTGAGTTAAAAAGCTATTTTTGCATGATTTGCATGTTTTTGTGAATTAAATTATCTTTATTATCAGATAACTCAAAAATCAAGTTGAGTTAATCTGAGTGATTTATGGCTTTTTTTCCATGCACCTCCAAAGCCCTGGATTCCTATAAATTAAAACTTCAACTCATCTCAAAGCATCTCATATTTTTGCATCCTCGTGCTATCGAATTGGAATTTGGAGAATCAAAGTTTATTGCGAATCAAGGCTATTGTGAGATCAAATTTGGTTTTTGCATTCATTTTCTAGATTAGCATTTCATATCAGTTTTCATATTAGCATAGATTCATATCAAGTTTTTTTCATATCATTGCATAGAAAATCTAAAAATAAAGATTAATTACATTCATATTTCATATCAAGTTTTGCATTCAAATCCTTCATTTAGGTGTCGTCTAGGTCACTGATCTTGATTACAATCTGAGAACATCAATCTCGCACCTACTAGAAGGCAGTAAATCACTTGGTTAGATTAGATTTCAATTTTGCACGATTTCATTTTTGCTAACCTCTAATATTTTACTGAAGTGTTGTGTCTACAGATCAGGTACAATTTTCACACACAAAGTACCTATAGAAGTTGCAGATCTATTGAATAAGTTTTAGGATATTATGTCTGATAATGTACCTAATGGATTACCTTTTGTAAGGAAGATCAGTCATTAGATGGACTTGATTTCAGGAGCCAATTTGTCAAATAAGGAAGCACATAGAATGATGCCAGCAAAAAGTGAGGAGTTGAACAACCAAGTACATGATTTGTTGTAGAAGGGGTTGATTCGAGAGATTATGAGTCCATGTGTTGTACTAGCATTATTAGCACCAAAGAAGAATGGAGAATGGAGGATGTGTAGAGATTCTAGGGCTATCAACAAGATCACAATCAAGTATAGGTTTCCATTACCATAGATGGATGATATTATGGACTGTTTGAGTGGAGTTGTGTATTTTTCAAAAATAAATATGAAGAGTATATATCATCAAATTCAGACCAAAGAGACAGGTGAATGGAAGACTTCTTTAAAGACAAAGGAAGGGTTGTACGAGTGGTTAGTCATGCCTTTTGTGCTAACCAATGCATCGAGCACTTTCAAGTGACTCATGAATGAGTTTCTGAAAGAATTTTTGGGTAAGTTTGTCATTTTTTACCTAGATGATATTTTGATCTTCAATAAGACATTGGAGGAGCATATAATGCATATTCGTAAGGTGTTTGAGAAGTTAAGGAAAGAGAAATTATTGATTAATTTGAAGAAGTATAGTTTTGTGGAGTTAGTGTATCTAGGATTTTTAGTTTCAGTAGAAGGTCTAAAATGGATCCAAAGAAAGTGAAGGTTATCCTTGAATGGCCCTCTCCAAGGATTACTACTGAGGTAAGATCTTTTCATGTTTTGGCTAGCTTTTATAAAAAGTTTATCAGGAGTTTTAGTAGTATTTGTGGACCCTTGACTGAAATAATGAGAGGAGATAGGAAAGAATTTAAGTGGACTACAAGGGCATATAAGAGTTTTAAACTATTGAAACAAAAAGTTACAAAATAACCCGTTTTAGCACTTCCATATTTTAATAAGGTGTTTCAAGTAGACTTTGATGCTAGTGGTACTGCAATAGGAGCTATTTTGAGCCAAGAAGGTAAACCTGTTTCTTATTTTAGTGAGAAGTTAAATGATGCCAAGAGAAAATATTTTGTTTATGATCAAGAACTTTATGCTATAGTTTAGGCATTGAAGAAGTGGAGACATTTTCTTCTTCCTTAGGAGTTTGTTTTGTATACTGATCATCAAGCTTTGCAATATTTGAATAGTCAAGGAAAGATAAATCTAAGGCATTTGAAATGGGTTGAGTTTTTGCAGAGTTACACATTTGTTTGGAAACACAGGAGTGGAAAGTCTAACAGGGTTGAAAATGTGCTTAGAAGAAGGCAACTTTTGCTAACAGAGATGTAGATTGAGGTGGTTGGGTTCAAGGAACTCAAGATTTTGTATCCAGAGGATCCTAATTTTGGTGAAGCTTAGAAAGCTTGTACGGAACCTATTACTCTAGATAGAAAAAAGTGGTTGGATTTCATCATCTAGGATGGTATGCTATTCAGAGGGAGTCAGTTGTGCATTCCACAAAGTTCTATGAGGGAAAATCTCATCAAGGAGAAACATAGTGGAGGATTGGCTAGACATTTTGGTCGAGATAAAACCCTTTCATTGGTTAGTGAGAATTATTACTATCCATAGTCACAACAAGATGTCAAGAAGTTTGTACAGATTTGTAGAGTATGTGAATGGAAAAAGGAGCAAAGAAGAATACAAGGTTGTATCAGCCATTACATGTACCAGAGAAGCCATGGGAGGATATCAGTATGGACTTTGTTCTTGGTTTACCAAGGACTCAGTGGGGACATGATTCAATTTTTGTGGTGGTTGACTGATTTTCAAAGATGACACATTTTATTCCCTACATGAAGACTAATGATGATGTTCATATAGTAGAATTATTTTTCAAAGAAGTGGTGAGACTACATGGTTTTCCAAAGAGCATGGTTTTAGATCGAGACACTAAGTTTGTTGGATATTTCTGGCACACATTGTGGAAGAAGTTAAATATAGATTTGAAATTCAGCTCATCACATCATCCCTAGATTGATGGATAGACATAAGTGGTGAATAGGAGTTTTGGGAATTTTATGATATGTTTGGTTGGAGATAAGCCAACAGGATGGGATTCGATTTTACCACAGGCAAAATTTGCATACAATAATTCTATCAACATGAGCACTAGTAAATCACCATTCTAGATTGTATATGGAAGTAGTCCCATAAATGCTTCCGAGTTGAGGAGGATAGACAAAGAGGAAATAAGTAGTGTTGAAGCTAAAGATTTTGCAGAATATTTGAAGAACATCCATGAGGAGGTGAGGAAGCACATTACCAAGATGAATGCATAGTATAAGGCTAAGGCAAATGAGAAAAGGAGGCATAAGGAATTTTAGGTTGGGGATGAAGTCATGGCTCATTTTTTGAAGGAGCAATTTCTAGTAGGTACATATAACAAGCTGAAAATCAAGAAGTTTGGGCCATGTAAGATACTGAAGAAGCATGATTCAAGAAATGCCTATGAAGTAGAATTGCCTACTGAGCTGAATATTTCACCAATATTTAATATTTTAGATCTACTAGAGTATCATGAAGGGGGTGTTGAAGATGAGATCATAGAAGCACAACAGAGTATTTCAATAACTACTTCAGCTACCAAGGAGATTAAGGATATACTAGATAGTCATATTGGTAGAAGCACAAGGAACATGACATATGAAGAATATTTGGTCAAATGGAAAGGATGACATGTTGAAGATTCATCATGGCTAAAAAGGGAGGAGGTTAACCATCTTGGTTTTCCTCTTCACACCTGAGACGTGATAGGGTCACTTCTCAAATTAACTCAAGTGTCAGATGCAAGAGCATCTTGGGTGTAAGGGAAATATTGCATCACCCAAAAATATTTATGGTTTCTTTTTAATAAGGGCTATCTTGTGTAGAGCTTCTACTTTTGGACATTTACTATTTTTAGTAATTTTTTTCATTTGAGCTTAGAATGGTCTATTTTATTCTCTGGAGGTTCACTTTGGTCATATCAACCTACCAATAAATTTTCATTGCTAGATCAAGTCTAGTTTTGAAGATATTGAAAATTTTTGGTATTGGCAGCAGGGTATAGAAACTTTGAACTCATTTTTTAAGGCTTTAGAGGCCCCAAATGAGGTTGAAACTTCAGTTGACTGGAGCTTTCACAAGTTAGGGTGTTGTAGAGAACTTCACACCATTTTTTAAATGGGTTCATAACAATCAATCAGGTCAACGGGTGATGACTTATGGTCTCCGAAAGTTGGGCCACCTGAAATGGAAGAAAATGAATTTCCTTCAAATTTATTTTTGAGTTCCAAAATTTGTTTGATCTGACTCCAATGTAATAAAAATAAAAATAAAATAATTCTAATGTTGGTCGGCCTTAATGGCTAAATTTCTTGAACCTTCTCAGGCGGTGGAAAATTACCTATATAAGGAAGGCCTATAGTGTTGTCTAGGAAATTCTGAGTAGTTATTGGTAATGATTTGAGGCTTTTTCCTATAGAATATTGTAAGGAAAATGCCCATGTGGCTTTGCATATTGTAATTATAAAATTTGTAATTCCACACTTGTGGAGATAATAAGAAGCCCATTTTTCTATTCTTGAAAATTGTTGTTGTTTCTTTGTTTATGTTATGTGTTTGTGGTATTAAGAGGAGAACCCTTTATCAGTCGGTCAGTACACTGATTCTATAGACCAAGAAGAACACAAGGTAGTTACCTAACTTAACCAAACATAGCTTTGACTGAGCACTCTTACCAAGAACAATGATCACCGAGTACCGAGCACAATAGTCACTGAGTATTCATCTAAACCAAGCACCAGTTAATTATGGAGCGATGAATGTAGTATGCACCGAGTGAAATAGGAAAATGGCATAGTAGTTTGGAATGGCACAAACATCAAGGAAGATGGTTTACATAGATCAGAAATAGTTTACCCAGATCAAGACAAAATTTAATATGGATGTAATCATGAAATTGTTGATGATTCCTATGTATTGTTGATCTAGGTTATTTCTTTCCACCATTGATCTTAGGTTTTCTAAGATATTGTAAAACCCTAATTAGGTCAAATTAGTTTGATATAAAATTTGTAAGGATGTCATTTTGATCAAGTATCATCAAGAAGTAGCTGCACTCAGGACATCAGATTAGACAAGGTTTTGGCATAAGGATTTGATAGAAGTATTTAGTTTATCAAAATAGACATAAGGCTATGGACTAGTACAAAAGGACATACACATCACAACAAGGTGATATCTTTATAGTACTTTACATATCTAAATCAGGAAAGTTTGAGTTTCTATTTACAGATCAACTTTACTGTCACTCTTTAACCATTGTAGCAGATTCTAAATCTCTTAACATAGTGAACTTAATAGTTCTTTTGTAAATCTCTTAACTGAGTGCACACTTTATTGTGTTGCTAAAATCCTCTAGCCAGGTAGATCTATTTGATCTTATTGTTACTCCTAACATGGTAAGATCACCAAAAGTGATCACAATATCTGTAGCGTTAACTAACAACTTTGTTACTCCAGTAGTGAAGCTTTGTGGGTGTCATTCCCACCATATTTTTTACCTTCTAACAAGGGTTTTTGTGATACCAAAATATTTTTGTTGTGTATGAATTTTCATTAATAGTTTATTGATTAGTTTATAAGCATTTACATTTTTAGTTATATTTTGAATGTATGTTACATGCAATGGATTCAGTTAGTTAATGATATCTATGTTTACAAATATTCAATTTGAAAAGTTTTAAAGGTACTGATTCACCTTGCCCCTCTCAGTACATATATTTCCATAATCCCAACACCTACCTCTGATCAACTCTAACTGAGACTAGAACTTCCTTGGCTTAGTTTCATGAAAAATATTACTTATGTCATCCATACATGTTTGAACTTTCTTCATAATGGAAAAATTAACATGATAAATCATAGTCTATATAAGCCTTTATCAAGTCATGAAAAATTTAATCTTGACTTCTTTTGGCGTGAAGCACCTCAACTATTGCAACCTTGCCAAGGCATTTTCCTCATATCTTATCAAAAGTTTAAAACTAAAATGATTTCCAAATTGAGAAACCCTAAGGAAGTCCCCTATCATTTTACAATACTTGGACTCCTTCCCACACATTCTATTCATCATGTTTAAGTTTGGGATTATGGAAAGATATGTACTAAGAGGGGAGGGGTGAATCAATACCTTGAAAACTTTTCAATACTAAAACTTTGTAAGCATAGATAGCATTAACTGACTGAATTCCATTGTATCTAACATACATTCAAATATAATTGAAAATATAAATGCATGTAACCTAATCAATAAACCATTCATGAAACTTCATACACTTAACACAAATATTTTGGTATCACATAAACCCTTATTAGAAGGTACAAACTACGATGGGAATGATACCCAAAAAGCTTCACTACTGTAGTAACAAAGTATGTTGGTTAAGACTACAAAGATTATGATCACTTCTAGTGATCTTACCCTGTTAGGAGTAATAATGAGATCAGATAGATATACCTGGTTAGAGGATTTTAGCAACACAATAAAGTGTTTACTTGGTTAGGAGATTTATAATAGAACTGTTAGGTTCACACTATTAAGATATTTATAAATTTTCTACAATGGTTAAAGATTAAAAATAAGATGTGTCTGTAATTAGCAACTCAAACTTTCCTAATTCAGATCTATGGAATACTATAAAGATATCACCTTGTAGTGATGTATATGTCCTTCTATTCTACTTAGTAGCCTTATGTCTGTTCTGATTCACTGAATACTTCTATCAAATCCTTATGTCAAAACCCTATATGATCTTCTAATGTCCTGAGTGAGACTACTCCTTGATGATACAATACCATAATGACATCTTTACAAATTTTATATCAAACTAAATTGACCTAATTAGGGTTTTACATTATCTTAGAAAACATGAGATCAATGGTGAGAATAAATAACCTGGATCTACAATACATAGGAATTATCAACAATTTGATGATTCCATCCACATTAAATTATGTCTCAATATTGGTAAACCATTTTCTGATCAATGTGAACCATTTTCCTTGATGTTTTTGCCATTTCAAACTACTATGTCATTTCCTATTTTACTCAATGTTCACTACATTCATTACTTGGTAATTAACTAGTGCTCGGTTCATATGAATACTCAGTGACCATAAAGTTTGGTATTTGATGATCATCTAGCTCAGTAAGAGTACTCGATCAAAGTCATACTTGGTTAACTTAGGTATTTGCCTTGTGTCCGGCTTGGTGTATAAGATTTATGTATTGACCAACTATCATGTTTTGTCTCATTTACCAATTGAATGACTAAATGATACTAATGACAACCATTAATGCTCAAATAGAAAACATTCTCCCCCTTTTGCATTAGTATCAAAAACTTTATGTATATGTACCGACTTCAAAAAGTTGAACTAAAAAAAATATTAATCATATGTGAACTGATGTGAACTCCCCCTTTCTACATGCTCTAGGTGTGAAGTACATACAAGAATATATATATACATATAATCTCCCCCTTTTTTAAAATTAATTCCAAAATAATAATGTACTCACAACTTATCAAAAATATTCTGATGAGTTTTCTTCAGTGAATCCAAGAGGTTTTCCCATTCCTCCTTCAGGTTTTCAAGAGCAATGTGCTCTAAACTGACTTGTGCATGCATGTCTAAATTTTTTTCCAATACTGATATCTCTAGGATGGCAACTAAGCCCTTTTCTTTATTCACATGTCTCTCCATTATCTTAAGATGGGGAAGCATCTCATCTCGAAGCTTGATTATTTTCTCTCTGATTGTATCATCTTGCTTCCTCAAATAAATTCTTAACCGTTGAAGTTCTTGAATTTTTGAATAATGCTTATGGAATGCATTTAGCTCGATTAAAGAATTATCTGCACTGACTTGTATCTCTTGATCAAGCTTCTTTATCTTTTCACTAACCTTGGTAGTGAAGTGGTCTATAGTGCATAACTAATGTAAAAAATGTATTATCTATTGAATAATGTTTTTGAGCTTGGTAATGACTTCTGATAGCTTGACCTTATTGATTTCCACTTCCTAGATTATTCTCTTTGTTATCTTTATTTTTATTTTTGCCTCTACCTATTCTTCCATTCTCTTCTGTGCATCTACATCAGGGGCATTGATGTGTCCAGTTAGAGTAGCAAGTTGATCAATGATGTGAGTTGCCTCATCAACATTGATGTCAGAGATTACTTGCATAAAAAAGTCTCTAACTTCCTCTAAAACCTATTTGCTTTTACTCTCTTACCTTAAATTTTCCTATGCATCATTCCTTGTGCGCAATTCACCATATCTTCATAAGGCTTCAAGGTCTAGAGTCCTAAGGTCACATTTAGGAATTTCAATAATCTCATCAAGTGTGACAGGACCCTTACCATGTTTCTTCTTTTTCTTTTCTCTGGTGTGGGGAATTTTTTGTAAGGCACTAGAGCTTTGGTCTCCAGATTTGTCTTTTTTGGCTTGGTAGACACGCTCTCTTCCTTTTCTTTCCCGGTGACTGGTGTCTCGATGGCTTGTCCTTGGGCATCTTTTTTGGTGTTTGTTGTATCTTCTTTGATGTCGGGCTCTTTATTCTCAGGCTCATTTGTATCTTTCTTCTCTTTTGTACCTTGTCCCTCATTTGTATCCTTTTGTTTCTTGGGTGTAGAGCCTTCAGGTTCCTTTTGTATAGAAATCTCAATTGCTTGAACTAATACAAGTAAGTCACCCGATATATCAATTGTTGCTACCTCACTAGGTGGATTCTCCTTAGTTTTATCTATAGCAGTGTTGATGTCCTCATCATCTTTTACATCACCAGGATATCCATGTTTGATGTCCTCAATCAAAACATCATTTGTCTTGGTGATTACTAGCTTCTCAAGAGCATCTTGTTTATATTCTTCACTATATCTAACTGGGTATAAATCCATGGCATAAGTATCATTTTCTATCTCGATATCAGATATATTTATTGGGTCCTTGGTGGCTATGTCTACATCATCTAAGTGAACTCATTTTCCTTTCTTTTTGTCCTTCTCGGGAAAGATAGCCAATGCAATTTGATCAGCTTCTACCCTAGATTCCAAATCTTAGCTCATATAACCTTTCTATTTTCATCAACTGCCTTAAGGTCACCTGCCAAAATACTTAGTGCTCTACCTTTCATCAAAAAATGTTTGGAATATTTTTTCATCAATTCTTCTACCTCAGTAATAGATAAGGAAGGCATTGCCAAAATCAATGAGTGTTCCCTCATTTTCTTCTCTGTGTGTAGGGCGTATGTCCATCTTGCTAACACTTTCTCATATAGTTCCTTAGGAACATACCTTGAAAACTCAATAGGTACTCTTTTAAATTTAATCATCATTTGAATGACAACTTCCTCTATTTTCTCCTGATCCTCAGTGGTCATATATACATACCAATTCAACTTAGGGTTAGTTAGACTCCCTGTCTCCTTTATATTATTTACTAAATCATCTATCGATTGACTTTTATTTACTACAACCTTGAATTTTCCTTGATCATCTTCTTCATCTTCATCAATATTATCCTTTTATATTGTTAGGTTTCTCGGTGGTGACTTGGGCACCTATCTTCTTCTTCTAATATGTTTTAGTGGGAGTTGGCCTTGTTATTTTTTTAATTCCTTTCTTCAAGGGTGGAGAAGCACTTGTTGAGGATCTTTTCCTTGCTCTTATAGGTGTTTCTTCTTGTTTCCTCTTCCTCATGGCATTTCTTGGTGCATCTCGAATATCCTTATCTAACTTAGTATTCTCTGCATGTTCACTGTTGCCAATTAATAGTTGCTCCTCAGTTTCTTCTTCAACCAGATTAGTTGTTGATTCTTCTTCTTCTTCTACTACTTCCTCATCTCCAAATTGTTACACTAGTGTGTCCATCATCTTTTTGGATTTCCTACTTACCTTCACTTTGACTAGATCTATGTTTATTCTTAACTTAGCCTCTTCGTAGGTTCTGAACCTAGTAGCTTTTGGATCTTTGGGCCCAGCTAGTAGTGCCTTAATTGACCTAGAAGCTTGGTCAATATCTAGTTCATAGCCCATTGGGGGTAACCAAGAAGTCCTTGGCTCAACTACCTTGATCAAAGTGGTGTCGGTATCCACTAAGAAACAAATGTCTTCTTTATGTTTTTCTACCAGCTGATCTGGTATCCTGCTTCTTTTATGCATTCTATCCTTGAATTTTCCAAAATAGTCATCCATAATAGTAACAAAATTTTGACCTATATTCTTAATAAACTCATTTATCTACATTATAACTGGTCGGTTGACAACCTAGTCAACATTACTAACTAATGGAAAGAAGTTTTGCATGTAGAAAAATATATAGACCAGTAGAGAACCAAACTTACAAGTGTTTTTCTTCATTGCCTAAATGGTTCTCATGTTTTCCTCTAGTTGTTTCAGTAGAAGCTTGGCAAGGTCAAATTGAAAACCCTTCTTAACAATCTTATAAGCGATTTCTACAGCTCCATAAGGTACAATGTTTTGCCTGCTTGATTAAAATATCTTGTAACCGACAACATAGGCTCCAAACCTTGTCTCTAGATCAATGATTGTGTTGAATCTCATACCTCTTCCATCTCATTCTACTCCTATAAGCTTCTCAATCTCAGTCCTCAGCACACTCCTTATGGCCTTGGCTTTATCGGTAGTAGGGTAACTGGTGACCGCATGTATGATATCCTTTGTTATTTTAACCGGTTCATCTAGCCATAATTTACCTTCATGCACTCGAGTAAGAACAAACCTAATCCATTATGTCTTAAACTCTCTTGGGAAATATAGGGCATTCATTAATCCCTTCACCTCCAAGTGTTTGTGCTCATATTTGATCTTTCTATTCATACCCAACTCCTGGTAAGTGGATTGAAGCTCGAAATCCTTGATTTCACTAATATTGCAATGGATGTATGCGTGAATATCTTATACCAACAAAACCCTAGGTGATATACTAGAAAACACACATGTTTGATCAATCTGTGATGCAATTTTAGGGTGCAAGTTATATTTCAGTTCATCATAAGTTGCAGACTTAATCAATGTGACCTTCTTGTCACTCTCAGACTTTGATTTCATAACCTTAGATGAAGACACCATTTTTTCTCAAATTTAGGGCTTCGTGAATATTTAGTAAAATAACTCGATGACTGAGGAACTTACTTGAGGTCATGATAAAATTTCTTGGGATCTCCTTAAATTTTTGCTAAAGGCTCTAGAAATTATTTTCTCAAATCACTCTGGTTCTTCTTGTGTTTGTTGTGTGATGAAATGAGTAACTTCATTGCATATTTATACCAAAAATCTCTTGTCCTGCTCAAACTTTCGCATTAAATTCTTTATCTACCATAGCTCGGTAAATGTAGTTGTGCTTGGTTAACACTTCAAAGGCTTTAGCTTAGTTAACACTTAGATATTTACTTGGTTGATATTACAAATCAGTTAACCTTGCCAATATTCACTGACTAGCAAACATTTTCTCGGTGATGCTTTTACTGACCATACACATTTAGAGTTCTAAACATATAGTACCGTAATACATCTCATTTCATGTTGATTTGGTGTTCAATCACTAGATATAAGGAACTATTGTAAGATATAACCGATTAAAATTTAGTTCCATACATACCTTAATTACTTAGGTGGAGGAGGTGATATCACCTAATCAAATGGATTAGGTGTCACCAACTACAATGCTTGATCTAGTATTATCATTTGATGCTTTTCTCCACATTTGAATCTTATCCTCATTCTTTCTTCAATTGTATTGCCATTTTTATTTGTGTTTACCTTTGGTGCTCGGTCTTTGCAATCTTTTCTCAAGTGATCGACCTTGTGATAGTGAAGACATGCCATACCAGTGCTTGTCCAATTGTGAGATCTTCCTCTCTAGTTCTTTCTCATGCAATATGTTGCTACATGTCCATACCTGCCACATGCTATGCAATTTACTCAAGTGTTTTAATCCCAAGTATATGCATTGCCTTGCCTTCTCAGTTGATATGTTTTATTCCAGTCTTTCAGTGTTCATACTTGGGTGACCCCACAATAGTGGGTTACACTTTTTTAGAGATGCTGATTTTTGCTGAAATAACACATTTTTAATAAAATATGATGATTTAAGCCTTCAGAGGTTATATTTTAAGGAATTAATTATAAATGGTTTTCTCAAAGCCTCTTAGATAAAAAAAAACATTAATATAACATCTATACTCCTCATTCATACCTACAATGGAGTCTCCTTCGCACCTATTAAAATGCTAACAAAAAATCACTTTGAGTTTATCTTTTGGTAGATCAAATGAATCCATTTGAAAAATCTATCTATGTAGTAAGGTAATACTGAGAAATATCTTTCCAATGATTATAATATTAATATATATTAAGTTTATTATGAGTTTGTATTTTTAGTTTTACTAAACATCGATATTTCACCATATGTCTACCTCTATGTTTGATGCTTATGGAAAAATAGTAAATGTGAGAAAAAATTTCTAAAAAATATCTATGCCCTAGGTATTGAAGTTCTCTTTCTATCAAAAAAATTAAAAATGAAATTGGACAAATACACGACAAGTTATAAGTCATGTAGTCAAGGTATGTCAAAATTACGATTTAGTCAACTTCAAACGTTAATAAAATATGAAATAATCATTATAATGTCATAAAACTAATTGCATGCCCTCCATATGGATGTTACAAAACTAAATTAGAAAGAATCAGATTGATATCTATTTTAGAAAAAAAGTTATGCT
Source organism: Chamaecyparis obtusa (assembly GCA_027943335.1). Classification (NCBI taxonomy): domain Eukaryota; kingdom Viridiplantae; phylum Streptophyta; class Pinopsida; order Cupressales; family Cupressaceae; genus Chamaecyparis; species Chamaecyparis obtusa. Next base: position 1,013,537 of record BSBK01007015.1, on the reverse strand, counting down.
CTATGAAAACAATGTAACTCTTTGAAAATGATATTTTTAGCAACATACCAGTTTTTGTGGGAGGAAAAAAAAACTATTCAAATAAAAATAAAAAATATATTTAGAATCTAGACAGAAAATCCTAAAAGACTCTAATTTACTTCATCTTCCAATTTCAAACGGTTTAACAACAATATGCATTTGAATCTGAAAGTTTTTTTTTCAAAATGTACAGTTCAGTGTCTGTTCAGGCCAAAAAGTGTAACCCACTATTGTGGGTTCACCCACTTGCTTCATCTTTGTCCTACATTCCTGTGATATGTGTCCATGCATGTTGCAAGTGTGACAATGTTTTTCTATATAAAGTTTATTAGGGGTCCTATTCAACTTTGATCTGCACTCATGTGCTTGATGTCCATACTTATTATAGTTATATCAATAACCATTAAATGTAGGAATGGATTTAGGAATACCTTTTTCTTTGCTTTTGCAAATATTTGATGTGTGGCTCAGTTTTCCACAATGATAACATGATATATTCTTTGTCCTTGGATTGACATAGGAATTCTTTTGTTCATCTTGTCTTGATGACTCTCCCTTCTTGGTATAGCCTAAACCAATTGTGATATAAATTCTTTTTTGACTGTTCAGAAATTCATCCATTCTTTTAGTACTATCTTCATCTTTCTTAATCATCTCATTATGTTGTTGAATATTTACCTTATTCTTCAATCTTTCATTTTCTTCTCTTAATTCATTGATGTCTTCTAATTTCCTTGTAAGCTCACTGTTTACTCGATTGACTTCCTGACTTATGATAACCATCTAATTAGAAATTTCAAAGTGATACTCGGTGAGTCTTAGTATCTCAGATTCCTTCTCTTCCAACTTATCAGTCATTTGCCTCCTACCTTCAATATCCAAATTTTTGTCTTGTTCGGCTTGCCTTGCATTGTTCATGACATCAATCATTCTAACCATTTGTGTCTCTTGACCAATCTGCAGTGCTTTCAGTTGTTCAGTAAGATGTTGATTCTTTTTAGATAGATCTGATATAGTTCCTTCATATGCATCAAATATGCTACTAGATCTAGATCCAGATACCTCAAATGGATCATTTATCTCTTCTTTGTGATAATCAGTCTTATTACACAAAATTTCCATATCCTTCCTTTTGATCAGTAACCTTCTCAATTCTTCTTTAGCTTCCTCTAATTGTTCAATGTGGATCTGCATCTATATTCTCTTATTCTCAATAGTCTGATCAAGCTTAAAACTTTCCATCTTTAAGATCATTTCTCTTTGGTGATTAAACCTTCCTAAACAAGAGAACTAGATCTAATACCAATTTTTGGGATTATGGAAAGATATGTACTAAGAGGGGAGGGTGAATCAATATCTTTTAAACTTTTTAAGACTAAAAATTTGTAAGCATAGATAGCATTAACTGATTGAATTCCATTGTATGTAACATACATTCAAATATAACTAAAAATATAAATGCATGTAACCTAATCAGTAAACCATTCGTGAAACTTCATAAACTTAACACAAATATTTTGGTATCATAGAAACCCTTGTTAGAAGGTAAAAACTATGGTGGGGATGACACCCACAAAGCTTCACTACTATAGTAACAAAGTATGTCGGTTAAGGCTACAAAGATTGTGATCACTTCTGGTGATCTTACCCTATTAGGAGTAACAATAAGATCAGCTAGATCTACCTAGTTAGAGGATTTTAGCAACAAAATCAAGTGTACACTCATTTGGGAGATTTACAATAGAACTGTTAGGTTCACTCTGTTAAGAGATTTAGAAATCTTCTACAATGGTTAAAGAGTAACAGTAAGATGTATTTGTAATTAGCAACTCAAACTTTCTTGATTCAGATATATGAAATACTATAAAGATATCACCTTGTAGTGATGTATATGTCCTTATGTTCTTCTCAGTAGCCTTATGTCTATTCTGATTAACTGAATACTTCTATCAAATCCTTATGTCAAAACCTTGGCTGGTCTTCTGATGTCCTGAGTGCGGCTACTCCTTGATGATACAATATCATAATGACATATTTACAAATTTTATATTAAACTAACTTGACCTAATTAGGGTTTTACATTATCTTAGAAAACTTGAGATCAACGGTGAGAATAAATAACCTAGATCTAAAATACATAGGAATCATCAACAATTTAATGATTACATCCATATTTAATTTTATCTCTATCTTGGTAAACCATTTTCTGATCGGTGTGAACTGTTTGCCTTGATGTTGGTGCCATTTCAAACTGCTATGTCATTTCCTATTTTACTCAGTGTTCAGTGCATTCATCACTCGGTAATTAATTGGTGCTTGATTCATATGAATACCTTATGACCATAGTGCTTAGTAGTCGGTGATCATCTGGCTTGGTAAGAGTACTTGGTCAAAGTTATACTTGATTAACTCAGGTATTTGCCTTGTGTCCTGCTCATTCTATAGGCTTTATGTTTTGACCAATTGTCCTATTTTATCTCCTTTAGCGACTGAATGACTGAATGATACTAATGAAAACCATTAATTCTCAAATAGGAGTAATAGTTTATGCTTCAGTTCCACCTCCTATATTGTAGAAACATCTCACATCCTCAATCTCTCAACCTAGTAAGGGTTCATTTTGTTCCTCCTTCTAAGGTAGAAAAGGTGCATATGTTGATTGATCCTAAACCATCTCAAGTCTTAAGGACAACCAAACAATACCACTATGCTTGTGACCACCATTTTATATGACATCATGCTAAGGCACATGATCTTTCTTCCCAATCCATTTCCTCCCTAAGACACCTCACAATGTTTTGATTCCATTTGACCAACCTCTGCATAGTCCAAGTGAGGAATAAAATCTTAAGAAAATTAAATTGTATAAACATGATAATGGTTATTTTTATATTAAATATCCTATTCTAATTAATTTAGATGATGATGAATACTCTTGATGGTTCTAAAAATGTTAATGATGTCAATGATATTGATCCTAATTATTTTTTTGATACATATGATGTTATTAAAATCAATCATGTATTATCTTCAATATTTTTTAAAGTATTAACTCTTGCTCCTTGTGACAAACAAAGTGACTCATCATTAAAGCATGGTCCTTGATTGGAACTTGTTGTAGCTCCATCTACCATACTTGGCATTTCTCCTCTCACATGTTGTCCACCTTTCCTGAATAATGTTCAATGAGATGGGTTGGTGGATAATATGCTTGAATAGCTCATCTTATGTGTGAGATTCTTTTGTGTGTTTTCTTGTTCAAAATGTGCTTCCCCTATTATGTTTTTCTTCTTCTTTTTTATTGTTTATATATCTCCTTAGATGACCCTTGTTTATTGTTTTACATAAGGTACTCAAGGGATTGAACTTGTTGTCATATTCTTCTTCTTTTTATCTTAATTCATCAATGTGTTGCATATATGTTATGTCATACATATGATATTTTTGTAAATGTTCCTTTGTGGTGTCCACTTGGATATGATGAAAAGCAATGAGATCCATATTTTTATTATTGGTCTTATTTTGGGGATGAGGTCAATTTATTATAATTATTCTTGACGTACATGAGTTATTAAATATTCATTTTGACCCTATTGTTAGTAGATCCCTTTTTTGATCTCTTTTGTAATGTACTTTATTTCAGTTGATTTTTCCTTCCTTGGGGACATATCATAGCAGAAACTTACTTGTCTTTTTTATGCATTTATGCTACCTTAAAGACATTTCTCCTGATAAGGCATACAAAATTGATTTAATAGGGACTCATACACTCTTCTTTTTATTAAACATTAGGCACACAACACAAATCAAATTTTGTAGTCATTTTTTTTTAGGTTACTAAACAAACTTCGCATTTTGATTTGTAATCTCCTTTTAATATATTTCCTTAGAGACAATCATTTCCTTTGTTATCCTTTTATAGAAATTTAGCATATTTCCTTGGATAAATCCTTTTTATAGATTTCCTTGTATACAATTCTTTGTTTGGTTGTGATGTTGGGTGAATTAACGAGCATAACACAACTTATTAGTTTTAGAAACAAGACAACACACACAACAAAGAGAGGGGGTGAATCACATGTGTCAATTAATTCCAAAACTTCACCCAACACTTCACCACAAAACTTAAATCATAATGATAATCCATAAAGAACTGAACCACAAAGAACATGATAACATAATACTAGAATTTTTGCATGGAAACCCAGTTAAGGGAAAAACCATGGTGGGGATGTTAGGAAGATGTGAGGCCTCACCTCGAGCCCATCATAGTTTTTCCAATTTTGCATTCAAGATAGACCTATTTGATACTATTTTATGATGTTTTATGCTTTTTTGACATTTTATGTTATGTTTTTATCACTTTAGTAGTTTGATGCACATTACGTTTGTTAGAAACAATTGTCTAAAGAAAATTGCTACTCAAATTATGTATTATCTTTGATGTCACACAATGTCATAGTCCGCAACAATCAGTAGCTACCGAGCTCAGTCGGTCTTCCTGGCATTAAAATTAGTGTTTACCGAGTTCACTCGGTTATCAAAGAAAAGTTAGCATTTACCGAGTTCACTCGGTTATCAAAGAAAAAGGATTATCAGTGTTTACCAAGTTCTCTCGGTCTCCAAAAGATTGTAGAAAATTTCATTATGGTCACCGAGCACTGTCGTCCCTTGAAGGATCTTTGCAAATAAAGTTTGCTTAATTCAGCTGACTGTTATACTAAGTAATGCCGATTTGACAAATCCAAAATCATATAAATAAAAGGTCAAGTGTGAAAAATAAAGAAGAAATAGAGAAGAAGATATATAGAAGAAAGACAAGAAAGGTGTGTGTGAAATTGTGAAGGATGACCAGATATCCTTGAGGAGTAGCAGAGATATATTTGATCAGGAAGGATCTCACTTATACAGAACATAGATCTGTAATCAGCAAGGCAGTTGCATTATTAGACAGGTCATTTTCATTGTTACCTTTTTATCATTGTAACAGTGAATTCTAAATCTCTTAACCGAGTTGGTTTAACAACCATATTGTAAATCCTCTAACAAGGTGACAATTCCATTGAATTGTTCTCAAGACCTCTTACCAGGCCACTCCTAGTAAGGTGATTAAATCCTCTAACAAGGTCACACCTAACAGTGTGTTTTGTAACCTTTTACCGGGTTGGCTTCTAACCAGGCATCACTTTAGAAAAGTGAAAATCAGTATCTAGATACATTGGTGGTTTTTCCCATATTGGGTTTCCATGTTAAATCCTGTGTCTCTTGTGTTCTTAATAGTTATCTTAATCATATACAAGTGGTGATGAATATCTAAAAAATAATTTTACTAATACTCTCTACATCTACCAAGTTACTGCAATCTATTTACCGAGTGTTAAACAGATAATATTCATTAAGATATCCTAAGGGATCTAGAAAGAAATAATAGTGAAGTGTTTTATGGTTGACTGATTCACCCCCCCCCCCCCTCTCAGTCACTTCATCCATATTCCATCAATTGGTATCAGAGCTTTTGGTGCTTGCAGGAAGGGTTTCAAGGACCTAAGCTAAAGATCAGGATGTCTTACAAGAGAGAAATTCCAAAGCTCAATAGAGATAACTCTTCAGCATGGCAAGGTCTCATGAGGCTTCATCTGGCTTCCATTGGTGATTCAGGATGCAAATACATTGATGAAGAATACACAATTCCTACTGGCGCATTAATTGTTGAAGACATTGCAGAGAAAAAGAGTCATAACACCATGATGATAGACATTGCATCAGCTCTCAGCTATGAAGAATTTGATGAAATTAAAGAATGCACTACTGCATATGAAATGTGGATCAAACTGAAGAAAATATATGGTGGTGATGCAAATGTGAAAAGAGCCAAAGCAGAAAGCCTAAGAGGACAGTTTGACAAGATGAATATGAAAGAAGATGAAAACATTGCAAAATATGTTGAAAGGATCAAAGCAAGTGTTAGTGCAATTAGAGCTTCTAGAGGAACAATCACTGATGAAACTATTATAAGCAAGGTACTCAGAACATTACTCCCTATCTATGCAATAAGAGTATCAGCTATTCAAGAAAGAAGATGTGAAACAAACCACAATATAACTTTGGATGCTTTAGTTGGAAGATTGACAGCCTTTGAATTAGACAACTATGACAACTATGTTCCAATTTCCAAAAATATTGAGTTAGCATTTGAGGCCAAGGTTTCACTAAGGAAGAACAAGAAAATAAAAGAAGTTCAGTCAAAAAGTGAAGAAGTATCAGAAGAAAGTTCTGATAGTGATCTTGAAATTGTAGAAGCACTACTTGCAAAGAAGTACTCTAAAGGGAAAGGTAAATATAAAGGTAAAACTCCTTTAATCTATTTTTCATGTGAAGAAATTGGACATATTGCAGCTAGGTGCCCAAACAAGCAGGCCAAGGAAGAGAAGAGAGGTCACAAGTACTATGGCAAAAAGAATTTCAAATCATTCAAGGATAAAGGTAAGAAAACATGTTTTATGGCTAAAGATTCTGAGGATAGTGAAGAAGAAATTGTCTTTATTGCTATAAAAGATGAATCTGATGATGATGAAGATAAGATGGCACTTATTTCTCATATAAGCAAAGATGATATATGGATAATAGACAATGGATGTTCACATCACATGACTGGTGACAAGACAAAATTTGAATACCTAGAAGACTGTGATAGTGGCAATGTAAGATTTGGAAACAATGAACCTTGTTGTATAAAAGGAAAAGGAAGAATCTCATTAACCAAAGAACTCATATGTGATAATGCTTATTGGGTTGAAGGACTAAAACATAATCTTCTAAGTGTAGCACAGCTAATCAACATTGGTTTCAAGGTTGAATTCATGAATAGTCAAGCAAGACTGCTGGATGGAAAAGGAAAACTCATTGGATCAGGCAAACAAACAAAAGGTAACTTATTTTATCTTGATCTCAGTGAATATTCATGTTTTATTGCTCAAATTGAAGAAAGTTGGCTATGGCACAAAAGGTTATGTCATGTGAATTTTGAACATGATGAAAATAAGCAAATTCAAGAAGGTAAGAGGCATTCCTACTTTGAAGAAACCTGATACTGGTCTATGTAAGAATTGTCAGATTGGCAAAATGAGTAAGACTAGTTTTAAGAGTAAGAACTATCAGTCTAAAGAGATTTTGGAAATTGTGCATACTGATTTATGTGGACCTATTGGAATAGAAAGCTATACTGGAGATAAATTATTTATTCTTTTCGTTGATGATTATTCTAGAATGATGACTGTTATGTATTTAAGAGAAAAGTCAGAAGCATTTGAAAAGTTCAAATGGTACTTGGCAAGAGTGGAAAAGGAAACAGGGAAAAGATTGAAATGCTTAAGATCAGACAGAGGTGGTGAATTCATCTCCCATGAATTTAACAACTTTTGCATTGAAAGAGGAATCAAAAGACATGTATCAGCTCCTAGAACTCTTAAGCAGAATGGAATAGCTAAAAGAAGAAATAGATCTATTATGGATTGTGCAAGGACTTTAATGATAGAAAAGAACATCGCCATAAAGTACTGGAAGGAAGCTATCAGCACTGCAGTTCATACCTTGAACTGAGTACAATTAAAGAAAGACACATTCAAAACTCCTTATGAGTTATGGTATGGCTATAAACCCAATGTAAGTTACATGAAAGTATTTGGTAGCAAGTGTTATATCTTAAAAGAATCTAGAAGAAATAAATTTGACGTGAAAAGTGATGAAGGAATATTCCTAGGATATTCTAGCAAAAATAAGGCATACAAATGTCTGAACTTGTCTACTCACAAAGTCATAGAAAGTATACATGTAAAATTTGATGTGTTTGCAGAAAAGACTGAAGAAGAAAGCAAAAGGGAACCTGAAAACTACAGGAGATTCATTTACATTGAACCTGAAACATTGCCAGACACAACTATCAATAAGGAAACTATATGTACTGAGCCTAGCATAGTAACTGAGTCATAGGAAGAAGTTCAAACCGAGTCACAAGAAGAAGTTCAAACCGAGTCACAAGAAGAAATTCAAACTGAGTCTCAGCCTGAAGTTACCGAGCAAATATCTACCGAGCCAGAGCAACCTAAAGAAGAGATCCTAGAAGACAACAACATGACTCATTCAAAAAGCAAGGAACCTATACTAGCCAAATATGTCAGAAGGCATCATACACCAGATCAAATTATTGGAAACAAATCAGATGGTACTATGACAAAAAGTAAGCTAAAAGGTACATGTCTACTTACTGATTTTGAACCTACAAATATCAAAGATGCATTGAAAAATGAAAGTTGGATTGAAGCAATGAATGAAGAATTAGAACAAATACAAAAGAACAAAACATGGACTCTTGTACCTAGACCTAAATATAAGAATGTAATTGGAACAAAATGGGTATTCAGGAATAAGCTGAATGAAGATGGTCAAGTATCTAAAAACAAAGCTAGATTGGTATGTAAAAGTTATTCTCAAGAAGAAGGTATAGATTATGGTGAAACTTTTGCTCCTGTTGCAAGATTAGAAGGTGTAAGAACTCTACTTGCTTATGTAGCACATAAAGGATTTAAGGTATATCAGATGGATATAAAATCTGCATTTCTCAATGGAATTCTTGATGAAGAAGTCTACATTGAGCAACCTGAAGGTTTTGTTGATCTAGATAAAAAGGACATGGTCTGCAAGTTACACAAAGCATTGTATGGTTTGAAACAAGCTCCTAGAGCATGGTATGAAAGACTCCATAACTATCTGATTCAGATTAATTTCAAAAGAGCCAATGATAACAACAATCTATATATTAAAGAAGGATCAGATGACAAAATTGTATTGGCAGAAATATTTGTAGATGATACTATATTTACAGGGAATGATGATCAGTGCAAAAAAATTTTAGAGCAAATGAACAAAGAATTTGAAATGTCTATGTTTGGTTTAATAAAATTCTTTGTTGGTCTTCAAATTCAGCAAAGTAAGAATGGTATATACATTACTCAATCTAAATACATTAAGGAAATACTTAAGAAGTTTGGTATGGAAGATTCAAAACTAGTTGGTACACCCATGTGTACTGGACTGAAACTTACCAAAAATGATGATTCAAAAGAAGTAGATCAAACCTTATACCGATCTATGATTGGAAAATTGCAGTATGTAGTACATACAAGACCTGATATTGCCTTAGCAGTCGGTATAGTAGCAAGATTCTCAGCAAAACCTAAGGAAAATCATATGATGGCAATCAAAAGAATCTTAAGGTACTTAAGAGGAACTGAAGAATATGGTTTGTGGTATAAATTTGGAGGCAATCTAGACTTAAAAGTGTTTACTGATGCTGATTGGGCAGGGAACATTGATGACAGAAAAAGTACAAGTGGTGGAGCATTTTTTCTTGGAAAAAGACTAGTATCCTGGACCAGTAAAAAGCAAAATTGCACATCTCAATCCACAGCTGAAGCAGAATATGTTGCTGCTACAGTAAACTATTCAAATATTGTTTGGTTTAAATAGTTATTACAAGGTATGAAGGTTGAGATCAAAGAACCAGTTGTTATATTTTGTGATAATACAAGTGCAATAAACATTTCGAAGAATCTAGTAATGCATTCCAACACCAAGCACATTGCTATTAAATATCACTTTGTCAGAGAATTGGTGCAGGACAAGGAAATCAGATTAGAATATATTCATACAAAAGAGTAGATTGCAGACATTTTCACCAAACCATTACCCAAGGATGCATTTGTGTATCTAAGAGGTAAGTTAGGGGTCATTCCCCTATCCGAGGCTCACTAAATATAGTTTTAGTGATGCATCAACTAGAACATGATTGAAAATCAACAAGTTGATGCAGCATATTCAAGGAATCATTGCATATGAATCAGTACTTGAGGTACATTAGTTTACATTGGTAATATGTGAATTGTCTTTGGCATGTGTTGTCAAAGAGGGAGTGTCTTTGCTATGTCTTTGCTATTACTTCAAAAAAATTTCAATAGTCAGGAGGAAGAGTTTTCAAGAAAAAGGAAGTTTGCTGAGAGAGGGAGATTTGAATCTGAACTGAGCTAATCCTTTCAAAATTTCTTATGCTATGACATATTGTGTTGCCGTCAATGCCAAAGAGGGAGATTGTTGGAAACAATTGTCTGAAGAAAATTGCTACTCAAATTATGTATTGTCTTTGATGTCACACAATGTCATAGTCTGCAACAATCAATACCTACCGAGCTCAATCAGTCTGTCTGGCATTAAAATTAGTGTTTACCGAGTTCACTCGGTTATCAAAGAAAAGTTAGCATTTACCGAGTTCACTCGGTTATCAAAGAAAAAGGATTATCAGTGTTTACCTTGTTCTCTCGGTCTCTGAAAGATTGTAGAAAATTTCATTATGGTCACCGAGCACTGTCGGCCCTTGAAGGATCTTTGCAAATAAAGTTTGCTTAATTCAGCCGACTGTTATACTAAGTAATGCTGATTTGACAAATCTAAAATCATATAAATAAAAGGTCAAGTGTGAAAAATAAAGAAGAAATAGAGAAGAAGATATATAGAAGAAAGACAGGAAAGGTGTGTGCGAAATTGTAAAGGATGACCAGATATCCTTGAGGAGCAGCAGAGATATATTCGATCAGGAAGGATCTCACTTATACAGAACAGAGATCTATAATCAGCAAGGCAGTTGCATTATTATACAGGTCATTTTCATTGTTACTTTTTTATCATTGTAACAGTGAATTCTAAATCTCTTAACTGAGTTGGTTTAACAACCATATTGTAAATCCTCTAACAAGGTGACAATTCCATTGAATTGTTCTCAAGACCTCTTACCAGGCCACTCCTAGCAGGGTGATTAAATCCTCTAACAAGGTCACACCTAACAGTGTGTTTTGTAACCTTTTATCGGGTTGGCTTCTAACCGGGCATCACTTCAGAAAAGTGAAAATCAGTATCTAGATACATTGGTGGTTTTTCCCATATTGGGTTTCCACGTTAAATCATGTGTCTCTTGTGTTCTTAATAGTTATCTTAATCATATACAAGTGGTGATGAATATCTAAAAAATAATTTTACTAATACTCTCTGCATCTTCCAAGTTACTGCAATCTATTTACCAAGTGTTAAACAGATAATATTCATTAAGATATCCTAAAGGATCTGGAAAGAAATAATAGTCAAGTGTTTTATGGTTGACTGATTTACCCCCCCCCTCTCAGTCACTTCATCCATATTCCATCAACATTATGTTTGGGTGATGATTACTGAGACATCAGTTTGGAACCTACATGTGTGTTTTTAATTTTGTTTAATGAATGAATTATGATGTCATGAGGATATTTAATTTGCAAATTAAATTATATATGTATGGAATTATTATGTTTCAAGTTCAATTTAGTGAAGAATTGTATATTTCATGATGTGATTTATGTAATTTATAAATGAATGAATATGCCATGTGAAATTTTGACTTAATTATGATTAATTTATTGAGAATTATTTGCTTATGGAAGTTATGGAATTTACATGTATATTTCCTTGGACTACTGATATTGGAATTGAGTGTGCAGGGAAATAGGACATGGTAAATTTGGGGAACCATCGCAGAGACCAATGTGAAAATCAATTTGAGCCAAGGTTGCTTCTAGTGAGAAGCCAAAAATCTCGTTGTATTGTATTTTATTCATAAAACTATGGTGCATGAATGTATTTGATTTATATGTTAATTGTAATTGTGATTTATGTGAGAATGCCCAAGTGGATATGCCACATGGCTTGTGATGTGTCATTTTTTTGTTTGTGTCAGTTGACACATGTGTGTGTACTTGTGGCCATGACATGTACACTTGGGGATTGGTTGAACACCAACCTAGGATGGTACCCTTTAGGATCCCCATGAAAAATCACTGGGTTAGGGAGCTTGAGGTTTTGTCATATCAATGAATTTCGAATTTGAGCTTTGTATGGGTTTTTTGGGGGTTTAAAAGTTGTCCAGGGAAGAGTTAGGGCCATTTTTAGTAAGCCCACTTGATATACCTATGGGTAAGGGGCATTTTTCTTCCTAAAAAACCCCATGTTGACCAAAAGACCCTTCCAAAATTTAAATTTTTAGAATGGCCTAAAATCCACTTTTGAAGCAAGGTCTTGGGTAGAGTTTCATCCAATAAAGTGGTAAGTCTTTGGTCCACCTTTTTGGATTACCTTTTTAGGAATCCATATTTGGAAAACCATGTAAGAGGCTTGGGAATACCATCTAATTAGAAGGAGATCCTATCCCTAGGAGAGTGTGTGGAGGCCTTTTTAGAGGGGACTCTTCTTTTGGAAGAGTTTGACACAAACTCTTTAGATTTGGAGACTTAGCTATTTTGGAGAGGACTTTGGAAAGTGGAAAAGCTCTTCATCAACTTTCTTCCATAAGCTTGGATCAAGGTTGGTGGTATTCTTCATTTTCCATTTTTATTTTCATGTTGAGAGGAAGAGTTCTCATGTATTTTATTGTTTGTGTGCAAAAATTTAGTTATTGTGTTCTTGTTGTGTTTGTGTTGAGATCTTGCTATTTTGTGGTAGTGGATGTTATGTGAATCTTGAGCTTGTTGTAGAGCATGATTTCTTTGCATTGTAATGTGTAGTTTCATTTGTTAGTTCTTGAAGTTTTCTTGTATGTGTTGTAGTGTTTTGTTGAGGGATTTCTCAAGGCCATACTCACCCTTGGGAGGGAAGAGTAGCCTTGGGGGTGAAGGGAATGTTTGGACAACCAAGGGTGTAGAGTCTCTCCTTGGATAGGAGAGGGATGAAACATGAATGTATGGGCTCCATGTAGCCATCTCTATTGTTGTTTTGTATATTGGAGGTCATAAAGAGTTTGTTGAGATTGTGTTTGTGGTGAAAGATACATGATGAGGAAGTTAAGTGATGGCTTATCTCTTATCATGAGATGTGCTTTCTCCCCTTGAGTATGGTTCCACCTTCACCCCTATTTTTGTGTCATTTTGAGACTCTTTGTTTTAGCCTTGGAAGGGAGATTTCATTGTGTTTTATGTTTATGTGGTTGTTATTGTGGGTTTGCTTGATTGTCTCCTTGTCTTTGTGATGGTTCCCCTAGCTTGGGGATGGCTTCTTAGAGGCGTAGGATGGGAGGTGAGAATCCCATGGTCTATACCATTTTCATTTGCAGGTTTGGAGGCCATTGAAGACTTCATGTTTGAAGTTGAGATCTTGAAGATTTTTGAGGATGTGATAAAAAGTTATTTTGGATTCCATCTTGTTTTGTGATTAATGTTATTGTAAGGGAATCTTGTGAATCCCATGAGTTTAATGTATATTGTAATGGAGTTATCACTCCAAGATTTTTGTTTGTAACTAGTGTTGTGGCATCAAAGTTTTGAGAAAATGTATGGCTTTACTTTGATAGTTTTATGTTCATATGAGAATATTGTATATTGTTCAAGGGAATTTTTGTGTATTCATGTTTTATACAATAAGAAAGATACAATGTATTTGTCTTATAAAAAGGAATGTAAATATTTTGTTGGATTAGTTTATGTGAAAGAAATGTTATTTACTCATAGAGAAATCTTTATGTATCCATGTTGTTATATTATAAAGAGGAAAAGTTATTGAAGTATCATTGTTGTTCATTGAAAATATTTCATTGAATAGTAATATTGTTGCAAGGAAAGAATTGCATAAATATAAACTCTCTCCCTCTCTCATGTAATGCAAGTTTACTTGTTATTTAGAGACTAGTATCTTGAATGAAAAAAATATATACTTGGGAAAGTTGATAGTTATTTTTGTAAACTATTAATCTTGCATCAAATAGACATATTTTAAGGAGATTAAAGTGTTAGAATTATACCTCTAGAGAAATCTAAACTCCATTACCATTAGTGAAACAAGAGTGAAGAAAGAAAAGAAATAAAATCAATAAGAAGAAATGAGAGGAAATACAAGAAACAAGTGATAACACAAGTAAAAAGTTGAGAAATGACCACCTACAGGTCTCTCGAAAATGTATGGGAGAAATCCCATACATTTTCCTAAAAACCATAGTCATTATTTTATTCATTTCCTTGTCCACTTGTGAATAGAACAATAAAATATACTTTATTTTTTTTCTCATCCATTTGGAGTTAATGAATATATATATATATATATATATATATATATATATATATATATATATATATATATATATATATATATATATATATATATATATATATATATAAACCCAATTAGGCTATAAGACCAACTTGGGTGGGATCCACCCAGGTCACCACCCAAGAAGCCAAGAGAGAGTGAAAAAAAAAATATCATAATTATTAAAAGGCACCTTTTCAAAAAAAGAGAAATATAATAATTTAAACTTAAAACCAAAAAAAACCACTTGGCAAACGCATGATGCCTTATACAATGCGTTTTAATGTTTTAAAAAATATATATAATAAAATAAACAATATATATATATATATATATATATATATATATATATATATATATATATATATATATATATATATATATATATATATATATATATATATATATATATATATATATATATATATATATATATATATATATATATATATATATATATATATATATATATATATATATATATATATATATAAGAAAATGCTTTAAGTGGGGGATGGGGGGGTGGGGCGGTGGACCCCACGCCACCCACTCTCCCCCCACAGTTAGCGTGAAGGGAAGAGACTTGCACGTGGCTAGTAGTGTACCTCCCTTGGCAGGTACACATTGCCAAGGTAGTGCGGCCTTGCCAAGGCAGGGTATGCACTGTCGTGGCAATGCGTGGACCCCGCCACGTCTCTTGGGGACTCAACCTTTTTTATGTGATGGTGTTATTTTTAAATTTTGTTATTTTTTATTTATCGTTATTAATAACTATATTAATAAATTAATATAATATTAATTAATATATGTTATTTATTAATATATGATTAATTAATATCTATATTAATTAATTAATATATTATTTAATAATATATCATTAATTAATATATATATTAATTAATTAATATATTCCTTTTTGGCCATTAGGAAATACATTAATAATTAATATATTATTGATTAATAAATATTATTAATTAATATGTATTAATTAATTAATAATTTCATAAAATGATATTTTATAATTAATATTGTTGCTATTAATATGCCAATTTTATGTATTATTCAAAAAATATTAATGGATGAATATTTATTAGTAACTGATTTATTGTTTGCAAACTAATCAATATACCTTCATTGAACATTTTGGGATAGTATACTATTTCGGGTATTCTGCACTATTAACTTAAATAGTCTAGGTATCTTGTAACCTCAAATATGTAATTTATTCAAGTAGAGCTAATCATCTAACACATTGAATTGATCCTTCTTTGGAAAAATAATCTTGCTAGTAACTCATAATTTAATTATAGATCAACTCTCTATGTTAACCACTTGGATTAAATATGGACAAACCTAAAATCTAATCCACTTATTTAAGTACATGCAACCTTGAAGCTGAATACCTAATTGGAATGAGAATATGACTTGTTGGATAACCATAGGACTTGATGAGCATTTTTTTATGCTATGGGTGAGTGTTAACAACAATCCCCTCAATCAAGTTATACTTCATCTTCTTAGTATCGCTACTGTTAAACTTAAACGTATAACCTCTTTTACCTTTAAAAAAAAAAAATTGGTGTGTTTTTGGACATTAAATTTATGTGCATGACACTTGGTATCAGAGCCTAGGTTTCAACATTGGAACCTAAAACCCATTACATTCCTTAGCTAACCCTTAACCCTTTTGAATTGTTAGGATGCCTCCCCTTACACGTCAAGCTCAAAGACATATTAGAGGATGAGGGGCTAGGTGAGCTCCCTTAGCTCATGAGCAAGTAGAACAAAGGGTTGAGATATCAGCAGTTAATCAACCACCACCACCACCACTAGAACCTAATCAGGAGGTCCTATTAGCCTTATAGAACCTCATCGGGGTTATACAGGAAAGGTTGCCTCTAGTTAATAGCCGGAGCACCAGCTGTCCAAGGGATAGAGATCATAGGTTAGAGAGGGGACTAGGAGTCATCCATGAGATCGAGAGGAAGGGTAGGGGGCACATGAGGTGAATTTGGTTCACATGCCAGAACCACCACTTGGATTTGTTCATAGGGAACCCCATGATGCTGGAGATCATATTAGAGATTTCCTATGATTACAACCACCTTTGTATCATGGTACTACAAAGGGTACAAAGGCCGAGGCATGGCTTTTGAGCTTAGATAGGTGCTTTGGGTTGTGTTAGTATGATAGCAACATCAAGGCCCGATTTGCAGTACTCCTTTTGAGAGGAGGTGCTTCCACATGGTGGAAACAGGAAAAATATAAGAACAACACCACTATGGACACTATGACTTGGGAGACATTCCTAGAGAGGTTCCAAGACAAGTACCTATCAGAGTGCTAAAGACAAAGGTGTATTGATGAGTTCCATGATCTCCAGTAGAGGGGACTCACAGTGCTATAGTATGAGACCTGATTCCTTGAGTTGCTACCCTATGTAGACTACATGAAGGATGAAAAGTTATGAATCAACCATTTTGTTAAGCGACTCAATGATTAGATAGAGGGACAGGTTTTCATGACCTCACCAAGGATCCTTCATGAGGCCATAGAAATGGCCTTGGTTGTAGAAGAGATTCAGGGTAAGTCTAGAGATGCTCATGACAGGTCTCAGAACTATAACTCCGCATCATAGTCATAGGGGCACCAAAAGAGTCACTGGAAGGGTAATAATAGACATTCCTTAGGATCTTTTAATAAGAACCCACAATAGCAGACCCAACAAAATTAGAAACAGAAGCCACCACAGGGACAACAGGGCTCTAAGCCCAAATAATGGCAAGCACAGGGATAAAGAAAGGATCAGTGATAGTAGTATAAAAATGCACCCCCAGCATGGACTCAACAATCCTCTTGGGTGGTTTCAATAGTTCTAGTAGGACCGGTGGTCAGTAGTTCTCTAGGCCACAAGGAGTACAAACTTTCACACAAGGTCCTTGCTATGCATGTGATGCCATGGGGCACTTAGCTCATGATTGTCCATAGGGTCAGATGTCAGGCAGTTAGCATGTGGTAGCTTCAGAGCCTACCATTGGAGACTTTGGAAAGTCTTACAGAGTATTTGCAATGGTTGATAACCACCAGGCCAAGCACTAGGGCACAATGATAGAGGCTACAAGTATGATCAGCGGTATTAGTGTTAGTATATTGTTTGATTCAAGTGCTATTGATTCTTTTATATCTCCATTTGTTGTGGAGCGTTGTGGGCTTGTGGCAATAATATAGGAAGTTAGTTGGGAAGTGGAGTTAGCATCAGGGTCTAGAGTGTTAGTCAACTCTTTAGTGAAGGATAGCCAGGTGCAAATTGGTGATTTCATCACAACTGTGGATCTTCGTATCACACCTCTCAGTTCCTATGACATAGTGCTTAGCATGGATTGCCTTTATGCCCATAGAGCTAAGTTAGATTATTGACAGAAGAGGATTGAATGCCTTGATGATCATGGTACACCTATTGTGATTTGCAAGATTCAAAGAGACATCTCTCTTCGTATGATCTCAGCCATGCAGCTTAAGTGGAGCATGTGAAAGGGATGTCATATTTTTGCTATTACCATCAGTGATAGAGAGGATGAGGAGGAAAGGGAACCATCTCTTGATGATTATCCTATACTTCAAAAATTTGCAGATGTGTTTCCTACTGAGCTTCCAAGCATGCCTCCTCATAGAGAAGTAGATTTCCATATAGATCTTGTTCCAGGAGTTGCTCCAGTTTCAAGGGCACCTTACAGGATGACCACTAATGAGCTTAAGGAGCTCAAGATCCAGTTAGATGAACTTTTGGAGAAGGGTCACATTCATCCTAGTGTTTCACCTTGGGGCACACCTGTTATCTTCATTAAGAAGAAGGATGGATCCTTGTGGTTATGTATGGATTATTGATAACTTAATAATCTTACCATCAAGAATTGGTATCCACTTCCCAAGATTGATGATTTATTTGATCAGCTTAAGGGTGCTAAAGTGTTTTCCAAGATTGATCTTAATTCAGGTTACCATCAGTTTAGATTGTTGACAGTGATATCCCTAAGATTGCATTTCATACCAGATATGGGCATTATGAGTTCACAGTTGTACCTTTTGGACTCACCAATGCTCTAGCAGTTTTCATGAGCCTTATGAATGGTATTCCAAACCTTCCTTGATGAGTTTGTGATTGTGTTCCTTGATGATATCCTGATTTATTCACGGTATGAAGAGGAGCATGAAGGGCACTTGAGGCAGGTATTGCAATGTCTTAGAGACAATCAGTTGTATGGCAATTTGTCCAAATGTGTTTTCTATAGGAGAAAGATTCATTACCTTGGGCATGTTATTTTAGGAGATGGCATCTCAGTAGATCCATCTAAGATTAGAGCCATCATGGATTGGCCTGCACCGACTTCAATGACTAAGGTCAGGAGTTTTATGGGATTGGCAGGTTACTATAGATATTTTGTAGAGGGTTTCTCTAGAGTGGCACATCCCATCACTTTTCTTCAACGTAAGGGAAAGAAATTTGAATGGACCAAGAAGTGCAAGAGGGCCTTCCAGGAACTCAAGAAGGCACTTACCAACGCACCTATTCTAGCAGTGTCTGATCCTTCAACATATTTTGTTATTTGTACAGATGCTTCCTTAGATGGTTTGGGAGTAGTTCTTATGTAGAATGGGTGAGCCATTGCATATGAGTCTAGGAAACTTAAGACTCACGAGCTCAATTATCCCACTCATGACCTTGAGTTAGCCGCAGTGGTTCATGCATTAGTGAGATGGTGGCGTTTCCTTTTGGGACATCAGTTTAAGCTCCATTCAGATTATCAGATCTTACAATATATTTTCACTCAACCGAACCTAAATACATGTCAATGTAGATGGATAGAGTTTCTGTGAGTATGATTTTGATGTCCACTACATTAAGGGAAAGGAGAATGTGGTTGCCGATGCTTTGAGTAGGAGATGCCATGGGGCCTACTCTATGACTATAGGGATAGAATTGAGGGATCAGATATTGCATCACTTGCATGAGGATGTTTGGTATGCAGAGGTCAGTCAGATTATGTGACCTCGGAGTACCCTTGAGGGTAAGTATTCAGGATATTCCCTAGATTATGATGGGATTTTATGCCATAGAGGATGCATCTATGTCCCATCCTCCAGAGATTTGCAAATTTTCATCATGCTAAAGGCTCATAGGGCCCCTTATGTAGCACACCCCAGAGTCAAGAAGATGCATGCTGATTTGAGGGAGTTATATCATTGGCCAGGGATGAGACATAACATAGCTGAGATAGTGGCATGATGTCTTCAGTGTTAGAGGGTTAAGGCAAAGCATTGTCACCCTGGTGGTTTGCTTTAGCCTCATGAGATACCAAAGTGGAAGTGGGATGTTATTTCCATTGACTTCATTATTGTTCTCCCTATGTCATCTTGATGCCATGATGCCATCATGGTGACAGTTGACAAGCTGACCAAAGTATCCCACTTTTCACCTGTTTGGACCACTTTTACAGACCCAGCAGTAGCACAAGTTTTCTTGTGGGATATTGTCAAACTTCATGGCATACCTCGTAAGATTATTTCAGATTGGGACTCTCTCTTCACATCATCTTTCTGGAGAGGATTACAGACAGCTTTGGGCACTAAGCTCAATTTTAGCACCGCTTATCACCCAGAGACCGATGGTCAGACAAAGAGGGTGTAATACCCCAAAAATGGGCTATAAGTTCATTAACCTCCTATGTCGACACATCAAACAAAATTGACATCAAAGTCCTAACCTAAGGCACATCAGTACATTATCGAATCTTAATTGATTATCCTAAATTATGCATCGGGGAATATTCCTTATTCCTATTTATCCTAATTATCTTTAATTTAATGATTATTTGGTGATAAATCTTATGTATCCTAAAGTTTAATTAATTGAATATTCTAAATATTTAATTAATTAGATTTAATACTGCCACTTAATTATTTAATTGGATTTAATTATATTTATTCTTAAATTGTATTATTTCATTTTGACAATAAATCAAATATCCTATGACTAATTGATTAAATTCTTATTTAATTAATTAAAGTCAATTGTCAAATTTAATAATATAGTTTTTGAATAAAAGTTTGATTTAATAATTGATTAACCCATAAATCAATTATTTTATTTTTTTAGTTAAGTTGGGGATAAATCACTTTATTTATTTATTTAATTCATAATTAATTATGCACATCCAAAAAATAGTTGAACTTTAAATCAGAAAATCAATTTAAGTTGTTTTAAAAATAAACTCAACTCTCTTTTGAGTTGAAAGCTGATCTCAACTTCTGATTTAAATCAAAAAGTTGATTTGCATGATTTTTGTGAGTTAATCTATCTCTAATTTCTTGATAACTCAAAAATCAACCTGAGTTTATCAAGAGTGATTTATGGATTTTTTTTCATGCACCCCCAAAGCCCTGGATTTCTATAAAATCAAGGCTCAGCTCTTCATAATTCATCTCACAAGTTTGCATACTTACTCTGCCAAAATCCATCCATGAATTGCATCCTCACGTTGGCGAATTGATGATCAAAGAATCAATCTTTGCGAATCCAAGCTATTGTGAGATTTTCATTGTTTTAAGCATTCATATCATATAGCATATCATTGTTAGATTAATTGCATGTCATATTAGTTTCTCATATAGAATAGATTCATATCAATTTATTTCATCTTATTGCATAGAAAATCCAAAAATATAGATTAATTTGCATTCATCTCATATCTAGATTTTACATTCAAATCCTTCATTTAGGTGTCGTCAAGGTCACTGATCTCAGTCCAATCTGAGAATACATACTTGCATCTACTAGAAGGCAGTAAATCGCCTGGTTAGATTAGTTTCCATTTCATTGTACAATTTTGATTTTAGCTAACCTCTAATGTTTTACTGAAGTGTTGTGTCTATCATCTTCTTGTCATTTTCTGTTCCAAGCTACAATTTTATATTTCTGTCCATACAATTTCATATGAGTTTTGTCAGAAACTCATATTAGGAGATACCCACTATTGTACGATAATTTATTTGATCGAGGATTGTACCGTCAGAAACACAATGTCGTTTGGAAGCCCTGTTGTCATATGATCTGATACCCAGTGTCGTACGAGTTTCTGGACTGTCATCTAGATGGTGACCCACTGTCGTATGAGATTTAGTGCCAGGTTTCAATTGTCGTTTCACTTTTTCAGCTAGTTTTCCAGATTTGGACTGACAGCTAACATTAACAATTGAAATTTGTTGTTTTTGATTGATTTCTATTGATTTTGATTGGGAAAAGCATGAGAGTTGCTAAAAATAGGTAAAAATCTACTAAGCGCATTGTGAGGAATTTAGGTAATCTTCTCAGTTGATAACATTTTGATTTGGACTAAAACAAACATCTCACATGTCTGGCTTGTGTGACCTTTTATTGCTTTTTCATATCACAAATTTCATTTTGGGCTATAAAAATGAACATAGATTTGTTTTTCAGCATCTTTTTTACACATAGTAAATAGGCCCTATGAGCACTATTCATGGTTCTTGAGAGAGTGGGTTTCCAATGAAACTCTTCTCAATGAAGGAGCCCTTGTAGGTAGGGAGGATACTAAGGGCATCTCATGTTCTACTAGATTTGTGTGTCTTCAGCTTCTGATTGATATGTTCTCTCTTTGGAGAGGTTGATAGATCATAATTGGTTGACATCATAGATCTTTGTGAGATAATCTTGGTCTTAGTGTGTCGGATTAATCTATTTGCTTTGTTTTGGTTAAAAGTGAAAAGGCTAGAGGACTATGCTCTACTCCCTTTTTGGGTAGTATCAAAAACTCAGATCCTTAAATCTGGAACCAATCTCCATGTGGTATCTTTTGTGAGTCACCTTTAGAGAGGGTTAACCATAGTGGACATTCCCTTAATTGGGTCAACCACATTGATGGAACCTTAAGAGATAATAGCCATTTTTTCCGTGGTAGCAGCAGTTGCTATATAAATGTCCTTGTGGAGGAAATCTTCACAGGTGTGGTCTCTTGTTGGGCTGTCAGATCTCCCTAGCAGCTCCCAGTTGATTAATTTCTTGGACTGTGTCAAAACCCCGGTGCACCTAGATTGGAGTTCACCCTCTTGAGATCACAAAAGTTACAGAGTCAGACCATTACTACAAACCCTAGTGAGGCCAAATTTTCATTTTCCAGGAATGTGTGTGTTATTGCAAAAATTTTTGGAACATACATTGTTAGCACTCCTAGGGATTAGCACAATTCAATCACTTGATTATTCATGTGTAGGGTTTCTTTTTCCCCTATTCATTATTTTTAGATGTGCTTGAAATCACTTGCTTGTTATTTTGTGTGCTTGTTTATCTATCTGGTTACTAAGAATGAATCAATCTACTACAATCTTCAAATATGGACAGACAATTTTGTGAACAATTTGAAATTGAAAACCTTAAAAATTGAAAAATCTGATGTCAAACATCTTTCTAGAGTCAAAATTCATCTTGTAAAGTCAAAAAGTTGTACGACTTTTGGCTATTGTCATTTCAGAACCCCCATATTGTCGTATGGTAGCTAGTATATTATCATATGAGTTTTGCTGCCAGTCAATTCAGAAAAGTCAAAAACCCTACTATCAACTATTGTGTGAGTTTTGCAATAGTCGTATGAGTTTGTTAATTGTCATTTCATACTATACCCACTATCGTACGAGCCTGTAGAAAGTTGTTTGAGAAATTTTGAAAAAGTTGCCAGAAAGTTGTCAGAATTGTCAGAGAACCAGCTTTTCCATTCTATTTCCAGAGTCTATCAAGAAAATCACTATGTCAGGAATAGAGCAGAAACTACTGAGAATCCAATAATTTTCCTAAAGTGGCCTTTTGAGTTTGATTTAGCCTTCTATTTAATCGATTTGAGTCCTTTTCATCTTGTGTCAAAACCTTGTCATAACTATCAATCTTCAATCTATCTTTAAAATGGCTAAGTGTTGTGAGCTCGTGTCTGCTATCTTTTGGGCATCTACCCATACATCTAGGGCATAGTGTCCCTCATTTATGTCTAATCTAAGCTTCAATCAATCAAACCTTAACAAGGTTGCATCATTTGATCTTCTTGAATCAGATCTTTCTTCAGTTGTCTTGATCATATTCTTTTGTTTCACCCCAGGTTAATGGTGGAAACTAGAGCTTCCTCTCACAAGAAATCTGGAGAAGCATCCCATACCTTACCTATAACCACTATCAAGGGTCCAACTCTTGAGCAACTCTACAATTTTGGTCTTTACGAAGATGACAATCTTGGCAACTTTCGATTAAAAACTTGTTATATTCCTCCACCGTCAACTCACGGAGGTAATCAACAAACTCCTCCTCAATTTATCCCAGGGATTCTTAAAACTCCTACTATGTCTCAAGCAAGGACAAACCATGGCTCTCAAAGAGCTTCTCAACATGGTGCAGATTAGGAACCCACACCTAAAGAAATTGCTCGGTATCAAAATGATGATGACTTCAAAAGAATGATGAAGCATTTCTTGAGAGAAGATAGAGAAGCATACTTTTTACAATTAACTCATCAAGGAGCTAAACTTCCTCCCAACTTTAACATTGAAGATATCATTACGCATGAGGAAGAAACTCCTATTTTAGGTATGATGAAACAAATGCACACCATGCAAGTCAAACTTAATAAACTTGAGAAAGAAAAGGAACCCAAAGAGTTCTCCATGGAGGCCCTATGCCCTTTTCCATTTGACAAAGACTTGTACATGCCACCATTCCCAAAAAGAGTGGAGATGCCTAAATATGATAAGTATGATGGACACTGTGATCCTCAAGATCATGTCAGAGAATTATGTACACAATCTATGGAGTTCATGCATGAACCAACTTATCTGATGTGTCTCTTTCCTCGATCTCTAGGGGGAGCAGCCATTCATTGGTTCTCTAGATTACCTTCTACTATCAAAAATTTTGAGTTGATCAAATTTTTCTATCAACAATACTCCTACAACATTCAACATCCAGTCACCATGATTGATATCTACAATCTCAAACAATATCCAGGAGAACCATTCCTGACATTTCTCAAGAGATGAAGGAATAAATTCTCTCTATATGCTAGGCCTATTCCAGAAATTGAGAAACTGAAAATCTTCATCAATAATCTTGTCCCAGAGATCAACTACCCTTTACAAATGCAAGATCATACATATTTTGACAAGATGGTAGACAATGCGATCAAAATTGAAAAGGTACTTGTGAAAAAAGGTGACATCACACTTCAAAAGGACAAGTACGAATCAGGATCCAGTTCTAAAGACAAGAACAAAAATTGGAACAAGAATAAAGGCATCATCATAGATGGTGTTGTTGATACTATCCCATCAAAGGCACCAAATTTCAATCTAACTATTGGTACCCAAGCCATCAAAGCTTCAGAGAAAAAGGTGTCCAAACCATCTCAAAAGAAGCTAGAATACAAATCTTGGTCTGCTAATAATAAATGAAAGTTCACTCCTCTTGGAGAATCTTTGGAATCAGCTATGATAACTCTGCTAGCTAATAACATCATCTCTTTTCTTGAGATTTGACAATCTGATCCTGACCCTAAGCCAAAATGGTGGAGAGAGAATGAATTCTATGATTTCCATCGGGGTAAAGGTCACAAAACTAATAACTGCTTATGCTCGAAACATACTATTCAAGATCTGATTGATAAGGGAGACATCATGATTGACAATCATAAGAGAAATAATGATCATATAGCATTCACATAACCATTTTTGAAACATGGTCAAGAAGTTTCATCTTCTCAACCTAATATGGGGGCAAAGGTCAATTATGCTTACCCTAGAAATAATGTTGTTATCAATATGGTTGAACCCTATCTCTCTGAGCATTGCAATGTCATCACAATTGTGCAAAGAGATAGAGATCATCCCTCAGCTAACACAATTACTCAATCACAAGCTCAGGCACATCTGAACAAACAAATCCCAAATTCATCAAATATCCCTAAGATGCCCTTCAATCTTTCTTCCACTTCCAAACATAAGGCTGCTTCTAAATCTTCCAATCCTAAAGATACAAGGCCAACATCTTATAGCATTTTTCAACAACTCCAACACACTAATGCAAAAATATCCATGTTTGAGTTGCTTCAGATATCTCCAACTCATAGAGCTATTCTAGACAAAGCTTTGCTCGGATCCAATGTTCCTGATGACCTTGATTTAGACAGGTTCTAGACTATGGTTGGACATCTTACATCTCTGTAATATATCTCCTTTTTAGAGGAAGATGAAAACTCCTTGAGTCACCCACATAACCAGCCCTTGCACATAGAAGTATTAATCTAGAACCATAGTCAAATGTGTGTTGATAGATGGAGGTGCTAGCCTAAACATTTGTTCTTACAGCTTGGTCACACAATTGGGATTTTCAGAATTGGCTATTGATCCTAGAAACAAAATAACTATAAAAGCCTATGATGAACAAGAAAGATCTTCTACAGGCACCATTGTCTCACCTATCAGAGTGGGTCTAATTATTAGGGATACTATATGTCAAGTTCTTGATCTACCTTTGGCTTACAACATTCTTTTAGGGAGACCATGGATACATGAAATGAAAGCTATTCCTTCTACATTCCATCAATGTTTGAAATTTCCTTTTGATGGAGTGGAGGTCACTATTCCAAAAGACATATCTACCACTTGCAATACATTGAAGGAAAGTGTTTATAAACTTGTTCCCAATAACTGAGAATCTTCCACTAAGTAGCTAAACATTGCCTCAACATCCAAAATGGAAGACATTGCAAAAGAGGTCAATATCAAAGAAAATGGTATGGGATAATATACTATAGAGCCAGTCTTATCTTTGACATCTCTACCTATCTCACCTAATTCTTATGGACAATCTTTAAAACAGTCCAAACCAAACTCTAAAGAACCTCTTGAGGCATATAAAAGAAATTTTGTGGTAGAACAAGTCTCCGAGCAAGAATTTGAAGAAGATGAAGTTGTGCTCACATGGCTATACAAAGATGAACCTGAATCTCAAGCTATTCCAACTAGTGACTCTACAGTATCCAAAATCCCTTCTAAGTCATATGGTTTAGGAGATAAATTGATAGCTAAGATGGGATATTCAGGTAAAGGACCTCTAGGAGTCAGAGGAAAAGGTCTTATAACACCTATTTCACATACTGGTAGGGAAAACAAAGATATTGTTGGCTTAGGCTTTCAAAAGAAACCCTTCCACCTCAAAGGTAACTGTTCTCATGTCATAGAGAAGACCACACTAGGAGAACCCCTTCTTAAGAAGGAAGAAATTGAACCATCAAATAGTGATTTAGATAGCTCAGAACTTATTCCTTATGAGCATTTTCCTAAAGAAATCAAAGACCTTCTTGAAGCTGAACATGATCCAATAAAAAGAATCAATGTAGTAGAAACACAAGAACCTACTATAGAGCAAGAGCTAGTTGCAACACAAGAACTAGCTAATCTCAAAGACAATCAAAAAGACAAAGAGGAAGGTAGTAGTTATTCTAAAATAGATTCCCATGAGTATGAATTCAAATCAAAAACTGAGGGTAACCCTTTTTGGGGTGTTCATCCTAACTATACACATGTTCTAAGGTTTCCTAGAGGTCCTAAGTCAGAAGATGAATCTAATGACTATGAATGGGGATCCATTCTAGAGGAAGATGAGCTTATCACAGAGAAATATGTTGATGTTATTCACCAATATGCACCTAAACCCAACATAAGTCTAGAGAGAAATGATGAACTTATCGAGTCTGATCCACCAATGGCTGAATTGGACTCCCACAATGACATTGAGCCTATTCATGAATTGAATGTCTTAATTTGTAATATCACCTTTGAAATTGAGTGTCAGGTGAGGACCAATGATGACAAATCCATATCCGTAAACACTATCTCCCAATCTTTCCCCATTTTGACTATCCAACATCCTAAACTTCTTGATCAAACCTCCACAAATCTGAGCCATGGCATTTATACCTTCCCGAATGACTATGCCCTTGGTTTCTACCTCAATGCAGTTGAGCCTATGAGTACTTCCATTAGTGAATTGAGCGTTAGCATGACGGAGTCAGACATCAAGTATCTTAGTCAGAAAAATAAGAATAAAAATAAAAGAAGTTCTGGGGGTGAAAACCACTTTGTGGCAGTCTTAGAACCTACAAAAGTAAAAATAAAAGATGTATCCAAAGGTGAAAACCTCTCTAAGGTGCCTAAGGATGAGATATTTGATGTCCTTTCGAGTCATTCACAAGATATATCTCTAGTTCTAATTGAGCCTACTCAATCCATCAACTTGGGAACAGTAGAGGAGCCACAATTGATCCATGTAGCACAATCTTTATCACAAGAAGAAAAGAAAAAATTTACAACATTCCTAACAGAGAAGAAGATCAAATTTGCATGGAAATATTTAGATATGCTAGGGTTGGATCCTAATCTTATAATGCATCATTTATCTATAGCTCCAAATGTCAAACCTGTTAGGCAAAAATTGAGAAAGATGCATCCTCATGTTGCACTCTTGGTAAAAGCTAAATTAGAGAAGCTCCTAAAAGTCAAATTCATCCAAGTTATTGATTATGCAGAATGGATCTCTAATATTGTACCTATTTCAAAACCTGATAAATCAATCAGAGTGTGCACAAACTTTAGAGATGTGAACAAAGCATGCCCTAAGGATGATTTTCCACTACCTAACATTGATATGATAGTGGACATGACTATGGGCTTCGAGATTTATTCCTTAATGGATGGTTTTTCTGGATATAATCAAATAAAAATTGCACCAAAAGATCAAGAGAAAACTGCTTTCACATGTGCATGGGGCACCTTCTGCTGGAATGTGATGCCATTTGGGCTTAAGAATGCTGGTGCTACATATCAGAGAGCTATGACTTCTATTTTTCATGACATGATGCATATGACTATGGAGGACTATGTTGATGATACTTTAGCAAAATCTATGATTAGAACTGAACATCTAAATGACTTGAGCAAGATACTAGATAGAATGGAAAAATTTAGTCTCAGACTAAATCTTAAGAAGTGTGCTTTTGGTGTCACTTCTGGAAAGCTCTTAGGATACATAGTCTTAAAGAAAGGCATTGAAGTTGATCTAGCTAAAGTAAAGGCTATAATGGAAATGCAACCTCCCAAGAATATCAACCAAATGAGAACATTACAAGGGAGAGTACAATCTATCAAAAGATTCATATCACAACTAGCAAACATATCACAACCTTTTACAAAAACATTACATAAAGGTGTGACCTTTGCATGGAATCAAGAATGTGTGAAGAACTTTGACCATATCAAACAATATCTATCCAATCCTCCTATCTTGATGCCTCCCATTCAAGGGAAGCCTTTGATCTTATATGTCTCCACTACAGATACATCACTGGGGGCATTGCTTGCACAACATGATGAGAACAAGAAGGAAAGAGCTATCTACTATATCAATAGAAAATTGGTTGCATACGAAAAGAATTATTCTATGATTGAGAAAGCTTGTCTAGCTGTGATCTTTGCATCATAGAAACTGAGACATTACATGTTGGCACATACCACCCATTTGGTAGTTAAAATTGATCCACTCAAATACCTACTAAGCAAAGCTACCCTCACGGGTAGATTAGCTAAATGGTTCATGCTCTTAAGTGAATTTGACATTGAATATGTGGAAAGAAAAGCTATAAAAGGACAGGTTATTGATGATCAATTAGAAGATGCACCTATGATGGATGATACACCAATGCAAATGGAATTTCTAGATTCCTCTATCATGACTCTTTCTTCTAGAGAATGGCAATTGTTCTTTGATGGCTCCTATACATAGAATGGATCAAGAGTAGGCATATTATTTATAACCCCTCAAGGATACTCCATACCTAAAGCATTCAGATTAAAGTTCCCTTGCACAAACAATATTGCAGAATATGAAGCCCTTCTTAATGGCATGAAACTAGCAATTGAGTGGAGAGTAACAGAGCTACATATTCATGGAGACTCTCAACTTGTTATCCATCAAGTCAATGATGTGTACCACACTAAAGATGAAAAGATCATTCCTTATAAGAGAATGATAGATGATTTAAAGAAGTATTTCCTATCTATCACATTTGAGCAAATACCTAGAATAGAGAATAAGACTGCCGATGCAATGGCAATATTATCTACTTTATTACAATAGCCTGAACATGAGCTACACTAATGAGTTCCTGGTGGAAGCACTATCTTATCCTGCATACGATTCCCCTAAGACCCACATGATTTGCATAGTTGTTGGTCATGATTCATCTAGATACAAAAACCTATCCTCCTATCTCCAAGACCAAACCATTCCCGATACCTTCAACCACCATGTAAAGAGATACCTTATCTATAATGTCTCCTGATATGTCATCATTGGTCACGATCTGTACAAACGAGGTCTAGATGGTATGCTACTTAGATGTTTAGAATGGGAAGAGTCTTAACGTGCATTAGAGGAAGTTCATGATGGTATTTGTGGGTCACACTTGAATGGTTTAACACTAGCTCAAAAACTTATTAGGGTTGGGTACTATTGGCCTGAAATGGAGAAAAAGTCTATCAAGTTTGCTAAGAATTGTCAAAAGTGCCAAGTACATGGCAACTTAATTCATGCTCCAGGGAGAGATCTAATTCCCTTCACTACACAATGGCCTTTTCACCAATGGGCCTTTGATCTTATAGGAGCTATACATCCTCATTCTTCTAATGGACATACCCATATAATCATAGCTACAGATTATTTTACAAAATGGGTAGAAGCCATCCCTTTGACACAAGAAACTAGAAAACAAATATCTATGTTCATATTGAACTACATCATATGCCGGTATGGTATTCCACATTCTATAATCACAGATAATGGTGGACAATTCAAGAACAAAGATCTAGATTATTTATGTGCTAAATTCAAGATTACACAACATTGATCATCTATCTACTATCCTCAAGGGAATGGACAAGCAGAGGCTTCTAACAAGAATCTATTGAAAATCTTGCACCGTACAGTTAATAAAATAGGAAGAGACTGGCATCTCATGATCAATCTATCTCTTTGGGCCTACAAAATAAGTATTAGGAAATCCACTAGGGCTACACCTTTCGCTTTAGTTTATGGGTCTAAAGCGGTACTACCTATTGAGGTTGAAATCCCATCACTAAGAATCAGAATGCATGGTCTAGTAACTGATGATGACTACAGAGTGTCTAGGTTTCAAGAACTTGAACTACTAGATGAGCACAGACAAGAAACATATGATCATCTCAGAATATATCAGAAGATAATGTCTAGAGGTTACAACAAGAAAGTCAGACACAAAGAATTTTAGGTTGACGATCTAGTCTTGAGAGAGAATCTTAAAAATCAATCACATCGAGAATGCAAGGGGAAGTTTGAACCTAACTGGCTGGGTCCCTTTGTTATCACTGCTACTTTTCACTCTGGTGCCTATAAACTCTCAACAACTAAAGGAGAACAACTCTGAGAACCAATCAACATTCTCCATCTAAAGAAATTATATGCCTAAGGCATTTAGTCTATGGTAAAATGTCTTGAAAAAAAAAAAAATCTTTAAAAAGTTGGAAAAAGTCCTGAAAAAATGAACATGTTGATGAAAACCTAGCAATGAGTGCCTTGGTGATTCACAAAAAAATTGAAAAATATCAAAAATATCAAAAAAAATAAAAAAGGAAAAATACCAAAAAAAGGAGAAAAAGAAAAAGTGCCTTGGTGAAAACCTGGAAACAGGCACCTTGGTAGCAAAAATAGAATCTCTACCAAGATGGTGAAAACCTGGTAAATGGGTGCCACTTGTTTCAAAATGCTCCATCTATCAGCACAATCTTGGTCTTTCCTAGCTTTCAGTCTTGCTTTAGTTTGTACATATCTCCCAGTTTGTTTCCGTGTTCCTATTTTCAATAAGTCAGTCTGTACACCAATCAACTCAAGTGTCTATATCCTATCAATGTTCAAACTTGGGGAGAATCAAAGTCATATCCTATGGCCTCCAATGTATCTTAGATGTATCATATCCAGTCAGAGTCCTTTGAAGCTTCATCCAAGTTAGTCAGTCAGTGTCCTCTCCAGAAAGGATTTTGCATCTACAACAATGCCATCAAATATCAACCCAAATTGAAAACAATCTATGCTTTTTACATGCTTTTATCTCCTTGTATGCGTATTGATTCACATTGAGATTTTTGCATATTTTGTTCCCATGAGCTCTTCGATGATGTCCTTTATAGGATTTAGAGAGTGATGACTGGGGGCATAATCTTTTCTTTTTTTTCTTCTTGTATGTGAAAATCTAACAACTTTGGAAATTCTGGATTGAAATGGTGTTCGACTGTAAGAGCCTCTATCTCGAATTGGATGGCCATGCGTACCTCGACCATTGATGCCTAGAAAATTCAAGGAAAGTTGATCTAACTATTGTCTTTTTTGAGTGAGTTCTTTCTCCTATTGTGAAATGTAATCTTACCCAAGGATGTGAACGATAAAGGATCACTATGGGTAATTCACATTGGATTTAGAATGATCTCTTGATTGTTTGATGTTTTTACCGCAAGGTGTATTCAGGTCATCATGACGTTTATGTTTTGATGCTTATAAAAATTGCTATATCAAAATGGATATGATATTTAGGTCATCCTAGCATTTATGCCTTGGTGCTTATATCTAATCTGACATTCTAAAAATAAAATCAATATTCATATGTCCATGGTTGCCTAACTAGTGGGTGTTGTATTGATTCTTGCGCATACAAATCGATATTCATATGTCTATGGTTTCATAACTAGTGGGCATTGTATGGATTTATCTATTTACCTAAAAATTCAATGATGAAATCGACCGACACATGATCAGTGACTAGGTCCTAGGTCTTAGGTTGCATTTTACTTTGCATGTTTCTTTGCATTTTGCATGTTTGCATGATCTCACAATGGCTAAAAAAACTTCAACACTTAAATGATTCTTCTATCACTTATTCAAATCTAACAAGAGCTGAAACTTCACTCAAAGGTCTCTTCATGGAATCACAAGTAGTTATCCTCTTGGGTTAAACATCCTTTTGACATAAGACTGAGTACTTGTCTTCATCAATACCTACAAAATATATCATGTGTATCATTGCATTTACATATCATAATCATTTGTTGCATTACAATACATCCATGTGCATAAGAATATATCATACATACATCTTTCCATAATCAAATACATTTGCATAACATCCATACATATGAAAGAAATCATTGCATTGCATAGATCCATACATACATTCTACTCTGCTCATAGCATAAACATCACATGATATCATCATAAATCAAAACATGACAAGTAAAAATGAAGTCATAACCAAAATATCAATCTCATATATATCAAAAAAATCTCAAACTAGTCAGGGGTGCACTACTAGCATAGTGTACAAAAAAAATATGCTCATGTGAGCTATCAAAGTCAGAACAATATAAAAATGATCAAAAAAGAGCACAGTATATCAGAACATATCAACACAGATCAACTGTCAGCCTGATCCTCTGCATCTGGTGGCAGTGGAGATGGTGCATCCAGTACTACCTCTGCTCTGGGTGCTCTAGCTCTCTCTGATGCCATCATATACTGAGAGTACGAAGGGACTCTCTGTGCAGCAGGAACAACAGTGTAATATTTGGACACATAGTAAGCTGCCCAGGAGGTCTGATGAATCACCTCTACCTACAATCTTTGCACCTCCACATGAAACTCAGTGCATTGTCTATCAGCCTCTATATATCTCTCCTCCCACCGAGCACTGTGAACCTTCAAGTCCCTGACCTATAATCTAATCTATCTAATAGTCTCCTATGGAGTAAGAGGAACAATAGGATCAACATTGGCTGCTGGCATCTTAGTATTTGGGGCAGTCTACTCTGTGGTCTCTACTCTCTGTGCCTTACAATGTCTAACCTCTGCACCTAGATCAAACCCTGTATCCTCCTCTATCAGATCTGTACCACCACCCACAACCTACTCTACTATAATACCTCCTCAGCTAAACCAACACCCCCTAGAGTACCGCCCTCTCCCCTAGTCCATCTATGAGAACCTATTGATCTACCTATTGTAGAACTAGTGGGATGAGGGGGCCTCATCTATCCCGATGGTCTCTATGGAGGAGCCATCGCTCTAGGTCTCAGAGGTGTGGGATGCACAATAGGAACCTATGTAGGTCTAGGACCCTATCCCATCAAAGTACCTGTAACGTCCATCACCTCCTCCATGGAGGGTATCAACTCTATTGGATTAGAAAATCTATGGATGGGATGGTCATCAAGCTAGGCAATGAATCCATATGTAACTCCGGCATCAAGTACATTTGGTTTGTACTCCCAATCTCTGCCGACAATAGAACTATACTCCTATGAACACAAGGCATAAGAGAGCCTCATGGTCCATCTGAGTCCAAGCTCATGACCTATCTGAGCATAAGTGGCATAATCCTCTGGTACATCTTGCACTCATCCATACTACCACCACACTCTAGTGATAAGGAATCTCTCTATAGTGGAGGATGACCTCCCGATCAACACATGGCTCTGGAAGAAGAAACTAAACTACTCTTGCGCAGTCAGCCAAGGCTCAATAGCTACATATGGTCTCCACTGAACAAAATTCATATCATCGAGGCATCGCCTCCAGTACTCTACATGGCCCATCCGCCCTTGTATGACATATCCAGCATATATATATATATATATATATATATATATATATATATATATATATATATATATATATATATATATATATATATATATATATATATATATATATATATATATATATATATATATATATATATATATATATATATATATATATATATATATATATATATATATATATATATATATATATAACAGACTCTTGAGGTTGCCTCTGTGAAGTACATACTGGTCTCAACACTAGGATATGCTCCCACGCCCAGATCTATAGAACTAAGGCCCCAGCTGCAAAAGACTTGCTCTCCTGATACACTACCTCGTGCATCTCAAAGAACATATGGGCCAAAAGACACTGATCCCAAGCCAACTCAAAAAGGTGTCACCATCAAACGTGCTACCATAGGGGCTCAGCCCATCAAAAGACCATTCTGCTTATGGTCAAACATAATAATACCACTGATCATCCTAGCAATGATACACTCTAGCTGGTGTGTCTGTCCATATCGCTGCACTAAAGTCTCCTAGGAGATGGAGGTAGTCATCTGAGTATCATCTCCAAAGAGACGTCAAAAAGCTAAAAGACCTAAATTCCCTAAACTCACATACTCTGGCCACTGGCCTACATGGAAAGGAATGCATAGTATATTATACACATCCTCAGGGGTAATAGTAATCTCCCCAGTTGGCAGGTGGAATGTTTGGGTCTTCGAATGAAATCACTCAATCAGAGCAGTCAAAAGTTCATGATTTACCCTAATCTCGAGTAAATGTATGAGGTACTCAAATCCATAGGCAGCAAGGTGTACCCTCATAGGGTCTGGCAATGACACACATAATCTCTGCATAGTGGGATGTGAAATTCATACATGAACATCTGGATATATGACCTACATAGCACAGAAATAGGGAATCCTATCAGTAATTTGGTTGTAGAATAGGTTACACAGGTAGAAATTGGACAGTTCAGTATTTCACAAGGTAGGTTGAAAGGTCAGTAATCAGGCTAAGAGATCAAGAAATTCAAAAATTTGACCTACTATTAAGTTTTAGGCTCACTATTTTCCATACAACACTTCAGACTAGCAGGGAAAGTCATACGAGTTTCTACATCATACCATACGACAAAGCATAGTTATACGACAATGCATTCCTCCTCGTATGAATTATGAGGGACCTGAAGAAATGTCATACAACTCTTGGGTCCCTCTGATACAAGTGTTGGGGGCTTATGAAATGACAACCTATCTATAGTTCAAAAGTTGTATGAGTCTTGCTGGAGAGTCGTATGAGTTTCCATGCATTCAAAAATTCAAAAATACAAAACGTACGAAAAATCCTAAAAATGCTATAAAACATGGAAAATTTGAATTTTTAGCAAAGCACAGAGGTCCACCTACCGGATGTCCATACTGCCAAGGTCTCTGGTGTCTCCAGCTACACTCAAATCGATGTGAACTCATAGGTACCTTTGGTTCTACCATTTTCTCACTCAGAGGGCTCCACAAGATTTCTAAAGTCAAAAGGTTGAAATGAATTGAAAATGACCCTTCTGGCCTTTATATAGCTTTTGACCTAATTTTCAAAAGTGCTCCGTTTTTCATGAAAATTGTACCCCTGGCTAATTTCAACATTCTGAATCCATTTTCAGGATCAAAATCAAAATCTAAGATCATTTACTATGTCAAAATCATGATTTAAAATTTTCAGACCTAGGATGGTCTACTGCTTGCACAATCGACCTTCAATCATCACAGAAATCCAGTATTCAACTTAATTGATTATCTTACATTAAACTATCAAAATTGCAACTCGATCAACTATGGTCAACTCATAGTTTCACCTAGTCAAACTTGGTCTTCTAGACCTCCAAATGATGTAGAATGTGTTCTCGAATGTGTTTAACCACTTCTCAAATCAATTAACATGCTTCTAAACTTTAACATTGACTTTTCTTGTCAGATTTTCAATTTTTATCCTGAAGGGGGCATGGTATTGCACATCATTCAAAGTTTGTAATCTAAATTTGAAATCATATCTTTCCTTAGTAATTGAGACAATAACCACGACTAGTTGTTGATTCATCAAAAGACCTCATCGCTCGAGGCAAATCAATCATCGCTTGGGGCATATCAGATTCATCAAGATCCATATCAATCTGGTATTCTCTTAATCTTGTAAACTATATCAGTTTTTTGTAACCATCAGTTCATTAGTGTTATTTCTTTGGTTCTTCATAACTGACGGGTTCAGATGTGATACCAATGTGATTCTTATCAACAATCGGGTCTAGAATCAGTCACTCACTTCTTTGCAATCATAAGGTTCAGAATCAGGCATTTTGACACTTTTTTGCAATCATCAGTTCATTACTGTTATAGTTAACATTATCTTTGGTCATTCATGACCTAATATCTGCATATCAATTTCAATCAATTTTTGCTTTATATCAATTCCAATCTCAGACATCTTTATCGTACATAGACTGTCTTTGAAACACTGTACTTTGCATAGTAATTCAAAGAGGGGCAAAATGTAATACCCCAAAAATGGGCTATAGGTTCATTAACCTCCTATATTGACACATCGAATAAAATTGACATCAAAGTCCTAACCTAAGGCACATCGGCACATTATCGAATCTTAATTGATTATCCTAAATTCTACATCGAGAAATATTCCTTATTCCTATTTATCCTAATTATCTTTAATTTAATGATTATTTGGCGATAAATCTTATTTATCCTAAAGTTTAATTAATTGAATATTCTAAATATTTAATTAATTAGATTTAATATTGCCACTTAATTATTTAATTGGATTTAATTATATTTATTCCTAAATTATATTATTTCATTTTGACAATAAATCAAATATCCTATGACTAATTGATTAAATTCTTATTTAATTAATTAAAGTCAATTGTCAAATTTAATAATATAGTTTTTGAATAAAAGTTTGATTTAATAATTGATTAACCCATAAATCAATTGTTTTATTTTTTCAGTTAAGTTGGGGATAAATCACTTTATTTATTTATTTAATTCATAATTAATTATTCACATCCAAAAAATAGTTGAACTTTAAATCAGAAAATCAATTCAAGTTGTTTTAAAAATAAACTCAACTCTCTTTTGAGTTGAAAGCTGATCTCAACTTCTGATTTAAATCAAAAAGCTGATTTGCATGATTTTTGTGAGTTAATCTATCTCTAATTTCTTGATAACTCAAAAATCAACCTAAATTTATCAAGAGTGATTTATGGCTTTTTTTTTCATGCACCCCCAAAGCCCTGGATTTCTATAAAATCAAGGCTCAGCTCTTCATAATTCATCTCACAAGTTTGCATACTTAGTTTGCCAAAATCTATCCACAAATTACATCCTCACGCTAGCGAATTGGTGATCAAAGAATCAATCTTTGCGAATCCAAGTTGTTGTGAGATTTTTATTGTTTTAAGCATTCATATCATATAGCATATCATTGTTAAATTAGTTGCATGCCATATCAGTTTCTCATATAGAATAGATTCATATCAGTTTATTTCATCTTATTGCATAGAAAATCTAAAAATATAGATTAATTTGCATTCATCTCATATCTAGATTCTGCATTCAAATCCTTCATTTAGGTGCCATCAAGGTCACTGATCTCAGTCCAATTTGAGAATACATACTTGCATCTACTAGAAGGCAGTAAATCGCCTAGTTAGATTAGTTTCTATTTCATTGTACGATTTTGATTTTAGCTAACCTCTAATGTTTTACTAAAGTGTTGTGTCTACAGCTAGGTACAAAATTCACACACACAGAGGGTAAATCAAGTATTGTAGGATATGCTTCACATGTACGTCATGGATCATCAGACTAGGTGGGAGGAGTACCTTTATTTGGTGGAGTTTGCCTACAATAATGGGCATCACACTTCTCTAGGTATGCCTCCCTATCAGGCATTATATGACAGACCATGTAGAACATCATTGAGTTGGGACCGCATTGAGGATAGAGTTGCTTTAGGTCCTAAGTTAGTGCGAGAGTTAGAGCAGTAGGTGACATTGATCAGACAACATCTAAAGGAGGTATAGGATAGGTAGAAGAAGTATGCAAATGCCAAGAGGGAAGATCGTAGTTACCAGGTGGGAGGTAGAGTCTATCTGAGAGTGCGGCCACATAAGACTCCAATCCGATTTGGAAAGGGCTCTAAGCTTGCACCGAGATTTGTTGGTCCTTTTGACATACTTGAGTGGATAGGTCTTGTCGCCTATTATCTTGCTTTGCTACCGAGCCTGTCATGCATCCATGATGTTTTTCATGTGTCAATGTTGAGGAAGTATATTTTTTATGAGGCTCATATCATAGATTGGGATGCCTTGCAGGTGGAGTCGGATGGTTAGTTGGCTTTGGAGCCCATCTGCATTTTGGCTTGTTGGAAGCTAGCACTTTGAGGCCGAGAGCTGGACCAGGTTAGGGTCCAGTGGGATTGCTATGATGAGGTTACGACATCATGGGAGGATGCAGTGCAGATGAGAGCACAAAACCCCCATCTTTTTGATGAACTCCAAGAGGAAGTTCATGCCTAGGGGGGAGGATGTGAGGCCTCACCCTGAGCCCATCATATTTTTTCCAATTTTTCATTCGAGATAGACCTATTTGATACTATTTTATGATGCTTTATGCTTTGTTGATATTTTTATGTTATATTTTTATCACTTTATTAGTTTGATGCACATTATGTTATGTTTGGGTGATGATTATTGAGACATCAATTTGGAATCTACATGTATGTTTTTAATTATGTTTAATGAATGAAGTATGATGTCATGAGGATATTTAATTTGCAAATTAAATTATATATGTATGCAATGATTATGTTTCAAGTTCAATTTAGTGAAGAATTTTATATTTCATGATGTGATTTATGTAATTTATAAATGAATGAATATGCCATGTGAAATTCTCACTTTATTATGATTAATTTCTTGAGAATTATTTGATTATTGAAGTAATGAATTTACATATATATTTCCTTGGACTACTGATATTAGAATTGAGTGTGCAGGCAAATAGGCCATGGTAAATTAAGGGAACCATCGCAGAGACCAATGTGAAAATTAATTTGAGCCAAGGTTGCTTCTAGTGAGAAGCCAAAAACCTCGTTGTATTGTATTTTATTCATAAAAGTATGGTGCATGAATGTATTTGATTTATATGTTAATTGTAATTGTGATTTATGTGAGAATGCCCAAGTGGATATGCCACATGGCTTGTGATGTGTCATTTTTTTGTTTGTGTCACTTGACACATGTGTGTGTACTTGTGGCCATTACATGTACACTTGGGGATTGGTTGAACACCAACCTAGGATGGTACCCTTTAGGATCCCCATGAAAAATCACTGGGTTAGGGAGCTTCAGGTTTTGTCATATCAATGAATTTCGAATTTCAGCTTTGTATAGGTTTTTGGGGGGCTTAAAAGTTGTCTAGGGAAGAGTTAGGGCCATTTTTAGTAAGCCCACTTGATATACTTATGGGTAAGGGGTATTTTTCTTCCTAGAAAAACCCCATGTTGACCAAAAGACCCCTTCAAAAGTT
Source organism: Chamaecyparis obtusa (assembly GCA_027943335.1). Taxonomy (NCBI): domain Eukaryota; kingdom Viridiplantae; phylum Streptophyta; class Pinopsida; order Cupressales; family Cupressaceae; genus Chamaecyparis; species Chamaecyparis obtusa. The sequence continues at coordinate 973,986 of BSBK01007015.1, read as the reverse complement.
AAATTTTTAGAATGGCCTAAAATCCACTTTTGAAGCAAGGTCTTGGGTAGAGTTTCATCCAATAAAGTGGTAAGTCTTTGGTCCACCTTTTTGGACTACCGTTTTAGGAATCCATATTTGGAAAACCATGTAAGAGGCTTGGGAATACCATCCAATTAGAAGGAGATCCTATCCCTAGGAGAGTGTGTGGAGGCCTTTTTAGAGGGGACTCTTCTTTTGGAAGAGTCTAACACAAACTCTTTAGATTTGGAGACCTAGCTATTTTGGAGAGGACTTTGGAAAGTGGAAAAGCTCTTCATCAACTTTCTTCCATAAGCTTGGATCAAGGTTGGTGGTATTCTTCATTTTCTATTTTTATTTTCATATTGAGAGGAAGAGTTCTCATGTATGTTATTGTTTGTGTGCAAAAATTTAGTTATGTGTTCTTGTTGTGTTTGTGCTTGAGATCTTGCTATTTTGTGGTAGTGGATGTTATGTGAATCTTGAGCTTGTTGTAGAGTATGATTTCTTTGCATTGTAATGTGTAGTTTCATTTGTTAGTTCTTGAAGTTTTCTTGTATGTGTTGTAGTGTTTTGTTTAGGGATTTCTCAAGGCCATACTCACCCTTGGGAGGGAAGAGTAGCCTTGGGGGTGAAGGGAATGTTTGGACAACCAAGGGTGTAGAGTCTCTCCTTGGATAGGAGAGGGATGAAACATGAATGTATGGGCTCCATGTAGCCATCTCTATTGTTGTTTTGTATATTGGGGGTCATAAAGAGTTTGTTGAGATTGTGTTTGTGGTGAAAGATACATGATGAGGAAGTTAAGTGATGGCTTATCTCTTATCATGAGATGTGCTTTCTCCCCTTGAGTATGGTTCCACCTTCACCCCTATTTTTGAGTCATTTTGAGACTCTTTGTTTTAGCCTTGGAAGGGAGATTTGTTTGTGTTTTATGTTTATGTGGTTGTTATTGTGGGTTTTCTTGATTGTCTCCTTGTCTTTGTGATGGTTCCCCTAGCTCGGGGATGGCTTCTTAGAAGCCTAGGATGGGAGGTGAGCATCTCATGGTCTATACCATTTTCATTTGCAGGTTTGGAGGCCATTGAAGACTTCATGTTTGAAGTTGAGATCTTGAAGATTTTTGAGGATGTGATAAAAAGTTGTTTTGGATTCCATCTTGTTTTGTGATTAATGTTATTGTAAGAGAATCTTGTGAATCCCATGAGTTCAATGTATATTGTAATGGAGTTATCACTCCAAGATTTGTGTTTGTAACTAGTGTTGTGGCATCAAAGTTTTGAGAAAATGTATGGCTTTACTTTGATAGTTTTATGTTCATATGAGAATATTGTATATTGTTCAAGGGAAGTTTTGTGTATTCATGTTTTATACAATAAGAAAGATACAATGTATTTGTCTTATAAAAAGGAATGTAAAGATTTTGTTGGATTAGTTTATGTGAAAGCAATGTTATTTACTCATAGAGAAATCTTTATGTATCCATGTTGTTATATTATAAAGAGGAAAAGTTATTGAAGTATCATTGTTGTTCATTGAAAATATTTCATTGAATAGTAATATTTACTCTCTCCCTCTCTCATGTAATGCAAGTTTACTTGTTATTTAGAGACTAGTATCTTGAATGAAAAACAAATATAATTGGGAAAGTTGATAGTTAGTTTTGTAAATTATTAATCTTGGATCAAATAGACATATTTTAAGGAGATTAAAGTGTTAGAATTATACCTCTAGATAAATCTAAACTCCATTACCATTAGTGAAACAAAAGTGAAGAAAGAAAAGAAATCAAATCAACAAGAAGAAATGAGAAGAAATAAAAGAAACAAGTGATAACACAAGTAAAAAGTTGAGAAGTGACCACCTACAAGTCTCTGGAAAATGTATGGGAGAAATCCCATACATTTTCCTAAAAACCATAGTCATTATTTTATTCATTTCCTTGTCCACTTGTGAATAGAACAAGAAAATATACTTTATTTTTTTTCTCATCCATTTGGAGTTAATGAATAAATATATATATTAACCCAATTAGTCTATAAGACCAACTTGGGTGGGACCCACCTGGGTTGCCACCCAAGAAGCCAAGAGAGAGTGAAAACAAATAAATAATATAATAATTATTAAAAGGCACCTTTTTAAAAAAAGAGAAATATAATAATTTAAACTTTAAAAAAAAAACCACTTGGCAAACGCATGATGCCTTATACAATGTGTTTTAATGTTTTAAAAAAAAATATAATAAAATAAACAATATATATATATATATATATATATAAGAAAATGTTTTAAGTCAGGGGTGGGGCGGTGGACCCCACGCCACCCACTCTCCCCCCATGGCTAGCATGAAGGGAGGAGACCTGCAGGTGGTAGGCAACGTACCTCCCTTGGCAGGTACGCACTATCAAGGCAATGTGGCCCTGCCAAGGCAAGGTACGCACTGCCGTGGCAGTGTGTGGACCCCGCAACATCCCTTGGGGACTCAAACTTTTTTTTATGCGGTGGTGTTATTTTTAAATTTTTATTTTTTTTTAAATTTTGTTATTTGTTATTTATCGTTATTAATAACTATATTAATAAATTAATATATTTATTAATTATTTATGTACTATTAAAAACTATATTAATAAATTAATATAATATTAAGTAATATATATTATTTAATAATATATCATTAATTAATTAATATGTATTAATTAATTAATAATTTCATAAAATGATATTTTATAATTAATACTATTGCTATTAATATGCCAATTTTATTTATTAATCAAAAAATATTAATGTATGAATATTTATTAGTAACTGATTTATTGTTTGCAAACTAATCAATATACCTTCATTCAACATTTTGGGATAGTATACTATTTCGGGTATTCTACAATATTAACTTAAACAGTCTAGGTATCTTGTTACCTCAAATATGTAATTTATTCAAGTAGAGCTAATCATCTAACACATTGAATTGATCCTTCTTTGGAAAAATAATCTTGCTAGTAACTCATAATTTAATTATAGATCAACTCTCTATGTTAACCACTTTGATTAAAGATGGACAGACCTAAAATCTAATCCAATTATTTAAGTACATGTGACCTTGGAGCTAAATACTTAATTGGAATGAGAATATGATCTACTCATGCTCTATTAACTGTCCAGTCTTCTATACTTAACCAAATTCTGATCATTTGATAATGTGCGCTGACTCCAAAACACTATATGACTTTGTTTCCATAATGACAACACTAAATCTAGTCATATACAATAGTGTAGTCAACTTCCCAACAATCTCCCCCTTTGTGATTAATGGCAACAAAGGAATATGGAAAAGTTACTAATTGTACCCTTATACAAAAACTCTTTAACATACTCTAACTTATATCTCCCTTATATTATTTACAATGCATCTTCTTTACATATATATAAGACTCCATATTCTATACAATACTCCCCCTTTGACATTAATGACAAAGGTGCTCCAAAAAATGTATCTACAAGTACTTATAAAGAAAGTACATCCAGATAAGCAATCTGTAGGATCTGGATCTCTTGTTTCCAAAATGCAATCAGTGCATTGACAATCTGTAGATGGGAACATAAGGCATATTATAGCTTCTCCATCTTCTCCAATTTTGTACTTAGACCTTGATCATATGTCACCATAGTGGCATCAATCTCCTTGATGTTCTGATTGAGTATATATAGAGAGGGCGCAAGAGCATTCCTGAGCTGTGTTTGCCTTGCCCTTATTTTAGACATCTCCTTTTCAGCCTTTTCTATCTTGTCCACTTGTCCCTGATATACATTGTTACACATGTTAATTTCTAAAGTGGAATCTTCTACTAATTTTCTAACTTGATCTATCATGGCCTCTGCTTCTTAGATTTTCTTGTAAATATCACCAGTCAGCTTGTCCTGGTTCATACAATCTGTAATGTGTACACACTAAAATGGTGTACTTCTATGAACCATTACATGCAAGGTTGCTTAAGAATGAGGCCTCACAAAGTGGCTCATAGCTCTCTATGGATGGAGTTGCAAGGGACTATGATGTATTTGCTCTCAGCTAGAGCTACAAGTTTGTGACCTTGCTAGTCAACCACACAACGAGAGATTCAAATGAGGACAATGGCAAGAGTGCCAATATCCTCAAGAATCACCATGAAAATGAAATGAAATGCAAACTAGTCTATGGAAATGAAAATGCAATGCAACTAAGCTATAAAATGGAAAGAACAAGTGTTACAAATCCCTCCTATTAAGCTATGTGAAGTTATGCTATTGCATGAAAGGAAATCTAAGCTATGAAAGTCATGAAAATGAAACTATTATGTAAGAATGTAAACTAAACTATGAAGCAAATGAAGAAATCTAAAGTAGGATGCAACAATGATCTCTAAAAAGCTTCAAAGTCCTCAAGGATTCCTGCAACATAAGGTTAGCATAAAATGTGATATGCAAATAGAGGAGAGAGCTTTCCTTTTATAAGAAATGAAAAGGAATGGACCATTGAGATTAAGAGGCAAAAGTCTTAATCGGCGGTGGAGCTTGAAAGAGGAGTGATCCATGTGCACAAGTATCCTCCAATAGGAATTGACTTTGTGTCCATGTGAGACAAAAGTGCTTTTTTTCCTTTTTGTAAAATAGGAATAATGCTTTATTTGTGCAACTTAGGATAAGAGGAAAAGTGGGGCTTTTTATTTAATCAAAAGGGGAGGAAATATTCCTTTTAATCAAATAAAGACTTAGGATAAATGGTTAACCCAAGGATAAAAATCCAATATATGATCGAAATTAAGACTTGATCAAGAAATTGATAATGTTGAGAATATTGATTATTGATAAAACTGATTCAGGGTTGATAAATTGAATAAATGGGGCCCAAAGTCTAGGCGACCATTTTTGTGTGCATACATTTGCCCCTCTTTGACTAATGTGTGATCGATTTGGGAACACATGCAGTCAAAGAAGAATTGAAATGTGAGATCGATTTGGGATCACAAAACAACTCAGATGTGAGGTCGATTCGGGATCACATCCGGATAAACATAGACAAAGGTCTTTGAACATGAGGTCGATTTGGGATCACATTCAAAGTAAGAGATAAGAATCTCAAATTTGAGAAAAAGCTCACAAAAGATATCTGAATCAAGAGCATCAAGATGTCAAGGATAAGGATCTCATAAATACTGCCCCCTCGAAATTGAAATCGAAATCAAGTAGAGGAGAGATAGCAAATTGATAAAGATTTGATCAAATTGAAGTGAAATCACAATCAAATGTAAAGGTCAATAGGTTAACCATTAGGCAATGAAACATGCCCCAGTGAAAAAAATAGAAAGAGGGTGAATGATAGACTAGAAGGTTGAAAGACATGGAAATGAAGGAATTCCACCAAAGATCAGAGAAGTATGCCTCGAAAGGTCAATCAACTGCGTAGAAGGAAAATTTTTGAAATGCAATTTTGACTATCAAGATGACCTTGAATTTCAATTTTGAGTTTGAAAATGGATCCAGGACATCGAAATTAGGTAGGGGTGCAATTTTCACGCAATTCTGAGGGGTTTTGAAATTCGGTCAAAAAGTCAAAATGCTATAAAAGGGGTGAAAATGTCATTTTCAAAAATCATGTCTTTGATTAATTTGAGAATTTGAGAACTCTGAGAGAGAAAATGGCATAGTAGGTAGGAGTTCCCATCCACAAGCATCGATTCGAGCATGCCCAGTTGCACAACCAACCACCACACTATCCTGCCCCGGTATGTTTTCAAAAAACTCACTATTTTTGAGTCATTTAATACATTTTTAGCACGTTTGTAAATTTTGAAATTTTGAAATTTTTATGTTAGGTGAGATATCGTGCGATACTTTAGAAGTATCGTGCCCTTTGGGGAGAAATATTGCGTGATACTTTGCGGGTCCCCAAAGTATCACGCGAGTATAGGCACCAGTATCGCATGATACTGGGTGAAATATCACACGATACCAGGTGAAGTATCACATGACCCAAAGTATATCACACCACTATAGGGAGAAGTATCGCACGATACTTCTCCAAAAAAGAAGTATCGCCCAAGTGTAAAATTTGAAATTTTAGGTCTTTGCAAGCAAAATGACATGGGTCCAGACAATTTTAGGTGTTCAAAGATGTGTTAGACTGATTTTGAGGCATCCATCATGATATGTTCTAACAACTAGCTTGGTTTTAACAGCTTGCAGGAGGTTTTTCCAGCGCTGATCATCAGAGTGCCGAAGGTGACCGGGATGAGGTGTGTCCAAGATCTAGATGATCTGGGCAATGCTGACATTAGGACCATGGGGTTCAGGTATTTATTGAGATTCCCAAACATCAGAGCTGACCATGGGTTGTTGACTGCGCTTGCTGAGAGATGGCATAGTGAGCACAACACCTTCCATCTTCCCATAGGTGAGGCATCCATCATGCTGGAGGATGTCTACAGGATCCTACGAGTGCCCTATCATGGAGAGCCAGTAAGTATAATCATGCTTTAAGATATAATCGTGTAAAATGTAATGTTTCCAAAGGATGAAAACTGACATGATTTGTGTGATGGCATAGGTATACTATGATCAGGATGTGACTGAGGGGTGATGGATGATCTAGGAGATGTTCCAGGATGTGACTATCCTTGATCGGCATGTCAGCTAGGAGCGGCTGCTAGAGGATTTTGGTAGAGATTTTTTGGTGCCATGTATTGTGGCATCCATTATTTCTCAGATCCTAATGACTGATCATAGTCAGAAGGGATTCTTGCTCGGATGGGCCAGGCTACTAATTGACTTGGTAGGCAGACCTTGTCAGATGGCATGGGGACTAGCCATTCTTATGGAGATGTATCATGAGCTACATGAGATCATGTACAGGGATAGCTGATCGTGGGCTTACGGTGCCATCCTGGCATAGGTGTGGGCTTGGGAGCACATTGCTGTGATGCGCTCGAGGGTTCAGCTAAGGGAGAGGAGATACCCATATATATATAGATATATGGGTTTCATATCACATGCTCATACGGGGGATGTGACATACTACAGGAGGATTTTGGATGAGATGGCTACTTTCACATGGAGGCCATATAAGGATGTTGAGGCATGGAGTGATGCAGAGGATGAACTGAGCTACATGTTGTGTACCTGGCCACTAGTAGGCTGACACTCAGAGATAGTGGAGAGATTTTGCATCACTCAGGTATGGCGGCAGTTTGGGAGGTAGCAGCAGGTCTCGATAGAGACTACTACATATGCCAGAGCTAGGGATGAGGAGGGACATGGGTGGCTACCCATGTTAGACTACCAACAAGTGATCACAGAGATAGTTGGTATTAGGAGTGAGCCCTAGGAGTATCACCCAGATGTGGCAGATGCAGCGGCCGATGTAGCATATAGGGCAGAGCGGCGAAGGGCACCGTTCCCTCAGTTCACTATACCAGATGCACAGTTACCAGCATAGGGGGGACGGAGGAGATGATGGGGGGAATGGAGGAGATGGAGGAGATAGAGGGGATGGAGGAGACAATGGGAGGGGGAGAGGAAGGAGGATGGAGAGAGGGGAGGGATCCAGATCAGGTGGTTGAAAATGGTCATGGGGATAGAGGTCGGTGACACCTAAGGATGAGGTGAGACCAGCTCACCAGTAGGTAGAGGCACAATAGGATCAGCCTGCGGGTGGGGATGATCTGAGAGTGAGGATACAGGCTCTCAAGGCTGAGATATTGCAGCTCAAGATTACTATAGTAGTGAGAGAGTAGCAACTCACTGATTAGTGGGCAGAGACAAAGCGGTGAGAGAGAGCCTTACAGTTTGCCCTGGCGGAGAGACAAAGAGAGGTAGCATGAGCTACATATTATTATGGCCTCTACATTCAGGTAGTCCTAGAGGATCGAAGAGTGCCATCATACTCTACAGTAGTGGGTAGATCAGATGTAGTCCCTAATCCAACACCACCTCCACCAGCACTAGGACATGAGGGTGGCAGTCAGTCTTAGGTTTAGGGTTAGATGTTGTTAGATATTTAGACATATCTTGAGACATTGATCCAGATTTTGGGATCCCATATTGTATATTGTATCATGACATTGGTGTATATATGAGATTACTGGATGTTTGATAGATCATGTGTTTATGTCTCACTTGTGATGGATGTATCAGTTTATGTATATTGTCTTGTCATTTTGCTCAAAATGGTTATGTACATGCTTATGTATGTTCTTATAGATGTATGTTTGATTCGCATGTGTATAATATAGGCTCATGTTTCTAAAAATGATAGTTGTGATATAGATATGATGATATGATTAACCCCTTGTGATGAATAGGAATAGGTTCGAGATGAAAAAGACAAGGAGTGAAAGACATGATCGAGAAAAAGTGTAGTTGACTGATAGGTCCACGTAAGATGAAAAGGAGAGCTCTCTCCATATGCAAGATGCAAAAACTAAACTATGATGAACCTAAGAATGCAAGCTACTATGAAAGTGGTTGACTTGCAAGGTCACAATGCCTATAGACATCTAATTATCATCATCAAGCATTATTGGTAGCATCATAAGATCATACAATGCACACTAGTATGACTATGTGGATATGAATATGATCTTTATCAGATACGGACTTGGGAATCTCACCTAGGCATCAAAGACATGTAGGTCCAAATGACTAATGCAGTGAGATTACCTAAGTTTGATATGGTGAGATTATGCTTATATCAAGACACATGAAAGTCAAAATAACTAGAAGCATGCACTCGCAAAATAGTCAAGGATAATGTGTGTGCTTGAATGTGACCTCTAAATCAACCACATACGCAACATAGTCATTACTCCTATGGTCAAATTACGAAGAGAATATGAATTATTCAATCTGAAATTTGTGAGGAAGCGACCTGTTGCCTCCTATGCAGGCGGGGGTGTATAATCGCTCTCAGATTGGAGAACCAACAACCATCAGACCGCTACTACAACGGAGGATTTTCCAAGAAAGCCATAAAGATGATATGCAAAGCTAGAATCAAACTAAAATGAATGCAATTAATCTAAGAATACTTGAAAGAAGATATGAAATGCAAGTTTTTTTTTAGTTGATTTTGGAATAAAAATGATCTTAATCTAAGAACAATTAAGCAAATTTAATCTAAATGAGAAGTGCAATTATACTAGAATGAGAAATTAAACTAGTTGCAAATGAAAGCTTGGATTTCAATCAAAAATTCACTATAGTGCCTTTACTCTCAAAAATTGTCCTCTCGAATGAGAAAAAGAGGTCAAATAAAAAGAAGAGCCAAGAGGAGGAGGAAGAGTTTCTTGATTCGAAACTCCTGACCCTTCATATCCCTTTTGGGACAAATAAGCATGAATTACTTAAAAAAAGAATGGAAAATGCCACATAGGTGGCCTTTCGAATATCTCAAATTATTAATTTAAGAAAAAGGTGTCCATTCAAATAACAAGCAATTATTAATTCCTTTTTATGGGTAATTAGCTAAAGAGGGTGGTTTGATTTAATTTAATTTAAAGCGCATAGGACTTTACAATTAAATTAATGTATCATAGGGGTAATTTAGCCAATTAAGTCAAAGACTTTAGGAACTAATTTAGCATTTGATTATTGCAATTTATGGTCTTTGCAATTGACATCAAGTCAAATTAAGTCAGATATGAGAGAGAAAATTGCCTAGGGAACTAGGACTTTGGAGATGTAAAATTGAGATAATGCACCAAAATTGATGAAATTAAATAGGTGCCAATTTTGGGGTATTACATTTGCCCCTCTTTGAATTGATGTGCGAACAGCGCGTTGATTCAAAGAATAGTCTGAAGTGACAGATGAAAGCAGATCAAAGCATGAATTTTTTGAAGTCTAAGTTAGATTGCGAAGACAACGATCTTAGAAGAGAACCAGAATCAGGGTTAGATTGCCCCAATACCAATTGATGAAGATGCAGATTTAGGACTATCTCTGAATCAGGGTTAGATTGCCCCAATACGAAGCTTAGTCCTCCGAGACCCAGGTTAGGTTGCCCAGATAACGGTCTAAAAGAGATTTTGAGAGTCATCTCCAGAACAAAGCTTGACTCCCAGGAATTAGGGTTAGATTGCCCCAACACCCAATAGATTTCAAGAACCATCTCCAGAACAAAGAATGATCCTCAAGGATCTGAGTTAGATTGCTCAGATACCTAAGAGATAGATTTCCAGATAACAAGATGCGAGGCGTGAAGATGCCCCTAGCAATGAGGACTGATGATTCAAATAAGACTGATTCAAGAATAGATTCGACAAGATTCAAATGATGTAATCATCCTGCCCCCTCGGGAGCGAAATTGAAAGATGACATGCCAGAAGGATGATAAACAACAAGAGATTGCAGAGCAAAAGCAATTAGACTAGATTCACGAAGCTATAGAAGTGAAACGGAGCAAAGCAGAGGTCCTGTTGACCAAGTTTAACCATAGTTGACTAAATTTGACTTGAATTGACTTAGGTGAAAAGAGAAAAGATCTCAAGAACATGATGTAAAGATGAGGATCTGGTAGGAAGATGACACCAGAAGGCTGACTGCACAAGCATTCGATCCAGAAGGAGTCCAATATTTAAAACACGATTTTGAGCCACTTAGAGATGTCAGATTTCGATTTCGATCCCGTAAAAGGATGCAGCCAAGATGAGACTGGGAAAAAAAATGAGAACCTTTGATGAGCAGATCTAGAAGAAAGCAATCAAGAGAGAAACAAGAAAGCACTCCAAATGCAAGCCTAGAATGAAAGATGCAAGTCTAAATGCAGGCCTAGGATGAACAAATGCAATCCTCCAAACTCGGTTGTTGGACTCATCGTATTTATCATCATTGAGTTCTTTTAAGCATGGGACAATCACAAGATGCCATACAATTCTCCCCAACATGAGAATATGAATATGACATAAGTCTTAGGTTTGTCGGAATAAGGTGTAAGCATTAAGGCACAAGAAACCAAAATGACCTGAACACCTATTCCTTTTAATCTAGCAAGTTAACATAAGCATTAGAGCATAAATGCTAGAATGACCTGAATGTCTCTTGTGAACAAACACACCAAGCATGCAAGAGTTCCTTCTTTTGCCAAAGATTGCTCGTAGTGACCCTTACGTTCACTTAGCAAGACGAGCGTTAGCAATTCCAAATGTAGCAAAAGAAGTCACTCAAAACAAACAAGGAGAAGAACCAACCTCACCAAGGCGTCCATATAAAAGGAGTCGAGGTACGCATGGCCATCCAATACGAGATAGAGGCTCTTACAGATGGACACCCTCTTAAATGAATTCTTTGGATCATTGGAACTAAACCAACAAGCAGAAAGCAAAGAAAGCAAACAAACAAACACTCAAAGAAAACAAAGCTCAACATGCCTCAAAGAAACACACATTTAGTTTGAGTTTCAGTTTAAGTTCGTGTGCAAGCGGATTGAAGTCAATTCAGAAAGATAACATTCGAAGTCTCAATGAGATAATGATAGTAGGCAGATGTAATGAGAATCACTGGTGATTGATAAAAGGGAGAAAGGTCCCGAAAGTGAGAGGTCGAACGAAAGCTAGGTATCAGTAGGCAGGCATAGTGAGAACCACTGGCTACCAATGCTCAAAAGAGAGTTCTAAAAGCGATAGGACAATGCCCCCTAGACCAGGTAGGTGCCCCCAAGTGTGAACCAGTTCCAATCTATGAAGAGTCAAGGAAAACTCAAAGACAAGCGCATGAGCTAGCAAACCAAAGCAGGAAACAAACTAAAGCAGGAAAGCAGGAAAACAAACTAAAGCAGGAAAGGAAGGAAACTAAAGCAGGAAACTAAGAGCCAAGCGATGCTGAGATGAGATGTTACTTCAGGAAAACAAGAGGCGCCTGTTTACCAGGTTTTCACCATCTTGGCAGAGATTCTATTTTTTCTACCATGACGCCTATTTACCAGGTTTTCGTCAATGGCACATTTTTCTCTTTTTCAATTTTTTTGTACTTTTCTCTTTTTTTCTCTTTTTTTGTACTTTTGATCTTTTCATTTTTTTTTGTATTTTTCACATTTTCTATTTTTTTTTTGTATTATCAAGGCGCCTGTTTACCAGGTTTTCACCAGGATAATAGATACATCAAAGCGCCTGTTTACCAGGTTTTCACTAAGATGATCATTTTTTCAGGACATTTTGCAATTTTTAGGATTTTTTGCAATATATCAATTTTTAGGATTTTTTCAGGATCAATAAGTATGTACATGAGCACACTGAGAATGTCAACTATAGAACTTCTTAGATGAGGAGCGTTGATGGGCTCTTTGAGTTTCTCTCCTTTAGTAGGAATCTCTGAGAACACAGTCATTTGTAGTAGTAGCCAGCTGAGAAGTTGCAGAATCAGAACCAAATGTTGTAGCAGTAACAAGAGAGCCAACCAGTAGTGTCCAATAGTCAAGAGATCCATAGTCAAGGAAAGATCACTTAAGTGAGACCCACAAATATCCTCATAGACACACCTTAACTCTTTGTCAGATTTCCCACGCTCTAAACGCTTAGGAAGAGTACATTCTAGATTTTTCTTAGTCATGCCATTAGTAATGAGGAGATGTTGATATGCACTTTGGGACAAGGCAAGATGGAGTGAAGAGGGTAAAGTATGAGAGGCAAGGGTGATGGAATGGAGGGAAGCATGAGAATTTTGGAAGCTCGAATGACAACTTTGATTTTTTCTTTCTTTGGAATCCACATAGCTTTTGAATTTTTTCTTCTTTACTTTGAGGTGCTTTTGATGACAATGCCTATAGAATGGATTTCGAGATCCATTTTTAATTTTATTTTCTGGCTTTTGATTGTCTTCTTCTTTTTGAGCACCTTTGCGGTCTTTTGAACACCTTTGTTTCTTTTCTTTCTTCGTAGTCACATGTCGATTAGATGGGACATGGTGACCTTGAGATATAAGTGGATTCTTGTTATTTTTTCTTTTATGTTGTACATCCAAGTTACTTCCAAAAGACTCAGGAATGGTGGATGAAAGAGGCTTATATGACTGGTTCAGGTGGAGAGGTGGAAATGGAAGTGGATGAGCCACTTTTTTGGGAGATGAAGGGGGAAGAGAAATCGATGGGATGGGCTCAAGTGCAAATATATCAATATCATCCTCATCATTCATGAATGCATTAGATAGATCAAGAAAGTAATCTTCCATAGAGTGTTGTCGATTGTGAGTCATCTTAGAAGAGTCAGATAAGTTTGGAGGAATATTATGTGAGCCTAACCAAGATGGTCTATTCCAAGAGTCAGGTCCCCTTTCAGGTGGTAAGAGTGCACGAATAGGAACCATTTCAATTTTGGATCTACCAATATTCCATGAAGCTGTAACAGAATGGGGTCTTACATACCCATGATTTGTTGGAGCAGTAGGAGTATAACTTGGAGTAGATGGCCTAGGAGCCATAGGAATGATCTCCACAGGAGGGTGGAAAGGATCATCATCAATAGCTTGATCTAGAGGATCATAACTTTCTCCTCTTTCTGAGTTGTTAAGACTAGCATATAAGTGCATAGCATCAACTGGTATTTCTATAGTAGCATCTGATATGGAGTCTGATTCAGCTAGAGACATAGTCAGAGGTAGACTTTCTTCATTGTTGTCATCTAACATAGGAAGTGTTTCTTCAACAGTAGGATCTTGTTCAGTAGTAGAAGCAGCAGAGTAATCTGGAATAGGCATATCTTGAGGCATACCCAAGAGAAGAGAAGCATCCAATAGTTTCTCCCAGTTAGTATGTGTATCATTGGAATCGGCAGTAGTAGGATTTTGTTCAATAGTAGAAGTGGTAGAACAATCTAGAATAGGCATACCTTGAGGCATATCAAAGATAAGGGAATCATCCAGCAGTTTCTCCCAATCAAGATGTGTGCTATTGTAGTCATCAGCAATAGGATTTTGTTCAATAGTAGAAGTAGTAGAACAATCTAGAATAGGCATACCTTGAGGCATACCAAAGATAAGGGAAGCATCCAACAGTTGCTCCCAATCAGTATGTGTGCCATTAGAGGCAGTGACATATTCAGTAGTAGCTGCAGTAGTAGAAATCTGTTCAGTAGAGTGTATAAAATCCTCCTGGTGAGGACCAAGATCATGTTCTTGAAGCACTTGAGAAGGTAGATAAGACTCTTTCTGGTAGTCTGAATCAGAATTTTGAACATTCAAAGATCTTTCATATGTCATAGGCTGAATCTGTGTTTCTTCATCATCTAAATCTGCATGTGAGTGCAAGCTGCAGCTAGGTTGGTCAAGCTCATAGCTCTGATAGCTAATACCAAATCTGTCTTCAGAAGGTTCCTCATAGGAATGTGGATATGGAGGGAGAGTTGTCAATGACAAGACGGACTCAATCTGATATTCCCCCATGCCAATATCTTTGATCTTTAGGGTCTTTTCTATTTCTTTTAGCTTAGCATCATAGAACTCAATGGACTCTCTATTGGCAGGAACAAAGCTGTCTGTTGTTTGGGTAAGCATCTTAGCAGAGAAAGTATTTAGGCTAGCACTATTGTCAATGAGGATGGGAGGGATACTCTTGGGGCCTATCATAACTTCAGTGTGTAGGAGAGCATTATGCGGGTGGCTCAACACGTGATCATCTTCTTCAGGGAAGGATAAATAATGAGGTGAGGTCAAATGACCCACCATAGATTGAAACTGGTCGAGATTGAGATCTTTGTGGATGTTTTCCTTAGTGAGGGCTTTATCCATAGATAGTTTTGGTTTGGATTTCAAAGGTTCAGGACCTTTGAGAACAATCTTTGCATGAGATCGAGGGATAGCATTCGCACAAGCTAGAGATTTTGTGGAGTTATAAGAGGGAGACGCAGGGCCTCGCAAGACAAAGGGAGTTTTGGGTTTAGGAGTATCCTTGCTCCTTGGAGCAATGATCATGTCACAGTGAGGGATCCAAGGTTTGTTTCTAGCAAATCTGGAAGGCGGTTGAGCTTCTATTGTAGCCTTCTCAGTGGCATTGACTATTTGCGTGCTAGAGCTAAGATGAAAGACAGACTTTGAGGGTTTTGGCATGTTAGAGCTGAGATTGAAAACCAACTTTGAAGGTTTTGGATCTCCCATCTTGTTGGTAGTATTATGAGAGATCGTGAAAGAGTTGATAGGTTCAAAAGGATCAATAGGTTTAATTTTAGAAAGTGACCCTTTAGAGTCTTGCTGGTCTTCAAACAATGGGTTATAATATTCTTGAAATAGTAAGTCAGACTGTATCTGAAACAATGGATTGTAATAATCTTGGAATGACGAAGAATGTGAGGATTCCTCACGAAGTTCAGATTTTGCAACAGATTTGGGATGACCTATGTCTTGATTACGAGATTCACTTTGATCTTGATCAGCATTTTGAATGGGATAAGTCTTGCCACTTCAAGTCATGACAGTCATAGACGAAGATGTAATGAGAAAAGATTCAGGATAAAGCTAGACTCTGTCTCTAAGATAACGAAAAGGAGATAAATGGCTAGAACAGCCAAGATGCAAGATGAACCTGGTACGAATTGTCAAAAAGAGATGGCTAGAACAGCCGAGATAAGACAATTGCAACACAAGGTACAAGAGCACAATGAGATAAGGTAGACTAATGAGAGACAATACGAGTCAAAGCAAAGATCGATCGATTCCTAACTCAAGACAACTAGTTTCTGATGGTGAACGACAGGAAAATAGAAAAACAAATCATGGACAAAAGGCAGATTAGATTTATGTCATTGATCAAGCACATAAGATAGCAATCAAGGAGTTCAAGAAAATAGTCTTCAAGCAATGGGCAAGGGACAAAGCAACCTTGCGCATGAACATGAATAGTGACTTAGTATTTCTACTCCCTAAGGACTCTACTTGTGTATGTTCTTGAGAATGTTTTAGCAGACACTTAAAACACAACAACATCCTAGCAAGTTGTCTACAAGGATATACATGGCTTTTCTAAAGGGAGTCCTCGATATACACAAGGTACGTGAGGCACAAATCCGTAGATGAGAAGAATTTGAAATCACACAGCCGGGGGGAGACGGTAACCCAAATCTCCTCCTTCACTTCTCAAAGGTATAAAGTTCTTTGAGGCTTAGCCAAGAGTGAAATCTAACTCATTCCCAAGAGAGGTGTCTTTGGATTCACCTCCCGATATTTATACTCCACCGGAACACAGGATTTAAGGTCGTCCCTTGAGGTGATGAAATCCCCAAGCAGGCCTTCTAGAAATGAAAAGTAAGTAATTCTCTATCAAAAAGTATTGAAAAGCACTAAAGGTGGTGCATTTAACCCTTCAAGTAAATGTGAGGTGAGTCCACAAAGTGGTGCATTTAACTCCTCACACAAACTCAAAGTGAGTCCACACCCTAGAAAACAAGTGAGTTCCAAAAAGCACAAAAGGGTTGCCAAGTGGAACAATTAACGCTTCTTTCCTATAGACCCCTCCCCTTTAATGTGGCACTGGGATTGCAACCACAGGGCGGAAATGAGGGGCTGGCGGATTAGCGAGTCCAATAACCCAAGATAGCAATCTAGATCAATCACAAGTAATCTAAGACTGCTAATCAATACTACTCATAAGTGCAAGAGGGTTTGAATCATGGAATATTTAACTTTCCAAGTAAACATGAAGTGAGTCCACAAAGTGGTGCATTTAACTCTTCATGTAAACAAGGAATGAATCCATGCCCTCAATCACTTAATGAGATATTTGATATTGGAACCAAGAATTACTTATAGTTTAAACACAAGCATTCACTTACATAAACTTGTATGAAAGAAAATCTATGTTCATTCATTTCCCATTAAGAGCATCAATTAAAATGTGTTTTATGAAAGCATGTAAACACTCAAGCCAAACACATGAGAGGTTAATTTTATGCCCAAACCAAGTGTTATAAAGTTTTAAGAACTCACCTTAGGTCCAAAGATCTGCAATCCAGCATTTAGCACACATCCAAAAGTATAGAATCAAGACAAATCAATGGCAAATCGTAAGATACGTAACATTGTTGTCTTCAAGACAGTCTTTAAAGATTGATTTATTTGACCCATAAAATCACAATATTAAAATTTTTGGAAAGAATGAATTTTTTAGCCAACATCAAGATCTATCATTTCCCAAAGTTAAAAGGTCTTATGATTTCATTTGGTACCTCAACCAATAACCTTTTCAGAATGCAATTTTTCTGTCATAAATCAGATTTAAAACACCAAACCCTGCCTAGGGAATCACATATCTTTCTCAAAAATAATCCAAATGAAACCAAACCAATTTCAAAATAACTATTAATGAATCTAGTTTCCAAATATGTAAGCCATTTATTTTTACCATTCATAAATCATTTTCTATGAATAAATCATTTCCTGCAACTCCAATACAGATTGTTAAAAACTAGTTTTCACTCAAACGCCCATAACTTTCACAAATCTACATAAAAATGACTAAAACCAAACGGAAATGAAAGATAATTCACGTATCTTTCCAATGAATATTATTAGAGATCCTGATTCTTCATAATTTGTCCGCACCAGACATTTCAATCTGACTGTATTCAGAGAATCTCAAATCTGCAAATACCCACTTTCACCAAAATGATCATAACTTATTCATTTATTTATAAAAATGAACCAAACCAAAAGAATGAGAAAGAGGATTAATAAATCTATCCATCACTTACTATATTAAGAGTTTTTCAAGTTGTAAATGGCCATATAAGGCATGAAACCAACAGTAAAGCTAAAAAACCAATGAAGAATGAGGCCAGAAATTGATCTTTTCTGCCCCACGGTGGGCGCCAAAATGTGTGTGCTTGAATGTGACCTCTAAATCAACCACATACGCAACATAGTCATTACTCCTATGGTCAAATTACGAAGAGAATATGAATTATTCAATCCGAAATTTGTGAGGAAGCGACCTGTTGCCTCCTATGCAGGTGGGGGTGTATAATCGCTCTCAGATTGGAGAACCAACAACCATCAGACCGCTACTACAACGGAGGATTTTCCAAGAAAGTCATAAAGATGATATGCAAAGGTAGAATCAAACTAAAATGAATGCAATTAATCTAAGAATACTTGAAAGAAGATATGAAATGCAAGTTTTTTTTTAGTTGATTTTGGAATAAAAATGATCTTAATCTAAGAACAATTAAGAAAATTTAATCTAAATGAGAAGTGCAATTATACTAGAATGAGAAATTAAACTAGTTGCAAATGAAAGCTTGGATTTCAATCAAAAATTCACTATAGTGCCTTTACTCTCAAAAATTGTCCTCTCGAATGAGAAAAAGAGGTCAAATAAAAAGAAGAGCCAAGAGGAGGAGGAAGAGTTTCTTGATTCGAAACTCCTGACCCTTCATATCCCTTTTGGGACAAATAAGCATGAATTACTTAAAAAAAGAATGGAAAATGCCACACAGATGGCCTTTCGAATATCTCAAATTATTAATTTAAGAAAAAGGTGTCCATTCAAATAACAAGCAATTATTAATTCCTTTTTATGGGTAATTAGCTAAAGAGGGTGGTTTGATTTAATTTAATTTAAAGCGCATAGGACTTTACAATTAAATTAATGTATCATAGGGGTAATTTAGCCAATTAAGTCAAAGACTTTAGGAATTAATTTAGCATTTGATTATTGCAATTTATGGTCTTTGCAATTGACATCAAGTCAAATTAAGTTAGATATGAGAGAGAAAATTGCCTAGGGAATTAGGACTTTGGTGATGTAAAATCGAGATAATGCACCAAAATTGATGAAATTAAATAGGTGCCAATTTTGGGGTATTACATTTGGGGTATTACAGATAATACCTTGTCAATCCATAGTGTCAAGTAAGACCAGCATAAATGCTCATGACAGTTAGGACTAACAAAATATACCCACAAGCAAATAAAGAAATAAAACATGTTCTCATACCCTCAGTCTTCTAGCTATGCATCATCGAAAACTTCTCAGGGAGAGACCACTCATCAAAGAAATCCTCATATACAACACACAAAGAAAAAAGAAAGTCAACATATCTCAACAAGTTGATTGTTTAAGTGCATGTGTGTTGGTCATAGAGTCAGACTCATATCATCACATCTACAAATGAGAAATATCGCATCAAACTTAGACTATTGGGTAAGACATCTGATAAGTGTTAAGAAACACTCGACACATGGGTAGTGTTGAAAAACACTGTTTGGGGTGGTGTTGAAAAACACCTATTGGGAAATGCCCCAAGAGACAAACGCACCTAAAGGACCTATACGAATAGTTATGCCCCCTAGACAAAAATAAAGACCAATTCCAAACCAATTCAAATAAGGTCAAGGCAAGATGGAGAAAGGTTTAGTGTCGAGGATGCATGCTAACAAATAGGAGTGCAAAGGCCTTAAGTAGCACCTGTTTCCAAGTTTTCACCACTTGGATTTATTACAATTTTTCTCTTTTTTTATTTTTTTTGTATTTTTGCTACCAAGGTGCCTGTTTCCAGGTTTTCACCAAGGCACTTTTTTTATTTTTTTTAAAAAAAATTTTCCATTTTCTAATTTTTTTTGTATTTTTTCAAAACTGTATATGCTTTTTAGGATTTTTTCAGCATCATATATGAAATTTTTTGGTATTTTTTTAGGATCATAAAATATGTACAAAGGATGCCCCCAGACAGAAATGGGCATCAAGGATAGAACTTCTTGAGGTGCAAAATGTTGATGGGATCAGGGAGTTGTTCTCCATCTAGATCTGACAATAAATATGCACCTGTACCAAAAGTAGTTGTGATGACATATGGTCCAAGCCAGTTAGGTTCAAACTTACCCTTTTGTTCTCTATTCTGTTAGTTCTTAGGGTTCTCTCACAAAATAAGATCACCTATTTGAAACTCTCTAGGGAAAACCTTCTTGTTGAATGCCTTGGACATACGCTTCTGATACACTCTCATATGATCAAAGGAAGCCTTACGCTACTCATCTAAAAGTTCTAGTTCCTGTAATCCTCATTTGTTATCAATCCTCATTTGTTATCCTCATCTGTAATCAATCCTTTGAGTGAGACTCTGAGTGATGGTATCTTGACTTCTAAAGGCAATACCGCTTTAGTGCCATAGGTAAGGGAAAAAGGCATGGCTCCTGTAGGTGTGCGAATGCTTGTTCTGTAAGCCCATAGTGCTGGATTGATTTGCAAGTGCCAATCCCTACCATTCTTGTGCACTGTCCTATGAAGAATTTTAAGAATGGTTTTATTAGAGGCTTTTGCCTGTCCGTTTCCCTGTGGAAAATAGATGGAGGACCAATGTTGCTTAATTTTAAACTTCTTGCATAAATGCTTTAGGTCCTTGTTCTTGAATTGACCTCTGTTATCAGTGATAATCTCAGAAGGCACCCCAAATCGGCAAATAATATGATTCAAGATGAACAAAGAGATAGTCTTCCCTTAAGCAACAGAAAGTGGCACAGCTTCCACCCATTTTGTGAAGTAGTCAGTGGCAGTAATAATTAACTTATGTCCACCCGATGAGTTGGGATGAATCTACCCAACTAGATCAAAGGCCCAGAGCTGAAATGGCCAATGAGAAATAGAAGGAATCAGCTCCCTACCTGGAGCATGAATCAGGTTTCCATGTTTCTGACATTTTTCATAAGACTTAGAAAAGGCTACTACATCTATCTGCATCATGGGCCAATAATACCCCGCCCTAAGCAACCTTCGAGCCATGGCAAGACCATTAGAATGTCCACCACAAATGCCCTCGTGGATGTCAACTAATGCTTGGTCAGATTCCTCCTTTTTCAAGCACCTAAGGAGCATCCCATCTAAACCCCTCCTATATAAATCACCAGAGATAAGGGTGTGGTGAGAGGCATTATGGATGAGGTTTTGGCATTTAGAATGGTTGAATGTTTTAGGGATGATGCCATCACGAAGATATGAATAGATAGCACCATATCGGGAAGACTCATGTGTGATAAGGGTATAAATGACATGGCTTTCAGATGAGTCAAAGATAGGATGGTGTAGCTCTTCCACCAAGAATTCATATCTTGGTTCATGTTGTTCCAACTAAAGGAGTGAAGCTAATGTGGCCATAGCATCTATAGCTTTGTTCTTTGTCCTAGGGATCTGTTGAAATGTCACAAATGTAAAGTAATGTCTCAATGAGTCAACCATCTTTTTGTAGGGTATCAATTTATCATCTTTGGTGTGATACTCCTCATTGACTTGGTTGATGATTAACTGGGAATCCCCAAAGACATGTAACTCTGTTATGTTCCATTCTATAGCCATTCTCAATCCATTGTCTAAAGCTTCATATTCGGCAATATTATTTGTAGATGGGAATAAAATTTTGTAAGACTTTGGAATGTTGTACCCATGTGGAGAAATAAATAATACTCCAGCACCTGATCCATTTTGCATGTGGGAACCATCAAAGAACATTTTCCAAGTGTGAGTAGTCATATACAAGATATGTTCATCTAGGAATTCCACTTGAACAGGCATACTATCCTGAATTGGGAAATCAGTTAATTGGTCAGCAATAGCTTGCCCTTTTATGGCCTTCCTTTCAATGTACTCTATGTCAAATTTAGTTAAGACCATCATCCATTTAGTAAGTCTACCCGTGAGGGCAGCCTTACTAAGAAAGTACTTAAGAGGATCAATTTTTGCAACCAAATGTATAGTATGAGCAAGCATATAGTGTCGCAACTTTTGAGAAGCAAACACCACTGCAAGACAAGACTTCTCAATGTTATTATAATTGATCTCATAAGAGACTAGAGTATGGCTGATATAGTAGATGGCCCTTTCTTTCCCAGTATCATCTAATTGAGCCAACAATGCCCCCAAGGAAGACTCTATTACTGAAATGTATAAAATCAATGGTCTCCCAGGAATAGGCGGCATCAAAATTGGAGGATTAGCTAAATACTGTTTTATTTGTTGAAGGCTCTTTTGGAAATCCTCATTCCATACACAAGAAGCACCCTTATGTAGCATCTTATTAAAGGGTTGTGCTCTATCTGCCAGCTGTGAGATAAACCTCCTAATTGACTGGAGTCATCCCTGAAGACTTCTCATTTGACTAATGTTTCTTGGAGGTGGCATATCTAAAATTGCTTGGACCTTTTCAGGATCAACCTCTATACCTTTTGCTGATATTATAAATCCTAAAAGTTTGCCTGAGGTGACACCAAATGTGCACTTCTTTGGATTCAATCTGAGTTGAAACTACTCCATTCGATTGAGGATTACTTCCAAATCGGGAAGGTGTGCATCCCTTTTTCTTGATTTAGCCAAGGTATCATCCACATAATCTTCCATGTTCTTATGCATCATATCATGAAAAATTGTGGTCATAGCTCATTGGTATGTTGCTCCTGCATTCTTTAACCCAAATGGCATGATGTTCCAGCAATAGGTTCCCCATGCACATGTGAATGCTATTTTCTCTTGGTCTTCAGGAGCTATTTTAATTTGATTATATCCTAAGAAGCCATCCATTAGAGAGTATATTTCATAGCCCGTTGTCATGTCCACTATCATGTCAATGTTTGGAAGTGGAAAATCATCCTTTGGCCATGCTTTGTTTAAATCTCTAAAATTTGTGCATACACGAATGAACCCATCATGTTTGGAAACTGGTACTATGTTTGAGATCCATTCTGCATAATCGATGGCTTTGATGAATCCAACTCTCAAAAGTTTTTCTAATTCCGCTTTGACAAGGAGAGCTACATGTGGATGCATTTTTTTGAGTCTTTGTTTCACTGGTTTGACTCCTGGAGCTATGGATAAGTGATGCATTATAAGATTTGTGTCAAGCCCTAGCATGTCTAAATAGGTCCATGCAAAATTAATTTTCTTCTTTTGTAAGAATTGTATATATGCCTTGGTTTCTTCTTCTGATAAAGACTGAGCAAGATGAATTATTTGAGGAGCTTCTTCTGTGTTCAAATTAACTGGTTTTGTTGGCTCAATCAATACTGATGATCTGTCCTAAAAATAACTCAGCAAGTTATTAAGTACCCCATCCTTAGGCACCTCAAAGAGGTTTTCACCCTCAAATACGTCATCTCTTTTTACTATTTTTTATTCTGATACTGCCACAAAGTGGTTTTCGCCATCAGACCTATTTTTGTTTCTTTCTTTTTCTTTTATTTTTAGACTAAGGTACTTAATATCAGGCTCTGTCATACTTGTTGTCAGTTCATTGGTGGAAGAAGCCACAGGTTCAAGGGCATTCAGATAGTAGGCAAGTTCATAGTCATTCTGAAAAGTGAGGAATCTAGGCTCTTGATGGCGCTGAGACTAGTCAATTAGGTCATAGTGAACAAGGGGTAGGTCAATGACTGGTTCAATGTTATTTATCTGAAAGGTGTTATCTCTGATGACCATACAATTTGGATTCATCAAGTCCCCTCCGAGGATACCCAAGTCAGGATTTGTCCTACCAAATGAAGCATCAACCACTAAGGCGATTCGAGGAGTACAATCCTCTAGGCCTACACTAAGCTCATTGGTCATATCAAGTTGGGTACTATAAGTGTGGACAACATCCATGTCCAAATCAACTGTTGCATCTAAAAGTGAGTCCCATTCGTACTCATGTGAGTCTATGTCTGAATAGCAACACTTTCCATTGTCAATCTAGCATTCATATAGTCACTATCCGTCACAGCTGGGATAGTAGGACCATCAAGTATCAAATCTTTTGAATCTCCCCAAAGAAGATTTGTTGAAGGCACCCAATCATCAAACATGTCTTGTTGATTAGAAAGTTCAAGTGTGTATTCTGAATCACTGTCACTGTCCATCGCAGCTGGGATAGGGACACCTTTCTTCTTCTTATTTTCAAAACCTAAGCCAACTATTGACTTATTCTTTCATCCAAAAAGGGCATGGTCAAGAGGCTCAGCTTTAGCATCCAACCTATGGCTAAGGGGACCATATCCTAGATAACCCATATTCTTAACCAACGTATACCCTCTCCCATAAGCTTTAGGTGAAGGAGCAAAGCTCTCGTTGTGTTGGTATTTGTCCTCATCATAGATCCAGTCCCTTACAGAAACTTCCTCTTTCTCTTCCTGAATAGGAACTGAAGACTTAACAAATTTCCCAAATAATGTCATTGATGATGATGAAGGTTTCATATTTGGTGATGGTTTCCCATAAGACCTAGGAGAGATCAGCATTTTTGCAAAAGAATTGATTTTATAATCTCCCATCCCAAGATCTATGGTCTTAAACTTCTTGCATTGTTCAAGTGAAATACTAGGGCTGTCAGCTTCCCTATTCAAAGGTACATGTGATCTAGTAGAAATGTTATTAATTGACAAAGCACTATCTCCAGGTATGCAAATTTCTACACCATTATGGGGAAACTTAACACACTGGTGATACATTGATGGGACTACTTGCATTTCGTGAATCCATGGCCTACCTAGCAAAATGTTGTAGGCTAAAGGACCAACATCAACAATTTGAAATAAGATGTCCTTTTCTACTGGACCAATGCGGATAGGCAAAATGGCCAATCCCTTAGAACTTCTTTCTGCTTCATCATGTGCTTTGATTGTGATCTTTTTCCTTGTGTCAATGACTTCTTCAGAATATCCTAGAGCCTTCAACAAACTCATGGTACAAATATTGAGCCCAGCACCCCCATCTATCAATACACGCCTGACATGGGTTTTATGAATCATGACTTCAATGTGTAAGGCCAAGTTATGTGGGTGACTGATGGATTTGTCATCTTCTTCTGAGAAAGTGAGGTAATGAGGGCTAGTTAAATGGTTGACCATATTCTGGAATTAATCAATATCTAAGTTGTTAGGGACACTAGTTTCTCGCAAAGCATCCTCAAGGACACGCTTGTGCATAGGGGACAATTCTAAAAGTTCAAAAATAGATATCTGCACTGGTGTATGTTGTAATTGGTCAATAAGGTTATAATTGGAATCAGGACCAACAGTAGATTTAGGAAGAACACCCTTGGACATGGGCTGCTTAGACTTGCTAGAGCTAGGACCTCTAATAATAATGGGAGCTTGAGCCTGACCCCTAGTGACAGCATTGAGAGATTGGGGCATCCTTCATGAGTGAGGACCTCTTAGCACCATAATGGGTCCTTCATCAGAAATTGGAGTTGTGCCAGAAATGTACACACTAAAATGGTGTACTTCTATGAACCATTACATGCAAGGTTGCTCAAGAATGAGGCCTCACAAAGCGGCTCATAGCTCTCTATGCATGGAGTTGCAAGGGACTATGATGTATTTGCTCTCAGCTAGAGCTACAAGTTTGTGACCTTGCTAGTCAACCACACATTGAGAGATTCAAATGAGGACAAGGGCAAGAGTGCCAATATCCTCAAGAATCACCATGAAAATGAAATGCAATGCAAACTAGTCTATGGAAATGAAAATGCAATGCAACTAAGCTATAAAATGGAAAGAACAAGTGTTACAAATCCCTCCTATTAAGCTATGTGAAGTTATGCTATTGCATGAAAGGAAATCTAAGCTATGAAAGTCATGAAAATGAAACTATTATGTAAGAATGTAAACTAAACTATGAAGCAAATGAAGAAATATAAAGTAGGATGCAACAATGATCTCTAAAAAGCTTCAAAGTCCTCAAGGATTCCTGCAGCATAAGGTTAGCATAAAACATGATATGCAAATGGAGGAGAGAGCTTTCCTTTTATAAGAAATAAAAAGGAATGGACCATTGAGATTAAGAGGTAAAAGTCTTAATCGGTGGTGGAGCTTGAAAGAGGAGCAATCCGTGTGCACAAGTATCCTCCAATAGGAATTGACTTTGTGTCCATGCGAGACAAAAGTGCTTTTTTTCCTTTTTGTAAAATAGGAATAATGCTTTATTTGTGCAACTTAGGATAAGAGGAAAAGTGGGGCTTTTTATTTAATCAAAAGGGGAGGAAATATTCCTTTTAATCAAATAAATACTTAGGATAAATGGTTAACCCAAGGATAAAAATCCAATATATGATCGAAATTAAGACTTGATCAAGAAATTGATAATGTTGAGAATATTGATTATTGATAAAACTGATTCAAGGTTGATAAATTGAATAAATGGGGCCCAAAGTCTAAGCGACCATTTTTGGGTGCATACACAATGATCTTCCTTACCTTTGCAGCAAACTCCTTCAAAGATGCTTGACCAACCTTTAATGAGCTTAGGTCAAGTGAAAAGTTACTAACCAATTCACTCAATATCTTTTTCATGTATTTCTCTTCTGCTACTTGAGATGCAGATTCTTCCAAGCTAGAGAAGTTAGTCTTAAAGCTTGTCAAAATGTTGTTCACATCATCAACTAAATGAACCTTTTGTACCTTGTTTTCTGATGGAAATAGATTATTTAGAATGTCTATTGACTCAACAAACAGAGGGTTCCTCATGACCTGCTTCTCCTTTTCTTTTTCCATAGCTAAGACACTGATCTTAATTAGGTCTTCTTCTCCCCAAGAATCTAAGCTTGTGGTGTCTAGTGTCAAACTTGACAATAATGATACTGAAGGTTTTGGGGTAAGGAGTGATCTTTGGCTGACATCCATTACCTCAGTCTTTGTAACCACATGTGCATCTTTCTTTTCTGTATCCTCTTCCTTCTTTTCTTCTTCCTTCTTCTCTTCATCTCCTTGGCCTGTTATATCTTCTATCAATACTTTTTCTTGTAGCTTGGGTGAATTTTCATTGCATAGAGTTTCAACTTCTTGTGTTCTCACAAAGGCTTCCTCAAACTTATCCAAGTCATTGTTTGTGGCTGCCATTTCAATCTCTACATTATCAATGAAGATTGTATTATCTTTTTGTGTTTCTATCATGGGCGTAGTCTTTACCATGTCTTCAGGTGTTACCACTGTAGGTGTTGAATCTTGAGGACTTGTAACTGGTATATTGGTGGTCTCTACTACTTTGTCTTGCTCACTAGGTGTTTGAGTGATGGGCATAGATAGAGGCTACATGTGCTACTCTAAGAATATCTTCTCAAAGGCCTTCTCTATTTCCTTTGTTATCAGCTCATAGTCTTTGTTCATAATGTGTAGTGTTCTCATCTTTGTCCTTAAGTACGGCTTCACCAAATTCAATAATAGTGACTTTTCTTCAAAAAAAGATACTGGAAGATTGTTATCCAGTATTTGTTCCTTGATTTTGAAGTCTTCTTCAGTGGCTTGTCTCTTCAAGGTATCCATAATCTCCCATACCTTATCTAGGATAACTGTCTCCAGTTGAAGAACTATCTTCTTGAATTTTATCATGTGTTTGATCAGCATCTCATGAATCTCAAACTTATCAATTTCATGATATTTGTCATAAAACTTGGCTATCTGATCTAGCCTTCCTTCTTCTACTACTCTAGTCTTTAACACTTGAAGACTAGATAGGAATCCTACTTCTGGAGATGTTTGCACATTCTTCACTCTGCTTCTTGGGGCTCTAGCTAAAGGGTGGCTTGTGGTAGT
The DNA here is from genome assembly GCA_027943335.1 of Chamaecyparis obtusa. Classification (NCBI taxonomy): domain Eukaryota; kingdom Viridiplantae; phylum Streptophyta; class Pinopsida; order Cupressales; family Cupressaceae; genus Chamaecyparis; species Chamaecyparis obtusa. The sequence goes on along the minus strand of BSBK01007015.1, from coordinate 946,485 downwards.
TTGTTTTCTCCTCTTAGGCATCTTAAGAGATGCATCTGTGGACTCAATATCAACTGTAATAGTGGGCACAGGACTGATATCATCAATTTTATCCTATTTATCCTTTGGATCATCTATCTTTTCAATCTTGATCTTCTTCAACTTAGGATCATCTATCTTTTCAATCTCTAAAGAAATATTTGCTTCTCTTTCTTTGTCAAGATGTTCCTGAGTTACTCCATGAATTTTGAGTATCTCAAAAGTAATCTTTGATTCTTTCCTTTTTGTTGCTGTATTGTTAAGAATTGCATCAACTTCTCTTGTCTTCTCTTCATAAGTCCCCCATCTAGGTTCATTAGGGTCCTTAGGTGCTAATAGTAGTACTTGTGCATAGGCTTCCAAGATTGGTTCCTCAACTTCATACCCAAGTGGTTGGATCCACTTTGTTCTTGGCTCAACTTATTCCATACAAGTTATATCAGTTTCTACCATAAAGAAAATGTTGTCCTTGTATTTATCAACAATACTCTTTGGTATCATATACCTCATCTGCATTCTGATTCTGATTGTCTTCAATTCCAACTCCATGTAATCCTTCAATGTACTCTTAGTATATGCCTTAAGAGATATTTGTGGCATTGTAGGTAAACTCTTGTCTAGATACAAATCTGAGATCTTTCCAAGTATGTGGAAGTACATGTAGATAATCAAAGACCCAAACATGAATATTTTGGTCTTATCATGCTTGATGGCTCTAATATTATCTATCAATTATGTGCACAAGATCTCACACAGATTGAACTCACCATTCTCTCTGACAAGTCTTATTGCTGCAAGAATAGTGGTCATGAACACACTATGCACCCTGTTGGTGTGCTAAAACCTATAACCCAATATCATAGACATCAATTTGATGTCTTTATCCTCTATAGGTTCAATTTTCATTCTGCACCTATCACTTCTTGACTTACATGCATGTTCTACTAGTTTTCTCACATCCTTTCTTGCTAGAAGAATAGCATCTATCCTTGAAAGGCCTATCATTTCATGAATAAGGTCTCATGTGATCCTTACTAGCACTTCACCTATCCAAAATAGGTCATCATGAATCCTATTGAGCAATATCTTGATCCATTCAAACTCATAAAACTCATATGCCATAGCATATTCAACTATGGGATGGCTTTCCAGTTGTGCGAACTCATCTAGGAAGGTTTTGTCTGGCTTTATCATAGTTTCAATGTGCGCTCTATTCCTATCAAGTCCAATTGATTCTTTCTTGTAGTAAATGTATGCACAAATGTCTTCAACATGCATGACACCCATAGGGGTTCTTGAGAATGCACCTTCTAGGTCATCTAGGGTAGACTTAAAAGGATGCCTCTTGAAAAAATATGTTTTCCTCTCTACAACATCAAACATAATAGGTGTACCCATAACTTACTTGTTTATAGCTTCAAATAAGTTTCCAAGAACTTATGAATCGTCGTGGTGGATTAGGGCTTCGCAACCGATCAAACACACTCTTTCGCTAGTGAATCGAGCTTCAATACTTCACAATCAACTTCTAGGGCTTCTGTGATCTCCAATCTCTCTAACTCAAATGCAATGAGTGATCTGCAAGTCTCTGTGTACTTTAAAGTGAAAAATTTTCCATTAATACTTGCTACATAAACCATAATTTTACTAAGAATTTCCAACCTCCATTCTACAATCGATCAGGTAGTGCACTCTTGCACATAGCCTCAAATAATCTCCAAAAGGTTAAATCCAAAGGCACATACTCTAAGGGTGAGTATACTAGACGCACAGGGGTCTAGAGCTAAATTAGCTCCCCCTATGACCCTGAGGGTCATTCATCCAGATGTAGAGGGTGCGTCCACTGTAGATGCATCCAATGCATACTCATCAACCTTATCCTTCTTTGCCTCTGACCAAATCAAGCTTGCATTTTCTGAAGCTTTCAAAAACTTGACTTCTCCTTTGATATCTAATATTGATTCTTCTAGCTTTTTAGGGCTTTCCTAACTTTGCATTCTTGATCTACAAAACTTTGAGATGTGTCTAGCCTTGTTACATGAGTGACAAATAACTGGAGGCCTTAAATTCCTTGATGCATTGATATGGGTTACCATTTTACATTGTCTAGCTGAGTGACCATTATAATTACATATCTGACATGTAATACTCTAAGAACTTCTTGCATTTGTTTGATTCTGATTTCTCTGGTTATGTTGAGTCTTATTCTTCTAACTTGCTCTACAATACATAGCTCTATGACCAAATTTATTGCATGAATAACAGTAACCATTGAAAGGTCTTACCCCTTTAAAGTTCCTTGCTATATGTCCATGCCTATTTCATGCATAACAAGTTTATTCTACTGGCTTGCACTCATCTTTAGATGGTTCAGTAATGTCTTTAGTCTGATTTTCAGTCTACTTAGCATCTGTGGTGTCTTCTAGTACTTTCATTCTTGGTCACATGTTATCAATCTAATTTTTTTCTTTATTGAATCCAATGCCGCTGGTATCTCCTTTAATCTTCTAAGAATATAACTGAGATTCAATCAGATCCTTGCTTGTGTTTAATTTATCAATGTGATTCTTTGCCTCTTTCAATTCAGATTCCAACTTTTCTTTGTTGTTTCTTAGCTCCAAGATTTCTGTGTTTTCTTGCCTCAATTCTTCATTCAATTGAAGGTTCTCTTTGATATGTTCTTCATAGACTTCTTGATTTTTAGTTAGCTCATCATCCAATTCTTCAATATGATCTTGTAAAGATGTGTTCTCCTCATTTAGTTTCTTAACCATTTTTCCCAAATCATTGTTTGTACAATCTTTCAAATCTTGTCTTAGTTTCTTGATGAATACTTGTGCGCTACTGACTTTGAATTTTATTTCTTCAACTTCTTTCTCAGATCTGTCTAGGTCTTCAAGAGCTGCCATAAGATTCTTCTTTATATGTTTTACTTCTTCTAAACCCATTGATCTCCTCAAGTGGTTAAACTTCTCTTCAAAGGACCAGAGCTCTGATACCAATTGTTAGGAATGGGAACACTAAGAGGGGGGGGTGAATCAGTGTTCACTATATTTAATCTTTTTACTTTACTCTTGAAACTTAACTTGAATGCTTAAGTACTGAATTAAACATCAACATAAACAATATATATAAACTCAAAACATAACACCAATATGGTTACGGGGAAACACAAATAGGTAAAAACCCCGGTGGAAATTGACACCCGCTAAGAACTGCACTAGTGTCTTATGATCCTTGTTAGAAGATCTGCAACCCTGTTAGGAGTTGTTTTTTACAATTCTTTTAGTACAGTGACCTTGTCAAGGGTCGGGCCCTATTAGGAGTCTTTTATAATAACCCTATTAGGGGTGGGGACACATTTTCCTAGAGCTCACTTCTCAAGTGGTGAAGGCTACAACCTTCTGATCTCAGATACACACTATATTTGCTGGATGAACTGGTGTTGTGACACTGCTTGTCTGATTTGTTCCTTTGATGCATTGATGCTTTGACCTCTTGCAAAGCTCTAATATATTCATGCTTCTCTTTGCACACTTCTTCTCTACTTATCTTGTCTCTATTTCAACTTCCATATCTTAATACAAGGGCACATCTAATATTTATATGCACTTGAAAAAACAATTAACTAGGTCGGCCTATAATCAATTACATACAATGCTTCCAAGTGAATTGGCTCAAGTGTGTTTACAAAAAAACATAATTACATGTCTACAACTTAATTACAATAGGCACATAGCCTTTACAAAACAATAATATCATCGCTAATCAAATTACCAACAATCGGCTGCATACTCTGTTCTATTCCGGCATTCACTGTCTGTGCTACTTCAACTGTTTGTATCTTCACCATACTATATCTTCTGATCATGCACTCTTAGACTTAGCATGAATACACTCCTACCAACTTATCTTCTAGGGCACATACCATAACTCTTCTTTACGCATGTGCACTAATGCTCTGATCTACTGGTGCTTTGTTAACTATCTAGTCTTCTATACTTAACCAAATTCTGATTGTCTGATAATGTGTGCTGACTCCAAAACACTATATGACTTTGTTTCCATAATGAAAACACTAAATCTAATCATATACAATAGTGTAGTTAACTTTCCAATAGGGGATCAAACACACAAGATGGTGTACTAGCACAAACACCTTATTAAAGGTATAAAGGGTAATACACATGCATTCAAGATCACTACCCATAGCTCACTACTCAAATAAAACAAAGTACAACAACCCTAAGATTACAAAAAGGGCTACAACCCCAAAATGGACAATATTCCACTGTGGACAAAAATCCAATAATTTTATGAACTGACTAATAGCATCTCTAATATGACAATACAACTCTGATGATGCAACAAGTCTCTATCTCAATTATATATTCCACTCATGTCTCTTCAAATATATATGCATATATCCAATCACTCTCTCCATAATTACAATTGATTACATCTTTATATACATTACATCATCTTAGGAACAAGAAAATGGTCAATATCAACCTTAACTCCTCAACTACAAGTATTTAATAAATTATAATACAAAAAAATGTGATCCAAGGCATGTTGGTAAAGACATAGCTAAGACCCAAATCTCCATCCATGAATACACTATGATCCATAAATCATGCTACAAATCTTTGCAACATAGTATCTCACCAAGTTGACCAAGAAAACTAAAAATATCAATACACTATACAAAAATCATTGAATCCAATCACAACCAAATGTGATCCACCAACATGAATAGGAAATTATCTAGAAACATTAGAAAATAACATCAAATACCACATTAGTAAAATAAATATCTCTATCTCATAATTCACAACTGTCTCTACACTGCTCAACAAGAATACCAAACAACAACCTTTGTTACTCAAGAAAAATATCTTACTAGAATACAAATCATGAAAAATTCAATCTAAGGACATGCATCCATGTCTTAAATTCACCATCAAGTTAGAAAACAAAAATATTTCATAACCAATCCATACTAATAAAAAAACTACAACATCGTCACTTCCTGAACAAACAAAAAATAGTATGTGATAAATAACCTAAAACTAACTCAAACCATAATTTGAACCTCTGAAACTTGAACAAGATCAATTACAGACATCCCTCAACATATCTACAACTATAAAACATCTGATACTCAATACAAAATCCAAACCATTCTAAACACCTTACTGAACAAACTAGGAATGCTATCCAAAATAAGAAAATATGTTGACATGAATGACAAAACATCAATGTCAGCACATATATGCAATATATCTTAGAAATATCCAACAATATCCCCATTTGGAATTGATGGAAATATTTTATGTGAAAAAATAAATCAATTAATAAAGAAACCATACTTCCAACAATATCCACAATATACCTCTTTTTCAACACTTCAATTTCTCCCCCTAAGTCTAACACTTGTTTTTCACATAGTTATCTCTCCCCCTTTAACATCAATGAAAAAGGCACATATATGCACTAATTAATAGATTCCAAAAGAAAATGAACATTAAGAACATTATACCTCATAAGAATAACTACTCTCCCTGAGTAGCAACCACAAAACATCAATCCAGATAAATGATAATCTTTGTAAAAGCATTGGACCAATGCAAATCCATCCATCTCTAGCTCTGATCAAGAGGGTCCATCACCCCAATCTTACCTTGAAGATACTCAAAGGTATCCTTTAACAAGGGCTTCATGAAGATATTTTCAATCTTCTCTTTAGTAGGCACATATTCCAGTGTTACTTCTCTTTCACTCACCTTGTCTTTCAAGAAATTATACTTGAGAGATTTATGATTTGTTTTAGAATGCAATACTAGATTCTTTTAGGTATTAATAGAAATTGAGTTGTCACAATAAATAGTAATACTCACTCTAATATATTTTAACATTTTCTTCATCCAAAAAAATTATGTATAGTTAATAGTAGCAACAACATGCTCAGCCTCACCAGTAGATTGTGATATACAAATTTGATTTTTACTAGACTAAGAAAATAACCTTTTTCCCAAGAAGAATTCTCCACCACTTGTATTCTTTATTTCATCCATATTACCTATCCAATCCACATCAATAAAAGAACTCAGTATAAAATCATCATTCTTTCCATACCATACATCATATTCAACTATTCCTTCCAAGTATCTAAGTATCCTCTTAATAGAAACAACATGTGATTCCTTCAATTCTGATTGAAATCTTGCACCAATAAAAACTACATTTTTTATATAAGGTCTAGACTATGTTAAGTATAGAAATCAAAAGATTATTGATCTATACCTTGTCTAATTTGTATTAGAAAAATCATCATTCTTTTTCAAATTGCAATCAGTAACCATAGGGGTACCAACCAATTTTGAATCATCCATGCCAATTTTCTTCAATATCTCTCTGACATATTTAGACTATGATATAAAAATCCCTTTTTTAGATTGAGTAATTTGTAAACCAAGAAAGAATTTCATCTCACCTATCATAGACATCTCAAATTATTTTTTCATATCATCAACAAATTCTTTGTTCAACTTGTCATTACCACTAAAAATGTTATCATCCAGAAATACTTCAACAATAAAGATATTGGCATGATCAATTTTAAAATACAATTTACTATCATCAGTACCTTTACTAAAACCAAGTCTCAACAAATATTTGTCTAACCTTTCATATCAGGCTCTTGGTTCTTGTTTCAAACCATATAATGCTTTATTCAACTAAAAAACCATGTCACCATGCTCAGTCAAAGGAAAACCATCAAGCTACTCAACATAGACTTCCTCTTCCAGTTCTCTATTTAAGAATGCAAACTTAATATCCCATCTAAAATACCTTGAAATCTTTATATGCAACAAAAACTTCTAACACCTTCGATTCTAACAACAAGGGAAAAGATCTCCTTAAAATCAATACCTTCCATCTATGAATATCCTTTGCAATCAAGTGTAGCTTTATTCCTTACTACTTCACCATCTCAATTCAGTTTGTTCCTAAATACCCACTTAGTTTCAATCACATTATTATCTTTAGGTCTGGAAACTAAAATCCATGTCTTGTTCTTTTTAATATGTTCTAATTCATAATCCATTTCCTTAACCCAACTTTCATCCTTGTATGCTTCATTAATATCTTTAGGTTCAACTTTAGAGATCAAGAAAATTTCTTCTCTATTTCGAGAATGTCTACTAGTAAAAACACCTTGATTCCCATCACCAATAATCTAATTTTCTAAATGATTTATCCTTACATACCTCAGAGTCTTCAGATTTTATTTTGTATTAGACTCTTGTGTTTCCACTTCTTCCTCATTTATAACTTCACCATCCTGTTCTATTGATACACTATGATTTTGATTCTAATTCTAACTCTAATTTTGTGTTTGCACAATTTAACTTTCTTCTTCTTCATCTAATTCATAACTACTTGATTTGGCCTACTTTTGATAACTTTCATCAACTTTCACATTAGCACTTTTAACTATCTTTCTCAACCAATTGTTAAAACACTTATATGTTTTTCTCTTTGTAGAGTAACCAAGAAAGATACCCTCATTACATATAGGATCAAATTTACCTAAGTCTTCATCTCTCTTGATATATAATTTTCTTCCAAAAATTCTAAAGTACTTTACTATAGCGACATGACCATACCAAAGTTCATAGGGTGTCTTACTAGTTACTTTCTTTATCTAAACTCGATTTAATGTATAGAGTGCAGTACTCACTACTTCTCTCTCATAGATATTTGGTACATTTCCTTCCATCATCATGGTCCTTGAAATTTCAAGAATAGATGTATTCCTTCTCTCTATAATTCTATTATGTTGTGGGGTCCACAAAGTTGACATCTCTCTTTTTTCCATACACTACACGATATGCATTAAACTGTCCTGAAGTAAATTCTCCACCTCTGTCTGATCTCATACATTCACCTTCAAACATGTCTTAGTCTCAACCATAGCTCTAAAGATATTTAATTTATCAAATGCTTCATATTTCTCCTTCATAAATGTAACCCACATCATTCTTGAGTGATAATAAATGAACAATATGAAATATTTATCTCCTTAATAGCTTCTAGTAATAGTTGGACCACATAAATCTATATGCACAAAATCTAATAATCCACTTGAAGAATGTCTTACTTTTAAAAGTAAATTTAGTTAGCTTACCCATTTGATATTTCTTACACATCGCATTAGCAGACTTCAACGATCTAGGAAAATCTCTCACAACATTTTTAGTGCTCATCTTCCCAATATTATCAAAGTTTACATGACAAACCATTTTGTGCCACAACCGATTGTCATCAATTTTAGCAATCAAGAATATATTCTCTATGTTATTCAAATGAAATTCATTACCTTTGGTCTTGGTAACTAATGCAATCTCATTTCCACAACTTCCTAAGATTATGCACTTTCCATCCTTGAATTGTAAGTTGTAACCTCTATCAACAAGCTATCCAACACTCAAAAGGTTATGCTTAAAACCTTCAACATATAGAACATCATCAATATTATTATTTCCATCATGTATAATTGAACCTCTTCCTCTGATAAAATGAGGACTATTGTCACCAAATCTAACACCACCACCATCATACCTTTCCAATTCCACAAATTTTTTCTTATCTCTAGTCATATGATGCGAACAATGCCTATCTATTACCCATTCATCTTTTATTTAAACATGTACAACTAGGGCATTTTCTTCATTCAAGAAAGTAGGATTCTCATCTCTAATAATAGTGAACACAATCTCATCTTCACTCTTCTTAGATTCATCATCGATTAAACCTTTAGTACTAGCTAAATAACATTTATTATGATACTTAGGCTGGAAATTTCTAGGCTTATACTTAGGTATTCTTTTATAATATCCAGAAGAAAAATGACCAATCTTATTGCATGAAAAATATTTCAAAGGTAGCTTTCCTTCATACTTACCTGCTCCCTTAGGCACTCTCTTTGTAATTAGGACTTCTATCTCTTCCATCTTTCTCTCCTCTTCTTCAATTTATTCCCATTCCTTAGCAATCTAGATCCATACTTAGAAGAACTTTCACCCGATTCATACTTTTGCTTATCTTTATAAATAGTGGCTTTAAATGCATATTCAATTTTAAGACTATCACCAAATCTTGTATTTTCAAAAGAAGATAAATTACCAACCAATGTATCACTTGTCACAATAATCATGGTCTTGATTTATTCAATAGAAGTAACTTTATTGTCATAGGTAGGAGGAACGGATCTTAATATATTAGAAACACTTTCATCTTCGTCCATCTTTCCACCAACACTTCTAATTCCACAAACAAGTTCAGTCACCTTCTGAACATAGGCCTAAATAGTTTCATCCTTGAAGATTCCAACTTTCCTATTAGGCTCTATAACCTCACTTTCTTTACTAAGGAATATCCTTCATGTAAGGCTTTCAGTTTTGTCCATAGCTCATGTGTAGTCTCTAACTACATAACATTTGTATATTCAGCATCTAATAAGGCACTCAACAAGGATTCTTTTTCTCTTATGGTATACTCAAATGCCTTCTTCTCATTAGTAATAGAAGTAGATAGATTTGCATGAGGTGTGTTATTTTTCTTTGTGACTATCCAGTAATCTTCTCCAATGCATCTCAAATATGTGACCACCTAGCCCTTCCATAGAGCATAGTTTGTTCCTTGAAATCTTGGAAAGGTTGTCATCCCAAATCACCTCAAGAGGTCAAGCTTCAAAAAGAGGATCTTTATCTGGTACCAATAGTTAAAAACAAGGTAGCACACACAACTAAGAGGGGGGTTGAATTAGTCATGTCAATTAATTCCATAAATTCACCCAACACTTAACCATAAAACTTAAATTAGGGTGATAATAATTAAAGCACTAAACCACAAAGAACGTGAACACATAACACCATAATTTTTGTGTGGAAACTTGATTAAGGTAAAAACCACAGTGGGGATCAAACCCACAAGATATTGTACTAGCACAAAAACCCTATTAGAGGTACAAAGGGGAATGCACATGCATTCAATATCACTACCTAGAGGTCACTACTCAAATACAATAAAAGAAAACAACCGTGAGATTACAAAAAGGGATACAACCCCAAAATGGACTACAATCCACTAATTTTATGAACTAACTCATAGCATCTCTAATATGCCAATTCAGCTCCCATGAAGTGAAAAACATCTCTATCTCAATTACATATTCCACTCATACCTCTTAAGATACACACATGTACATCCACTTACTATCTCCATAATTACAATTGATTACATCTTTATATACATTATATCAACTTAGAAACATGAACAAGGTTAGCATCAACATTAACTCCTCAGATACAAATATTTAATCAATTACAATACAAATAATAATGTGATCTAATACATGCTATGATCCATAAATCAAACCAAAAATATTCACAACACACTATCTCACCAAGTCGGCCAAGAAAACTAAAAATATCAATACACCATTGGAAAATCACTAAATCCAATCACATAACCCAATGCAATCCACCAACATGAATAGGACACGATCTAGAAACATCAACAAGAAACATCAAATACCACATCAGCAACATAAACATATCTGTCTAAAAAATCACAATTATATCTACATTTCTCAACAAGAACACAAAACAACAACATCTATCACTCAAGAAAAATAGCTTGCTAGCATCCAAATCACAAATCATTCAAGATGACACACATCTATATTCTGAATTCACCACTAGGTTAGCAATGCAAAATATTGCATAACCAATATGTACTGATCCAAAAACTACAACATTATCACTTCCTGAATAACCACAAAAAAGCTATTGATAAATCACATGAAACTTACTCAAACCATAATGAAAATCTATGAAAATTAAACAAGATCAAGTATAAACATCCCTCAACATATCTACAACTATGAATCATCTGATACTCAATAAAAAATCCAAACCAATCTAAACACTTTATTGAACAAACCAGGAACATTGTCCAATATAATAAAATATGTTTACATCAATGACAAAACATAAATGTTAGCACATATATGCAATATATCTCATAAATATCCAACTAATAGACCATTCAATTCTCCTTTTCACTAATATATTTATATCTCCTTTTACATGACTCATATTGTTAACCTTAATAGGAAAAGCACAATCATCTCTCTCTCTCTCTCTCTCTCTCTCTCTCTCTCTCTCTCTCTCTCTCTAATATGTTGTTTTTGTCTTGGTCTTAGATTGATAAGGACTTAGGTCACTTGGGGGGACTGACCTTTCCTTGTCTCTTTTTCATGACAAAAATATCTCTTTCCTATGCTTTTATCTACTTTACCAAGTGGATGAATTATGTGTATACTCCCACTAAAGTGGGGGCTAAATGTAGTATTATAAATTGCATCCCTATACAATTTCTTGCCCAGTTAAAACCTATTTTAATATTCCAAGGCTCTTGTTCCCATTATTCTTGATTTAGCCTCATTTTTGCACATATTTCCAACATCCCCTTCCTAAATAGGACCTCTAGCCCAAAATTGTGTTTTCTTTGGGTATACATGGGAAACTAGGGAGGACAAGGGTAACTTTGAGTTACCCTTGTCCACAAAGTTTGGCTCCAAATTAAAATGAAGTAATGGTTATTTGATTTTAGCTTGATTCTTAAATCCATGTTAGCCTCCTTTAAGTTTTGTAACTTGATATAGCTAGGAGAGGTGATGAGCCTAAAAATCTATGTATTTTGAAGCATCTAGGGTTATTTTCATGTTGCTTTACCAGACTTTATTAAGACCCTTTTATACTTAAACATATTAAGATAAAATTATAATGCTACTTGATATATATAATACAATAATGTATGGTATATAAATAAATCTATGAAATTTGGTGATTCAATTTATTTATATGATGTTTTAGGATTAAATTTTTATGTTTATGTATTTCTCTATTCTCAACTAATTTGTAGCTTTAAAAGAGGAATGATGAAATATAGTTGTAGGTGATTATTTTTTCCATAATGAGAAGAAGCAGTTAAAGGTGATGACTGATGATGTTTCCCTCATCAAAAAAAAAACCTTATGTTACTTCTAGATGCATAGAAATGGATACTTTATGAACTAACAATGGTCATCTATTAGGCGATAATTTTGTTTATATAAAATTACATGATCCATGAAGGAATGGTTGAGTTCTATTTGGAATCCATGTTTTTAGCTTTTTTAAAGTAGTTTTTGTTGTATATTTAATGCATTTATGTGTTGACATCAAGATGTTTTTTCATTGATGTCAACATATTTCTTTATTCTTGATAATTTCCTAGTTTTTTAAGTTAAGATTTTTGGCTCGGTATGGAAAGTATATTTCAGATCAGTTGTTGCAAAGTTGTAGAGGTTTTGAAGAAATTTTATACTTCATCTTGTTTAAGTTGTAGGGCTTCACTTTATGATTTGAGTAAGTTATGGTTGATTTATCAAAAGACAATTTTCTAGTTATTTTAGTGGAGACAATGTTGCAGTTTTTGGATTGGTGAGGATCGGTTATGAAATATTTTTGGTTACTAACCTAGTGGTGAGTTAAGGACATGGATGTGTGTTCTCAGCTTGGATGGTTCATGATTTGGATGTTGGAAAGATATTTTTCTTGAGTGACATAAGTTGATGTTTAGTGTTCCTGATGAACAATGCAGAAATAGTTGTGAATTTTGAGATAGAGATGTTTGTGTTGTTGTTGTGGAATTTCATGTTGCTTATTGATGTTTCTAGATCATTTCTTGTTCATATTGATGGATTGCATTGGGTTATGTGATCAGATTTATTGATTTTTATTTTGTGTGTTGATGTTCTTGGCTGACTTGATGGATAACATGTTGCAAAGATTTGTGGAGTGATCTATGGATCATAGTGTGTTTGTGGATGAAGGATTAGGTCCTAGCTATGTCTTTTCCCACATTTCTTGGATCACATCAAGGATTTTATATTACTCTTTGTAATTAGGTCCCTTGATGGCCTTGTTGTAATATGTTGATGTAATATATTTAAAGATGTAATCTTTTCTATTGAGAGAGAGAGAGAGGTGCTAGATGGATAGACATATCAGTGGATGTGCGAAGAGGTATGAGTGGAATCTAAAATAAATTTAGAATATAGTTGTACTTCATTAGAATTGTATTGGCATATCAAAGATGCTATCAGTCAATTCATAAATTAGTGGATTGTAGTCCACCTTGGGTTGTTGTCCTTATTGTAATCTTAGGTTTGTTTCCCTTAGTTGTATTTGACTAGTGAACTCTAGGTAGTGAGCCTAAATGCATGTGCATTCCTCTATTATACTTTTAAAAAGGTTATATGTTCACATTAAGTAAAGAATTTAACTATTGTTAATTTTTGGTTCTGACATAACTAATTCATCCCCCCCATCTCATTTGTGTGTGTTTCCTTATTTCTAATAATTGGTATCAAAGCTAGATCCTCTTTCTGAAGTCTAACCGCTTGAGCTGATCTAGAATGGAAACCTTTAAGAAGGAGATTCTAAGATTTGATGGAACCAACTATTCTATATGGAAGGGAAGAATGATTAAACACTTGAGATGCATTGAAGAAGAGTATTGGATAGTTACAAAGAAATATTACCAGCCTCCTACAAATTTGGTCATTTTTGTTGCCGATGAGAAGACAAAATTTGGATATAACATGAGAGCCAAGGAAGCCTTGTCAAGTGCCTTATCATATGCCAAATCTACAAATGTCATGGAATTGGAGACTGTACATGAGATATGGATAAAATTGGAAGCATTGCATGAATGAGATTCTCTTTTGAAACAAGTGAAGTTACAAAGCATGAAAGGGAAGATATAAGTCTTGAGGATGAGCGAAGATGAAAATATTTAAGCCTATGTTCAGAAGGTGACCAAAATTGTTTGTAGAATCAGAAGTGTTGGTAGAACCATGGATGAGGATGAGATTGTTTCTAAAATTATAAGATCCTTTCCTCCTTATGATAAAAAAAAAATTAATTGAGGAAATTGGGACCGTCTCTAAAATAAAAAGGGATTCACTGGTTGGTAAGTTATTTGCTTTTGAAATGACTAGATTTCATGATAATCTTCCTAAGTATGAATCTGCATTTAAAGATATTATTTCTAAGGATAAGCCAAAGTATGAGCCTGAAGAAATTTCATGTAAGATTGGATCTAGATATGATAAGGAATGGGAAGAGATTAAAGAAGAGGAAGTAAATATGGAAGAGTTGGAAGACCTTATTGAAAAAAGAGTACCCAAGGGTGTAGGTAAGTATGGAGGGAAGCTACCTTTAAAATGTTTTTCCTTGCAATAAGATTGGTCATTTTGCTTCTAGATGTCCTAAGAGAGTAATAAATCATAAGCCTAGAAATTTTCAACCTAAGTATTATAAGAAATGATATCTAATTGTTGATGATGGTGTAACTTATGATAAATCTGAAAAGAGTGAAGATAAGATTGCATTTATTGTTGTTACAGATGAGAATCCTACCTTCTTGAATGAGGAAAATCCCTAGATGCACATGTTGAAATAAAAGATGAATGGGTGATATAAATTGGGTGTTCACATCAAATGATTGGATATAATAAAAAATTTATGAAATTAGAAAGTTATGATGGCACGATGTTGTCATATTTGTGACAATACTCCTTGTTTTATCAGAGGAAGAGGTTCGATTACACTAGATGGTAAGAATAATATTGATGATGTCCTATATGTTGATGGTTTGAAGCATTATCTTTTGAGTGTTTGATAGCTTGTTAGTAAAGGATACATGTTGGAATTCAATGATGGAAAGTTCACAATCAAAGGAATCTCTAGAAATGTGATTGAATTAGGTACCAATACTAGAGGTAATGTTTTTAATTTGAATAGCACAAAGAATAAATTTTTGATTTCTAGAATTGATAACAGTTGGTTATGGCATAAGAAACTTTGTCATGTAAAATTTTATAACATTGTGAAGATAAGTTCTACACATGTTGTAAGAGATCTACCTAGATTTTTGAAGCTTGATAATGTGATGTGCAAGGAATGTCAATTGGGAAAGCTAACAAGATCTACTTTTAAAAGAAAGACATATTCTTCAAATAGATTGTTAGATTTGGTACATACATATTTATGTGGTCCTACTAGAACTAGTAGTTATTATGGTGACAAATATTTCATACTATTCATTGATGATTATTCAAGGATGATGTGGATTAAATTTTTTAAGGAAAAATATGAATCCTTTGACAAATTCAAGATCTTTAGAGCTATGGTGTAGACTGAGATAGGAATGAAGCTAAAATGTTTGAGATCAAACAAAGGTGGAAAATTTACTTTAGGATAATTTAATACATACTAAAAATAAAATTAAATAAGAAAATAGATTTCAACTCCATGAACCCCTCAACAAAATGGAATTGTAGAGTGAAGGAACAGATCTATTCTTGACACTAAAATAACTATGATGGTGGAAGGAAATGTACCTCATATGTACTAGAGATAATCTATGAGTACTTTAGTCTACACATTGAACTGAGTTCAAATAAAGCATGGTACTGGTAAGACCCCTTATGAATTTTGGTATGGTCATGTTCCCACAATGAAGTATTTTAGAATTTTTGGAAGCAAATGTTATATCAAGAGAGATGAAGATTTAGTAAAGTTTGATCCAAGGTGTGATGAAGGTATCTTTCTTGGTTACTCTATAAAGAGAAAATATTATAAATGTTTATCAATCAGTTGAGAAACGTAGTTGAAAGTTTTGGTATTAATTTTGATGCAAATTATTAGAAAAGAGTCAATTCATGCACTTATGAATCAGATAATGAAGAAGAAAATTAGATTGTACAAGTACATGATCAAAATTAGAATCAGAATGGATCGATAGAACAAGATGGACAAGTTATAAATGAGGAAGATGTGGAAATACAAGAGTCTACTATTAAAGAATGTTTAAAGACACCAAGGTATGTAAGGATGAATCATCCAGGTAATTAAATTATTGGTGATAGAGCTCAAGATATCATGACTAGAGGAAAACATGCTAGAATCATAAATAAATAAAAAATATCTAAAGTTAAACCTAAAGATGTTGATGAAGCTTACAAAGATGAAAATTGGGTTAAGGTTGAAAGAAAAGTTTGAATAGATTGAAAAGAATGAAACATGGATCTTAGTTCACAGATCAAAGGACAAGAATGTGATTGGAACAAAATGGATTTTCAGAACAAACTAAATGAAGATGGTGAAGTGGTAAGGAACAAAGCTAGATTGGTTTGAAAAGAATATTCACAAATGGAAGATATTGACTTTGAGGAGACCTTTTTTATTGTTTCTCAAATTCAAGCTATTAGAATCTTTCTTGCATATGATACTTATAAAGATTTAAAAGTATATCATATGAAATGTTAATTCTACATTCTTGAATGGAGATTTGGAAGAGGAAGTATACATTGAATAGCTTGATGGTTTTCCTTTGACTAATCAAGGTGATATGGTTTTTCAATTGAAGAAAGTGTTGTATGGATTGAAACAAGCACCGAGAGCCTAGTATACAAGGTTAGATAAATATTTGGTGAAACTTAGTTTTAGTAAAGGATCTGCTAATAGTAACTTGTATTTCAAAATTGATCATGACAGTATCTTGATTGTTGAATTATTTGTGGATGATATCATTTCTGGTGGAAATGAAAAGTTGAGTAAATGTTTTCCTGATGAGATGAAAATGAATTTGAGATGTCAATGATAGGTGAGATGATTCTAAGCTTGTTGGAACCCCTATGGTTACTAGTTGCAAATTAAAAAAGAATGATGATTCCCCTCTTGCTAATCAGAAAAGGTATAGATAAATGATTGATGGGTTTATATACTTGACTCAAACTAGACCAGATATAATGAATTGTGTTAGCATTGTTACAAGATCTCAAGCAAAATCAAAGGAATCACATGTTGTTAAGAGGATTTTTAGATACTTGAAAGAGATAGTGGACTATGGCCTATGATATCCTGAGGATGATGATCTTACATTGTTTTTCTATAATGATGTTGATTGGGTGGGTAATGTGGATGATAGGAAAAGTACTGCAAGTGGAGAATTATTCTTGGGGAAGAAGTTAGTCTCTTGGTCTAGTAAGAAACAAACTTGTATATCTCAATCTACTACTAAAGTTGAGTATGTTGCTACTACTACAAATTGTAATCAAGTAGTCTAGATGAAGAAAATGTTGAAAGACATCAAAATAAGTTTCAATGAGCTTATTGTTATTTATTGTGACAATTCAAGTAATATCAATATTTCAAAGAACCTTGTGTTACATTCAAAACTGAAACATATATCTATAAAGTATCATTTCTTGAAGGATAAGGTGAATGAAAAATAATTTAGATTGGGATATGTGTCTATAAAAGAATCGATTGTAGATATCTTCACGAAGCCCTTGCAAAAGGATACTTTTGAGTATCTCCAAGGTAATCTTGGGGTGATAGCCCCTCCTAATTAGAGCTAATTAGAGATAGAGATGCATAGATTTTCATTGGTTTAGTGCTTATACAGATATTATATTTCATTATGGATTGGAACTTTCTTGACTACTCCTTAGGGGGAGTAGTTGGTCTTGTGAGGTATGTTTTTCAAATTTTTATTTTTGACTTCTATGATTTTGTGCATATATGTTCCTTTGTCATTGATGTCAAAGTGGGATAGATAGCCATGTGAAAAATAAGGAAGAACTGAAGGGATACATTTCTATGAGTAAATCAAGTGTCAGACTTAGGGGGAGTAACTGATATATTATGGTTGATTGTTTATTTATGCATTGGTATGTTTTTTGAAATCATATGTTCTGATTACTGGAAAAAATAGATTTTGAAGGAACCCGAAACTCTTTACAGCTTAAGGATGAAAAGATCGGAAGAAGAGATCGCAACACCAAAAAAGAATCATACAATATTGAACTGCCCATATAAGGGACTACAAAGATAGCGATAAAAGGGATAGAAAACTAGACCAAAAGATAGCAAGGAACACAAAAAACCAGCAAGAAAACCAGACTAAACATCCACATACAAAACCCTAACT
This sequence comes from Chamaecyparis obtusa, assembly GCA_027943335.1. Classification (NCBI taxonomy): domain Eukaryota; kingdom Viridiplantae; phylum Streptophyta; class Pinopsida; order Cupressales; family Cupressaceae; genus Chamaecyparis; species Chamaecyparis obtusa. The sequence goes on along the minus strand of BSBK01007015.1, from coordinate 928,350 downwards.
TTCTCATCCAGCATTTTCTCCATCTTGGCCTGAATTTTGTCCATCCACCCAATAATAATTTTCAACTCGTCCAAGTTCTTCTTCATCAGAGGGGATTTTTTCTTATTGCTCCCACGGGTCCAAGAGCTAGGGCCACCACTATCCACCAGAGAAGCATTCTTGATCTTAGTATCATCCTCCGAAGCATTATCCAACAGGTTGACCAGAGCCTTGAGGTTAGTGCTGGAAGCCTTCATACTATCCATACTATGCTGGAGGATGTTAATAAGAGTATTATCAACTTTATCCATTCTTTCCTTAATATCAGCAGTAGCGGAGTTAGATGAGCTCTCTTTGAGGAGGGACTCAACTTTCTCATGGAGAATAACATTGTTAGCTTCAAGCTTCCTGCATTTTAAATGGAGCCTTTTGAAATCATATATTTCCATTAATTCCAAAGGAGGATATTGTTGGAGATTACATGCATATATGTGTTGACATTGATTTTTTGTCATTGATGTCAACATATTTCTTTATTCTTGATAGTTTCCTGGTTTTTTCAGTTAAGAGTTTTGGTTTGGTATGGAAAGTGTATTTCAAATAAATTGTTGCAAAGTTGTAGAGGTTTTGTGGACTGTCTATATTTGATCTTTTTTAAGTTTCATAGGTTCTCTTTATGATTTGAGGAAGTTATGGTTGATTTATCAAAAGACAGTTTTCTAGTTATTTTAGTGGAGGCAGTGTTGTAGTTTTTGGATCAGTGAGGATCGGTTATAAAATATTTTTGGTTTCTAATGTGTTGGTGAGTTAAGAACATGGATCTATGTTTTCAACTTGGATGGTTTTTGATTTTTATGTTGGAAAGCTATTTTTCTTGATTGGCAGAGGTTGATGTTTAATCTTCCTAATGAACAGTGTAGAAATAGTTTTGAATTATGAGACAGATATTTTTGTTGTTTTTTTTGGTATTTCATGTTGCTTGTTAATGTTTCTAGATTGTTTCCTATTCATGTTGGTGGAATGCATTGGGTTATGTGATTAGATTCAAGGATTTTTCTTTGGTGTGTTGATGTTCTTGGCCAACTTGATGGATAACATGTTGTGACAATTTGTGGAGTGATCTAGGGATCATAGCATGTTCATAGATGAAGGCTTGGGTCCTAGATATGTCATTGTTGATATGCCTTTGATCACATCAAGGATTATGTATTACTCTTTGTAATTGTGATGTGGAAAATATGGATGGGGGTTTTGAACAATGCACATAAAAGAGACCCTAAACCCATATTAACCACATACATGAAATTCTAATGATAAGGAATATAAATCTAGAAATGCTTGCAAAGAATAGTGAAATAAAGTCCATACCTCATAACATAGGTGATCTAAAAATACCTATTTTCTCATGTCTGTACTGAGTTTCTAGAAATTCTGCAACCAGATCTGGGACAAGAACAAAAACCCTAATTAAAAACCCAAATTTTGATTTATAAATAAGGTAAGAGATCACATACCTACTCATTCTTACCATTTGTAGATTCTAGGAGAGAAATCAAGATGCCAAGAAGAGAGGAACTTCAAGCGACACATATGGAGCTCTTGAGACAGTGCCTGGCTACCAAATAGATGCTTCTCAAGGTAAGCTTGTTATTATTGACTTTTGTAATCATAATTTCTTGTTTTTGTAGGCAAGGTTGACCCTGACCTAGTTATGTCGACCTTGACCCTTAAAGGTTGACATGAATTGGGAAGGTCTACACCTGTTCTAGAGTGAGGTTGACCTAGACCCAAAAAGGTTGACCTTGACCCAAGAAGGTCAACCTTGACCTAATAGAGGTCGACCTTGACCTACTCAAGTTGGATTTATAGTTTTTTGATTCTATAGCTCTGATATGATGTCTATTTATGCTTACAGAACATGGTTTATCTCTGAGAGCACCCCTTTGGAGGGCCACTACTGAATATCGGAGAGATATTGTAGGAGCTGAGTGGGGATGATATACAGTTACTAAGAGATGTGGGACTATACTAGGTAATAGTCCTACCATAGATGAGACTCCACTGAACCATGTTATTAGCTCTTATAGAGAGGTGGGATGAGGACACATGTTCCTTTCATCTTCTCTCAAGAGAGATCATGGTGACACTGGAGGATGTATACAAGATCCTGTGACTTCCAGTTCAAGGTGAGTCTGTCAGAATGAGAGTATAGTGGGGTCCTAAGGATATCCACATAGATGTAGAGTACTTCTTAGGATGGATTCTATAGATGTGAACCTGAGCAGACCAGATCACCCTATCAACCATACTGGTAGGTCCAACACCTTTGGTATGAAGGTTATGTTGTGTATAATTTCCTTAGTTGTTGTACCCAACACAAAGGGTACAGTCTTCTCAACAACTTTAACCCATCTTGTATGCAAGATGGAGAGTGATAGGACCATCTTCATGTGGGTCCATAGCATGCTATCCCATCTATACCACGAGCTATGTCAGCTGGTGAGATATTAGTGAGAGAGTCTCATGGTATGCACACTTTTATAGATTTGTTTGTTTGAGAACTTCATATGTACACAACCATAGGGTTTTCATGTGATGGTAGATGCTAGCACACTAAGAGCCTTTTCTTATCCACTGAGATATTTCTGGTAGCACAGAGATATCCTCTATTGGAGGGTATGTCTAGACCGTATTTTAGGCATAGATGTGATATGGAGACCATATTGTCACATGACAGAGTATCCAAATACATGGCATTAGATGAGGCACTCACAATAGCACAAGCTGTTAGAGGGTCATTAGATTCACATAGTGATGCCATACTACTATGACCGAGTGATGAGATAGTTCAATCTTATACAGGGGGTCCCTAGAGTAGTACCTCGATATGCACATCCAATGAGGTACTATCAAAGACTTAGCACTATACATTAGCCATTAGTAGAAGACATTATAGATAGTGATATAGATAATATAGAAGATATAGAGGTAGCCCTAGATGTGACCTATTCAGGTATTAGTAGAGACTACATCAGATAATGGAGTCTGAAGGGAACCCACCCCATCTTCCCTAATGACTATCCCATAGGTGATCCAGGCCTTTCAGAGAGGACACATTGAGATGGTGGCATACCAAAGGAGGAGGAGGAGCATAGAGATGAGGAGGATCCCACCTCCATTAGAGATCCCATGGAGGAGGAGAGAGTAGAGGAGAGAGTAGATGAGATGCTCCCAACTGATAGTACCAGTGTGGATGTGCATCTTGTTCACACATCACCACTAAGATCATGATGACCTCTACGCACCCATATAGAGACACCACCTCTAAGACCTAGACACGGTGAGCATGGAGAGAGTAGTCACTCCATGGCCCCACCATCCATACCCCTTAGTGATTCCCAGGAGGGTGATCCAGGTATACAACATGCATTAGATATAAATATTTAACTTAATTAATGAAGAAAAAGTACTAAAAGAGAAATATGTTTTGATTTCGCAACTAGCATGGAGGAGTGGAGGAGTTTTGTATCTCAGGTCCTAAAGGATACATGTCTATCCTACCAACTACCATCTAGCGAGCAAGAGTTTCCCATTGGTCATAGAGATCCTGACAGGCATGTCGATATCTTTGTGTGTGTCCAGCAAGATGCGAAGTTGTAGAGAGAGAGAGAGAGAGAGAGGTTGATGGTTGACTTATAAAGATCACAAGACTACATATATGAGTTGAGCATATCAAGGATCCACTCAAGGACTACCAAATAGAGATCTACATATTTTCATTATAGATCAGAGAGATCTAGGAGTCATCGACCATCATAGCATAGAGATAGACAGAGTGGTAGATAGGGCCTTGTGCCACATATGTATCAAACTCAAAAAGAATTTATAAATGAAAAATCTCTTTGCTAGTTAGTTATGTGATTGATTACTATATTTTCATCAATAACATAAAACTTAACAGAAAGAAAGAACATGTATAAATGTGTTCAAATGTAATTTGCTAAAATCACATAACCTATCAAACAAACATAACTATTTTGTAAGGAATACATAAATACACAAGGAAAGAAAGATGAATTAGGGATAATAACATTTGAGATGCATAATATTGATAGATTCCTTAAAAGGCACACCATCCATATTAGAAATTTTTTAAGTACTTGAACCAAAGTCCTCCATTACAACAAAAGGTCCAAGCCAATTAGGGCTAAACTTTCCTTTTTCACCAGGTAAAGCATTCATATTTCTTTGATTCTCATATAATACTAAATCACCCACTGAAAATGATCATTCAATTACCTTATGGTTATACTTCTTCTGAAGTGATTTATGATAAGCCTTTATATGTTCCAAAGCATTTATTCATTGTTCATCCAACATTTGTAATTCTTGTAATTGTTGTTCCCGAAATGTATCTTTTTCAATAATCCCATGAAATGAAACATGTAAAGAAGGTATTTCCAATTCCAAAGGCATAATAGCATCAATACCATAGACAAGATTATAAGGAGAAGTACTCATGGTAGTACAGACACTAGTCCTATAAGCCCATAAAGAATAGGTAAGTTGGGTATGCCAATCTTTCGCATGCTTATTAACTATTTTCCTCAGAATTTGTTCAATAACTTTATTTGATGCCTCAGCTTGACCATTAGATTGAGGATAATAAGGAGTCAAAAATCTACGTTGAATTCAATATTTCTCCAATAATTTCACAACTTCTTTATTCTTAAAGGAGGTACCATTATCTGAAACTATCGTCAAAGGAATACCAAATCATGTTATAATATTGTTAAGGATGAAATCACAAATAACATCTGCAATAGTTGAATGGAGAGGGACATCTTCCACCCACTTTGTGAAGTAATCTGTAGCTATCATGATGTATGTATGTCCTTGAGAAGAAGATGGTGAGATTTTTCCAATAAGATCAAAACCCCAAATACTAAAAGGCCATGGAGAAACTTGATTACAAAGCTCACAAGCAAGAGCATGAATCAAATTACTATGATGCAAACTTTGAGGACATTTCTCAACGAACATAAAAGAATCTTGTTCCATTGTTTTCCAATAACATCCCATTCTAAGAAGTTTATTGACTAAAGATTTTCCACCAAAATGTCCTCCACAAGACCAAGAATGAGCTTTTACCAAAGCTACTGGAATTTTGGTTCTACCAAGACATCTTAATAGTAAACCCTCATAAGAGCGTTTGTAAAGCGTATCTCCTAAAATAATGTAATGTGGTGCAAGCTTCCTAATATGGTTACGCATGTTCCTTGTTGCTGATTTAGGAAAAGTAACATCTTTAAAAATTGAAATATATGAGAATACCATTCATCCAAATGTAAATTGAAACAATCAGAGGTAACCTTATTAGAAATTGTAGGGTTTTTAAGAGTATGTATAGTAAATTGAAATTTTTTAGTGTTATTCTCAAGACAAACCAAAGAAGCAGTAATTTCCATAACATCTACATGTTGATTATCTTTTATAGGTAAAGATTGAATTGTATAAGAATAGAATTATGAAAAACATAAAGAGCCAAATCTCTATATTGTGTCATTTTTTCATTCATATTCTGATAACCTCCTTTAATTTTTTCCACAATCGATTGCAAATATCCATAAGTTTCCAATTTTTTTAATGTTAAGGGATGAAGCTTCTCGTAAGCCAGCTATAAGAGCTTCATACTCCACAATATTGTTAGTACAAGGAAAAGTTAATTTATATGATAGAGGGATCAACTTTTTTGTAGGAGTGATCAAGATAATACCAACACCAGAGCATGTCCTACATCTAGATCCATCAAAATATAACTCTCAAACATCATCTTGTTTAATACCTAGAATGTTTTCATCAGGGAATTCTATTGAAGTAAAACATGTATTAGAATGAGGACAAGGAGCTTCAGCCAAATAATGTCTTATAGCTTGTCCTTTAATTGACTTTTGAGAAATAAAATTAAGATAAAATTATGTGAGTAACATCACCCACTTTGCAAGGTGGCCAGAGAGATTAGTTTTGGAGAAAAGATGTTTCAAAGGATCAAATTTAACAATCACATTGACTTCAACATTTAAGAGATAATGCCTAAGTTTCTGACAAGCATAAACTATAGCTAAGCATTGTCTTTCCAAATCTGTATATCTTGTTTCATAATTGAGTAAAGTCTAACTAATGTAGTACACAGGTCTTTCCTTACCTTCACTATCATGTTGAGCCAACATCACACTCACCGCCTTAGAGTGGCTGAAGTATACAGATCAAAGGGTTTATCAAATTGAGTAGGTTGCAAAATAGGAGGATTGGCAAGATACTCCTTAAATTTCTCAAAGGATTGTTTACATTCTTCATTCCAAGAGAAAGTGTTATCCTTTCTAAGAAAGGAAGTAAAAGGAATAGTTCTATCAGCTAAGTTGGAAACAAAGCGATGAATAGCTTGAATTTTTCCTTGTAAACTTTGTAACTAAGAAATAATCTTAGGAGGAGGCATATTAACAATAGCTTCAATCTTTTCAGTATCTACCTCTATGCCTTGCTTAGAGATTATAAACCCTAATAATTTACTGGCAACTCCAAAGACACATTTCTTAGGATTCAATCTCATATTGTAACTTCTAATCCTTTCAAATATATGTCATAAAATACTAACATGATCTTCTCTTTGTATAGATTTTTCCAAGACATCATCCACATAATCCTCAAGAATCTTATGAATGTAATCATGAAAAAACAAAGTCATGGCTCGCTGATAAGTTTCTCCTGCATTTTTTAATCCAAAAGGCATCAGGACCCAACAAAATATTCCCCAAGGTGTTATAAATGCAGTCTTAAATTGATCTTCAGGAGGAATAAAAACTTGATTATAGCTAGAAAAATCATCCATAAAAGATAATAAAGCATGACCCATTGTTGAATCCACAATCATATCAATATTAGGTAATGGGAAATCATCTTTTAAGGATACTTTATTTAAATCTCTAAAGTCAATACACATTCTTATCTTATTTTCTCCTTTTGAAATGGACACAATATTTAAAATCCAATCTGAGTAATCAATAGAGCGGATGAATCCAACATCCAATAATCTTTCAATTTCAGCCTTAACTAATAAAGCAATTTTTGGATTCATCTTTCAAATTTTTTTCTTCATGAGTTTAACATTTGGTTTGAGAACAATATTATGAGTAACAATCTTAGATTTAATACCTAGCATATCCAAATATATCCAAGCAAAAATATCCTTAAATTCAAGTAAAAGGGAAACCAACGGATCACGGTCACTTTGATTCAAACATTTCCCAATTTTTATCATCTTCTCATAGTCATTTTCATCCATTTGAACCTAGTCTCCATTATTCGAAAATTACTTTGTATCAGAGAATCCATCGGTAAAGGAGAAATATTTAGTTCATCATGTTCTCCAAAATAAGCTTTTGTATTTAGACAATAAAGCTTCTGTCATTTATGATGAAATGTAGGTAGATCCTCATAAACTCCTAAAAAATTTGCTAAGGCTTCATCTTCAGAAAAAACATCCAAGATAGGTTTTTGATCCATGTCAAGGAGAAGTGGGTTAACCAACTTCAAATGTCCACCACAGATATGATTAACATTGAGAGGAAAATTCTATGGTTGCTTGTAAGGATTGAACCCCAATCCATATGTATAATCATAAATTTTGTTGTCCAAAGGTACTTGTATACCTTGTTCATATTTACCACATCCTTTCTCATTAAATCCTATTTTTTTAGTAGATGATAACCAAAACCATATCTATCAGCCATATCAAATTAAGTCCAAGGAGCGGCATGTGCTACAATATCATAGCAATCAAGTTTTATTGTTTCAATTGTTTCTTCAATCGAGGCAACAACAAAGTTACTTTTTAATTCCTCAGAAAGCGGGGAAGGAGTAAAAACTTTTTTTTCAAACTCACTTTGTTGTTTCATGAATTCCAAATTAGAAACTTTATATTCTCCAATAAAGGAAGGATTAAAGTATAATGTTCCCCAACATCCTCAGTTAAAGAAGAAGATGGAGCTTTAGTTTATTTAATCTCAAGTGGTCTTTCAAGATCTTTACTTGGTTGAAGAGGTTTGGAAACTTGAAGAGGTTCAAAAACTTTAACATATTCTACATTTAAGCAAGGATTCGGTGCATTATCAATGTATACATCAAATTTTTATAAATGAACCTAACCTTGCAATGAAGAGTAGAAGGAACTGCATGCATAGTATGTAACTAAGGTCTACCTAGAATAATATTATAATTGAGAGGTCCAAACATAACATGAATAGGCGTATTGAGAATAACCGGACCAACTTTAGTAGGTAAGGTAATAATGCCCAAATTTCTCTTTGAAATATTATCAAATCCAAGAATAGGGACATTATCAGGTTGAATAGTTGTAAGATCAGTCTTAATTTCCTTAAGCATATCCATGCTACAAACATTAAGCCCATATTCATTGTCAATTAATTTTCTATGAATGATACTCTGATTAATAGAAATAGAAACCATAAGAGATCATATTAATTCTACACCTCAACAGAAGGTAAATCATTATCGGTAAACACAATAGGAGGTACAAAAGGAATATTATGCATGCACTCCAAAAAGGAATTAATGTTCTCTTGGTTAGGAGGTGAAGTAGGAAGGGTAGATAAAGCCTTTTTTAATGCCTCATGATATGTCAAGGAAGTTTGAAGCAATTCCCATAAATATATCTTAGCAGGAGTAGCACATAATTGTTCTACTAAGTCATACTCCTTAAAGGTAGATGGAAACCTAGGAACTTGAGGAAGCATAGGTTAGGAAGGAGGTAAAGAAACTAGAATAGTAGGCTAAGGGTTATTCCATGTGTGATAATCATGTGAAACAAAATCCATGTTATCAAAGAAATCCAAAGGATCTCTAGGTTTACCCTTAATTATTATTCGAGGACATCCTTTTACCATCAACAAAGGTTTAGGATATATCATTCTAGGTGTATCAATGTTACAAATAGTGGAACATGAAGGTAACCATGCACACACCCTATGGTAAAGGTCAATTGAAGAGGTTGTAGAGGAAGATGAAATAGGAATAGGATCAATGGAGATCTCATTCAAACAATTTTTATCCTCACTTCCATGTACCTCATTAAGGGATCTATCCTCTTTTGAAATAAAAGCCTCATCAAAGTATTCAAAACAAAAATCATACATGTTGAACACAAAGTAATACTACAACCATGAAAAATGTAAATGTTTTTGTATTTTTAAAGAAATTTTGCAATTTTTTTGTTATTTTTGAAATATAAGATCATAAAAGAAATCTACTTCTATATGCATGTAAGATCTAACATAAAATGAAAATCTAACACCAAAAATAAAGATTTGTCATAAAACGGGTTCACCAAAATGTGATGTGGAAAATATGGATGGGGGTTTTGAACAATGCACATAAAAGAGACCCTAAACCCATATTAACCACATACATGAAATTCTAATGATAAGGAATATAAATCTAGATATGCTTGCAAAGAATAGTGAAATAAAGTACATACCTCATAGCATAGGTGATCTGAAAATACCTATTTTCTGGTGTCTGTACTGAGTTTTTGTAAATTCTACAAGCAGATCTAGGACAAGAACATAGAGACAGAGAAAACACATAAATATTCTCCTTTTCTGAGTCAAGTCAACCTTGACCCAAATGAAGGTTGACCTTGACCCCTTTATGTCAACCTTGACCTGCACTACTCTGACAGAAATTCTGTTCGTGGATCCCAGAAGTTTGCCGAAAAGGGTATCCAGATCTGCTTTGCAACTCCCGAAATAGCAATTGTAAATATCTAAAAATGGTGTTTTGGGGTGGCTATATAGGGTTTTGCCTTAGTCAAACCCCCATTTTGGTGATCACCTCCATGAATAGCCATATGTAATAGAATATATGTGTGTGTTGCTCATAGGAAGAGCTTTGAATGTGAAATGCCAAGATCTAATCTTCTAGATTGAAACCCTGGCATGAATTGAAATGAGAGAGAAATGCATAGATTTGAATATGATAAATAAATCATACCAAGCCCCCAAGGCTAAAGTACTCCTACCAAACTCACAATCTATAATTGCTACCCCATGATTGTATCTTTTGAATGCTTGAATGTTGAAAATGGTAGATCAAGAAAGAAGGAATCTTTCTTGCTCCAAATGAATGTCCATAATAACTTGTCCACAAAATGCTTTCTTGCATCAATATCTTATTCTTCTATATCATCCTCTTGAAATCTTGCATCATCATCTCCTCATCATCACTTGTAGCTCCTCATGTGTAGCTTCTCATGACTTGTTGAAATGAAGGCAATGTAAGGGCCCCTAATTCAAATTTCACCTCGAATTATGGTCCAATCACAATAGCCAACTAAGGAGGGAAAATAATTAAATAAATTTTGAATAAAAACTCTTCTACATTCAGATCTAAGGGCCCATTTTTAATTTTGGGACCCGCTATGATCAAAATTTGGAAGTGGGGACCAAAACCTAAAAAAGGTCATGGTCAACCTTGACCCTGACCCAAGGTTTCAGGCCCAGTCAACATTGAAAACAAAGAAGTTTCTGAGTCGGCCAGAATCTTGAAATGATGGGAAAACATAGCTAAATGTTGGGAAAGGGCCCAAAGGCCTAGAAGAGATGTGATGAAGGCTAGGAGGGCTAGTATATAGGTCCTACCTAGAAAATAGAGCCATGAAGAAGGAAATCAAGGAGAATCCTCAGGATCCTAACCCTAATTTCACCTAGAAATGAAGAATCAAGTGCAAATGCATCCTAAATGCAAATCTATCATGAAAATGCATTAAATGAGGGTGCTAAACCTACCAAAATGGAAGTTCTTCTATTTTAAGATGATACAGTAATTAGGTCCATGGCTAACCTTGTTGTAATATGTTAATGTAATGTATTCAAAGATGTAATCTTTTCTATTAAGAGAGATTTATATGTTGGATGGATAGAAATATTAGTGGATGTAAGAAGAGGTATGAGTGGAATAAAAAATAAATTCAAAATAGAGATATTTTTCATTGGAACTATACTGGCATATCATAGGCGCACTATTAGTCAATTTATAAAATTGGTGGATTTTTGTCCATAGTGGATTGTAGTCCACCTTGGGTTCTTTCCCTTGTTGTAATATCAAAGTTGTTTCCATCAGTTGTATTTGAGTAGTGAGCTCTAGTCAGTGAGCCTAAATGTGTGTGCATTCCCCTATTGTACCTTTAATAGGGTTATATGTGCTAGTACATCATCTAGTGGATTTGATCCCCATCATGGTTTTTCCCTTAACTAAGTTCCCACACAAAAATATGGTGTTATGTGTTCTTTTGATTGTGGTTTAGTTCTTAAATTTTCATATTAAGTAAAGAAGTTAACTATTGTTAAGTTTTGGTTTTTACACAACTGATTCACCCCCCCCCCCCTCTCAGTTGTGTTAGTTGCCTTATTTCTAATAGTTGTTCTGATTTTAGAATAAGTCACATCTCTCCAAAGAATAACATGTATGCAATAATACTTAAATGGCATTTATGTTCACTTCTTAAAATATTTTCCTATCAAATCCAAGATAGCCTTAAGAGTATTAATTCAAATGTTATTAATTTTTTCCTAGATTATAGCTGTCAATATAGAGTACTAATATTTTTTATTTTCTATTATTGTTGATACAAGAAAATGATTATCTTTGGTTGAGTTAAATTTTTCAATTGATTTGCAATTATAGATCCTTGAGCAAGGGCAATTTAAGGTCAAGTAATCCTCTAGTTAGAGTACATCAGTTAGTTGTACATCCTTGGTTGATAAATAAATGGGTTTCCCTTAGGATGAAAATTTATTTGATAGGGGTTTAGTTGACCTATTAGGAGTGTGTATTGAGTTATTTGCACCAACTATTTTTCCATAATGGAGACCAATCAAGAGGTATATAAACAAGGCTACCTCCCTCATTTTGGTAAATATTCACAAAGAATGAATATTTAATTTATAAGCATCAAGAATTTAATTCATAAGCATTAATAAAATTAAATATAAGGAATTCAATTAAAGTATCCAATTCCATTCAAGACAAAGAAATAAAAAAAACATCAAGTTTAATTCAAGAGATCAAGAAATGAGGGCATGTAAGACAATGACTAATTTGTAGATATAAGAATTTGTGAAGGTATTCATGATCTTCCTATCCTAAATTCAACATCAAGACAATGTCAAAGATAATTTCAAGCATCTTCATAAGCATTCAAACATCAAGAAGGTTTATCAAGGTATGTGAAATTCATTTTTAGATCTAGTCTCTATTATACATTAGTGTGCTTTTATTCCAAGAACATTTCATTTTATTTTAAAGGTTGATTCCCAAATTAAAGTTTGACCTAGGCAAACCCATTTTTACACAAATTTTTCCTTCTTTTTTTGTGCAGGAATAGGTGGAAACGTGCAAGAAGAGCTACAAATAGATCAGGAGAAAAAATAAAATTTATAAGTAATTTCATCAAAAAGTACTAGGAAAAAGGTGTGTGAGGTTCCCATGCCTTGGACTAGGCCAAGTGATTCATCCCTATCCTCTTGTCTCAGCTCAAAATTTGGTTTGTATGTTATTTATAGTCTCTAGTTCCCATATATTATCCTAAAATTGGTTTGTTAGTCCTCAATTGTCCCATACACGTACAAAATGATCCTTTCTCTCCATTTATATTTAGATCTTACATTTAATAATTATATTTTCATAATCACATCCCCCACACAACATACACATCACACAAAGGATTATTGCATCCACATAGATCTTCTTCTCCATGAGGTGTAGTGGATCATTTTCCTTCCTATGTAATAAGGTTAAGGTGAATGAGTGTGAGATATATTCCTTGATTGCATGCATAAACTTTTGAATCTTATTGTACCCGTATTTACCCTAAAAAAAATTCCATTTTAGGTTCCAACCAATTAGGTTCAAACTTTTAAAGCTTCTCTATATTGACCAATTTCCTTTTATTTTCCATAAGTACCAAGTGTCCTATCTCAAAGAATATGAATCTAGCCTTATTTTTCTAGGTACAATGGAGATATTTTTTATTATATTTCAAATGATTTAGATCATTTTAGCACTTCTCATCTAGAATCTCTGTCTCATGTAATCAATACATATGGTACTATTCATCTACTATAAGATTCTAAAATGGAACTCTCAAGGATGGTAACTCAACCTCAATCAAAAGAATGGATTTGGATCTAAGACATGGGAAAATGGAATGGCTCTAATGGGAGTATGAATGTTGGTCTTGCAATCCCATAAGATATTATTCACCTATAGTTATCGATCACAGCTAACATCATTGACTATCTTCTTGAGGATTTTGAAGATAGTTTTGTTATATGTCTCAACTTAATCATTAATTTATGGATAATGTGGGGTGGAAATGAAGTGTTAGATGTGAAACTTGCCACAAAGTTCACAAACATATTGATTCTTAAAGAGGCAAGCATTATTTATGATAATAGAAAGTGGAACTCCATATAGACATAAGATGTAATTAAACAGGAATTTGGTTATTTTCTTGATGGTAATGTAGGCCATGAGAATAGCTTCTATAAACTTTGTTAAGTCTCAATGGTAGTGACGATGAACTTAAGACCATTGGAGGAGGTAGAGTTAATCTCTCTAATGAGATCATATCCCCATTATGAAAAGGGTCATGGAGATGTCATTGGTTGTAACTCTAGTGCATGTTCATGTATCTGACATTTCTAACACTTTTGAACAAACTTCTAGGCATCATTTTCCATTGTTGGCTAGTAATAACCAGTTTTCATGAGATTATTTGATAAGGTATTACTACTAAAATGGGCATAAAAAATATCATTGTGTACTTCTTTCAAATCCATTTTTGCTTCCTCAAATTCAAGACACCTACAGAAGGTTCCATCTCTAGACTCTTCTTATATATGGCTTCAACAATAATAACATAATAAGATGCTTGTATTATAAAGGTCTTACATTGGTTACAATACAAGTGGGGAGGTAAAAATTAGTCATGTAGATAGGCATATATGTCAGTGTACATAGGGGGATTGGGTCCAATTATCTCACACACAAATTCAAATGTATGTTCTTTGAATTTTGGGATCGTCAACTATTCTACCAAGAACTCATAGTGTGTTGTGTCATTTGGTATGTCAAGTAAAGATCCAATGGTTGACATTACATCAGTTGTCTTGTTCTTTACTTTAGGAATCTATTCAAAGACAATGTTATCAAATCATTTCTTTAAATCATCAACCATTTTATAATGATGCAAAATCTTTTCATCTGGAATGGTAATGTACCCATCATTAACTTATCTTATTATCTATTGTGAATCTTCATACACATGTAGGTCCTTGATTTTCCATTACAATGTTATTTCAAGAATAATGATAAAGGCCTCATACTTTCCTATATTTTTGGTACATGAGACTATAATACCTAGGAATGGAATCGCATTGGGGTATGATAAATGAGATTATTGTACCTGATCCTTCTAGTTTTATGATCCACCAAAGTATATCTTCCATTACTTTAGTGTATCTATTGCAAATATGGATTCATCTATAAATTATGATAGGGTGACCTACTAGGAATATATAATCGATAATTTAATATGTTATTATGTACCCTTTAATTTCCTTTCTATCAATATACTCTATATCATATTTTCTCAGGATCATTACATATTTATCTAATCTTCTTGTGAGTATTTATTTGTTGATGAGGTACTCAAGAGGAACAATCTTAGCTATGAGCATCATTTTATAACTAAGCATGTGATGTTTAATATTTTAGGAGGTAAAGAGAATTTCAAGACATGCTTATTCTAGTTTTTTATTGTTTAGTTCATAACCTACAAATGTTGAGATAATGTAGTAGATAGCCCTTTCCTTTCCTTCCATATCATGCTAGGATAAAAGAGCGCCCAAGGATGATGTAGTTTTTTAAATATGGAATAGTATGTTGTTTCTAAAATATGGAATAGTAAGGGATCACCCATTATAGGTAGCATTAAGGTTTTAGTTGAGAGTAAGTAGTCATTGAGTAGCTAAAACACTTCTTGGAACTATCTTGTCCATTTAAAAGGGAATCTTTTATGGATTAAATGTCAAAATGGGTGTCAATTATTTCCAATTTGAGCCATCAATTTATGTATACATGATAATCTCCTTTGTAGGATCCTTAATTTATTAATATAAAAAGGTGGAGGCACCTCAACAATTTATTTTATAGGTTTTTGGTGTTGGGGTATGAGGACTCTTTTCAACTGAGCTCTGGGTCTCCTGGGAATATTTTGAGAGCTCAGCTAGAGTTTCTCAATAAAGATAAAATCAAGGAAAATAATTCCTTTGCTCTAGACAGCTAGATTACAATGAAATTCACACCCTCAAGTCCAAGGTTGGAAGTTTCTAGGTTTAGTTGGACAATGAGCTTTAGGCTAGGAAAATTCTAGAAGATAGGTGCAGGCAGATCTCAGAGAAGATAAATTTTGGTGATAGGGGCCTAAAGAATACTCCTTGTGATAGTAAAGAGAAAATGAAAATGAGTATCCAAAAGCTTAAAAATAAAATAGGTTGAAGGGAAAGGAAAAAATATAATATGGAAGTTGGCTAGGTTATTTTGGATAAGGAGGTTGTTGTTGTTTCCAAGGAGGGTCCTGGTAAACAAAAGCAAGAGAGCTTGAGGAAGAAAATCTTGGATTCTACTCTAGCCACTCAAACCCTGAAGGAAACTAAGGAGGACGTTACTATCATAAATAAGTAGGTGGTTGAAACTCTCAAGGAGTTGGCCTAGGCTTATATTTGTTTTTTAAATTGTATTTTGTTTTGTCTCTATTGGTTTATGATTTCTGGTCCAGTTTCTCAGGTTCTCTATTGTTGGTCATTGGTTGGTTCTGATGGTTGTGTATGTGCCAGCAGTGTCTTTTTTAGGGGAACTTTATTGAATATCTTTTGTAATGCTTTGTAAGGGGTTTCAGGGTCCCCTTTAAAACCTATTTTTTCCTTAATCCAAAACAATATCTTTTACATTTAAAGGATTACCTCTATTCCATAATGAGATATAATGAATCTCAAAATCTTTCTTGATGTTCCTACAAAGATAAATTTCTTAGGATTCAATATTTATGTTCCTTAAGTCTATCAAAGATTATTTATAGAATATCTAGATGACTACATTTGGAATGTGATTTGGAAAGTATGTCATCTACATAGTATTTCAATTTTTCATGCATCATTTCATGGAAAATGGTGGTCATTTCTCTGTAATATGTAGCTCTTATATTTTTAAAACCAAAAGGCATGACATTCCAACAATATTTTCCCCAAAGACAAGTAAATTTTTTATTATATTAGTCCTTAGGCACTATCCTTATTTGGTTGTATCCAAAAAATTCATCCATTAGTGATAACATTTCATGGCTAGACATCAAGTCAACTATCATGTCAATATTAGGTAGTGGGAAATTATCCTTGGGACATGCTTTATTCAAGTCTCTAAAATATATACAAATCCATATACCCCTATTCAACTTGGTGACACTAACAAGATTATATATACATTCTATATAATCAGCAGGTAAGATGAAACCCACATCTATCAACTTCTTAAGTTTGGCTTTGACTAGTGGCGTAATCTTTGGATGTATCTTTCTTAGCTTTTGCTTTATTTTTTATGCTTCTAAATAGATTTTTTGGTGGTGTGGGACTAGTTCTAGATCCAACCTTGTCATGTTAATTCTTCTTTCTCTTTTGGTGATAATGATGTTGCAAGATGGACTATCTTCTTGTTTTCCCTAGGTTGACTTCTTATGATTTCTCTATAAGAAGATGATATCTTTCTTGACTTAAGGGAAGTGGGTCCAACATTACATCCTATAGTGCCTTTGAGAGGTTTTCACCATTAGATACATCCTTTAATTTTACTATTCCTTGGTCAAGATGTGACTCATCATTTCTACCTAAAGATCTTATATTTTTTTCTTTATTTTCACTTTTGTGACCAAAAGGTGGACCAGAATATCTAAAGTATGAAATTCCATTAAGATTAATAGTAAAGCCAAATTTATGGTCTCCCATAGGTATGATACTTTGAAGTCATAAGAACTCATTGATAGCTTCATCATTCTCAAAGATATCTAAATTCAGTAGATTGCATTGTTCCTAATCAATAAGATTAGGGTAAACTAGGGATGTTTTATTGTTGCACTCAATGTAAGACATAGGTGTTAATATGATTTAGAAAAATAGAGAGGGGGGGTGAATTAGTTGTTCTCAAGTCCAGATGTATAAAAAAAACTTTAAAACTCTTCAACAAATCAGATCTAACAATCAACAGCTACTCGGTCATTACTGATTGCATAACAGAAACATATAATAGTGCAGCCCACTTATCCAATAGCATCTAACTTGTAAAGCATAGAAATGTTCAAACCAAAAAATTCACACAAGTATCAACACCATGATTTATATTGGAAACCCAATTTGGGAAAAACCACTTTGTCACATGTTACTATTATGTTCACTCTTCTGAAGTGAGCTCGGTGAAAAGCCAACCCTGACAAAGGTTACAAATGCACTGTCAGGTGTGACCCGGTTAAAGGATTTAAACCACTCTGTTAAAAGTGCACCTTGTTATAGGACTTACATACACTCCATTATAATGCAACCTTGTTCAAAGGATTTATACCTATGACTATTAGGTCAACCTCTGTTAAAAGGATTTTGACTGATACAATGGTTAGAAAGTAGTAGTAGTATTGATCTGAAAAACATACAACTCACTTTGCAAATATCAGATCCAATTCCGTACACATATGCTGGCTTACTAACTATGAACCTTTACCATCCCCATCACTGATCTGCTCAGAACTCTCTTCAAGAGATCAAAACACTTCTCCTTCAGCCTTCTCTTCTTAGACAATCAATAACATCAACAACACTTCCAGCATCCTCTCTCTTACAACCTCTAGCTTAGGTTTCCTTAATACTTCCTCCATTAGGTCAATACATCTTTTGCCACTTAATCTCCTTCGTAGATCTTAGGTTTAGGTCAGATTCATCGAATCCATCCTACTTTATGTTCTTCAGCTATCCTTCTAGAAATATCTCAAATCTCTTAATAGATTTACAATAAAATGTTTTATAGTGCATTAAATGCTTTCATACAATCAATAAATAAAGTCAACACATTTTACATAATCCAAGAATTCAACAATGTCGGCTAGAAATCTAAATTCTCCCTCAAATGCAAAATATTGACGCTCGGTCAATACTATGTTCAACTTCTCAGTCTTCACTAGAAAGCTCGGTCACCTCAAAAATTGTTTCCTTGGCTAATACTATCTTCCTTGGCAATTAACTGGTGTTCGGTCAACATTGAATTTACTCAGCATATACTAGCTTGGTCAACACTAACAACACTCGGCTTAAACTAGATTTCTTCACTTTTTCTTGGTTAAGCCTACCAGTTTAGTCTTCATTCTTACTTAGATAAACAATACATTGTCTTATCATTGTGCTATATAATCAAGTACTCATTGAAGTATCAAGATAACTCAACCTTTCCTTAGGTTCTATTGTTACCAACCTTGCCTTTCCCCTTAGCAACAATCAAATAGATATAGTACTTTCTTAAATAGCAACAGTCTTACCAGTTAACATTTGACATCAATGACAATATAACAATTTCTTCAATTGCAGTTTCCAACAATAGGGACAACATTAATGGTGAAAATGATAGACTCAACTAACTTAAAAGGAAAAGGCTCAGGTGACTTGGATGATTCCAAAAAATTTCAATCAAATATTGACTATCTATATGTTTTTCTTGTAAAGATAGGTCATTAGAGTCAAAAAAGACTTTATCTATGGCATAAATGTTACATTTTTAAGGGTTTCCCAATCGTATTCATTGGAATCGATTTCATAGTAATACTCCTCACGTGGCTCAATACTGGAAAAAGAACAAACATATTTTACATGAAGAAATTGGACATGTGGGTTACTCATATTAGGTGGTTGATACCCTAATCAATTTAATTTAAGTTGGGCCTTGGGTAGAATAGAAATCTATAATTAAAGGCTTACAAAATAATTTACACTTAACCCTAATCATAGAATTTCCTAATCGTAAACAAAATTGTGTGGCTATGCTCATTAACCATTTAAATTATAGAATTAGTTATGTTGATCATTTATCAAATTAATGACATACTAATTAAAAAATCATGAATAAATTAATAAGAGCAACCACAAACAAATGGAAACCAATTTTAACAGAGTTCACCCAATGGCTAGGTTACATCTCCAAAGGTTGTTCAAGTGTGATGTCACTCCATAAATTTTATGTGAAGCTCAATATGTCTTTATTACATCATATGTGAGTCTTCAAGATTCAAATTAATTCTTCACCACTTTAGAAATATTGTAGCACATCCAATGCTCTTTCCAATTTTGGTTTTTACAAATAGTTTATAATTTTCATATACATGAACCAAGCATAATAATATATGGAGAATTATAATAATCCACTCACAAATATTTAACCTACACACAAGTTTGAGATGAATTTAGCTTGTCTCTCTATTTCTCTTCAATCTTGTAGAATGAACAATTACAACCTCTGTGAGTAATACCCTCATTTGTTGGATCACAATACTCAACTCATTGAAAAATGACTTGTTGAGTTCAGAACTCGACACTCAATAACTTTGTTCAATTCTCTCTTTTTTTAGAATTCCCTTTATAAGATAATTATATCCCTTTATATACATGTCCATATGCTAATTAGTGGTTTAAATAATAAATATTCAATTATTTTTCATATCTCTAAATTAACCCCTTATCCTATTTTAAAAAGTTTAAAACCCCTTTTATAACCTTTAAAGATTTGGGCTTTAAGCATGAGATATTATTAAAAAATATTTTAGGTCTTAGGCCCCTTTATTTAAGTTTCACTATGATTAAAGCATTTATATAGGATTTTCATGCCACTTGTATCTGAGAGAAGCCACATAACATGGTGGTTAGGCATGTTTGACATTGTGGGGGAATGCACTTGTTCATTGTTTAAATAGCAACAATGCCTTATATATTTTGAGAAATATGTGTAGCCCATTAGTGGAGCTCAGTCTTCATGGATGTAAGATGAGGGAGCCCCTAATTTTGCATAACCACCTAATCAAATGGAGTATGTCACAAGGGTGACACATGGCACCATTATATTGGTCCATGTGCAACTACTTGATTTGTCATATAATACCACATATTGGAGCACAATTGGTCCATGTCATTGCTAAGTCAATGCCTAATACCATGTATCAGTCTCAAATTAGACCACATCATTATTTATTGTTAAGAATGGGAACACTGAGAGGGGGGGTGAATCAATGTTCTGCAATTAATGTTTTTCTGCTTCTTGAAACTTAGCCCAATTACTTAATTACTGAAATGAATAGTAAAGCAAATGAAACAATCAAACATAACACATAACACAAGATATGTTTATAGGGAAACCTTGGCTAGAGGAAAACCCAGGTGGGAATTAATAACCACAAATAATTGCACTTAGTATTATGAACCTGTTAAAGTTCCTTTGCCATTCTTTACAAAGTTGAGTGTTAGAATAACTGAGAGGGGGGTGAATTAGTTATCTATAGTCCCAATCACAAAATGTATATCCAAAAACAATTTGCTAACACTTATGTAGCTCGGTAACATAAAATAGTATTATGTCTGTGCTTTTACCGATTACCAGTTAATAACATATAGTGATTACCGATCAAATCCAATATGCAACATGTAAAGTATGACAACAAATAATCATCATAGTCAACACATAACACAAGAGATTTAACGTGGAAACCCTATAAAGGGAAAAACCATCTGGGCCCAGCAACCAAAAAATTGTTCACTCTTCTGAAGTGAGTTCGGTGAAGACCCAACCCTGTTAAAGGTTACAAACACACTGTGAGGTGTGACCTTGTTAGAGGATTTTCGTCCAACCGTTATCATCCAACCAGCATTCACTATGGGGTTGATAGGATAACAAATGTACACTCTATGAATGACATTACAAGACTTTCTAGTCCACTTTGTTAAGAAATTTATTTGTTTAAAATGGTTAAAATGTAGAAGCAGGTGATTTGATTACAACACAACTTCAATTGCAGATTATCAGATCTATATTATGCTCATTCAAATCCTCTGATCAATATATCAATTCTATTTCAATCAATATTCAATAACTTACTGTCACTTGATAATAGTTTTCTGATGCTCAGTAATCTCTATAATTTGGTTCTCCTTAACCAGTTTGATCAGGCATGCATGAAGCTTGTTCATGCAATATCTTTGCAGTCTCCTTCTTCCAGCATGTTTTCATCATGAAATCCTAGTCTCTTAAATAGACAAGTAAATTGTTTTAATTCCATCCATCAGATTTTGCCGCTTAATCTCCTTTGTTGATTTTATCGCTTAAACCTTCCTCGGTTGATGCATCAGTAACACATTTTATTTCAATCCCTTAGATCTTCTTCGAATTATGCTAGTCATTGATCTTCATAACAAACATTATCTCCAACTCTAATTATGAGGTACTTTACAGCTCATCAACTTCCATCAGCTAAACTAATCATTTAGTTCTTTTCTTCTGCTTAGTTAACAAAGAAATGTGTCGATGAACAGAAGCCCAGTTTATACTATGCTCGGTATACACTACACTGCATCGGTGTATACTGAAATGCTTTTTTAACCGACCACACTACTTTGTGCATTTTTCTCTATCCTTCATCATAGATGAATGCAACATAATCAAGTCAATAACATAAGGTCATAAACTCATTCATAAGTTACCCAATGTATTCCTTATCATCATATGTCATATCCATCTTCCTCATGTAGATATATATGTTCTTCATCTCTTTTCTTCTTGTTTCTAGAGATGTTTGGGTATAGTAACTTACAAGATAAGTATTGTCAAAACTAGTTGACATCAATGACAACATATTACTAATTTAATCATCTTACATATCTAATCAGCAACTCAATGATCGCAAATCATAGATCTTCAAGTCATATAATTTATTCAAATCAGTTGTAGTTCATCAATCTCTCCCTTTAGCATTGATGGCAACACAAGCAATATGAAATATGCCATACACATACCAAACATGTATTCTACAACTCTGTCAACAAATGATGTAACTTGGTACAAGCTCTCCCTAGCTTAATATGTTTAATCACTACATTACATAAAAGCATTTGAAAGTGCAGACTAACTTCTGCAGATATGATCCTTTTAGCTCTCAGGTTTTCTTCTATTCTTAGTAACGGGTCTTCAATGCTCTCCCTTTTCTCTATCTCTCTCCCTTTGACTTTGGCTTCATATTCTTCATATTAATCTCTCTCCCTTTGATAGAAATTCCAAAGGACAATAAAAACATATAGCTATGTAGTAGTCATGTAACTCTCTATTTGTCTAGTGCATTCTCTATATCTCAGTATACTAATGTGAAAATCTATTCCATTTCTTCAACTTTTCACAACCTTAGATAAAATTCCAAAGTGTGAACTCTATTGCATCAACATGTATGATCTTCTGATAAAATTAGGCTGATGCAACCTCCAGATCACCTTAGTGACTGGTAGACAGTGGACGGACCCCAAGTCTAGTCCTCAAGTATTCATATGTATCCTTCAGTAGAGGCTTTGTAAAAATATCAGCAAGTTGTTCTTTTTATGTAACAAATTCTAGCTTCACTTTCTTCTCATGTACTTGTTCCCTTGAGTAGTGATACTTAATAGATATGTGCTTTGTTTTAGAGTGCATCACTGGATTCTTTGAAATATTAACTGCACTAGTGTTGTCACAATATATAATCACTGGCTCAGTGATTACCTCATTCATACCTTCCAAAACTTGCTTGATATAAGCAATATTTGAATAGTTTGTAGTAGCAACAACATACTCTGCTTCAGCTGTAGACTGGGAAATGCAAGACTATTTCTTACTTGTCCATGTAGCAAGTCTTTCACCAAAGAAGAATGCTCCTCTGGTAGTACTCTTTCTATCATCCACATTTCCATCCCAATCAGCATCAATGCATACCTTATGTTCAAACTTGCCTTTCTTAGGATACCATAGTCCATAATCTTCAATTTTCTTTAGGTATCTTAAGATTCTCTTTGTAGAAACCATGTATGATTCTCTAGAGTTTGCAAAAAATTTAGCAACTATTCCAATAGCATGTGATATATCAGGTCTACTATGAACTACATATATTAACTTACCAATCATGGATCAGTACAGTGTCTAGTTTACCTTAGTAGTTCCATCTTCTTTAGTCAGTTTACATCCAATAGCCATCAGTGTTCCCACAGGTTTAGCATCTTCCATGCTAAATGTCTTCAAAACTTCCTTTATATATTTAGATTGCGTGATGAATACCATCATTCTGCTGAATCACTTGTAAGCCTAGAAAGAACTTAATCTCTCCAAACATAGACATTTTAAATTCACTTCTCATTTCATCAGCAAATGACTTACAAATGTGATCTTGTCCTCCAAATATTATGTCATCCACAAATATCTCAGCAATCAAGATAGTATCATCAGAATTTCCTTTCATGTAGAGATTGCTATTCTCACTAGTTCTAACAAATCCAATACTCAGCAAATAGTTATGAAGCTTCTCATACCAAGCTCTCGGTGCTTTCTTTAGACCATATAAAGCTTTATGTAATCTACATACCATATCTTTTTTGTCTGGATCAATGAACCCTTCAAGTTGTTCTATGTAGACTTCTTCAGGTATTCCATTCAAAAAAGAAGATTTAACATCCATTTGGTAAACTTTGAACTTCTTGTGTGCAACATATGCAAGTAACATTATGACTCCTTCTAATCTAGCAACAGGTGCAAAATTCTCACCATAATCTATTCCTTCCTCCTATGCATATCCCTTGCATACTAATCTAGCTTTGTTCCTTGTTACCTCTCCATTCTCATTAAGCTTGTTTCTGAATATCCACTTAGTACCAATAACATTCTTGTCCTTAGGTCTGGGTACTAAACTCCAAGTTTTTTTCTTCTTTATTTGTTCTATTTCCTCTTTCATTGCATTAACCCATTCATCATTTTCTAATGCAATGTTTACATTCTTTGGTTCATATTCACAAACTAGACATGTACCTTGTCTTGCTTTACTTCTTGTTTGCATGCCAGCTTGTCTGTCTCCAATTATTTGTGTCTCAAGATGATGTCTTTTGAAAAATATTTCCAATATCCAATCTCTTCTTTCTTGTTCATCCTGTGCAAGTTCATTTGCTTGCTCGGTAGGTCCTTCCTGCTCATTGGTTTCTCTTTCATGTCTGTCAGTATTGTTTTCCTGCTGAACGATTTTCACTGTCTGCGGTGTCGGTAGGTACTATGGTTGTTCAATGTAAGTGAATCTACCGTAGTCTTCTAGTTCCTTTATGCTTTCCTCTGCATTCTTATTATCAAACTCATCAACTCAAACATTAGTACTTTCAATCATTTTATTGGTTACTTTGTTAAGACACTTGTATGCTTTACTTTTAGTGGAATATCCCTGAAATATCCCTTCATCACCTTTTGAGTCAAACTTCCCATTTCTTTCATCTTTCAGAATAAAGAATTTACTTCCAAAAACTCTAAAATAACTTACAGTGGGTTTGTGGCCAAACCATAACTCATAGGGTGTCTTATTAGTGTCCTTCAATTGTACTCAGTTTAGAACATAAACAGCTGTGCTAACTACTTCTCTCTAGTATGTATGAGCAACATTCTTTTGTAACATCAATGTCCTTGCACAATCAACAATTGACCTATTTCTCCATTCAACTATTCCATTTTGTTGAGGTGTCCTCAATGCAGAGACCTGTGTTTTAATACCATGCTCATTACAAAAGTTAGTAAATTCATCAGAAATAAATTCACTACCTCTGTCAGATCTCAAACACTTCAATTCTTTACTAGTCTCTTTCTCAAATTTTGCTTTATACCATTTGAACATCTTAAATGCCTCTAATTTTTCTTTCAAGAACATGATGTCATTAATCTAGTGTAATCATCAACAAAAATAATAAAATATGTCTCCATAGTAACTTTGAGTTCTCATAGGACCACATAGGTCGGTATGCACTAATTCAAGTAATTTCTTTGTTGAATAATCTTTTCTTTTGAAACTAGATTTTTTCATTTTACCTTTCTGACATTCATGACACATAACATGATCAGGCTTTGATAAGTTAGGCAGACCTCTAGCCTTTTTCTTTTTACTGATCTTAATCATGTTATCAAAATTCACATGAGATAACCTTTTATGCCACAACATGCATCTTCATCTTTCATCATTAAACAAGAAGACTGGTCATTATCAAGATAAAACAAATTACCTCTCAATTGTGTTTCAGTTCCAACAAGTCTTCCTCCATCATTAAATATCTTCACTTTCTTGCTCTCAAAAGCAACTCAGTGGCCTGAATTGTTCATTTATGCCACACTTAGCAAATTATAGTTTAGTCCTTTTTCCCAATAAACATTATCACATCTAATTTTATCATTTATCATCAGGGATCCTTTTCCTCTAACCATACAATGTGCATCATTACCCATTCTCACAAATCCTCCATTTTGTTCTTCAAGATTATCAAATTTTTCTTCATCACCAGTCATGTGATGTGTACAGCCACTATCTATGATCCATGTATCATTTTTATTAACCTTAGAGATAAGTGTTGTCTCTACATACCTTTCATCTTCCTCTGAGTCATCCTTCATTGCAACAAATACTACCTCCACATCTTCATCAGTGTCAGTATCAGCAACATCTTCTTTTGCAATGTAGCACACCTTCTTTCCTTTATCATTATTGTCTCGGTTGTCTCTGTTATAGTGTCGGTAACTTATGTTGCCTCTTCTCCCACAACTTCCTTCACCAGATCAGTCTTTGTTTATGTCATCATCTTTCCTATGTGGACATCTAGCAGCACTATGACCAACCTCTTTATAGTTAAGCATGCTAAAGGTAATTTACTTCTATATCTTCCTTTACCTTTACGTAACCTTCTAGCCATAAGAGCTTCAAGTTCATCAAGCTCATCATCAGTATTGATATCACTATCATCATTCTTATTTCTACTACTAGACTTACCAATCTTTAGAGAAGACATAAAAGTAGATTCAATAGATGGTACAACATTATTATCATAGTTATTAAGTTCAAAGTTTGTAAGCTTACCAATCAGATTATCAAGAGTAAGGTTGTTACCAGATGCAGACCTAGTTTCATGAATTGCAGATATTCTGATTGCATAAACTGGCAATAAGGTTCTAAGAACTTTGCTTACCGCTATCTCTTCATCAATAACACCATCAGATCCTCTGATAGCATGAACTACCTCTTTTAGTCTATTTGTGTACTGCACAATATTTTCTCCTTCCTTCATCTTAATGTCATCGAATCTTCCCCTTAATCTTTTAGCTCTGGCTCTTTTGGCTATTGCATCACCACTATAAACTTGAGCAAGTTTATCCCACATCTTCTTAGCAGTAGTACAGTCCTTGATATCTTCAAATTTGGCATCAGTACAGGTAGCAGCAATCTCCATCATAGTAACATTATGTCCATGCATGTCTCTTAGTTGATCAAGGGTCAAGGGACCAGTGGGTGGTGCAAGGTATCCATTCTCCACTAGTGTGAGGGCAGAATTCCCAATTCCGGATACATGCAGCTTCATTCAGCTTTTCCATATTATGAAGTTATCCTTGTTTAGCTTTGGCACTTCCCTCTTATACATTTTGAGATCTTTGTGCTGAAGTCCTTAAAACTCTATTCCAAGCAACCAATGCTCTGATACCAATTGTTAGAATAACTAAAAGGGGGGTGAATCAGTTATCCATAGTCCCAATCACAAAATGTATATCCAAAAATAATTTACTAAAACTTCTGCAGCTCGGTAACATAAGATAGTATTATGTCTATGCTTTTACTAATTACTAGTTAATAACATATATTGATTACCGATCAAATCCAATATGCAACATGTAAAGTATGACAACAAACAATCATCACAATCAACACATAACATAAGAGATTTAACATGGAAACCCTATAAAGGGAAAAACCACCTGGGACTGACAACCCAAAATTGTTCACTCTTCTAAAGTGAGGTCAGTGAAGACCCAACCCTATTAAAGGTTACAAACAAACTATGAGGTGTGACCTTGTTAGAGGATTTTAGACAAACTATTATCGTCCAACCAGCATTCACTATGGGGTTGACAAGATAGCAAATGTACACTCTATGAATGACATTACAAGACTTTCTAGTCCACTCTGTTAAGAGATTTATCTATTTACAATGGTTAAAATGTAACAGCAAGTGATCTGATTACAACACAACTTAATTGTAGATTATCAGATCTATATTATGCTCATTCAAATCCTCTGATCAATATATCAATTCTATTTCAATCAATATTCAGTAACTTACTGTCGCTCAATAATAGCTTTCTGACACTCAGTAATCTCTGTAGTTTAGTTCTCCTTAACTAGTCTGATCAGGCATGCATGAAGCATGTTCATGCGATATCTATGCATTCTCCTTCTTCCAGCATGATTTCATCATGAAATCCTAGTCTCTTAAATAGACAAGTAAACTATTTTAATTCCATCCATCAGATTTTGCTGCTTAATATCCTTTGTTGATTTTGTCCCTTAAACCTTCCTTGACTGATGTGTCAGTAACACATTTTATTTCAATCCCTTAGATCTTCTTCAAATTATGCTAGTCATTGATCTTTGTAACAAACATTATCTCCAACTCTAATTATGAGGTACTTTACAGCTCATCAACTTCCATTGGCTAAACTAATCATTTAGTTATTTTCTTCTATTTGCTTAACAAAGAAATGCATCGGTGAACACAAGCATGGTTTATAATGTGGTCGATATACACTACACTGCGTCAGTGTATACTGAAATGCTTCTTTAACTAACCACACTGCTTTGTACATTTTTCTCTATCCTTCATCATAGATGAATGCAACATAATCAAGTCAATAACATAAGGTTATAGACTCATTCATAAGTTATCCAATGTATTCCTTATCCTCATCTATCATATCCATCTTCTTCATGTAGATATATTTGTTCTTCATCTCTTTTCTTCTTCTTTCTACAGATGTTTGGGTATAGTAACTTACAAGATAAGTATTGTCAAAACTAGTTGACATCAATGACAACATATTACTGATTTAATCATCTTAAATATCTAATCAGCAACTCAGTGATCTCAAATCATAGATCTTCAAGTCATACAATTTATTCAAATTAGTTGTAGTTCATCACTGAGTACAATGACTCTATTAGAAGTCTTAAAGAACAAACCCTATTAGGGGTGGATGGCTCACTTCCCAATGAAGAAGGCTACAACCTCCTATTTATTAGATACACACTATATCTAGAATGGTGAACTGTTTCTTTGACACTATTGTCTCATCAGTTCCTTTTTTGCATTGTTTCTTTAACCTCTTGTAAATATTTATCACATACTAACTTACTTCGTATTCTTCTTCTCTTCTATTTCTCTTCCATGCTTCTAATTTTTTTTAATTATAAAAGCGCATGTCATATATATACATGCTGAATGGGTGCAACCAAAACTAAATACTGTGTTAGCCTAAAACCTAACACATACAATGCTTCCAAATTAATTAGCTCAAGCATGTTTAAATACAATGATAATAACATGTTTACATCACTATTACAATAGGCACATAGCCTTTACAAAACAAAATGATATACGCTAAACAAAAACTTCATGTCGATTGCATGCTTTGTTCTGTACAACCGCTAGACTGTCAGTGTCTCTTAGAATTGATGTAGCTTCTTGATATTGTCATATTTGATCATGCATTCTTAGACTTAGCATACTAACATACTCAAAAGATTACATCCAAGGGTGCATACCAAAACTTGATCATACATACATGTGTTGATGCTCTGATCATCAAGTACTTCACTGTCTGCATTGTCTTCTATACTTAGCCAAATTATGATCTTCAAAGTTGTGCGCTGACTTTAAATTCTCCATATGACTTTGTTCCCATAATTAAAACACAAAAATAGTCATGTACTCTTAGTAAATTCAAATTGCTAACAATATCCCCCTTTGTCATTAATGGAAACAAAGGAATATGGTGAAGTTACTAAACTTAACTTTACACAAAAACTTTCTATCATATAATCTTATACTTCTCTGCATACTATACATCATATAATATTCTATCTCCCTTATACCATATACACTATTCCCCCTTTTACATTAATGAAAAAGGTTCCAAAAATTGAAACTCTAAGTGCTCACACAGTATATACATCAGGATATGCAATCTGAAGGTTTTTGATTTCTTGTTGCCAAACTACCTTGAGTGCATCAACTATCTGAAGATGGGTGCATAATGCATATGTGAGCTTCTCCATCTTTTCTATAATCATACAGGTACCTTGATCATAATTTACTATTTTAGTATCTATCTGCTTGAGGTTCTGGCTTAGTACATCTAGTGAGAGCACTAGTGCATTTCTTAGTTGTTCTTGTCTAGCCCTTATCTTCGCAATCTCTTTTTTTTGCCTTCTCTATTTTGTCTATTTGTCCTTGATAAACATTATTGCACATGTTTATGTCTTGAGAGGGATCTTCAACCAATTTTCTTACTACTTTCATCAGAGATTCTTCTTCCTGAATCTTCTTTAAGTGGTCTGAAGTGAGATTATCCTTGTTCATGCAGTCAGCTATCACTTGTCTTCCTTTAGTTGCTAACTCTTTCAACATTGCTTGACCAATCTTTAGAGAATTAAGGTCAAGTGAGAAATTGCTCATCAATTCATTCATCATTTTCTTGTTGTAATTCTCTTCAACAATTTTGGTCACTGAGTCTTCTAGACTAGAGAAGTTCTCTTTGAATCTTGACAAAATGTTGCTAACATCATCCACTGAGTGAACACTAATCAATTTCTTATCCTCAGGAAATAATTTATTCAGTATACTAACTGATTCTACAAATAAAGGGTTCCTCATTACTTTTTTTTCTTTGGTTTTCTCCATAGCCATCACACTTATCTTTATTAATCCTCTTCTCCCCATGAGTCTAAACTTGTTGTATCAGGAGTCAAACTTGACAACAATGATATTGAGCACTTAGAAGCAAAAAGATGTTTTCTCTTTGACTTACATCCATAATTTCACTCTTTACCTTTATTGGGATCTCAACTGAGGGTTCATCTTTAAATTCATCTTCCTTCTCTTCTTCTTGTCCTGTTATATCTTCAATAAGGACTTCTTCTTGTTGCATAGATTTGTCTTCACCACATAGGATCTCAGCTTCTTCTGTACTGACAAAAGTTTCTTCAAACTTATCCAGTTCATTTTTTGTAGCTTCCATCATGATTTCAACATCATCAATCACTATTGTTTCATCCTTAGCTCTAGCCTTGGGCGTAGAATCTTGTGGACCTGTAAAAGATGCATTAAGGATCTTTGATTCTTTTTCTTGCTTGGAGGGAACTTGGGTTATAGGCATAGTAGGAGGGTACATGTGTCTATCCAAAAATACTTTCTCAATTTCTTTCTTTGTCTCCTTCGCAACCAACTCATAATATTTGTTCATAATGTGCAGAGTTCTGATTTCAATTCTTAAATGAGGCTTAACCAAATCTAACAGTAATATCTTTTCTTCTAGAGAACAAACAGGGATGTTTTCATACAAAGTCTTTTCTCTAATTCTCATATCCTCCTCTATAGCTTGTCTTTTCAAAGAGTCAAGTATATTCCATACTTTATCAGGGATGACTGTCTTAAGTTCCAAAACTAACTTTTTGAACTTAATCATATGCTTGATAATCATAGAATGAGTTTTTGATTTATCAATCTCATGAAACTTATCAAAGGATTTTTCTATCTGATCTATCCTTCCTTCATCAACAACTCTAGTTCTCAAGACTTCTAAATTTAGTCTGAATCCTACCTCAAGAGGTGCTTGAGTGTTCTTTCCTTTTCTTCTAGTGTGTCTTGAGGATGGGTAGCTTGCACTAGTCTTCTTCTTCCTTCAAGATACCTTTCTTGGCTCAGGAGGTGGAGTGGACTCTAGATCAACTATGATAGAAGGTGCGGAGGTGCTTTCTCCTATCTTTTTCTTCTTCTCCTTTGAATCATCATACTTTTCTATTTTGACTTCTGTAGATGAGGGTGTGCTCTATAGCTGCATAGAAATCTTGGCTTCACTTGCTTTGTCTATGTCTTCTTAGGTGACACCATGAATTTTCAAAATATCAGAGGTAATTCTTGATGCTTTTCTCTTAGTTGTTGCACTGTATAAGATAGAATTAATGTGTCTTGTCTTTTCTTCATAAGTGACCCATATAGGTTCATTTGGATATTTAGGTGAAGATAGGATTACTTGTGCATAACCTTCTAAAATATGCTCTCATCAACTTCATAACCAAGTGGATGAATCCACTTTGTTCTAGCTCAACTACTTCCATGCATGTAGTATATGTTTCCACCACGAAGCATATAGTGTCCTTGTATTTCTCCACTATCTTCTTAGGTATTCTATACCTTCTTTGCATCTTGATTCTAAATGTTTTAATTTCTAGATCCATGTAATCCTTTAAGGTGCTCTCTGATGTTGCCTTGAATTAAATTTGAGGCAATGTAAGTGTACTTTTGTCTAGATAGAGATTAGAGACCTTACCAACTATATTAAAGTACATGTAAATAATCAGTGAACCAAATTTGAATATTTTTCTCTTGTCATGCTTTATGGCTCTTATGTTGTCTAAAAATTGTGTGCGCAAGATCTCACAGAGGTTAAAATCTCTATTTTCTTTCACTATCCTTATAGCTACCAAAATAGTATCTACAGATACATTGTTCACTCTATTTGCATGCAGGAATATGAATCAAAGGATCATATCCATGATTTTAATGTCTTTCTCCTCTATGGTCTCAATGGTCATGCCACACTTATCACTCCTAGACTTACATGCATGCTCAACCTATTTTCTGACATCTTTTACTGTAGGAAAAATGGTGTCAATTTTAGAAAGTCTAGTCACCTCATGAATGAGATCAGTTGTAATGTGAACAAGGACTTCACCAATCCAAAACAAATCATCATGAATCTTGCTCAGTAATATCTTAATCCATTCCAACTCATAGAATTCATACGTAGTCACATATTTAATGATAGGGTTATTTGTGAGGTGCGTGAATTCATCCTTGAATGTAAGATCAGGATTAACCATAGATTCCATGTGTGACCTTATCTTGTCTAATCCTACAGACTCTTTCTTGCAGTAGATGTAGGGGTGAATATCTTTGAAATGCATAACTCCCATTAGAGTTCTGGAAAATGCTCCTTCTAAATCATCTAACATTGACTTAAATGGATGCTTCTTAAATACATATCTATTCCTTTCTGTGACATCAAAGACTACTGGAGTTTCCATTACTTACTTGCTTCAATTCTTAAATAGGGTTCCAAGAGATTTCTGAAACAACGTATCCAAGCTAGGGTTTTGTCAATAATTTAAACTTCTTTTTGCTGATGAAATGATTGCAATCCTTCAATGCTTACTGATATGATCTCTTGTGCTCTTCAAAGGCTTGATCATTGAATGTAAAAGTAAGAATAATAGATCTCTGGTGACTTATAAATTAAATCCTTTGCAATTAATGCTTGCCGCTATAACATGGGTTACAATAGTGAATTCAATCTCTGTTCTTGTTGTCAATTAGGCTGTGTGATCTTGCATACTGCATCAACTAGCAACCAAACAACTAAAACCAAAGGCACATACTCTAAGGGTGAGTATACCGGCCACGTAGGGGTCTAGAGCTTATCTAGCTCCCCCTATGACCATGAGGGTCATTTATCTAGAAGTAGAAGGTGCATCCATTGCGGATGCATCTACTACTTTGTCAGAAAATTTGACTTTCTTTACTTCCATCCAAGTCTTTCTCGCATCTTTTGTAGCTTTCACAAACTTGACTTCTCCAAATTCATCCAATATTGGTCCTTGAGACTTATTAGGTCTTTCTTGTCTTTGCGCTTGTGATCTGCAAAACCTTGAGATGTGTCCAACCTTGTTACAAGAGTAACAAGTAACTGGAGACCTTGTATTCCTAGGTGCATTCATGTGAGTTACCATACTGCATTGTCTAGCTATGTGATCATTGTGATTGCATATATGACAAGTGATGTTATGTGATTGATTTCTCTGATTGTATTGTGTCTAACTTCTTTGATTTGATCTACACTGAATAGCTCTCTGACCAAATTTATTGCATGAGTAACAATAACCATTGAAAGGCTTATGTAATGCCCCACCAGGGAACCCAAAAGAAACTAACCTAAAACATAATACCAAGTTTGGTGAACAATTTTTTTTCTTTCTAAAGTTTACATATAAGATAAACATTCACATGAAAGCATTAACCATTAACTCACATAACACACATCGTTAACATAAGTTACAAATCTAATGGATCCCATGACGTAGTATTACCTTCAACATAACTCATTAATAACATCAACAAAAGATTCCATAAATTAAATACAATAAATACATCATAATGATTACATTCCATGAATATCCATGAATCCTAATAAACATACATCCACTGCACATGTCTCAAGGTATGCAGTAATCACTCTAACATCTAAATTACAATATCTAGATTAGGTATCACATGCGATACTCTAATACAAGATTTACAATAGAAGAATATAAGTAATGAACTACAAAGATGAAGTAACATAAGGAATCCAACTACAAAGACACCATCAAGCACTATCACCTACACGTTGAATCTCGAATGGTAAAGAATCACTACCACCCGTCTATGTAGAACCACAAAGGTCTACCCCACTGAGCTAAGGAGATAACATCGGACCCCAATTGAATAATCAAGTCACATCAGGAAACACTACTAGGAAAGGAATCCTGAAAGATAACTAAATCAAGGTCAACAAGTATAGTGATAGGTATGACCCACTAATCCAGAGGCAACCCACACATGTAGGATAACTAGACTATGTGTAGGAAGGTGTCATCATGTACGTCTAACCCTTGAATCTCATCCTGGTAATCACTCTAGATCCCAGCACTCAAGTGACCATACACAGAATCAATGTCTCCTCATGCAGATGAAGCCAATGACTATGCTAGAACACACACCTCTATAGGCGGCAAGCATCATCTCATCCTCATCTCAGTCTGTACTAGCACTCAAGCATGGGAGAGGAAACTCATCTTATTAGGTACATTTTAATATCTCTCAGTGTTATATTAGGTTATCACTTGATTACAATAACTTATAATAAGTGATCCTAGCAGCCACTTGTGGGCCCCAATGCTTATTGCAAGCCACCTCCTAACACATATCTAGGTAAACTACCCTAGGCTCATAGATCTCTCCTAGATCAAATCATAGATAAAATAGATAGTCACACATCTAGAATCATCACAGAAACTAGGATTGACTACATAAGCATAATCACATAGTACAACATGAGCCTATAAGGTCAACTGGAATAAAAACAATACACACTCACGCCAAACATATGAAACAGTATGAACATGAAAGATAATTCCCAAGCCTCTATCTTTCCTAGGTCATCTAGTACCCATAAATAGATAAACCCAACAAGTAGGAAAGATAGAATCATATTGAATTAAATAGCCAATTTTAGTATAAATTGATGCATGTACTGATATACCACAACTCATATGCTCAATATCAAATAGAAAGTCCAAATTGATCACAAAATTGCAAATACATCAAAGGTAAAACTAAACATTTTTAAACCTCACACCCAGGTTAAAATTATATGATTATAACAAAACTAGTCAATGCGTCTAGACCAAATCTATTGGTCATATGAACTTAAATTAACCTATTAGTTTAGGTTTGCTAGAATGGTTAGCAACAAAACCTACTAGGCCCATAATAGAAGCAATATAAAATTTTTATTTTAAGTCCCAATAATTCTCCAAACAATATTCTTTTAATTAATATTAAAATAAAAATCATTATCAAACATTATTAATGAAATTTATCTATACTAATTAAAATTACAAACTAAATTTATTGTAATCAAATATTATTTACCAATAAAAAAAAACTATTATTCAAAATTATTATTAATATAAAATAATAATCATTCTTTTTTTTTAAAAAACCTTTTAACAAAATTCCATATAAAAAAAATGAGTTTTAATTTTAAATTAATTAACAAAATTTAATATAAAATATAAAACAAAAAAAAAAAACTGGAATAGCATATATTAAATGTGGGAGGGGAAGACTTTAGTCTTACCCCATCCTCGGTCCCCACGCAGGCGGTGTGACAAGCCTGCCACATGGCAGGCCAAGTACTGTCGTGCGTAGTACTTAGTCTGTCGTGCAGCAGACTCTGTCTATCGTGTGGCAGTGGAGCCAAGACTGCCTTGGGGAAGGTGGGGGGTGCGATGGCCCCCACTTCCCTCAACCAATTTTTTTTTAAAAATAATTTAAATACTTTCCCAAATTTTTTATTAAACTTTGCAAAACAAACAATTTCGTTTCCAAAGGAATTTGTATTTTCTAATACTTTTTTTTTTTAATATAAAATACTAACACATTTGTTTAATATATATTATGATAGGACTGTACATTTCTGAAAATGGAAATGACAGTACAGGAGGAAATTTCCCAAAAATGGAAATATTGGTTTTTTTTCAAATACAAGCCAAACCTTATTTCTTTTTATTCTATCTTTTTCTCCACTAACTTATTATATTAATTTACATCCAAATTGAGTTAAAAGAGTAGTTTTGTCTTTTTTTGGCAATTTCTTTTTTACTGTGTTTTATTTTTACAGAGAAGGGATTTTTTTCCAGAATGGTAATTTTTCACTCAACTTGGTTTTCTAACAACAACCCATTTATTTAATTTATCCATTCTATAGTTCATACTATAGCCAAATTCATTTTTCTATTTTCTAAAGTTTTATAGAGAATTTTCTTACGAAATTTTGACAGCATAACCCTACTATGCCAAGTCTATATAAAATTATGAAATATCAAATCTATGAGTTCTCTAAACCCCCAAAATTGAAAGCATAACAAAAATAGATCTATAACTATAAATCAAATCATACATAGCAAATTACTGAAAGTTCTACAAATGAAATCATAGGAAAGTTCCTCAAACCCCTACCTCAATTCCAATGCTAGAAACTGAATTAGAATGTCTGTAGAATGCTGAAACTCTCAGATCTGACAATAGAAAAACTCAATCCTACAGATCTGAATCACAGTGCATGCAAATCCCAAATCCAGATGCAAACAATCTTCACCCAGAAACTCAAGCACACACACAAAAGCTCAAGAACAGAAAGAAGTCTCAAAATCTCCAAAAGCTCTCTCCAAAAATCTCCAACAGCCTGATTGAAAACAAATGAATGCTAATTCCCCCTATTAGGGATTCAACTCCACCATTCATGCAAACCCTAGATGACTCACAAAACAACTCCTAATCAAACTCATCCTCTTTAGTTGAGAGAAAATACTAATTAATAATTAAAAATATATTTAATTGTGCACAACTCAACTTCATCTCCTAAAGATAGGTTGACTCCTTTTTGAAACATGACATATTCAAACTTAATAAAGCACATGTTAATATTAAAAACCATTATTAAATAATTTAATATTCCAACATCATTAAATCATGCAATATATTAATTTAATATCTAATGACAATATTAAATTATATTTTCACGTAATTAATTAATTAAAACCAAGTATCCTAATATTTTATTTTTAATTAATTAATAATCATACAATAACATAGGAAATAAATTCAATATTATTTTTCCAATATAATATTAATTTCCACAACCAAAGAAAATCACATATTCAAACAGCAATAAATCAGGATCATCAAATAAACATACAAACTCAGAGAAGGGATCCATGAACTTTGTCTCCTGACAAATTCAGGTAAGGTAGTCAATGGATACTTATCCAACAATTAAGATAATTAGGCTCAGGACAAGGTTTTGGGTCCATCTGTTACCTCCCCTCTTTACCATTGAGATGAGTATTTATGGGCATGCTCACTCCTGCCAATTCAGGGAAGATAATGCCCTGTACCTGCAAACCTATCATCACAAATCAAAGTATTTACATACAACATATAACAAACAATGATAGGGTATGGTCAATTGTGTGGATCTGGACAAAGCAAGTAACTACGCCTCTGCCCTCTACCATACAGACACATAAAATAGATACATACATATGAACACCATACACATGCTATTATGGGGTAATTACATCATAATCCAACTAAAACATGAAACATTGCATCATGATAATATCAATATCTAAACATGACATCACATGACAAAACCATAACCATAATCTAGATCATCAATAGTCACTAAAATAATAGAATCTGCACACAACAAAGTGGCCTAAAAGAGTATGGCATTTGAAAAACTGAAAGCAAAAATATGGAGGTACTAAATCCACCCCCTTGTATTAGGCTTACTCCTGAAAGCCTTCAAACAAGTAGGGATAAGATTCTTAGAATCTAGCTGCATCCTCCCAAGTAGCTAATGTCTCATCGTTTGGATCCCATTGGACCCTTACCTGGTCAATGGTTTGACCCCTGAGGATCAAATCTCAATGCTATAGGATATGTATGTGCTCCAAAGCTAGCTGCCCATCCTCCACCTGCAAAGCATTCCAATCAAGGACATGTGTAACATCTGAAATATATCGTCTAAGTACTAAAACATGGAATACATCATGAATGTGTGATAAGCTAGGTGGCAAAGCAAGATGGTAAGCAACTGGACCTATCCTCTCTAAGATCTCAAAAGGACCAAAAAATCAAGGTGCCAACTTCAAACCCTTTCCATAATAGATTGGACTCTTCCGCGGATGCACTCTCAAAAATACTTTGTCCCCAACCACAAACTACCTATCAATCCGGTGAGCATCTGCATACTTCTTCTATCTATCCTATGTGGTAACCAAATACTCTCGAATATGAATCACCTACTACTCCATGTCACGAAGCATATCTGGACCAATAAGAATACGGTCCTCCAATCTATCCTAGCTCAATGGTGTACAAAAAGGATGTCCATACAAAGCATGGAAGGGTGACATGCCAATGGAACTATGATAACCATTATTATATGCAAACTCCACTAGATTAAGATAATCCTCCCAGTGAGCCTATCTATCCATGACATACATCCTCAACATATCCTCCAGCACCTAATTAACCCGTTCTATCTGACCATCAGTCTCAGGGTGATATGCTGAACTAAAATTCAACTGAGTACCAAGATCATGCTACAGTGAAGTCCAAAATGTAGATCTAAAAATAGGATCTCGATCAGAGATAATCTTACGTCGAACTCCATGAAGTCTCACTATATCCTGCATGAAGACCCTAGCCACAGAAGCTTCTCTATAAGAAGATCTCATGAGAGAAAAGTGTGCCACCTTAGTCAACCAATCAACGGTCACCATGATAGCATCATGTCTATGAGGAGTCATAGGAAATCCTACAATGAAGTCCATAGAAATAATATCCCACTTCCAAGATGGAATAAGATTAGGCTGTAAAAGCCCTGTCAGATGCTGATGATCTGCCTTGACCCTCTGACACTCTAGACATCTAGCCAGATAATCTACAATGTCACATTTCATGCCAGGCCAATGATAAAGTTGTCATAAGTCCATGTGCATCTTCTTGACACCTGGATGTGCCAAATAAGGTGCACGATGAGCCTCTGATAAGACCAATGAACACAAATCATCCAATGGTGGTACATATATTTGGCCCTTGTGTCGCATAAGTCCATCTAACTCCAAGAAAAATCCTAAGAACCTACCCTCCAATGGTCTACCTGACTCAAACACTGAACTCACCTCTTGATACAAAGTATCTCTAGGAAGTGACTGGAGAATCCTACTCCTCAAATCCACACTAAGAGTCATAGTCGAAGCAACCTTTCTCTTATGACTCAAAGCATCTACTACCACATTCTCTTTACCCTGGATGTACTTGATCTTAAAATCATACTCGCATAGGAATTCCATCCACCTTCTCTATCTAGCATTCAGATTAGGTTGGGTAAATATGTACTGGAGACTATGGTGATCACTATGAAGCTCAAAATAATGCCCTAACAAGAAATGTCTCCATCTGACTAAAGCATGGACTACCATTTCCAACTCAAGATCATGTGTAGGATAATTAAGCTCATGATCCTTGAGTTTGTGAGACTCATATGCAATCACAGATCCTTCTTGCATAAGGACTGCTCCAATACCCTCTAATGATGCATCAATGCAAACAAAAAAATCTCTAGCTGGATCAGGCACTGCTAGAATAGGGGCACTAGTCAAACACCCCTTAAGCTTCTAAAAAGCTTCCTCACACTTCTCTATCCAAATGAACTTCTTCCCTTTCCTCTACAATGAGGTGATAGGATGCGCCACTCTAGAAAAGTCCTTAACGAACCTATAAAAGTATCTAGCCAAACCCATGAAACTATGAACTTCAGACACATTAGTGGGTGCTGGCCAGTCCACAATTGCCTAAATCTTAGAAGGATCTACCGAGATACCTTCTCCTAAAATCATATGACCAAGATACTAAATCTTTGTTTGAAAGAAATCACACTTCTTTGAGTTAGCATAGAGTTGATTTTCCCTCAAACACTACAGTACCTATCTGAGATGTTCCTCATGTTATTATATGGATCTAGAATATATCAATATGTCATCCAAGAAGACAAAAACAAATTGATCCAAGTACTCATGAAACACTCCATTCATTAAGCACATAAAAACTGATAGAGCATTTGTCAAGCCAAAAGGTACCACTGTGAACTCATAATGCCCATATCATGTACAGAATGCAGTCTTATAAATATTTGTATCATGAATCTATAGCTGATGATACCCTAACTTTAGATCAATTTTAGAGAACACCTTGGCTCCCTTAATCTGATAAAAAAGGTCATCAATGTGTGGAAAAGAATATGTATTTTTTATCATTACCTTGTTCAACTGTCTGTAGTCAATACACAAGCGTAAAGATCCATCCTTCTTCTTAACGAAGAGGATTGGTGCTCCCCATGGAGAAACACTAGGTCTAATGCTCCCCTTTGCCAACAACTCTTCCAACTAAAGCTTAAGCTCAACCAACTCATGAGTAGTCATCTGGTATGGAGCTCTAGAGATAGGCTCAGCTCCTGGAACAAGCTCGATCCAAAAATTGATGTCACACTTAGGTGGCATACCTCGAATCTCTTTCAAAAAGACATCAAGAAATTCCTACAACACAAGATGATCTAAGGTCTTATCTTCACTCTCCTCTTCATCAATCTCATTCAAGGTCATTGCAAACATCTAGCAATGCTTTCGCATAAAACATTTAAGTTGCATGGCTGAAATCATTCAAAGAGAAATAGAACGTGGGATACCCACTATCTAAAACTCCTTGCCCTCATCATCCTTACAATTGATGGTCTTCTTCCTGCAATCAATACTAGCTCCATGAGCTCCTAGCCAATCCATACCCAAAATGACCCCATATGATCCCAAAGGAATCACACATAGATCAACTGAGGTGGTGAATTTTCCCAAATTTAGCTCACACTTAGGAACCAAAGATCTTGCTACAACCCTAGCTCCTAAGGCTAATTCCACTTGCCAAAAACTATCTTGCTTTGCAGCCACTAGCCCACAATGCTCCACTAAATGTGGAGATATAAAAGAATCAGTAGCACTAGAATAATATAAAACATAAATGGATATGCCTCGAATAGTACTTGTAGT
Organism: Chamaecyparis obtusa; assembly: GCA_027943335.1. Lineage (NCBI taxonomy): Eukaryota > Viridiplantae > Streptophyta > Pinopsida > Cupressales > Cupressaceae > Chamaecyparis > Chamaecyparis obtusa. The sequence continues at coordinate 887,369 of BSBK01007015.1, read as the reverse complement.
CTCTACTACTGTGCCCTGATGATCTGCCTGTCACTGATCCAATACCACAAACACTCTATGAGAGCATCCCGCATCTCCTACTATGGGCTGAGAAGCTGCTGGCCTTTGTGAATTATACTGTGGGGGACACTGTGGACAGTTCACTGCAATATGTCCAAACTGTCTACAAGTGAAATAACCTGTGCTCTTGAAGTTGCCTTTCCCACCGAAAGGCGCACTAGACTACTAGAAGCTACCTCTACTAACACTTTGCTGAGCACTCTGAGCTGGCTAAGTAGTTTGATTATGCTTAAAGTGCTTGCCATTGTGAAAGTTCCTAGAATGAGAACCACCACTCTGAGTAGGAGGAGGTGGAGGTGACTTAACTTGCTGCTAGTTCTGGTTACCTCTATAGAAGTTCAATGACTTCTTGAAGTTTCCACCACCATGATACTGATTCCCTCTATATCCTGAACTTGAAGGTCCACCTGCTGAAGCACCTAAAAATTGACCATGGCCCAAGGCTAAGTTAGCCTCTATGAGTGTAGCTTTAACAACTTCTTCTCTGAGGGTCTTAGGCTCAAATAGTAAGACCTCCCCAATGATGCATGCATTCAGCCCCCTGACAAAGTGTTTTACTAGTAAAGCTGTATCATGTCCAAATCTAGCATACTGCTTGAGCTCAAAGAATTTGCACTCATATTCACTCACTATCATAGTCAGTTGTCTCAAATTATGAAACTCATCGGCCCTCTATTTCCTCCACTGATCAGATAAGAAACATTCTTGGAAATGCTCCAAGAACAACTCCCATGTAACTGTATCCATCTGAGGACCCAACTTCTCCTCCTCAATCTGCCACCATACAGCTGCAAAATCTATGATCTGTGTCACAACATATCTAGCTCTAGTATTGCTACTAAAGGGGTGCATGGAAAAACTCCGCTCCAAGGCTATCAACCATGCCTCAGCCTCAAGTCCAGTGCTCTTCCCATCAAAGGGAATAGGTCATCCCCTCATAAGGCCCCTCATATGGTTTTTTGCCACCACTAAAGGATCTACGATGAAGTTCCTCCTTAGAGGGCTCCTAGATCTCTCTCTCTATCATTCCCCTGGAAATGATGAGAACCATCTTGCTCTCCCCTATTCTACTTAGGACCAAGGTGGTTAAGGATTGCCCAAAGGAGTTGTCTAGTATCAAGCCCATCAGACTCTCCTTGATGCTCATCTCCCTAATCATCTCTCGACTATTGGCCATTACTAACTTGCTCAACACTGGTGGAGGGGCTAGGTTTCCTTCCCCTTCCACGTCTACCAGACCTACCTTTACCTCGGCCTCTAGCTGCTCTAGTTTCAAGCATGATTCCTGCAACATAAAGAGACCCAACAATATCTCACAACATAGCTTAAAACATAAACAAAGATAATATGATCACAAAGCAATAGTCTGAAAACAAATATGTTATATCTCTAAGTTTTGTTTCAAGTTTAAACTATACAAAGAAAACCTAATGAGCGTACATACCCAGAGTTCCCATTGTAGAAACTCTACTCTGATACCAAATGTAATGCCCCACCAGGGAACCCAAAAGAAACTAACCTAGAACATAATACTTAGTTTGGTGAACATTTTTTTTTTCTTCTAAAGTTTACATATAAGATAAACATTCACATGAAAGCATTAACCATTAACTCACATAACACACATCGTTAACATAAGTTACAAATCTAATGGGTCCCATGACGTAGTATTACCTTCTACATAACTCATTAATAACATCAACAAAAGATTCCATAAATTAAATATAATAAATACATCATAATGATTACATTCCATGAATATCCATGAATCCTAATAAACATACATCAACTGCACATGTCGCAGGGTATGTAGTAATCACTCTAACATATAAATTACAATATCTAGATTAGGTATCACATGCAATACTCTAATACAAGATTTACAATACAAGAATATAAGTAATGATCTACAAAGATGAAGTAACATAAGGAATCCAATTGCAAAGACACCATCAAGCACTGGCACCTAGACGTCGAATCTTGAATGGTAAAGAATCACTACGACCCATCCATGTAGAACCACAAAGGTCTACCCCACCGTGTTGAGGAGATAACATCAGACCCCAATCAGATAATCAAGTCACATCAAGAAACACTACTAGGAAAGGAATCCTGAAAGCTAACTAACTCAAGGTCAACAAGTATAGTGATAGGTATGAACCACTAATCCAGAGGCAACCGACACATGTAGGATAACTAGACTATGTGTAGGAAGGTGTCATCATGTATGTCTAAACCTTGAGTCTCATCCTGGTAATCACTCTGGATCCTAGCACTCAAGTGACCATACACGGAATCAATGTCTCCTCGTGCAGATGAAGCCAATGACTATGCCAGAACACACACCTCTATAGGTGGCAAGCATCATCTCATCCTCATCTTAGTCTGTACTAGCACTCAAGCATGGGAGAGGAAACTCATCTTATTAGGTACATTTTAATATCTCTTAGTATTATATTAGGTTATCACTTGATTACAATAACTTACAATAAGTGATCCTGGCAGCCACTTGTGGGCCCTGGTGCTTATTGCAAGCCACCTCCTAACACATATCTAGGTAAACTACCCTAGGCTCATAGATCTCTCCTAGATCAAATCACAAATAAAACAGATAGTCACACATCCAGAATCATCATAGAAGCCAGGATTGACTACATAAGCATAATCACTTAATCACATAGTACAACATGAGCCTATAAGGTCAACTGGAATAAAAACAATACACACTCATGCCAAACATACGAAACAACATGAACATGAAAGACAATTCCCAAGCCTCTGTCTTTCCTAGGTCATCTAGTGCCCATAAACAAATAAACCCAACAAGTAGGAAAGATAGAATCATATTGAATTAAACAGCCAATTTTAGTATAAATTGATGCATGTACTAATATACCATAACTCATATGCTCACTATCAAATAGAAAGTCCAAATTGATCACAAAATTGCAAATACATCAAAGGTAAAACTAAACATTTTTAAACCTCATACCCAAGTTAAAATTATATGATTATAACAAAACCAGTCAATGCGTCTAGACCAAATCTATTGGTCATATGAACTTAAATTAACCTATTAGTTTAGGTTTGCTAGAATGGTTAGCAACAAAAACTACTAGGCCCATAATACAAGCAATATAAAATTTTCATTTTAAGTCCCAATAATCCTCCAAACAATATTCTTTTAATTAATATTAAAATAAAAATCATTATCAAACATTATTAATGAAATTTATCTATACTAATTAAAATTACAAACTAAATTTATTGTAATCAAATATTATTTACCAATAAAAAAAACTATTATTCAAAATTATTATTAATATAAAATAATAATCATTCTTTTTTTAAAAAAAACCTTTTACCAAAATTCCATATATAAAAAAATGAGTTTTAATTTTAAATTAATTAACAAAATTTAATATAAAATATAAAACAAAATTTTAAAAAAATTGGAATAGCATATATTAAATGTGGGAGAGGAAGACTTTAGTCTTACCCTGTCCCCGATCCCCACGCGGGCGGTGTGACAGGCCTACCACACGGCATGCCAAGTACTGTCGTGCGACAGTACTTAGTATGTCGTGCAACAAACTCTATCTGTCGTGCAGCAGTGGAGCCGAGACTGCCTCAGGGAAGGTGGGGGTGCGGTGGCCCCCACTTCCCTCAACCAATTTTTTTTTTTACAACAATTTAAATACTTTCCCAAATTTTTTATTAAACTTTGCAAAAAAAACAATTTCATTTCCAAAGGAATTTGTATTTTCTAATACATTTTTTTAAAAATATAAAATACTAACACATTTGTTTAATATATTATGACAGGAGTGTACATTTTTTAAAATGAAAATGATAGTATAGGAGGAAATTTCCCAAAAATGGAAATATTGGTTTTTTTTAAATACAATCCAATCCTTATTTCTTTTTATTTTGTCTTTTTCTCCACTAACTTATTATATTGATTTACATCCAAATTGGGTTAAAAGAGTAGTTTTGTCTTTTTCTGGCAATTTCTTTTTTACTGTGTTTTTTTTTACAGAGAAGGGATTTTTTTTCTAGAATGGTAATTTTTCACTCAAATTGGTTTTCTAAAAACAACCTATTTATCTTATTTATCCATTCTATAGTTCGTACTATAGCCAAATTGATTTTTCTATTTTCTAAGGTTTTATAGAGAATTTTCTTATGAAATTTCGACAGCATAACCCTACTATGCCAAGTCTATATAAAATTATGAAATATCAAATCTATGAGTTCTCTAAACCCCCAAAATTGAAAGCATAACAAAAATAGGTCTATAACTATAAATCAAATCATACATAGCAAATTACTGAAAGTTCTACAAATGAAATCACAGGAAAGTTCCTCAAACCCCTACCTCAATTCCAATGCTAGAAACTAAATTAGAATGCTTGTAGAATGCTAAAACTCCCAGATCTAACAATAGAAAAGCTCAATCCTGTAGATCTGAATCACAGTGCATGCAAATCCCAAATCCAAATGCAAACAATCTTCACCCAGAAACTCAAGCACACACACAAAAGCTCAAGAACAGAAAGAAGTCTCAAAATCTCCAAAAGCTCTCTCCAAAAATCTCCAACAACCTGATTGAAAACAAATGAATGCTAATTCCCCCTATTAGGGATTCAACTCCACCATTTATGCAAACCCTAGATGACTCACAAAACAACTCCTAATCAAACTCACCCTCTTTAGTTGAGAGAAAATACTAATTAATAATTAAAAATATACTTAATTGTGCACAACTCAACTTAGTCTCCTAAAGACAAGTTGACTCCTTTTTGAAACATGACATATTCAAACTTAATAAAGCACATGTTAATATTAAAAACCATTATTAAATAATTTAATATTCCAACATCATTAAATCATGTAATATATTAATTTAATATCTAATGGACAATATTAAATTATATTTTCACATAATTAATTAATTAAAACCAAATATCCTAATATTTGATTTTTAATTAATTAATAATCATACAATAACATAGTAAATAAATTCAATATTATTTTTCCAATATAATATTAATTTCCACAACTAAAGAAAATCACATATTCAAACAGCAATAAATCAGGATCATCAAATAAACATACAAACTCGGAGAAGGGATCCACAAACTTTGTATCCTGACAAATTTGGGTAAGGTAGCCAACGGATACTTATCCAACAATTAGGATAATTAGGCTCAGGACAAGGTTGTGGGTCCATCTGTTACCTCCCCTCTTTACCATTGAGATGAGTATTTATGGGCACGCTCACTCCTACCAATTCAGGGAAGACAATGCCTTGTACCTACAAACCTGTCATCACAAATCAAAGCATGTACATACAACATATAACAAACAATGATAGGGTACAGTCGGTCTTGTGGATCTCAACAAAGCAAGTAACTACACCTCCACCCTCTACCATACAGACACATGAAACAGATACATACATATGAACACCATACACATGCTAGTATGGGGTAAGTATATCATAATCAAACTAAAACATGAAACATTGCATCATGATAATATCAATATCTAAACATGACATCACATGACAAAACCATAACCATAATCTAGATCATCAATAGTCACTAAAACAATAGAATTTGCACACAACAAAGTGGCCTAAAAGATTATGGCATCTGAAAAAATGAAAGCAAAAATATGGAGGTACTACATCTTACCTCTTTACAATCTCTTGCTATATGTCCATGCTTGTTACAGGCATAACAAGTTCTGTTTACTAGCTTGTGTTCATCTTTAGATGGTTTGGCTTTAGCTTCAGTATGATTTTCAATTATCTTAGCTTTTGTAGATCATTTTGGTGCTTTCATTCTTTCTTGCATTGCATTGATTTGAATTTGAGCTTCATTGTATCCAATACCACTGGAATCTCCTTTTATTATTTGTGCATATATTTTTTAGTCTAATAGATCAACACTTGTGTGCAATTTGTCAATATGGTTCTTGGCTTCTGTTAATTCAGATTCTATTTTTTTCTTAATGTTTTCTAACTCCAAGATTTTCAGATTTGCTTGCATAAGTTCTTCATCCAACTGTTTGTTTTCTTTGATCTTTTCTTCATAGGCTTCCTAATTATTAGTTAAATTTTCATCCAAATCTTCAATCTAATCCTTCAGAGACATGTTTTCTTCATTCAGATTTTTGACCATTTTTCCCAAATCATTTATTGAACAATCTTTTAAATCTTTTCTTAGTTTCTTGATGAATACTTGTGAGCCACTGACCTTCAATTTTAGTTCTTCAATTTCTATTTCAGCTCTATCAAGATCTTCAAGAGCTACTTCAATATTTTTCTTCAAATGTTTCACTTTAGCTATATCCATGATCTCCTCAAGTGGTTAAACTTATCTTAGAGGACAAAAGCTCTGATACCAATTGTTAAGAATGGGAACACTGAGAGGGGGGGTGAATCAGTGTTCTACAATTAATGTTTTTCTACTTCTTGAAACTTAGACCAATTATTTAATTACTGAAATGAATAGTAAATTAAATGAAACAATCAACCATAACACATAACACAAGATATGTTTACGGGGAAACCTTGGCTAGAGGAAAAACCCAGTGGGAATTAATACCCATGAATAATTGCACTTAGTATTATGAAATTGTTAAAGTTCCTTTGCCCTATTAGGAGCAATCTTTACAAAGCTGAGTACAATGACTATGTTAGGAGTCTTAAAGAACAAACCTATTAGGGGTGGATGGCTCACTGCCCAATGAAGAAGACTACAACCTCCTATTTATTAGATACACACAATATTTGGAATGGTGAACTACTTCTTTGACACTATTGTCTGATCAGTTCCTTTTGTGTGATATCACTTTAACCTCTTGTGAAGCTTTATCTCATACTGTCTTACTTCGCATTCTTCTGCTCTTCTATTTCTCTTCCATGCTTCTAGTTTTTTTTAATTACAAAAGTGCATGTCATATATATACATGTTGAATGGGCACAACCAAAACTAAATACTGTGTCAGCCTAAAACCTAACACTTACAACGCTTCTAAATTAATTGGCTCAAGCGTGTTTACATACAATGATAATAACATGTTTACATCAGTATTACAATAGGTGCATATCCTTTACAAAATAAAATGATATACGCTAAACAAAAACTTCATGTCGACTGTGTGCTTTGTTCTGTACTGTCGTTGAACTACTAGTGTCATTTAGACTTGTTGTAACTTCTTGATGCTGTCATAACTGATCATGCATTCTTAGAATTAGCATACTAACATACTCAAAAGCTTATATCCAAGTGCGCATACCAAAACTCGATCATACATACGTCCATTGATGCTCTAATCATTAGGTACTTCATTTTCTACACTATCTTCCATACTTAGCCGAAATATGATCTTCAAAGTTGTGGGATGACTATCAAAACTCCATATGACTTTGTTGCCATAATGACAACACAAAACTAGTTGTATGCTCTTAGTAAATTCAACTTTCCAACATTTATACTATCACATGGCATGGAAATAACCTACCACATATCATTTGTACCACCACATGTGTCATATTCATATCAACACCTGTACCTATTCAGCCCATATTTTTTGCAACTTTGGTTGAACATATATCGCTCATATAGATGTGATTCAAGTGGCATCAGGATCATCTAAATGATATCTTCAAATTGGTTTTGTTTTTGCAAAATTTGAATACATCCATTTTTTTAGGGGTTTTCTAGAACATCTTCCTTTAAATAGGCTCTAATACTCCTTCCTTTTGTACCCCAAGGCTACGATGACCATTATATCCTTTATTCTACATGATTTTGTATCCTCTCCCATATTTTTGGCTAGGTAGTGTGATGGGAGTTTTATCTCCATCTCTATATATCTATTTGGAGACATCTTGTTCTAAGTATTATTTATCTAGCTAACTCTACTTAGTGAGGACTATGAGTGGTTGGTACTGAATTATGAGCTTTTATATGTGCTTGACTAGTCGTGGTTTCCCATAAGTTCATGGTGAGATAGGTAAATTTCCCATGAAAAATGAATAAACATATGTATACTCTCCATAACCTTTATATCGAATATAGATATTAAATTTAAGTAGAAAAGTGGATGAAGTGGTGAATTAAGAAAATATGGATGGATCAATGTACAAGGAAGGCAATAATGTAGAGGTTTCTTCATTGATGGGGATTTTATTGGTGGGTGAACCTTTTAGGTTTGTGCAATGTAGAAATGGGACTCAGTCACCTGTTATGGTAATCTTTGATTTATTATACAAGAATTTAAGGAACTAATGATAAGTGGAGGAAATGGCTTACATGGCATGAATCCATGGATGGACGAGGATCATGTTACATATGAGCTCAAGATCCAACACATAGAATGTCATATCATGCACTAGTAGACCAATTTTTATGGAGAGAGTGATGATACCCCTGGAGGGATTCTCTACATCATTGTAGGCTCTAATTATGATTATCTTCATCACATTAGCATGACCCTCAAAAATTCATAATACTTCAACTAGTTTTAATGCACAAATGTTAGGACCATCTCCACCATCTACCAAAAGTTGTTTGATCTTATGCTTATGGACATAGAATTTGAGATGAAGGGGATAATTATGAAAGGGTTTATGAGTGGGACAATTGTGCTTTGTAAATGTGACATGGTGGAAAGATGTCCCACCATGGTGTAAAACTCTTTGATATCTATGTCATAGGGATGGATAAATATTGCAAGGATTTATCTAAGAATGCATATGATTTGATGATACACACAATAGTTTGAAGATAGATATCTAGGTGGAAGTTTTTTTCAAAATGATTGAGAATGTTCTACTAACTTGTGAGAGGCATTTTTTATTTAGATGGCACTCCTTGGAAGGTTATTTTGGACCTATGAGTCATGACATCACACTCAAGATCTTTACCTTTGACAGTGATGGTTGAAACTATATTATCGACATCTTTTTGGATATAGTTGATCTGAAATGATCATATGTCATGTAAGTATAATTAGATTTGTTTTATTGTCTAAAATTAGAGGCCTTTCCTTTGTCATGACTAGGTGATGGATCTTTGAAGACAATATGGTCCTTGTTTGAAGATTCAAGATTATTCTTAGTGTGCAACAATTAGAAGTCTTATATTCCTTTAGTACAATGGTATTCATAGAAATCTTTATCATTCCACTATGATGGTTTAAAAGGATTTGGTTCATAATGCCAAACTTCTAGCAATATGATGGTGCTTAAATAGATCAACCATCTTATAATTGCATCTAGTGGTTCTCCTAAAGGAGTATAAGTACATTGTTGAATCGGTTTCATCTGACCATATTATTGCTCATTTATTTTGTGGGTTGATTAGTCCTCATTATGAGGTGATTTTTTATTTGAATTGGACATATTGGTGTTTGAAAACCCTTGAAGGCATAAGATGACTTGATCCCTATTGACAATTTTTGCATCAACCATACCATCATTAGTGACATTCTTTTTTTTAGACTAAAATTTTGAATTGTCATAAAATTGATTCTACAAATTATTATTATTGGCCTCTTTGGCAAGTTTAACTTTCTATTTAGCTATGGGTTCCCTTTTCACTTAATCCCTTATTCAATGAAATTTGAAAAGGTATATAATCATTGCATTTGAAGAGCACACATCATTCCAAGAGTAAAATTCTCTATGAACACCTAGATTTTTTCCTTTTCAAGGATATGACATGGAGATTTGATAACAAGATTTTGACAATGTTATAACAATGAAGCAAATCTCTCTCTATTTATTTTCTTAGTGGTGTAAATACTCGTGATGGTTATCTCATTTAATATATTATGTGAGTAGTTGGAAATGAATTTATCAATTGATTCATTCCATGATTGTATATTGGGTGGTAGGTGTTAGAACCACTCAATAGCAGAGCCAACAAAAATTATTGAGAAGAGGTGCATAAGATAAGTATAATTATGTGTGACCTTACTACATGTCATGAAATAATATTTATTATGATCGTGAGGGTCTCCCTTTTTCTTCTACTGGTCAAATTTGGATGTTTCAAAATTTGGTAGAAAAGGTACTACATATAGTGACTTATCAAATGGTTGGGGACATAAGTCCTCTAATGAATACATCTTGTTTTGTACCCATGGTTTAAATATTTGACTTTTTTTTTAAAGATTGTGTACCTATTGTGCAAAAACTTTGATAGGAAATAATGGAACTTGTGAGTTGACCACTTGATCAAGGTCCATGAAGGGATTTTCTGATAGATGGGGGGAGTATTTGATGTGTATTTGCATTGATAATTGAGATGTGTATGTGCACTGATAATTGAGATGTTGATAATGTATCAAAAGACTCTATGGGCTAAAATTTGTGAATATGGAATTTGGATGTGAGAATGGGTTTGTCAATATGGGATTCAATTATGACATGGTGTTTGCATTTTTCCCACTGGGGTTTTTATTTAAGTGCATGCCTTGAGATAAAACATTGTGACCACTAGGTTTATAATTTAAGGAAATGTCTTGAGATATGAAATTATGACAACTAATATTTTGATTTAATGGAACTCCTCAATAAATGGTGTTGGTCTATACATGGGATGATCCCAATGGTAATTATGTGCTCATTTGACTAGGCATTGTTATTGATGCAGTAACTATTATCCATTGAGGTATACCATTTGTGTTTCTTTGCAACATATTTGGAAGCACATTGGGACTATTGAGATTATTTAACATAGGTTTGGTGTTATTTTGGGTGGAAGGTATCACACTAAAAAGAGGATTGGTGTATTGTAGCTCATACAACATAGTGGATATAGTGATGTGTGTCACATTATGAGATATACTATTTAAAGGTGTACTAATGGACACTTAGGTGGATGATGTAACATGTTTATCCCCTATAGGTTGTATTGTACTACTAGTTCTATGTTTTATGATAGTAGACATGTCAAAACTTGGTGGTAAACTTACCCCATTCTCAACAAGAAAGTGAAAATATCTATTAAGGTTTGTGGATAATAAAACATTTATGACCATAAGGACCTTAGGATATTGAAACATGTTATCTATTTACTCTTGGTTAAAACCCATTTGAGTGACCTCCATTGAAAACTCACTATTTTGAGGGGACAAAGTAGTCGATCTTCTATAAGGTCAACATGATCTCATTTAAGTTCCAAATTTCATCATGCTAGTGGCATTCAAATTATGATAAAAATAGAATCCATTATCCTTTTTGTTTATGAGAATTAGTAAATAACATATTGAAATGAAAAGATGAAACTACATCATGTCTTTGTGAATTTTGTTAATTTTGGTAATGATTGAAGATGATGCATCTAAGATGAAAAATAGTGACAAATTAGACTATAATGATGACTAGGAAATAAATGTATTTATTTACATTTTTTTAATTTTTGGAATGATTGAAGACAATGAAAAATATGATGAAAAATATTGAGATAAATTGACTATAATGATCATTGAGAAATTTTTTTATGATTTTCTAATTTTTGGAATGATTAAAGACAATGCAATTAGGATAAACTAACTATAATGATTACTAGAGAATTATTTGACTAGATAATGACAACTAGATAATGATAAATATGCCCTAAGGAAATCTTATAAAATATGAGATAGAAAACCTATGAATGCATACTTAAGTGATTGAAAGGGGAATCTTAAACCTCAAAGGGCAAGATGATGTGGTGAAAGTTGACAAAGTCTCACCCTTCACTAGACTATTGAGAAAGGGTTTTGACTTGATGATGAAATTTGTTAAAGAGACAATTGACATGATGAGATCAAGATACCCTAGCAATGACTAAAGAATGACCCAAGTATTAGACCCACTAATCCTCAAAGATCGATGTAAAGATCAATGTGTAAACCCTAAAAATGATTGACAAATCTACACTATTAATAGAAGGATTGAAACTCTAATGCAAGGTGAAACTCTGAAAATGATTAAAAAATTTTAGATGATTGATTGACAATGAAAATATTTAGAAACCCTACTACAAGTTTAAGCCCTAAAAATGATTTCCAAATTTTGGACTAATGATTGGCAATACAAAGATTAAAACCCTAAGAATAAATATTGGAATTTGATCTAAATGCAAAATTTTGAAAGTGAAAACCTTAAATAAAAATAAATATTTTTTTATGCCAAGTAAAATTATGTGTTCTAGATGTTATTAGACTGATGAAATTTGAACCCAATTTTCTTTTTCTTTTTTTCTACAAACCCTAATTCTATCAAGCAATTGTGTAGGATATTTATGCAAATGCGATGATGATTTCAATATTTGTGATGCATAATCTGACAAATGTGGCACCTAAAATGACAAATGCATAGATTCAGACTAATAATTGTGTTGAATTTTTCAATGAATGTGATTTTTCAACTGAGGGATGCACTTGCAACTTTAGAAATTATGTTGCTTGAGGATAACAGTTGCATCAGTTTCCCTAATAACTATATTTTTTTTTACCTAGGATTTTTTGGATTCGTTCAATTTTTAATTGCAAACACAATGAAATTTGAGAAGACAATATGGCTATAAATATTGTAACAATAATTAGGGTATGACTGAGGCTCCTCAAAGCCCAAATTTCTACAAGTCTTCACAACGTAAAAATAATTTAAAGTAATTTTTTCGCTTCCTAAGGTCAAGGCCCACTATAGAGAAATTAGGCTTGCAACTTGGTGTTTCTTCTACCCTCATACAACATACCTTTGCGTTTAACATTACTCAATTCTTTGTAAGGAATTTGACAAGCTAGAGTGTTTGGTTCACTAGGTAACCATCCTCTTTCTAGAAAGCTATAAATTGCTTATACAAAGCCAAAACATTTTGCCTCAATCCCAAGGAAAGACATATGAAAAGTAACTTTAGGGGATGAAAAAATCCCCTTGTACTAAAATTGACACAAAAATTCAATCAATAAAGGTGGATTATTGAAAACATGGTTTGTAGTCACAACTTGAGAAAGATCTCCACATAAAACTTTGCAAATAAAGGTACTTAAAGCTCTGATAGTCCTTATCAGAACTTAATTTTTGAAGGCTGTTGAGAATATTTCACTTTGGTTGTATGCTTTAAATAGGATAATTTATTTCTTATATAGAGGCCCAAGGGGAAAAAAAACACTTTAGGTTTTCCCCCTTAGAGTGATAGTTATAAAAAGATAAGAAGATAAGTACAATTTCTCTCACATCCAAGATTTGTAGAAGGTGAGGAAAGAGGATACTTTTGTACTATCTTGGGATTCTAGCTAAACATTGTGTGCAAGAACATCATAGACATCCAAACAAATATTTTTTAACCCTTTAGAATTGAAGTCTTATTTATCTATCAAGTACAAAGAGTTAGAGAATTTTCCTTTCCAATATTCACCAAGTCTATGCCAAACAACTAAAATAAAGATCAACAACTAGAAACCCTAACCTAAAAATCTAAAATTGTCAAAAATAGGGGAAATTAAAATGTTGAGCCTTGAAATGTATACCCTCTATCTAACAAGCAATTGTGGTGCAAAAGATGATGAATGCAAGTTAGAATCTAATAGATGCGACATAAAATGTCACACTAGTGGCTCTATAATTTGTACCTACATAGAAAGAAAAATAATTTTGTTAGATAAAATTGCACATGTATACAATATTTTTCAACTACATAACGCAATCTAGAATATGCGGTGATATAAATTTTCAGCCCATAAGTCAATAGATGTATCATTTTGTCTTGGAACCTAAAAAACCTTAAAACTCAAAAAAATATAATAAGTCAAGGCATGTTCATGTGGAGTTCACATGAATGAGAGATAGGAATATTAGGCATATTCAAGACTTGCAATGAGGTTAACAAACACAACCACAAAATATTATCTCTTAAATTAAGAAATAAATCTTATTTAATCAAAGTGAGAATGGAAATGTAAAATTGAATGCAAAGAAAAAATTAAAATCAATAAAGATCATATGCAAACAACTTCACAAAATTCTCCATTGTCCTTAGCTTCTTTGAATTGTAATGTTGGCTCTCAAATTCACATTAATTACATGTGACGTATGAATATTTTAAGATTGTGGTTAATGAAAATGAGGAAGAAAGGCTCCTTTTATAGATTTTAAGACTTCAACGAATGGTTGTGATCATAAGACCTTGATTGATAGTCGATGGACGATATTGAACAAGACCGACTAATGGTGATGTAAAGAAGGTAAGCCTAACTACTAAATTTAGAAGTACTAAGTGAACTACATAGATAACTAGACTAATTGATTGCATGATTAAGATAGGTAGAATTTACTAATGAGTTAGACTAAAATTCAGTGACAATTAGAGAGGTGTAAGTAGAATACTTACTTAGCATTAAATAATTAAATAGTTATTTAATTGTGCATGAGGAGATAAATAAATAAACAAATGCCATGTGGCCAATTCTTTCCTTTGTAGTATTGTAATAATAGTGTTTGTTGTGTAGTTGGTATATAGACAATTGTAAAGGATAAAATAGTGTATATAGTCCTAGGGAAATGGCTTGCACATAAAAGAGACCCCAAAGCCAATATTTTACACTTACATAAAATTGTATTGATATAGAAAGTAAATGTAGATGACTAATATTGAAATTAAGAAATAAGGGTACTTACCTCTGAAAAAGAACCAGCTGAAAACCCTATCAAACAATCTCAAAAACAATTGATTTCTGCATTTTAAAATTGAAATTGCGAGATCTACAAAACCTAGAAATTTTCTTCTGAGATTGAATCAGGTTGATGTTGGGTCAAAATTGAGGTTGTACCTGACCAGGTCAGGTTCAAGGTTGTACTTGACCAGGTCAAGATCAAGGTTGTACCTGACTAGGTCAGGATCTACATTTGTATTCTGGAGGTTGATTCTGACTTTGTTCGTGGATCTCGGAAGTTCAGTGAAAAGGGTATCAAAATCTGCTCTCAGATCCAAAATTTTGCACCTGTACCTACAAGAAAAATGGTTTTGTTTGTTGGGGGGAAGTGGTTTGCCCTAGTCAAACCCCAATTTAGGAATTAACCTTGAAATTGAATTGAAATTGCTGGAATAAACAAAGTAAATGGAACAATTCACCTTGCTTGAGTTGAAACCCTTGTGGAGGATTTGAATCCTTGAATCCACAAGAATGGATGAATGTAGAATCAAATTTAAGATGTCTCCAATAAATTGTCTTTAGATCTTCAACACCAATCTTGAATGGATCTTGGAATAGGAAGAGGCTTGAATGAATGGATCTTCAACAAGAGGGCTCCATAGAGCTTGAATCCTTCAATGGCTTCTAATGGATCTCCTTGATGAATTGGATTATTGAATGATTGAAGGCTTGAATTCTTGATCTTCTTTCTTTCTTGCACTTGAGAGCTTGATCATGAAAGTGGATGGAGAAAATGAGAGAGGAAGGCTCCCTTTTATAGTGATCTAGTGCACAAGAGGGGCCTCGTAGAAAACAATAATTAAGGGCCCATGTCACAAAACTCTAGAGAGGTGCACATGGAGAGGAAATTAAATTAAAGTCTTGACACAAAACTCTAGGAGGGGACCACCCTTAATATAGAAATAAAATAATTATTTAAGAGCCTTGTTACAAAATTCGAGGTAAGGCCAACCCCAAAGTTAATTTGAGTATTAGGCACAAAACTTGAGAAAGGCTAATCTCCAATAATAAATTAGGAAACCTATACAAACATCAAGAAAGGTCCACCTCAAATATTAATTTGAGAATTTGACACTTAATCCAAGAAATAGTGGCCCCGAAGAGGGAAAATGCAAGATTTTGATGAAATCCCGAAACCAGAAGCAAACCCCGAAGATCTCAAACCATAGGGTCAAGATCAAGCTCAAACCTGACTAGGTCAAGGTCAATGTTGATCCTGACCTAGTCAGGATCGAGGTCAACTTTGACCCCATAAGGTCAACTTTGACCTTAGGGTCAAAAACCTCAGGTTCATGGTCCAGAATGCTAGGAAAATGCTAGGAAGAGGTGGAAAATGGGGTAGAACAGGGGGAAAAGCTAGATCCAAGTTGAATATCCATTCAAGGTGTTCAACATGACCCTAAACCACTTACTCAGAGGGCTAAATGCTCTTACCATGGAAGTACTTCCATTTTAAGATGATACATTAAGCCCCCACTTTAGCAAGAGTATGGACTTGATGCAAACTCTTGGTAAAGGAGATCATAAAGAAAAAGATAATCTTACTGAAATCAAAGGGACAAAGAAATCCTCAAGCCTCCAGAGACTTGATTCTTCATCAACTCCAAGATTTCAATAAGAGAGACATCACTAGAAGAAGATAGAAAAGAGAAGAGAGGAGTGGTTAGCTCACCCAGTAAGATGTGTATATCTCACTATGAACCACAAAAGGATAGGATGGCCTACCAAGAAAACACTTGATATTCACCCCATAATGTTGTGTGCCTTCTGGTAGCTTTGTGCATGTATGTAGTGCATCTTCTGACGGCTTTTATAAAGTACCCATGGATCCACCTTCTTGTATCACCATGAAATACAAAATCCATGTCTCCTCAGGATTTAGCAACTTATGTGCATTACCCTCGGAAGATTTAGCATATTGAAAATGCGTGTCTTTTTAGGATTTAGCAACTTATGTGCGTTACCTTCCAAGATTTAGCATATTGAAATATTTGAAAAATGTGTGTCTCCTCAAGATTTAGCAACTTATGTGTGTTACCTTCGAAAGATTTAGCATATTTGAAATTGGAAATGTGTGTCCCTTCAGGATTTAGCAACTTATTTGTGTTACCTTCTAAGATTTAGCATGCTGAAAAAAAAAAGGTTAGAACAAAAATACATAATATAGAATGAGGCAGGCTAGATATATGTCCCCCTCCTTAATATGGAAAAAAACATACTATTTTGACATGTTAAGGAAAGAAAAGAACATGAATAAAGCCTTCTCCAACATCAAGACAATATCCACAAACAACACCCAGTCTAATCCAAGAAGGTCACAGCTCCTATGAGGCCATGGAAGGGATGAATGCAAAGAGATATCATGCAAGAAGTGAAAAAGTAACCCTTGTGAGGGATAGCACACTATTCAGCTTCCAAGGTGAGAGATTTATCCACCATGGAAACCCAATGTCAAACAATGAAATGGGTTGTGATCAAGGACAAAGATCCTCAATGCAAACCAAAATGTTCATGTATGATTGGATATCACATAATAGATAAATATTGCTTAACCAAGGAAAGAGGTGAATCCCGAAAAGACAGAAAAGAAGGAGATGACATCCTTACTCCCCAAGTGTAGGAACAAAGATGAAAGGGGACCTATTATATCACTCACAACACTATGCAAGACAATGAGCCCCCAAGTATTAGGCTACCATTGTTTACATAATGTGGAGCTCCATAATAGGAACATAAGTTTTATTTAGAACAAACAAGATTGAAATACAACTCATTATCAATAAACAAAAATAACATTACTATCAATGAGTTGCCTAATCTTATAATGTAAAGAGTGAAATTCATTAGTAGAGTGATCATGAAATCTATGATATAAACAAAAAAGATGAGTCTTCAAGTGTGGACTACATTTATTTTTGCATTTAGGTCTAGTAATCATCTTAGCATGAAGGAGTTTAGGCAAAAGAACTTCTTGGTCAAATTCCTTCATATTTTCATCATGTTTTGAAGTGTTATTCAAGATGTTGTTAACATTGATTTGTTGTCGAAGATTAAATCCTAATCCATAAGAATGTGCATGCTCCCCAGTGTGTAAGGGCATTTGAATTCCTTGTTTATGCTTACCACATCCTTGAGCATTAAATCCTTGTTTAACTAGGAAGTGATAACCAGGACCATGACGAGAAGCCATATCAGAAGAAGTCAATGGAACTTCAGTAGTCACAATATCATCCTTAGTAGATTTGACAGGTTCATTGTGGGTAGAAGCAGCAACAAATTTATTACAAAGGGGTTTAGATGTAAAAACTCACTGTTCAAACTCTCTTTGTTTCTTCATAAAATCAAGATCATTAATCTTATACTCTCCAATAAAGGTAGGAGTAAAATCCAAGGTTCCCCAATCATCGCCAGGAAGAGCATTAAAGGAAGGAGGATTACTATTAGAAATAGGAGTAGCGTGATTTTGAATATTAAGACAAGGATTAGGTGCATCATCCGCATGAAGCGTATACATCTTGTTATTATGTATAAACTTGACTTTACGATGAAGGGTGGAAGGAACAACATGCATCTCATGCAACCAAGGTCTACCAAAAGAATATTATAATTGAGAGGTCCAGGCATAACATGAATAGATGTATTCAAGATGACCAGTCCTACTTTGATAGGTAAGGTAATGATGCCTAAAGTGTTCTTAGCAATGTTATCAAAGCCACGTATAGGAACATTGTCAGGTTGAATAGTTGAAAGATCAACATTAATCACTTTGAGCATTTCCATGCTACAAACATTAAGCCCAGATCCATTATTAATCAAGGTCTGATGAATGATACTTTTATTGATAGAAATAGAAACCATAAGAGCATCATATTGATTCTGAACTTCTTTAGAGGGTAAATCCTTTTGAGTAAATACAATGTCAGGAGAACCTGGGGTAGCATGCATGCATTATAAGAAGTTATTGATGTTCTCTTGATTAGGAGGTGGAGTAGGAAGAGTTGCTAGAGCTTTTTGCAAGGCTTCATAGTAGGTAGGTAAAGTTTGAAGAAGCTCCCATAAAGAAATCTTGGTAGGATTATTTTGCAATTGAGTTATCAAATCATACTCCTTGCTAGGAAGACAAGGTGGAGGAGGAAGAATAGGTTGAGAAGGTGGAAAAGAAGTAGAAACCACCGGATTAGGTTGAGGATTATTCCTTGTACGATATGTGTGAGCTATCGAATCTTGATCATTGAAAGACTCCATAGGTTTACCTTTGATAGTAATGTGAGGACAACCTTTGACAGTCAACAAGGGTCTAGGATAAACCATTGTAATTGTCTCTACACTACAAATAGATTCACAAGAAGGAAGAAAAGAGGACATCCTAGGAGGAGATGAGGTAAGGTCTTGATTCTCTATAGGATCATCACTAACAGGGTGAGCATTAAGGGAATTCATATCATTCTCCACTAATGCCTCATCACTAGAAGGAATCTCAAATGGAGATATAGGATCTATAATATCATCTTCTTTCACTAAAATGTCTACATGTATGTTAGGAAAAGAGTTATCATCATGTATCAATATGTCATCTATTAATAAATCGCCCTATTGTATCAAATATTCTTCATGATGAGGGGATAAATCAATGTCTTTATCCAAGGGATCATCTACAATGGTGTCATGAGGAAGAGAGTAATCAACATCCAAATCCAAAGGTTCATCCCAAATAGGAGCATCATCATTCCTACCAATAAAGCACATCGTAGGATCCCTAGAGGGTAAATTATGTTCTAAAGTAGGCTCATAGAAAAGACATATATTAGGAGAAGAATTAACATCAATCCTCAACTCATCTCCATAAGGAGAAATATGATGGAGAGATAGATTAACGTCATCTTCTTTCTCTAATATATCCTTAAAAGGAAATTCAAAAGAGGACAAAGCAACATCACACACAGTAGATAAATTCTTTCTGGTGTAACATCATGCAATGGTAAGGTAAGAGGAGAATGTTGTGTAATCCCAAAAGTTATAGAAGAATGTTTGGAAAATATTTGAAACAACTTGTGCAACATGATAACAAATAAAGAAATGCATAAAAAAAAAGATCTAGATATATCCCCAATGCATTCAAATGAAACTTATAAGCATGAGAAGGAAATCAAACACAATAGAGCATCTAATTCCACAAAGCAATGTAAATGTTTTTGTATTTTTGAAGAAATTTTGCAATTTTTTTGGATTTTTGAAATGTAAATGCAAGAGCATAAAATAAATCTATTCTTAAGGCAAGAAAACAAATGATCTAACACCAAAAAGAAAGAGAGTATGTCGGGTTCACCAAAATTTAAAGTGAAGGTGAACACACAAGAGAATGTAAAGGAAGATGTAACACAATAGGGCATCTAAATCCACATAAGAAAAGGGGTAAGTATATTGGGTTCACCAAAACGTAAATGATAAAATAGTGTATGGCATCCTAGGGCAATGGCTTGCACATAAAAGAGACCCCAAAGCCAATATTTTACACTTACATGAAATTGTATTGATATAGAAAGTAAATGTAGATGACTACTATTGAAATTAAGAAATAAGGGTACTTACCTCTGAAAAAGAACCAGCTGAAAACCCTGTCAAATGATCTCAAAAACAATTGATTTCTGCATTTCATAATTGAAATTGCGAGATCTACAAAACCCAAAAAAATTTTTCCGAGATTGAATCAGGTTGATGTTGGGTCAAAATTGATGTTGTACCTGACCAGGTCAGGTTCAAGGTTGTACCTGACCAAGTCAAGATCAAGGTTGTACCTGACCAAGTCAAGATCAAGGTTGTACCTGACTAGGTCAGAATCTACATTTTTATTCTGAAGGTCGATTCTGACTTTGTTCATGGATCTCAGAAGTTCGGCAAAAAGGGTATCAAAATCTGCTCTTAGATCTGAAATTCTGCACATGTACCTGCAAGAAAAATGGTTTTGTTTGTTGGGGGGAAGGGGTTTGCCTCAGTCAAACCCCAATTTAGGAATTAACCTTGAAATTGAATTGAAATTGTTGGAATAAACAAAGTAAATGGAACAATTCACCTTGCTTTAGTTGAAACCTTTGTGGAGGTTTTGAATCCTTGAATCCACAAGAATGGATGAATGTAGAATCAAATGTGGGATGTCTCCAATCAATTGTCTTTAGATCTTCAACACCAATCTTGAATGGATCTTGGAATAGGAAGAGGCTTGAATGAATGGATCTTCAACAAGAGGGTTCCATAGAGCTTGAATCCTTCAATGGCTTCTAATGGATCTCCTTGATGAATTGGATGCTTGAATGCTTGAATGCTTGAAGGCTTGAATGCTTGATCTTCTTGCTTGCTTGCACTTGAGAGCTTGATCATGAAAGTGGATGGAGAAAATGAGAGAGGAAGGCTCCCTTTTATAGTGATCTAGTGCACAAGAGGGGCCTCGTAGAAAACAATAATTAAGGGCCCATGTCACAAAACTCTAGAGAGGTGCACATGGAGAGGAAATTAAATTAAAGTCTTGACACAAAACTCTAGGAGGGGACCACCCTTAATATAGAAATAAAATAATTATTTAAGAGCCTTGTTACAAAATTCGAGGTAAGGCCAACCCCAAAGTTAATTTGAGTATTAGGCACAAAACTCAAGAAAGCCTAATCTCCAATAATAAATTAGGAATCCTATACAAATATCAAGAAAGGTCCACCTCAAATATTAATTTGAGAATTTGACACTTAATCTAAGAAATAGTGGCCCTGAAGAGGGAAAATGCAAGATTTTGATGAAATCTCAAAACCGGAAGCAAACCCCAAAGATCTCAGACCATAGGGTCAAGATCGAGCTTGAACCTGACTAGGTTAGGGTCAAGGTCAATCCTGACCTAGTCAGGATCAAGGTCAACTTTGACCCCATAAGGTCGACTTTGACCTTAGGGTCAAAAACCTCAGGTTCATGGTCCTGAATGCTAGGAAAATGCTAGGAAGAGGTGGAAAATGGGGTAGAATAGGGGGAAAAGCAAATTCAAGTCAAATATCCATTCAAGGCATTCAACATGACCCCAAACCACTTACTCAGAGGGCTAAACGCTCTTACCATGGAAGTGCTTCCATTTTAAGACGATACAATAATGTATAATAATTTGTGTATTTTTATATATATAATTGATGCAGGAGCATCCTAGGATTCTTGGCAATCCTATATCAACCAAAAATATGTTTTTCTTTGAAGGTAGATTGTTAGTTTTGATCTTGGTTTGGTGGAGTTCTTGTTCGGTTTGCTCAGTTTTTGTGGTTACTGGGGTGCTCAGTCTCTAAAGAATGCTTGGTGACTGAAGGCATCAGTTCACTAGTGCTCGGTGATAACTACGTTTCTTGATCATGCTTGGCGTGGTCGGTCAACTGGTGCTCAATTATTTACTCTGTTGCTCAGTGTTCTTTCTTACCGACTGGATTATTTTGTTGGATCGGCTTGGCCGACCGGTTCCATTGATTTGGGTTGTGCTCCTCATGTTATGGATTGATTGTTGGATGTGTGGGGACTTAGATTTGGTGTTTTGCATTCTTCTATGTGGATCTAATAACCGTTGGGGCCATCCTTGAGAGTTTATTTATTTTGTAGGGCTGTGTGAGAGCCGACTGATGTTTTAGCATTTAATATTTGTTTGTAAGGGTTTATTGTTTCATTAGTCGACTTGTGGCTGGGAATCAATATTTATAGGATTGCTTGGGTAGATGTTTAGGGATGAGGGAGAGTTGGTTGGAAGGTTAGTAGCTTGTGAGCTTAGGAACAAGAAGATTGCTTAGAAGTTTGAGTACAAGTTTAGATCTTTCCTGGGTGCCTACTAGTGTGTTGTGTGTTGCAGACCTGGACTAACTGAATGCTTATATTGGGGAAAAGATTCGGATCCTACAAGATCTTGTAGACTATTACTTGCATTGTAATTGGTTGTAACCGAGAAGGCTTTATAGCCTGGCACATTGCATGTAATTGGTAATTTGATGAATAAAGACTTTTGTTTCATTTTAGATCTATTGTTGTTATTGTGTATTTCCACTACATATTGGTTTGGTTGCAAGGTCGGTCAGTCCTTAATTGGATCCACCAGCCTTGACTGCATCAAGTGGTATCAGAGTGAAGTTTGTTCCTATTTGAGAAAAGTTTGTTCCTATTAGAGCCGAGTGGATCTTGTGTGTTTGTGTCTAGATCTTCATTTGAAGATGCCTCTGAGGAGAAATCATGAGATCTCAGAGGAAGAGGAAGCTACTGGAGAATTCAGTCTTGATGATTTTAGGGCTTTGCAAAAACAAGTACAAGACTTACAAGAAGAATTGGGAAAGAAGAAGCCTACCTTGAAAGAGGATAGTGATGATGAATCTGAGGAAGATCATTTTGAAGAATCTATCGAGGAAGCTAGAGATCCCGAGGAGAATTAAATTCTGAAAGCTATGTCTAAGATTGGGAAAAGACCTAAGATTGAAGTTTATGCATTTTCTAGAAGCCTTAGACCAGAAGAATTGTTTGATTGGATTAATGAGATTGATGAGTACTTTGAGTATGAAGAAATAGAAGATCCTGATAGGGTTAGATTTTCAAAGACTAAGTTGAAGGGTCATGCAAATATTTGGTGGAGAGAAGTTCAGTTGGAAAGAGGTAGAAGAGGAAAAGATAAGATCACTAAGTGGAACCGAATGGTTGACAAGTTGAAAAAACAATTCATTCTAGTGGATTATGAATTGGACATGTTTAAGAAGATGCAAGCTTTGAAGTAGACTAACAAATCGATGTAGGAGTATACCAAGGATTTTTATAGAATCCTGATTAGGACTAGTCATTCTGAAGCTGATAAAGAGAAGGTTGCTAGGTATGTCTATGGTTTGAGACCTATTATTCAAGAAGAGTTAATTACTGTGTGGATGAAAATAATCAGTGATGCTTATTAGATGGCATTGAAGATTGCAGAGAAGCTGAATAAGAAGTATGAAGGAAAATAGGACAATAGAAACCGAGGTGGTAAAACTAGTGAGACAGTTGCTGAAGGAAACATGACAAAAAATCCTAAGACTGATGTGGGATCTACAAGTGGTCAAGTTACTAAGAATGTTGGATAGAGAGGAAAGTGGAAGAATGAGTTCACTGGAACTTATTATAACTATGGTGAGGCTAGTCATAGAAGTTGGCAGTGTTCTAAGAAAAGGGTTGCACTAACTGCTGAAGAAGATATTGTGAATGTTGCAGAAAAAGGTGAATGTCTTATCAGTAGGAGATTAGTTGCATGTGTTCCTAAACCAGTGAAAAGAAGGAATTTGTTTAGAACCAGATTTAAGTGTAAGGATAAGGTATGTAATGTCATAGTTGATGGTGGCAGTTCTGAAAACTTTGTTTCAGATGAAATGGTTAGTAAGTTAAATTTGGAAAGAAGGAAACATCCTAATCCTTATCAAATTAGTTGGATACAAGATGTGTCTAAGGTTAGAGTTTAACAACAATGCTTGGTTAAGTTTCAGATTGGATCTTACCATGATGAGATATTGTGTGATGTATTGCCTATGGATGTTTGTCATCTGTTGCTTGGTAGACCTTGGCAGTTTGATAGGAATGTTTTGTTTGATAGTCATGCTAATACCTATGTGGTTAGGCATGAAGGAGCTCAACATAAGTTGATACCTTTACAAGACACAAGGGTTAAAGGATGTGGGGTTATCAAGTGTTGTCCTTATGAAAAACCTCAAGAGCAGAAGGTTGATGAACCTATTCCTATTTAATCTAGTTTTAAGGAGGAGAGTGATATCTCTAAAGGGTTTTTTGAGATTAAGAAGCAGATGGTTTTTCTGGTAGAGATGGTGCAGCAAATGGTGACATTTGTGACACAGGGACATGCAGATGATACTAAGTTGATTGAAGAGTCTAGAAGGGGTGAACCTTATCGAGGCACTGAGATGATCAGTAGTGGTCAAGGTTGGTTGCTATCAGTTACTGACTGAAAGGATAAGCAAAGTGGAAAATAGAATGACTTTCTGCATGAGACAGTGAATGAAGTGAAGACTACTTGGGATGAAGGCCAAGAAGAGATGTGGGTAAAGAATAGATTT